>CM060946.1:449919858-451119858 GCA_030765085.1 Allium cepa | reverse complement strand
TTTTACCCTTCGTTTTTTGACCCGTGGATTTTTACGGTAAAATGGGATTACCGTGGCCCGTCTTCGACTTCCCATCGCTGAAGATTGATGTGCCTTGGTACTGTTCCATTTCAAATCCGTGCACGCATTTCTAAAAGTCGTACGGCACTTTTTCTCCATTTCGGACGGATGTTGCACCTTGCACCGTGGATGTTGCACCTTGTAGATATCGATTATTCGGACGGCCATAACTTCTGGCTCGTTTAGAGTTACGGGAGCCATAACCTGTCAAAACGAAGACCTCGAAGAGTTCTACGGCTTTGATAGCTTTCAGCCGTCAACAGATAGACTAATGCCCAAAAAGGACAACCCGAATCTCAATCGGGTCTCGTAAGTTTTTTACCCTTCGTTTTTTCGACACGTGGATTTTTACGGTAAAACGGGATTACCGTGGCCCGTCTTCGACATCCCATCGCTGGAGAGTGGTGCACCATGGTACTGTTCCATTTCAAATCCATGCACGCATTTCTAAAAGTCGTACGGCACTGTTTCTCCATTTCGGACGGATGTTGCACCTTGCACCGTGGATGTTGCACCCTGTAGATATCGATTATTCGGACGGCCAAGACTTCCGGCTCGTTTAGAGTTACGGGAGCCATAACCTGTCAAAACGAAGGCCTCGATGAGTTCTACGGCTTTGACAGCTTTCAGCCGTCAAAGGATAGATTAATGCCCAAAAAGGACAACCCGAATCTCAATCGGGTCTTGTAAGTTTTTTACCCTTCGTTTTTTCGACACGTGGATTTTTACAGTAAAATGGGATTACCGTGGCCCGTCTTCGACTTCCCATCGCTGGAGAGTGGTGCAAGATGGTACTGTTCTGTTTCAAATCCATGCACGCATTTGTAAAAGTCATACGGCACTGTTTGGCCATTTCGGACGGATGTTGCACCTTGCACCGTGGATGTTGCTCCCTGTAGATATCGATTATTCGGACGGCCATAACTTCTGGCTCGTTTAGAGTTACGGGAGCCGTAACCTATCAAACGAAGGCCTCGATGAGTTCTACGGTTTTGATAGCTTTCAGCCGTCAACGGATAGATTAATGCCCAAAAAGGACAACCCGAATCTCAATCGGGTCTCTTAAGTTTTTTACCCTTCGTTTTTTCGACACGTGGATTTTTACGGTAAAACGGGATTACCGTGGCCCGTCTTCGACTTCCCATCGCTGAAGAGTGGTGCACCATGGTACTGTTCCGTTTCAAATCCATGCATGCATTTCTAAAAGTTGTACGGCACTGTTTCGCCATTTCGGACGGATGTTGCACCTTGCACCGTGGATGTTGCACCCTGTAGATATCGATTATTCGGACGGCCATAACTTCTGGCTGGTTTAGAGTTACGGGAGCCATAACCTGTCAAAACGAAGGCCTCGATGAGTTATACGGCTTTCCGCTTTCAGCCGTCAACGGATAGATTAATGCCCAAAAAGGACAACTCGAATCTTAATCGGGTCGTAAGATTTTTACCCTTCGTTTTTTCGACACGTGGATTTTTACGGCAAAACGGGATTACGGTGGCTGGTCTTCGATTTACCATCGCTGGAGAGTGGTGCACCATGGTAATGTTCCATTTCAAATCCATGCACGCATTTCTAAAAGTCGTACGACACTGTTTCGCCATGTCGGACGGATGTTGCACCTTGAACCGTGGATGTTGCACCCTGTAGATATCGATTATTGGGACGGCCATAACTTCTGGCTCGTTAAGAGTTACGGGAGCCATAACCTGTCAAAACGAAGGCCTCGATGAGTTCTACGGCTTTGACAGCTTTCAGCCGTCAACGGATAGATTAATGCCCAAAAAGGACAACCCGAATCTCAATCGGGTCTCGTAAGTTTTTTACCCTTCGTTTTTTCGACACGTGGATTTTTACAGTAAAACGGGATTACCGTGGCCCGTCTTCGACTTCCTGTAACGACCCGTATTTTTACGCGTCGATGTATCGTAGAATTTACAGGTTGTTAGTGTTGTTTGCATTGTCTCTGGCCTGAGCCATATGTTGATTGTATTGAGTCGTTGCTGAGTGCTAGTGATGAGTCGTGGCCGACTTAAGGTAGTGGCCGACTCATAGGTTGGAGCGACTTATAGGTATTGGCCGAGTTAAGTGTTGCCGGGTTAAGGAGTTATGGCTTAGAGGGTGGCCGACTCACAGGGAAACGACTTAAGGAAGGTGGCCGAGTTAAGGTGTTGCCGAGTTAAGATAGTGACCGACTCATAGAGGACCGACTCAAGGAGCTTGGATGACCCATAGGATTGACCGACTTAGGGTAGTGGACGACCTAAGAGCTAACGCCTTAATAGTTAACGGGTTAATGAGTTAGGGGTTAGCATGGTGTTGTGTTAGGTCGGCTATGCCGAGCTAGGAGTTAGGTCGCATGAGTCGTATGACCAAGGTTGAGTTAGGTCGCTAGGGGCTTAGGTCGGCAGGAACTAGATCGTGTAACCCTGTGAGTGTGCTGTATAGTTGGGTCGGCGTCTTGAGGTTAGGTCGGCGGCGACTTAGGGACGGCCGAGCTAAGGGGGATTCCAGCCTATAAATAGAGGGGTTTGGCTCACTTTTTGGCACCGGATTTCGAAGCGACGAAGTGCTGCCATTTTGGAAACTCGACTACAGTATTTTCTTCACTTCTTTCTCTACTTCCATCAAGTGCTAACATCCATTGAAGATCGAAAAACAAGATCAAAGATTGAAGCTCCAAAGTTGAAGATTTTCATCCGAAGAAGCTAGATTTCACCGTTTCAAGTGAAATTTCTCCGGATCAAGCTCAAGTCCTTGCTGTCCAGATCTGAAGTTGACTGATTTTAGGTTGTTTTGGTGATTTGGTGAGTGGTAGTTATCTCTCACGCGGATCCAAAGGAGTATATTGGATTGGTGACTTGTTGGAGTGTTGTAGTTAGGATTTCCATGCATATTTCTTAGATCCAAGTCTAGATCCATTGTTTTTGAAGATGTTTACTTATGCAAGTTTGTTTAACAAGTATTATAGACAAAACCCATGTTTTAGATTTGATAGATCTATGCTAAAAACCATGATTTCACATATGTTGGACTTTTGATCACTTAATTACGAAATTGCCATTATAGTAATATTGCTTGTTAGATCTTGTTTGAATGCTTGATTGGTTGTATTAATGATTGATTGTGTGAATGTATGATAGATTTGATTTCTCCAAGTTAGCTTGTAGTTGATTTGGAACAAGGTGGGTTGAGATGATTCAAAAGCTAAGTGGAAAGGCTCTTGAATGGTGAAAGCTGCCTGTAGCATATGAAGCGGATGTGGAAGCTCATATGGACGGATTCGAGGATGTGGGTTCTTGCCATGATGGGAGAAGGCAAAGCATGATTAAGTTGGGACTTTGCTATGATGTGATGAGACAAGGCTTATGTTGTGATGGGACGGGTCACGAAGACGTTCCAAGCACGGGTCATGACGACGTGCAAAGTTATAACTCGGTGATGCGGTCCGGGTTGGGATGGATAATGGTTAGCTTGAGAGGCGCTTGAGCTAGTATGGAAATAGTCGTCAAGGAGGATGGCTAGGAGGCTGAGATCTCATCGTTGTTGAAGGTTCTAGCATACTCAAAGCAAGGGTACGTTGGAACGGGTCACGATGACGTTCCAGGCACGGGTCACGATGACGTGCTAGTACTCTGGGCTGATGCGTTCGGCTTAGGCACGGGTCACGATGACGTGCGGAGTTATGTCTAGACCGGGGTTACCATTAGCCCTTGACAGGTGGTCATTCAACTAACGGTGAAATCAAGGCAAAGTTAACAGTGATAGCCAGAGTCTTGGATGTTTGGTTGTATCATCATTCGGTCTCAAGAGCGGTGTTTCCTGGGTGCTTATCTGATCTTGGTTTAGGCCTTGGGGGTTTGTATTTGGAAAACATCGTCCTTGACTCGAGTGATTATTGCTTTACCTTAATTGTCTGCTATGTTATGCCTGCTTCTCCTTAGTGTGTGTCTGGGGGCTATCACTGTAGAAAGAGGTGGAGTGGGATGATTTGGTTCCTATTCCTTTTATCCTTTATGCTCTTTTGGTATGTTTGATAGTTAATTTACTGCTCACTAAGACTTTGTCTGACTCAAGGTTTTATGTCTCCTCTTATTACCTTGGGCTGTTCATCCATGTTGGGATGGGCAGACTAGGTAGCAGGTGACAGGTGCTGTGCTAGGAGTT
Organism: Allium cepa; assembly: GCA_030765085.1. Classification (NCBI taxonomy): domain Eukaryota; kingdom Viridiplantae; phylum Streptophyta; class Magnoliopsida; order Asparagales; family Amaryllidaceae; genus Allium; species Allium cepa. The sequence continues at coordinate 451,115,633 of CM060946.1, read as the reverse complement.
CTACGCTGAAGATGACGAAGACGAGCAGAAGGCTTTGCATATTAGTTTTCTTACTATATGTACTGGGTATCCGCTGCTATATTTGGTTGAGAGATTTGTAGTGAGGCTTTCATGTATAGATTTGTGTGGATGATTGTATAAAACTACTTTGATGCTTATATGATGATGTTCTGTTCTATGGAGCTTCACTATATTATATTTCTCTATTGTATTTTATCCATGCGCTGTGAGTTATGCGTTAGAGATTCTTTTGTTTTGTTTTACCCTGACTATCGTCCATGGCTGCCTGGCACACCTTTCAGCGCATTATTTCCTTGTTTTGGCGCAGGAGTCATGGGCGGTCGTCACATTTGGTATCAGAGCTTTGGTTAATCGATTTTAGCCAACGCTCGCTGACGTAACTACGTAAGAGAGACGTAATTGTATTTTGGTGGATGATTACTATATAATATAGTAGTTTAGAAGGATTTGAACTCCTTATGCAGTTGTTTCTTAAGGTGTTCTAATCATTCCTTTTTACAGATATTAAGGATGAGTAGAAGAGAGAGACAAGCTGCGAGGGATAGCCGTGCTGCTAGGGAGGCTGTTGATTATGCTCCTATGTTTGAGGCCATGATGACTTCAATCATGAGGAGGATACCAGCTTCAGGATCATCTGTGGATGTGGGAGTTCAAGTCCAAGCTCCAAGACCAGTGGATTTTGCCAAGCTCTGTAAGGATTATACTGCTCTTGGAGGGAAGGTTTTCTTGGGGACGGAGTCGACTATTGAGGTGCAGAGATGGATTGATGCTTGCAAAAGAATCTTTGGTGACTTAGGAATTGAGGATGCAACTAAGAGGAAGCTTGCATCGAGACAGCTTCAGGGAAGAGCTGCTGATTGGTGGAATTCTATCACCATCGATACCCCAGAAGAAGAGATTACTTGGGAACAATTCCAAGTTAGATTTGAAGCTAAGTTCATCTCTACTGCTCAGAAATCGGTCTTGTTTAAGAGGTTTGTGGAGCTCAAGCAGGGTGGGAGGCCTGTTCTTGAGTATATTTCTGAGTTCGAAGCTTTGTCTAAGTATGCCAGATCATATATTGATTCTCCCTACCAGAAGAATGAAAAGTTTGTGACTGGTCTGGATGCTTATCTTGGGAGGCAGTTGGTGGATCATCTGGACGATCCATTTGAAAAGCTTGTGGAGAAAGCTCTTAGGCATGAGAGTTTATTCCCTAAGGAAAGTTCTGTTGTTGCTATAACCAGGGAAGTATCCAAACCACAGCAGAGTGGAAATAGGAAGAGGAAGCAGCAGCAACAGAAAGGTAAGGATGGCCAGAAGAAGCCGAGAGGTGAAGTGACCTGCTACAACTGTCGACAGAAGGGTCATCTCTCCCGGGATTGCAAGAATCCGAAGGTGCAGTTGAAATGCCACAACTGTGATAAGCTGGGACATATCAAGAAGGACTGTCCAGAACCAAGGAAAGATAGGCAGGTTGTGCAAGCCTATGCTTTGGGGGCTGTTCCATCATCTTCGAAAGCTCCTACTGCTGAAGAGAAGGGGAAGAGTGTGGTGGTTCAAGGTACTCTTTCCGTCTGTGGTGTTCCAGTTAGAGTGTTGTTTGATACTGGAGCGTCGCATTCTTTTGTTTGTGATGATTTGGTAGGCCGGTTAGGTTTGAAACCGGATATTGTTGATAGGCCATTGGTTGTGACTAATCCAGTGGGGGGTTCGTCATGTTTGTGTATGATATGCCGTGGTCTAGTTGTGTCGAGTCATGATTGCTCATTTGTTTGTGATTGCTTTGTTCTGAACTTTGCGGGGTTCGGAATTATTTTGGGTATGGACTGGCTTAGGAAGTATGCAGCAAGGATTGATTGTGAGAGGCTTGAGGTGACAGTTGGGAATGTGGAAGGGCGAAAGGTTGTGATACGATGTAAGCATGAGGAAGGCGTCTTCATGAGCTTCATGTATTCGCTGGTTATTCCACGGAATGGACTGTCATCGGTGCCTATTGTGAATGAATTTGATGATGTCTTTGACGAAGTCAAAGGGTTACCGCCGCATAGGGAGATCGAGTTTCGTATCGATCTAGTTGAGGGAGCCAGACCTATTGTGATGCCTCTTAGGCGGATGGCGCCTAGGGAGCAGCTAGAGTTGAGGGTGCAGGTTGATGGCCTTTTGCGGAAAGGATTCATTCGGCGTAGTGTGTCCGAATGGGGTGCACCAGTTGTGTTCGCAACCAAAGCGGATGGATCGTTGAGGTTGTGTGTTGATTATCGTGAGCTGAATAAGGTGACTAAGAAGAACAAGTATCCATTGCCGAGAATAGATGACTTGTTTGATCAGCTTCACGAGGCTAAGGTGTTTTCTCAGATGGATTTGGCAACGGGATTCCACCAGTTGAGAGTGGCAAAGGATAGTGTGCCGAAGACTGCTTTCAGGACACCATCCGGGTTTTATGAGTGGCTGGTAATGCCGTTTGGATTGACTAACGCGCCAGCATATTTTGTGGATCTTATGAATAGAGTGTTCAGAGATCAGTTGAATAAGTTCGTACTTGTGTTCGTGGATGATATTTTGGTTTATTCCAGAACTGAGGAAGAGCACAAGACGCACTTGAGAATTGTTTTGGAAATCTTGCGGAAACATCAGCTAAAGGCTAAGTTTTCGAAGTGTCACTTCTGGAAGAATGAAGTAAGGTTCTTAGGCCATGTTATTTCTGGAAATGGAATAGCGGTTGACCCCGCTAAGGTGGCAGCGATCCAGGATTGGGTTAGACCTAAGAATGCATCTGATGTGAGAAGTTTTCTTGGATTAGCAGGATATTATCGTCGGTTTATCAAAGACTTTTCCAAGATAGCTGCACCGTTGACAGGATTGACAAAGAAGAACCAGGTGTTCAGATGGGATGATAAGTGTGAGCAAGCTTTTGTAATCCTGAAAGAGCGACTGACGAGTGCTCCTGTTTTGACTATTCCAAGTGGGAATGATGAGATGGTGGTTTACACCGATGCATGTGGCACTGGACTAGGAGCGGTGCTAATGCAGAAGGATAAAGTTGTTGCGTATGCTAGTCGACAACTGAAGCCGCATGAAAGGAATTATCCGACTCATGATTTGGAGTTAGCGGCGATTGTGTTTGCTTTGAAGATGTGGAGACATTACTTATTGGGAGTTAGATTCGAGTTGTTTACAGATCATAAGTCGTTGAAGTATCTGTTCTCCCAAAAGGATTTGAATCTTCGACAGCAAAGGTGGCTAGAGTTTTTAGCATCTTATGATTTTGGTATAGCCTATACTCCAGGAAAAGGTAACGTAGTGGCAGATGCGTTAAGTCGAAGACATGCAGGATTGGGAGCCATGTTTTCAGAATGGAAGAGTCTCGAGTATTTGGCTGAGTTTGATTTCAGGCCTAGATGTGAATTGGAACCTGAGATGTTGGCAAACTTATCGATAAGGCCTACTCTTGTGGAAAGAATTGGCGAGAGCCAAAGGAGAGATAATAAGCTTGTCAAGATTATCCGTGATTTGGAATCCGGATTGGACCCGGAGAAGGATAAAGGGTTCGAGGTCGATCGAAAGGGTCGGCTTCGAAAGCAAGGACGATTGGTTGTTCCTGATGATGATGGATTGAGAGATGAGGTTCTGAGGGAGAGTCATCACTCGAAGTTGACAATTCATCCAGGTGGAAACAAAATGTATCGGGATATGAAGAGAACCTACTACTGGGAAGGTATGAAGAAGGATGTTGGAAATTTTATTTCCAAATGTATGAATTGCTAGTTGGTAAAAGCTGAGCAGAAGAAGCCCAGTGGATTACTTCAGCCATTAGAGGTTCCTACATGGAAGTGGGAGCAAGTGTCGATGGATTTTATCGATGGTCTACCTAGAACTAGGGCAGGAAATGAAGGGATTTGGGCCATAGTAGATCGTTTGACTAAGAGTGCAAGGTTCATTCCTGTTCGATCGACTAGGACTGCATCGAAGTTGGCTGAGTTGTATGTGAAGTGGATTGTTCGATTCCATGGTGTTCCGAAGAGTATAGTGAGCGATCGAGACCCATTGTTCACTAGTAGATTTTGGAAGAGCTTCCAGGAAGTTTTGGGAACTGAGTTGTGTTTAAGTACAGCTTATCATCCTCAAACAGATGGTCAGACTGAGAGAGTCAACCGAGTTTTGGAAGATCTTCTTAGGGCATGTGTTTTGGACTTCGGAGGATCATGGGAAGATCACCTTCATTTGGTGGAGTTTGCTTATAATAACAGTTATCAGTCGAGTATTGGTATGGCACCATATGAGGCATTATATGGAAGACCGTGTAACTCTCCGACATGTTGGTTGGAAACTGGAGAAAAGCTGATACTTGGGCCAGAGATGATTCGACAGACTTCGGATTGTATAGAGATCATTCGGCAACGAATGAAGGCAGCCTAAGATCGTCAGAAAAGTTATGCCGATAATCGTCGAAAGGATTTGGAATTCGACGTGGGCGATATGGTTTTTGTGAAGATTTCTCCACTGAGGAATGTCATTAGATTCGGGAAGAAAGGAAAGTTAACTCCGAGATTTGTTGGACCATTTCCGATTATCGAGCGAATTGGAAAGCTCGCTTATAGATTAGAGTTACCGGAAAAGATGGCGGGTGTGCACAATGTTTTTCATGTATCTTATCTACGGAAGTATGTGCATGACCCAACTACAGTGGTTTCTACTGATAGCTGTGAAGATTTGGAGGTTGATTCCGTGGGTACGAGACCTCGTGAGCCTCTTCGTATTGTTGAAACCGATACGAAACAGCTTAGGAGGAAGACGATTACGTTGCTCAAGGTACAATGGAGTGATGATGTTAACGACTGTACATGGGAGGAGGAAGAGAGGATGAAGGCAGCTCATCCCGGACTCTTCGAGGTATGGCCCTAAAGTGTCGTGACATCTCATGAATTTGTAGCTTGTTCTATGTCTTAGAATTCTGCATGCTAGGATAGAATTGGATGCATGGGTTGTTGATTGCTATGGATGGTAGGCATGCGGAATAATTGTGATTGCTGTTGTTTGCTTGGAATTTCGGGGGCGAAATTCCTAAGGGGGAGAGAATGTAACGACCCGTATTTTTACGTGTCGATGTATCGTAGAATTTACAGGTTGTTAGTGTTGTTTGCATTGTCTCTGGCCTGAGCCATATGTTGATTGTATTGAGTCGTTACTGAGTGCTAGTGATGAGTCGTGGCCGACTTAAGGTAGTGGCCGACTCATAGGTTGGAGCGACTTATAGGTATTGGCCGAGTTAAGTGTTGCCGGGTTAAGGAGTTATGGCTTAGAGGGTGGCCGACTCACAGGGAAACGACTTAAGGAAGGTGGCCGAGTTAAGGTGTTGCCGAGTTAAGATAGTGACCGACTCATAGAGGACCGACTCAAGGAGCTTGGATGACCCATAGGATTGACCGACTTAGCGTAGTGGACGACCTAAGAGCTAACGCCTTAATAGTTAACGGGTTAATGAGTTAGGGGTTAGCATGGTGTTGTGTTAGGTCGGCTATGCCGAGCTAGGAGTTAGGTCGCATGAGTCGTATGACCAAGGTTGAGTTAGGTCGCTAGGGGCTTAGGTCGGCAGGAACTAGATCGTGTAACCCTGTGAGTGTGCTGTATAGTTGGGTCGGCGTCTTGAGGTTAGGTCGGCGGCGACTTAGGGACGGCCGAGCTAAGGGGGATTCCAGCCTATAAATAGAGGGGTTTGGCTCACTTTTTGGCACCGGATTTCGAAGCGACGAAGTGCTGCCATTTTGGAAACTCGACTACAGTATTTTCTTCACTTCTTTCTCTACTTCCATCAAGTGCTAACATCCATTGAAGATCGAAAAACAAGATCAAAGATTGAAGCTCCAAAGTTGAAGATTTTCATCCGAAGAAGCTAGATTTCACCGTTTCAAGTGAAATTTCTCCGGATCAAGCTCAAGTCCTTGCTGTCCAGATCTGAAGTTGACTGATTTTAGGTTGTTTTGGTGATTTGGTGAGTGGTAGTTATCTCTCACGCGGATCCAAAGGAGTATATTGGATTGGTGACTTGTTGGAGTGTTGTAGTTAGGATTTCCATGCATATTTCTTAGATCCAAGTCTAGATCCATTGTTTTTGAAGATGTTTACTTATGCAAGTTTGTTTAACAAGTATTATAGACAAAACCCATGTTTTAGATTTGATAGATCTATGCTAAAAACCATGATTTCACATATGTTGGACTTTTGATCACTTAATTACGAAATTGCCATTATAGTAATATTGCTTGTTAGATCTTGTTTGAATGCTTGATTGGTTGTATTAATGATTGATTGTGTGAATGTATGATAGATTTGATTGCTCCAAGTTAGCTTGTAGTTGATTTGGAACAAGGTGGGTTGAGATGATTCAAAAGCTAAGTGGAAAGGCTCTTGAATGGTGAAAGCTGCCTGTAGCATATGAAGCGGATGTGGAAGCTCATATGGACGGATTCGAGGATGTGGGTTCTTGCCATGATGGGAGAAGGCAAAGCATGATTAAGTTGGGACTTTGCTATGATGTGATGAGACAAGGCTTATGTTGTGATGGGACGGGTCACGAAGACGTTCCAAGCACGGGTCATGACGACGTGCAAAGTTATAACTCGGTGATGCGGTCCGGGTTGGGGTGGATAATGGTTAGCTTGAGAGGCGCTTGAGCTAGTATGGAAATAGTCGTCAAGGAGGATGGCTAGGAGGCTGAGATCTCATCGTTGTTGAAGGTTCTAGCATACTCAAAGCAAGGGTACGTTGGAACGGGTCACGATGACGTTCCAGGCACGGGTCACGATGACGTGCTAGTACTCTGGGCTGATGCGTTCGGCTTAGGCACGGGTCACGATGACGTGCGGAGTTATGTCTAGACCGGGGTTACCATTAGCCCTTGACAGGTGGTCATTCAACTAACGGTGAAATCAAGGCAAAGTTAACAGTGATAGCCAGAGTCTTGGATGTTTGGTTGTATCATCATTCGGTCTCAAGAGCGGTGTTTCCTGGGTGCTTATCTGATCTTGGTTTAGGCCTTGGGGGTTTGTATTTGGAAAACATCGTCCTTGACTCGAGTGATTATTGCTTTACCTTAATTGTCTGCTATGTTATGCCTGCTTCTCCTTAGTGTGTGTCTGGGGGCTATCACTGTAGAAAGAGGTGGAGTGGGATGATTTGGTTCCTATTCCTTTTATCCTTTATGCTCTTTTGGTATGTTTGATAGTTAATTTACTGCTCACTAAGACTTTGTCTGACTCAAGGTTTTATGTCTCCTCTTATTACCTTGGGCTGTTCATCCATGTTGGGATGGGCAGACTAGGTAGCAGGTGACAGGTGCTGTGCTAGGAGTTCTACGCTGAAGATGACGAAGACGAGCAGAAGGCTTTGCATATTAGTTTTCTTACTATATGTACTGGGTATCCGCTGCTATATTTGGTTGAGAGATTTGTAGTGAGGCTTTCATGTATAGATTTGTGCGAATGATTGTATAAAACTACTTTGATGCTTATATGATGATGTTCTGTTCTATGGAGCTTCACTATATTATATTTCTCTATTGTATTTTATCCATGCGCTGTGAGTTATGCGTTAGAGATTCTTTTGTTTTGTTTTACCCTGACTATCGTCCATCGCTGCCTGGCGCACCTTTCAGCGCATTATTTCCTTGTTTTGGCGCAGGAGTCATGGGCGGTCGTCACACTTCCCATAGCTGAAGAGTGATGCACCATGGTACTGTTCCGTTTCTAATCCCTTTTGGGCATTAATCTATCCTTTGACGGCTGAAAGCTGTCAAAGCCGTAAAACTCATCGAGGCCTTTGTTTTGACAGGTTATGGCTCCCGTAACTCTAAATGAGCCAGAAGTTATGACCGTCCGAATAATCGATATCTACAGGGTGCAACATCCATGGTGCAACGTGCAACATCCGTCCGAAATGGAGAAACAGTGTCGTACGACTTTTAGAAATATTTTTACGGTAAAACGGGATTACCAGGGCCCGTCTTCGACATCCCATCGCTGGAGAGTGGTGCACCATGGTACTGTTCCGTTTCAAATCCATGCATTTCTAAAAGTCGTACGGCACTGTTTGGCCATTTCGGACGGATGTTGCACCTTGCACCGTGGATGTTGCACCCTGTAGATATCGATTATTCGGACGGCCAAAACTTCTGGCTCGTTTAGAGTTACGGAAGCCATAACCTGTCAAAACGAAGGCCTCGATGAGTTCTACGGCTTTGACAGCTTTCAGCCGTCAACGGATAGATTAATGCCCAAAAAGGACAACCCGAATCTCAATCGGGTCTCGTAAGTTTTTTACCCTTCGTTTTTTCGACACGTGGATTTTTACGGTAAAACGGGATTACCGTGGCCCGTCTTCGACTTTCCATCGCTGGAGAGTGGTGGAAGATGGTACTGTTCCGTTTCAAATCCATGCACGCATTTGTAAAAGTCATACGGCACTGTTTGGCCATTTCGGACGGATGTTGCACCTTGCACCGTGGATGTTGCACCCTGTAGATATCGATTATTTGGACGGCCATAACTTCTGGCTCGTTTAGAGTTACGGGAGCCGTAACCTGTCAAACGAAGGCCTCGATGAGTTCTACGATTTTGATAGCTTTCAGCCGTCAACGGATATATTAATGCCCAAAAAGGACAACCCGAATCTCAATCGGGTCTCGTAAGTTTTTTACCCTTCGTTTTTTCGACACGTGGATTTTTACGGTAAAACGGGATTACCGTGGCCCGTCTTCGACTTCTCATCGTTGAAGAGTGGTGCAACATGGTACTGTTCCGTTTCAAATCCATGCATGCATTTCTAAAAGTCGTACGACACTGTTTCGCCATTTCGGACGGATGTTGCACCTTGCACCGTGGATGTTGCACCCTGTAGATATCGATTATTCGGACGGCCATAACTTCTGGCTGGTTTAGAGTTACGGGAGCCATAACCTGTCAAAACGAAGGCCTCGATGAGTTATACGGCTTTCAGCTTTCAGCCGTCAACGGATAGATTAATGCCCAAAAAGGACAACCCGAATCTTAATCGGGTCGTAAGATTTTTACCCTTCGTTTTTTCGACACGTGGATTTTTACGGCAAAACGGGATTACGGTGGATGGTCTTCGATTTACCATCGCTGGAGAGTGGTGCACCATGGTACTGTTCCGTTTCAAATCCATGCACACGTTTCTAAAAGTCGTACGGCACTGTTTCGCCATGTCGGACGGATGTTGCACCTTGCACCGTGGATGTTGCACCATGTAGATATCGATTATTCGGACGGCCCTAACTTCTGGCTCGTTAAGAGTTACGGGAGCCATAACCTGTCAAAACGAAGGCCTCGATGAGTTCTACGGCTTTGACAGCTTTCAGCCTTCAACGGATAGATTAATGCCCAAAAAGGACAACCCGAATCTCAATCGGGTCTCGTAAGTTTTTTACCCTTCGTTTTTTCGACACGTGGATTTTTACGGTAAAACGGGATTACGGTTCCCCATCTTCGACTTCCCATCGCTGAAGAGTGGTGCACCAAGGTACTATTCTGTTTCAAATCCATACACGCATTTCTAAAGGTCGTACGACACTGTTTTGCCATTTCGGACGGATGTTGCACCTTGCACCGTGGATGTTGCACCCTGTAGATATCGATTATTCGAACGGCCATAACTTCTGGCTCGTTTGGAGTTACGGGAGCCATAACCTGTGAAAACGAAGGCCTCGATGAGTTATATGGCTTTGACAGCTTTCAGCCATCAACGAATAGATTAATGCCCAAAAAAACAACCCGAATCTCAATCGGGTCTCGTAAGTTTTTTACCCTTCGTTTTTTCGACACGTGGATTTTTAACTTTAAAACGGGATTACCGTGGCCCGTCTTCGACTTCCCATCGCTGAAGAGTGATGCACCATGGTACTATTCCGTTTCAAATCCATGCACGCATTTCTAAAAGTCGTACGGCACTGTTTCTCCATTTCGGACGGATGTTGGACCTTGCCCAGTGGATGTTGCACCCTGTAGATATCGATTATTCGGACGGCCATAACTTCTGGCTCTTTTAGAGTTACGGGAGCCATAACCTGTCAAAACGAAGGCCTCGATGAGTTCTACGGCTTTGACAGCTTTCAGCCTTCAACGGATAGATTAATACCCAAAAAGGACAACCCGAATCTCAATCGGGTCTCGTAAGTTTTTAACCTTCGTTTTTTCGACACGTGGATTTTTACGGTAAAACGGGATTACCGTGGCTCGTCTTCAACTTCCCATCGCTGGAGAGTGGTGCACTATGGTACTGTTCCGTTTCAAATCCATGCACGCATTTCTAAAAGTCATACGACACTGTTTCGCCATTTCGGACGGATGTTGCACCTTGCACCGTGGATGTTGCACCCTGTAGATATCGATTATTCGGACGGCCATAACTTCTGGCTCGTTTATAGCTACGGGAGCCATAACCTGTCAAAACGAAGACCTCGATGAGTTCTACGGCTTTGACAGCTTTCAGCCGTCAACGGATAGATTGATGCCCAAAAAGGACAACCCGAATCTCAATCAGGTCTCGTAAGTTTTTCAACCTTCGTTTTTTCGACACGTGGATTTTTACGGTAAAACGGGATTACCGTGGCCCGTCTTCGACTTCCCATCGCTGAAGAGTGATGGACCATGGTACTGTTCTGTTTCAAATCCATGCACGCATTTCTAAAAGTCGTACAATATTGTTTCTCCATTTCGGACGGATGTTGCATCTTGCACCGTGGATGTTGCACCCTGTAGATATCGATTATTCGGACGGCCATAACTCCTGGCTCGTTTAGAATTATGGGAGCCATAACTTAACAAAACGAAGGCCTCGATGAGTTCTACGGGTTTGTCAGCTTTTTGCCGTCAACGGATAGATTAATGCCCAAAAAGGACAACCCGAATCTCAATCGGGTCTCGTAAGTTTTTTACCCTTCGTTTTTTCGACACGTGGATTTTTACGGTAAAACGTGATTACCGTGGCCCGTCTTCGACTTCCCATCGCTGGAGATTGGGGCACCTTGGTACTGTTCCGTTTCAAATCCATGCACGCATTTCTAAAGGTCGTACGACACTGTTTCGCCATTTTGGACGGATGTTGCACCTTGCACCGTGGATGTTGCACCCTGTAGATATCGATTATTCGGACGGCCATAGCTTCTGGCTCATTTAGAGTTACGGAAGCCATAACCTGTCAAACGAAGGCCTCGATGAGTTCTACGGCTTTGACAGCTTTCAGCCATCAACGGATAGATTAATTCCCAAAAAGGACAACCCGAAACTCAATCGGGTCTCGTAAGTCTTTTACCCTTCGTTTTTTCGACACGTGGATTTTTACGGTAAAACGAGATTACCGTAGCCCGTCTTCGACTTGCCATCGCTTGAGAGTGGTGCACCATGGTACTGTTCCGTTTCAAATCCATGCACGCATTTCTAAAAGTCATACAGCACTGTTTGGGTCGTAAGATTTTTACCCTTCGTTTTTTCGACACGTGGATTTTTACGGCAAAACGGGATTACGGTGGGTGGTCTTCGATTTACCATCGCTGGAGAGTGGTGCACCATGGTACTGTCCCGTTTCAAATCCATGCACGCATTTCTAAAAGTCGTACGACACTGTTTCGCCATGTCGGACGGATGTTGCACCTTGCACCGTGGATGTTGCACCATGTAGATATCGATTATTCGGACGGCCATAACTTCTGGCTCGTTAAGAGTTACGGGAGCCATAACCTGTCAAAACGAAGGCCTCGATGAGTTCTACGGCTTTGACAGCTTTCATCCTTCAACGGATAGATTAATGCGTAAAAAGGACAACCCGAATCTCAATCGGGTCTCATAAGTTTTTTACCCTTCGGTTTTTCGACACGTGGATTTTTACGTTAAAACGGGATTACGGTGCCCCATCTTCGACTTCCCATCGCTGAAGAGTGGTGCACCATGGTACTGTTCCGTTTCAAATCCATGCACGCATTTCTAAAGGTCGTACGACACTGTTTCGCCATTTCGGACGGATGTTGCACCTTGCACCGTGGATGTTGCACCCTGTAGATATCGATTATTCGAACGGCCATGACTTCTTGCTCGTTTAGAGTTACGGGAGCCATAACCTGTGAAAACGAAGGCCTCGATGAGTTCTACGGCTTTGACAGCTTTCATCCGTCAACGAATAGATTAATGCCCAAAAAAACAACCCGAATCTCAATCAGGTCTCGTAAGTTTTTTACCCTTCGTTTTTTCGACACGTGGATTTTTAACTTTAAAACGGGATTACCGTGGCCCGTCTTCGACTTTCCATCACTGAAGAGTGATGCACCATGGTACTGTTCCGTTTCAAATCCATGCACGCATTTCTAAAAGTCGTACGGCACTGTTTTTCCATTTCGGACGGATGTTGCACCTTGCACCGTGGATGCTGCACCCTGTAGATATCGATTATTCGGACGGCCATAACTTCTGGCTCGTTTAGAGTTACGGGAGCCATAACCTGTAAAAACGAAGGCCTTGACGAGTTCTACGTCTTTGACAGCTTTCAGCCGTCAACGGATATATTAATGCCCAAAAAGGACAACCCGAATCTCAATCGGGTCTCGTAAGTTTTTTACCCTTCGTTTTTTCGACACGTGGATTTTTACGGTAAAACGGGATTACCGTGGCCCGTCTTCGACTTCCCATCACTGGAGAGTGGTGCACCATGGTACTGTTCCGTTTCAAATCCATGCACGCATTTCTAAAAGTCATACGGCACTGTTTGGCCATTTCGGACGGATGTTGCACCTTGCACCGTGGATGTTGCACCCTGTAGATATCGATTGTTCGGACGGCCATAACTTCTGGCTCGATTAGAGTTACGAGAGCCATAACCTGTCAAAAAAAAGACCTCGATGAGTTCTACGGCTTTGACAGCTTTCAGCCGTCAACGGATAGATTAATGCCCAAAAAGGACAACCCGAATCTCAATCGGGTCTCGTAATTTTTTTACCCTTCGTTTTTTCGACATGTGGATTTTTACGGTAAAACGGGGTTACGGTGGCCCGTCTTCGACTTCCCATTGCTGAAGAGTGGTGTACCATGGTACTGTTCCGTTTCAAATCTATGCATGCATTTCTAAAAGTCATACGGCACTGTTTCGCCATTTCGGACGGATGTTGCACCTTGCACAGTGGATGTTGCACCCTGTAGATATCGATTATTCGGACGGCCATAACTTCTGGCTGGTTTAGAGTTACGGGAGCCATAACCTGTCAAAACGAAGGCCTCGATGAGTTATACGGCTTTAACAGCTTTCAGCCGTCAACGGATAGATTAATGGCCAAAAAGGACAACCCGAATCTTAATCGGGTCGTAAGATTTTTACCCTTCGTTTTTTCGACACGTGGATTTTCAACACGATGAGTTCTACAGCTTTGATAGCTTTCAGCCTTCAACGGATAGATTAATGCCCGAAAAGGACAACCCGAATCTCAATCGGGTCTCGTAAGTTTTTTACCCTTCGTTTTTTCGACACGTGGATTTTTACGGTAAAACGGGATTACGGTGCCCCATCTTCGACTTCCCATCGCTGAAGAGTGGTGCACCATGGTACTGTTCCGTTTCAAATCCATGCACGCATTTCTAAAGGTCGTACGACACTGTTTCGCCATTTCAGACGGATGTTGCACCTTGCACCGTGGATGTTGCACCCTGTAGATATCGATTATTCGAACGGCCATAACTTCTGGCTCGTTTAGTGTTACGGGAGCCATAACCTGTGAAAACGAAGGCCTCGATGAGTTCTATGGCTTTGACAGCTTTCAGCCGTCAACGAATAGATTAATGCCCAAAAAAACAACCCGAATCTCAATCGGGTCTCGTAAGTTTTTTACCCTTCATTTTTTTGACACGTGGATTTTTAACTTTAAAACGGGATTACCGTGGCCCGTCTTCGACTTCCCATCGCTGAAGAGTGATGCACCATGGTACTGTTCCCTTTCAAATCCATGCACGCATTTCTAAAAGTCGTACGGCACTGTTTCTCCATTTCGGACGGATGTTGCACCTTGCAAAGTGGATGTTGCACCCTGTAGATATCGATTATTCGGACGGCCATAACTTCTGGCTCGTTTAGAGTTACGGGAGCCATAACCTGTCAAAACGAAAGCCTCGATGAGTTCTACGGCTTTGACAGCTTTCAGCCTTCAACGGATAGATTAATACCCAAAAAGGACAACCCGAATCTCAATCGGGTCTCGTAAGTTTTTTACCCTTCGTTTTTTCGACACGTGGATTTTTACGGTAAAACGGGATTACCGTGGCCCGTCTTCGACTTCCCATCGCTGGAGAGTGGTGCACCATGGTACTGTTCCGTTTCAAATCCATGCACGCATTTCTAAAAGTCATACGACACTGTTTCTCCATTTCGGACGGATGTTGCACCTTGCACCGTGGATATTGCACCCTATAGATATCGATTATTCGGACGGCCATAACTTCTGGCTCGTTTATAGTTACGGGATCCATAACCTGTCAAAACGAAGACCTCGATGAGTTCTACGGCTTTGACAGCTTTCAGCCATCAACGGATAGATTAATGCCCAAAAAGGACAACCCGAATCTCAATCAGGTCTCGTAAGTTTTTTAACCTTCGTTTTTTCGACACGTGGATTTTTACGGTAAAACGGGATTACCGTGGCCCGTCTTCGACTTCCCATCGCTGAAGAGTGATGCACCATGGTACTCTTCTGTTTCAAATCCATGCACGCATTTCTAAAAGTCGTACGACACTGTTTTTGATTTCGGACGGATGTTGCACCTTGCACCGTGGATGTTGCACCCTGTAGATATCGATTATTCGGACGGCCATAACTCCTGGCTCGTTTAGAATTACGGGAGCCATAACCTATCAAAATGAAGGCCTCGATGAGTTCTACGGCTTTGTCAGCTTTTAGCCGTCAACGGATAGATTAATGCCCAAAAAGGACAACCCGAATCTCAATCGCGTCTCGTAAGTTTTTTACCCTTCGTTTTTTCGACACGTGGATTTTTACGGTAAAACGTGATTACCGTGGCCCGTCTTCGACTTCCCATCGCTGGAGAGTGGGGCACCATGGTACTGTTCCATTTCAAATCCATGCACGTATTTCTAAAGGTCGTACGACACTGTTTTGCCATTTTGGACGGATGTTGCACCTTGCACCGTGGATGTTGCACCCTGTAGATATCGATTATTCGGACGGCCATAACTTCTGGCTCATTTAGAGTTACGGGAGCCATAACCTGTCAAACGAAGGCCTCGATGAGTTCTACGGCTTTGACAGCTTTCAGCCATCAACGGATAGATTAATTCCCAAAAAGGACAACCCGAATCTCAATCGGGTCTCGTAAGTTTTTTACCCTTCGTTTTTTCGACACGTGGATTTTTACGGTAAAACGGGATTACCGTGGCCCGTCTTCGACTTCCCATCGCTGATGAGTGCTGCACCATGGTACTGTTCCATTTCAAATCCATGCACACATTTCTAAAGGTCGTACGACACTGTTTCTCCATTTCGGACGGATGTTGCACCTTGCACCGTGGATGTTGCACCCTGTAGATATCGATTATTTCGACGGCCATAACTTCTGGCTCGTTTAGAATTACGGGAGCTAAACCTATCAAAATGAAGGCCTCGATGAGTTCTACGGCTTTGTCAGCTTTTAGCCGTCAACGGATAGATTAATGCCCAAAAAGGACAACCCGAATCTCAATCGGGTCTCGTAAGTTTTTTACCCTTCGTTTTTTCGACACGTGGATTTTTACGGTAAAACGTGATTACCGTGGCCCATCTTCGACTTCCCATCGCTGGAGAGTGGGGCACCATGGTACTGTTCCGTTTCAAATCCATGCACGCATTTCTAATGGTCGTACGACACTGTTTCTCCATTTTGGACGGATGTTGCACCTTGCACCGTGGATGTTGCACCCTGTAGATATCGATTATTCGGACGGCCATAACTACTGGCTCATTTAGAGTTACGGGAGCCATAACCTGTCAAACGAAGGCCTCGATGAGTTCTACGGCTTTGACAGCTTTCAGCCGTCAACGGATAGATTAATTCCCAAAAAGGACAACCCGAATCTCAATCGGGTCTCGTAAGTTTTTTACCCTTCGTTTTTTCGACACGTGGATTTTTACGGTAAAACGGGATTACCCTGGCCCGTCTTCGACTTCCCATCGCTGAAGAGTGGTGCACCATGGTACTATTCCGTTTCAAATCCAGGCACGCATTTCTTAAGGTCGTACGACACTGTTTCGCCATTTCGAACGGATGTTGCACCTTGCACCGTGGATGTTGCACCCTGTAGATATCGATTATTCGGACGGCCATAAATTCTGGCTAGTTTAGATTTACGGGAGCCATAACCTGTGAAAACGAAGGCCTCGATGAGTTCTACGGCTTTGACAGCTTTCAGCCGTCAACGAATAGATTAATGCCCAAAAAAACAACCCGAATCTCAATCGGGTCTCGTAAGTTTTTTACCCTTCGTTTTTTCGACACGTGGATTTTTAACTTTAAAACGGGATTACCGTGGCCCGTCTTCGACTTTCCATCGCTGAAGAGTGATGCACCATGGTACTGTTTCACTTCAAATCCATGCACGCATTTCTAAAAGTCGTACGACACTGTTTCTCCATTTCGGAAGGATGTTGCATCTTGCACGGTGGATGTTGCACCCTGTAGATATCGATTATTCGGACGGCCATAACTACTGGCTCGTTTAGAGTTACGGGAGCCATAACCTGTCAAAACGAAGGCCTCGATGAGTTCTACGGCTTTTACAGCTTTCATCCTTCAACGGATATATTAATACCCAAAAAGGACAACCCGAATCTCAATCGGGTCTCGTAAGTTTTTTACCCTTCGTTTTTTCGACACGTGGATTTTTACGGTAAAACGGGATTACCGTGGCCCGTCTTCGACTTCCCATCGCTGGAGAGTGGTGCACCATGGTACTGTTCCGTTTCAAATCCATGCACGCATTTCTAAAAGTCATACGGCACTGTTTCGCCATTTCGGACGGATGTTGCACCTTGCACCGTGGATGTTGTACCCTGTAGATATCGATTATTCGGACGGCCATAAATTCTGGCTAGTTTAGATTTACGGGAGCCATAACCTGTGAAAACGAAGGCCTCGAAGAGTTCTACGGCTTTGACGGCTTTCAGCCGTCAACGAATAGATTAATGCCCAAAAAAACAACCCGAATCTCAATCGGGTCTCGTAAGTTTTTTACCCTTCGTTTTTTCGACACGTGGATTTTTAACTTTAAAACGGGATTACCGTGGCCCGTCTTCGACTTCCCATCGCTGAAGAGTGATGCACCATGGTACTGTTTCACTTCAAATCCATGCACGCATTTCTAGAAGTCGTACGGCACTGTTTCTCCATTTCGGACGGATGTTGCACCTTGCACAGTGGATGTTGCACCCTGTAGATATCGATTATTCGGACGGCCATAACTTCTGGCTGGTTTAGAGTTACGGGAGCCATAACCTGTCAAAACGAAGGCCTCGATGAGTTCTACGGCTTTTACAGCTTTCAGCCGTCGACGGATATATTAATACCCAAAAAGGACAACCCGAATCTCAATCGGGTCTCGTAAATTTTTTACCCTTCGTTTTTTCGACACGTGGATTTTTACGGTAAAACGGGATTACCGTGGCCCGTCTTCGACTTCCCATCGCTGGAGAGTGGTGCACCATGGTACTGTTCCGTTTCAAATCCATGCACGCATTTCTAAAAGTCATACGGCACTGTTTCGCCATTTCGGACGGATGTTGCACCTTGCACCGTGGATGTTGCACCCTGTAGATATCGATTATTCGGACGGCCATAACTTCTGGCTCGTTTGTAGTTACGGGAGCCATAACCTGTCAAAACGAAGACCTCGATGAGTTCTACGGCTTTGACAGCTTTCAACCGTCAACGGATAGATTAATGCCCAAAAAGGACAACCCGAATCTCAATCAAGTCTCGTAAGTTTTTAACCTTCTTTTTTCGACACGTGGATTTTTACGGTAAAACGGGATTACCGTGAGGATTACCGTGGCCCGTCTTCGACTTCCCATCGCTGAAGAGTGATGCACCATGGCACTGTTCTGTTTCAAATCCATGCACGCATTTCTAATATGCGTACGACACTGTTTCTCCATTTCGGACGGATGTTGCACCTTGCACCGTGGATGCTGCACCCTGTAGATATCGATTATTCGGACGGCCACAACTTCTGGCTCGTTTAGAGTTACGGGAGCCATAACCTGTCAAAACAAAGGCCTCGATGAGTTCTACGGTTTGATAGCTTTTAGCCGTCAACGGATAGATTAATGCCCAAAAAGGACAACCCGAATCTCAATCGGGTCTCGTAAGTTTTTTACCCTTCGTTTTTTCGACACGTGGATTTTTACGGTAAAACGGGATTACTGTTGCCCGTCTTCGACTTCCCATCGCTAGAGAGTGGTGCACCAAGGTAATGTTCCGTTTCAAATCCATGCACGCATTTCTAAAGGTCGTACGACACTGTTTCGCCATTTTGGACGGATGTTGCACCTTGCACCGTGGATGTTGCACCCTGTAGATATCGATTATTCGGACGGCCATAACTTCCGGCTCGTTTAGAGTTACGGGAGCCATAACCTGTCAAACGAAGGCCTCGATGAGTTCTACGGTTTTGATAGCTTTCAGCTGTCAACGGATAGATTAATGCCCAAAAAGGACAGCCCGAATCTCAATCGGGTCTCGTAAGTTTTTTACACTTCATTTTTTCGACACGTGGATTTTTACGGTAAAACGGGATTATCGTGTCCCATCTTCGACTTTCCGTCGCTGAAGAGTGGTGCACCATGGTACTATTCCGTTTCAAATCCATGCACGCATTTCTAAAAGTCATACGGCACTGTTTCGCCATTTCGGACGGATGTTGCACCTTGCACCGTGGA
This sequence comes from Allium cepa, assembly GCA_030765085.1. NCBI lineage: Eukaryota > Viridiplantae > Streptophyta > Magnoliopsida > Asparagales > Amaryllidaceae > Allium > Allium cepa. Next base: position 451,096,657 of record CM060946.1, on the reverse strand, counting down.
TGTTGCACCCTGTAGATATCGATTATTCGGACGGCCATAACTTCTGGCTGGTTTAGAGTTACGGGAGCAATAACCAGTCAAAACGAAGGCCTCGATGAGTTCTACGGCTTTGACAGCTTTCAGCCCTCAACGGATAGATTAATTCCCAAAAAGGACAACCCGAATCTTAATCGGGTCGTAAGATTTTTACCCTTCGTTTTTTCGACACGTGGATTTTTACGGCAAAACGGGATTACGGTGGCTGGTCTTCGATTTACCATCGCTGGAGAGTGGTGCACCTTGGTACTGTTCCGTTTCAAATCCATGCACGCATTTCTAAAATTCGTACGGCACAGTTTCGCCATTTCGGACGGATGTTGCACCTTGCACCGTGGACGTTGCACCCTGTAGATATCGATTATTCTGACGGCCATAACTTCTGGCTCGTTTAGAGTTACGGGAGCCATAACGTGTCAAAACGAAGACCTCAATGAGTTCTACGGCTTTGACAGCTTTCAGCCGTCAACGGATAGATTAATGCCCAAAAAGGACAACCCGAATCTCAATTAGGTCTCGTAAGTTTTTTACCCTTCGTTTTTTCGACACGTGGATTTTTACGGTAAAACGGGATTACGGTGGTTGGTCTTCGATTTACCATCGCTGGAGAGTGGTGCACCATGGTACTGTTCCGTTTCAAATCCATGCACGCATTTCTAAAGGTCGTACGACACTGTTTCGCCATTTTGGACGGATGTTGCACCTTGCACCGTGGATGCTGCACCCTGTAGATATCGATTATTCGGATGGCCATAACTTCTGGCCCATTTAGAGTTACGGGAGCCATAACCTGTCAAAACGAAGGCCTCGATGAGTTCTACGGTTTGATAGCTTTCAGCCATCAACGGATAGATTAATGCCCAAAAAGGACAACCCGAATCTCAATCGGGTCTCGTAAGATTTTTACCCTTCGTTTTTTCGACACGTGGATTTTTACGGCAAAACGGGATTACGGTGGCTGGTCTTCGATTTACCATCGCTGGAGAGTGGTGCACCATGGTACTGTTTCGTTTCAAATCCATGCACGCATTTCTAAAAGTCGTACGGCACTGTTTCGCCATGTCGGACGGATGTTGCACCTTGCACCGTGGATGTTGCACCCTGTAGATATCGATTATTCGGACGGCCATAACTTCTGGCTCGTTAAGAGTTACGGGAGCCATAACCTGTCAAAACGAAGGCCTCGATGAGTTCTACGGGTTTGATGGCTTTCAGCCGTCAATGGATATATTAATGCCCAAAAAGGACAACCGGAATCTCAATCGGGTCTCGTAAGTTTTTTACACTTCGTTTTTTCGACACGGGGATTTTTACGGTAAAACGGGATTACGGTGCCCCATCTTCGACTTTCCATCGCTGAAGAGTGGTGCACCATGGTACTGTTCCGTTTCAAATCCATGCACGCATTTCTAAAAGTCATACAGCACTGTTTCGCCATTTCGGACGGATGTTGCACCATGCAACGTGGATGTTGCACCCTTTAGATATCGATTATTCGAACGGCCATAACTTCTGGCTCGTTTAGAGTTACGGGAGCGACAACCTGTGAAAACGAAGGCCTCGATGAGTTCTACGGCTTTGATAGCTTTCAGCCATCAACGGATAGAATAATGCCCAAAAAAAACAACCCGAATCTCAATCGGGTCCCGTATGTTTTTTACCCTTCGTTTTTTTGACACGTGGATTTTTACGGTAAAACGGGATTACCGTGGCCCGGCTTCGACTTTCCATCGCTGAAGAGTGATGCACCATGGTACTGTTCCATTTCAAATCCTTGCACGCATTTCTAAAAGTCGTACGGCACTGTTTCTCCATTTCGGGCGGATGTTGCACCTTGCACCGTGGATGTTGCACCCTGTAGATATCGATTATTCGGACGACCATAACTTCTGGATCGTTTAGAGTTACGTGAGCCGTAACCGGTCAAAACGAAGGCCTCGATGAGTTCTACGGCTTTGACAGCTTTCAGCCATCAACGGATAGATTAATGCCCAAAAAGGACAACCCGAATCTCAATCGGGTCACGTAAGTTTTTTACCCTTCGTTTTTTCGACACGTGGATTTTTATGGTAAAACGGGATTACCGTGGCCCATCTTCAACTTCCCATCGCTGGAGAGTGGTGCACCATGGTACTGTTCCGTTTCAAATCCATGCACGCATTTCTAAAAGTCATACGCACTGTTTCGCCATTTCGGACGGATGTTGCACCTTGCACCGTGGATGCTGCACCCTGTAGATATCGATTATTCGGACGGCCATAACTTCTGGCTCGTTTAGAGTTACGGGTGCCATAACGTGTCAAAACAAAGACCTCGATGAGTTCTACGGCTTTGACAGCTTTCAGCCATCAACAGATAGATTAATGCCCAAAAAGGACAACCCGAATCTCAATTAGGTCTCGTAAGTTTTTTACCCTTCGTTTTTTCGACACGTGGATTTTTACGGTAAAACGGGATTACGGTGGTTGGTCTTCGATTTACCATCGCTGGAGAGTGGTGCACCATGGTACTGTTCCGTTTCAAATCCATGCACGCATTTCTAAAGGTCGTACGGCATTGTTTCGCCATTTCGGACGGATCTTGCACCTTGCACCGTGGATGCTGCACCCTGTAGATATCGATTATTCGGACGGCCATAACTTCTGGCTCGTTTAGAGTTACGGGAGCCATAACCTGTCAAAACAAAAGCCTCGATGAGTTCTACGGTTTGATAGCTTTCAGCCGTCAATGGATAGATTAATGCCTAAAAAGGACAACCCGAATCTCAATCGGGTCTCGTAAGTTTTTTACCCTTCGTTTTTTCGACACGTGGATTTTTACGGTAAAACGGGATTACCGTGGCACGACTTCGACTTCCCATCGCTGAAGAGTGGTGCACCGTGGTACTGTTCCGTTTCAAATCCATGCACGCATTTCTAAAAGTAGTACGGTACTGTTTCGCCATTTCGGATGGATGTTGCACCTTGCACCATGGATGTTGCAACCTGTGGATATCGATTATTCGGACGGCCATAACTTCTTGCTCCTTTAGAGTGACGGGAGCCATAACCTGTCAAAACGAAGGCCTCGATGAGTTCTACGGTATTTACAGCTTTCAGCCGTCAACGGATTGATTAATGCCCAAAAAGGACAGCCCGAATCTCAATCGGGTCTCGTAAGTTTTTTACCCTTCGTTTTTTCGACACGTGGATTTTTACGGTAAAACGGGATTACCGAGGCCCGTCTTCGACTTCCCATCGCTGAAGAGTGATGCACCATGGTACTATTCCATTTCAAATCCATGCACCCATTTCGAAAAGTCGTACGGCACCATTTCTCCATTTCGGACGGATGTTGCACCTTGCACCGTGGATGTTGCACCCTGTAGATATCGATTATTCGGACGACCATAACTTCTGGCTCGTTTAGAGTTACGGGAGCCATAACCTGTCAAAACGAAGGCCTCGATGAGTTCTACGGCTTTGGTAGCTTTCAGCAGTCAACGGATTGATTAATGCCCAAAAAGGACAACCCGAATCTCAATCGGGTCTCGTAAGTTTTTTACCCTTCGTTTTTTCGACACGTGGATTTTTACGGTAAAACGGGATTACCGTGGCCCATCTTCGACTTCCCATCGTTGGAGAGTGGTTCAACATGGTACTGTTCCATTTCAAATCCATGCACGCATTTCTAAAAGTCATACGGCACTATTTCTCCATTTCGGACGGATGTTGCACCTTGCACCGTGGATGTTGCACCCTGTAGATATCGATTATTCGGACGGCCATAACTTCTGGCTCGTTTAGAGTTACGGGAGCCATAACCTGTCAAAACGAAGACCTCGATGAGTTCTACGGCTTTGATAGTTTCAGCCGTCAACGGATAGATTAATGCCCAAAAAGGACAACACGAATCTTAATCGGGTCTCGTAAGTTTTTTACCCTTCGTTTTTTCGACATGTGGATTTTTACTGTAAAACGGGATTACCGTGGCCCGTCTTCGACTTCCCATCGCTGGAGAGTGGTGCACCATGGTACTGTTCCGTTTCAAATCCATGCACGCATTTCTAAAATCATACGGCACTGTTTCGCCATTTCGGACGGATGTTGCACCTTGCACAGTGGTTGTTGCACCCTGTAGATATCGATTATTCGGACGGCCATAACTTCTGGCTCGTTTAGAGTTACGGGAGCCATAACCTGTCAAAACGAAGGCCTCGATGATTTCTACGGCTTTGAAAGCTTTCAGCCGTCAACGGATAGACTAATGCCCAAAAAGGACAACCCGAATCTCAATCGGGTCACGTAAGTTTTTTACCCTTCGTTTTTTCGACACGTGGATTTTTATGGTAAAACGGGATTACCGTGGCCCGTCTTCAACTTCCCATCGCTGGAGAGTGGTGCACCATGGTACTGTTCCGTTTCAGATCCATGCACGCATTTCTAAAAGTCATACGCACTGTTTCGCCATTTCGGACGAATGTTGCACTTTGCACCGTGGATGTTGCACCCTGTAGATATCGATTATTCGGACGGCCATAACTTCTGGCTCGTTTAGAGTTACGAGAGCCATAACGTGTCAAAACGAAGAACTCGATGAGTTCTACGGATTTGACAGCTTTCAGCCGTCAACGGATAGATTAATGCCCAAAAAGGACAACCCGAATCTCAATTAGGTCTCGTAAGTTTTTTACCCTTCGTTTTTTCGACACGTGGATTTTTACGGTAAAACGGGATTACGGTGGTTGGTCTTCGATTTACCATCGCTGGAGAGTGGTGTACCATGGTACTGTTCCGTTTCAAATCCATGCACGCATTTCTAAAGGTCGTACGACACTGTTTCGCCATTTCGGACGGATCTTGCACCTTGCACCGTGGATGCTGCACCCTGTAGATATCGATTATTCAGACGGCCATAACTTCTGGCTCGTTTAGAGTTACGGGAGCCATAACCTGTCAAAACAAAGGCCTCGATGAGTTCTACGGTTTGCTAGCTTTCAGCCGTCAATGGATAGATTAATGCCCAAAAAGGACAACCCGAATCTCAATCGGGTCTCGTAAGTTTTTTACCCTTCGTTTTTTCGACACGTGGATTTTTACGGTAAAACGGGATTACCGTGGCCCAACTTCGACTTCCCATCGCTGAAGAGTGGTGCACCATGGTACTGTTCCGTTTCAAATCCATGCACGCATTTCTAAAAGTAGTACGACACTGTTTCGCCATTTCGGACGGATGTTGCACCTAGCACCATGGATGTTGCAACCTGTGGATATAGATTATTCGGACGGCCATAACTTCTTGCTCCTTTAGAGTGACGGGAGCCATAACCTGTCAAAACGAAGGCCTCGATGAGTTCTACGGTATTTACAGCTTTCAGCCGTCAACGGATTGATTAATGCCCAAAAAGGACAACCCGAATCTCAATTAGGTCTCGTAAGTTTTTTACCCTTCGTTTTTTCGACACGTGGATTTTTATGGTAAAACGGGATTACCGTGGCCCGTCTTCAACTTCCCATCGCTGGAGAGTGGTGCACCATGGTACTGTTCCGTTTCAAATCCATGCACGCATTTCTAAAAGTCATACGCACTGTTTCGCCATTTCGGACGGATGTTGCACCTTGCACCGTGGATGTTGCACCCTGTAGATATCGATTATTCGGACGGCCATAACTTCTGGCTCGTTTAGAGTTACGGGAGCCATAACGTGTCAAAACGAAGACCTCGATGAGTTCTACGGCTTTGAAAGCTTTCAGCCGTCAACGGATAGATTAATGCCCAAAAAGGACAACCCGAATCTCAATTAGGTCTCGTAAGTTTTTTACCCTTCGTTTTTTCGACACGTGGATTTTTACGGTAAAACGGGATTACGGTGGTTGGTCTTCTATTTACCATCGCTAGAGAGTGGTGCACCATGGTACTGTTCCGTTTCAAATCCATGCACGCATTTCTAAAAGTCGTACGGCACTGTTTCTCCATTTCGGACGGATGTCGCACCTTGCACCGTGGATGCTGCACCCTGTAGATATCGATTATTCGGACGGCCATAACTTCTGGCTCCTTTAGAGTTACGGGAGCCATAACCGGTCAAAACGAAGGCCTCGATGAGTTCTACGGCATTTACAGCTTTCAGCCGTCAACGGATTTACTAATGCCCAAAAAGGACAACCCGAATCTCAATCGGGTCTCGTAAGTTTTCTACCCTTCGTTTTTTCGACACGTGGATTTTTACGGTAAAACGGGATTACCGTGGCCCGTCTTCGACTTCCCATCGCTGAATAGTGGTGCACCATGGTACTGTTCCGTTTCAAATCCATGCACGCATTTCTAAAAGTCGTACGACACTGTTTCTCCATTTCGGGCGGATGTTGCACCTTGCACTGTGGATGTTGCAACCTGTAGATATCGATTATTCGGACGGACATAACATCTGGCTCGTTTAGAGTTACGGGAGCAATAACCGGTCAAAACGAAGGCCTCGATGAGTTCTACGGCTTTGATTGCTTTCAGCCGTCAACGGATAGATTAATGCCCAAAAGGGACAACCCGAATCTCAATCGGGTCACGTAAGTTTTTTACCCTTCGTTTTTTCGACACGTGGTTTTTTATGGTAAAACGGGATTACCGTGGCCCGTCTTCAACTTCCCATCGCTGGAGAGTGGTGCACCATGGTACTGTTCCGTTTCAAATCCATGCACGCATTTCCAAAAGTCATACGCACTGTTTCGCCATTTCGGACGGATGTTGCACCTTGCACCGTGGATGTTGCACCCTGTAGATATCGATTATTCGGACGGCCATAACTTCTGCTCGTTTAGAGTTACGGGAGCCATAACGTGTCAAAACGAAGACCTCGATGAGTTCTACGGCTTTGACAGCTTTCAGCCCTCAATGGATAGATTAATGCCCAAAAAGGACAACCCGAATCTCAATTTGGTCTCGTAAGTTTTTTACCCTTCGTTTTTTCGACACGTGGATTTTTACGGTAAAACGGGATTACGGTGGTTGGTCTTCGATTTACCATCGCTGGAGAGTGGTGCACCATGGTACTGTTCCGTTTCCAATCCATGCACGCATTTCTAAAGGTCGTACGACACTGTTTCGCCATTTCGGACGGATGTTGCACCTTGCACCGTTGATGCTGCACCCTGTAGATATCGATTATTCGGACGGCCATAACTTCTGGCTCGTTTTGAGTTACGGGAGCCATAACCTGTCAAAATGAAGGCCTCGATGAGTTCTACGGTTTGAGAGCTTTCAGCCGTCAACGGATAGATTAATGCCCAAAAAGGATAACCCGAATCTCAATCGGGTCTCGTAAGTTTTTTACCCTTCGTTTTTTCGACACATGGATTTTTACGGTAAAACGGGATTACCGTGGCCCGTCTTCGACTTCCCATCGCTGAAGAGTGGTGCACCATGGTACTGTTCGGTTTCAAAACCGTGCACGCATTTCTAAAAGTCGTACGGCACTGTTTCGCCATTTCGGACGGATGTTGCACCTTGCATCATGGATGTTGCACCATGTAGATATCGATTATTCAGACGGCCATAACTTCTGGCTCCTTTAGAGTTACGGGAGCCATAACCTGTCAAAACGAATGCCTCGATGAGTTCTACGGCATTTACAGCTTTCAGCTGTCAACGGATTGATTAATGCCCAAAAAGGACAACCCGAATCTCAATCGGGTCTCGTAAGTTTTTTACCCTTCGTTTTTTCGACACGCGGATTTTTACGGTAAAACGGGATTACCGTGGCCCGTCTTTGACTTCCCATCGCTGAAGAGTGATGCACCATGGTACTATTCCGTTTCAAATCCATGCACGCATTTCTAAAAGTCGTACGACACTGTTTCTCCATTTTGGACGGATGTTGCACCTTGCACCGCGGATGTTGCACCCTGTAGATATCGATTATTCGGACGGCCATAACTTCTGGCTCGTTTAGATTTACGGGAGCCATAACCTGTCAAAACGAAGGCCTTGATGAGTTCTATGGCTTTGACAGCTTTCAGCCGTCAACGGATTGATTAATGCCCAAAAAGGACAACCCGAATCTCAATCGGGTCTCGTAAGTTTTTTACCCTTCGTTTTTTCGACACGTGGATTTTTACGGTAAAACGGGATTACCGTGGCCCGTCTTCGACTTCCCATCGCTGGAGAGTGGTGCACCATGGTATTGTTCCATTTCAAATCCATGCACGCATTTCTAAAAGTCATATGGCACTGTTTCGCCATTTCGGACGGATGTTGCACCTTGCACCGTGGATGTTGCACCCTGTGGATATCGATTATTCGGACGGCCATAACTTCTGGCTCGTTTAGAGTTACGGGAGCCATAACCTATCAAAATGAACACCTCGATGAGTTCTACGGCTTTGACAGCTTTCAGCCGTCAGCGGATAGATTAATGCCCCAAAAGGACAACCCGAATCTTAATCGGGTCTCGTAAGTTTTTTACCCTTCGTTTTTTCGACACGTGGATTTTTACGGTAAAACGGGATTACCGTGGCCCATCTTCGACTTCCCATCGCTGGACAGTGGTGCACCATGGTACTGTTCCGTTTCAAATCCATGCACGCATTTCTAAAAGTCATACGACACTGTTTCGCCATTTCGGACGGATGTTGCACCTTGCACCGTGGATGTTGCACCCTGTAGATATCGATTATTCAAACGGCCATAACTTCTGGCTCGTTTAGAGTTACGGGAGCCATAACCTGTCAAAAAGTAGGCCTCGATGAGTTCTACGGTTTTGACAGCTTTCAGCCATCAACGGATAGATTGATGCCCAAAAAGGACAACCCGAATCTCAATCGGGTCTCGTAAGTTTTTTACCCTTCATTTTTTCGACACGTGGACTTTTTCGGTAAAACGGGATTACGGTGGCTGGTCTTCGATTTACCATCGCTGGAGAGTGGTGCACCATGGTACTGTTTCGTTTCAGATCCATGCACGCATTTCTAAAAGTCGTACGGCACTGTTTCGCCATTTCGGACGGATGTTGCACTTTGCACCGTGGATGTTGCACCCTGTAGATATCGATTATTCGGACGGCCATAACTTCTGGTTCGTTTAGAATTACGGGAGCCATAACCTGTCAAAACGAAGGCCTCGATGAGTTCTATGGCTTTGATAGCTTTCAGCCGTCAACGGATAGATTAATGCCCAAAAAGGACAACCCGAATCTCAATTGGGTCTCGTAATTTTTTACCCTTCGTTTTTTCGACACGTGGATTTTTACGGTAAAACAGGATTACCATCGCTGGAGAGTGGTGCACCATGGTACAGTTCCGTTTCAAATCCATGCACGCATTTCTAAAAGTCGTACGGCACTGTTTCGCCATTTCGGACGGATGTTGCACCTTGCACCGTGGATGTTGCACCCTGTAGATATCGATTATTCGGACGGCCATAACTTCTGGCTCGTTTAGAATTACGGAAGCCATAACCTGTCAAAACGAAGGCCTCGATGAGTTCTACGGCTTTGATAGCTTTCAGCCATCAACGGATAGATTAATGCCCAAAAAGGACAACCCGAATCTCAATTGGGTCTCGTAATTTTTTACCCTTCATTTTTTCGACACGTGGATTTTTACGGTAAAACAGGATTACTGTAGCTGGCCTTCGATTTACCATCGCGGGAGAGTGGTGCACCATGGTACTGTTCCGTTTCAAATCCATGCACGCATTTCTAAAAGTCGTACGACACTGTTTCGCCATTTCGGACGGATGTTGCACCTTGCACCGTGGATGCTGCACCCTGTAGATATCGATTATTCAGACGGCCATAACTTCTGGCTCGTTTAGAATTACGGGAGCCATAACCTGTCAAAATGAAGGCCTCGATGAGTTCTAGGGCTTTGATAGCTTTCAGCCGTCAACGGATAGAATAATGCCCAAAAAGGACAACCCGAATCTCAACCGGGTCTCGTAAGTATTTTATCCTTCGTTTTTTCGACACGTGGATTTTTACTGTAAAACAGGATTGCGGTGGCTGGTCTTCGATTTACCATCGCTGGAGAGTGGTGCACCATGGTACTGTTCCGTTTCAAATCCATGCACGCATTTCTAAAAGTCGTACGGCACTGTTTCACCATTTCGGACGGATGTTGCACCTTGCACCGTGGATGTTGCACCCTGTAGATATCGAATATTCAAACGGCCATAACTTCTGGCTCGTTTAGAGTTACAGGAGCCATAACCTGTCAAAAAGAAGGCCTCGATGAGTTCTACGGCTTTGACAGCTTTCAGCCATCAACGGATAGATTAATGCCCAAAAAGGACTACCCGAATCTCAATCGGGTCTCGTAAGTTTTTTACCATTCGTTTTTTCGACACGTGGATTTTTACGGTAAAACGGGATTACCGTGGCCTGTCTTCGACTTCCCATCGCTGCAGAGTGGTGCACCATGGTACTGTTCCGTTTCAAATCCGTGCACGCATTTCTAAAAGTCGTACGGCACTGTTTCGCCATTTCGGACGGATGTTGCACCTTGCACCGTGGATGTTGCACCATGTAGATATCGATTGTTCAAACGGCCATAACTTCTGGCTCGTTTAGAGTTACGGGAGCCATAACCTGTCAAAACGAAGGCCTCGATGAGTTCTACGGCTTTGACTGCTTTCTGCCGTCAACGGATAGATTAATGCCAAAAAAGAACAATCCGAATCTCAATCGGGTCTCGTAAGTTTTTTACCCTTCGTATTTTCGACATGTGGATTTTTTCGGTAAAACGGTATTACGGTGGCCGTCTTCGACTTCCCATCGCTGGAGAGTGGTGCACCATGGTACTGTTCTGTTTCAAACCCATGCACGCATTTCTAAAAGTCGTACGGCACTGTTTCGCCATTTCGGACGGATGTTGCACCTTGCACCGTGGATGTTGCACCCTGTAGATATCGATTATTCGGACGACCATAACTTCTGGCTCGTTTAGAGTTACGGGAGCCATAACCTGTGAAAACGAAGGCCTCGATGAGTTCTACGGCTTTGACAGCTTCCAGCCGTAAACGGATAGATTAATGCCGAAAAAGGACAACCCGAATCTTAATCGGGTCTCGTAATTTTTTTACCCTTCGTTTTTTCGACACGTGGATTTTTACGGTAAAACAGGATTACCGTAGCCCGTCTTCGACTTCCCATCGCTGGAAAGTGGTGCACCATGGTACTGTTCCGTTTTAAATCCATGCACGCATTTCTAAAAGTCGTATGGCACTGTTTCGCCATTTCGGACGGATGTTGCACCTTGCACCGTGGATGTTGCACCATGTAGATATCGATTATTCAAACGGCCATAACTTCTGGCTTGTTTAGAGTTACGGGAGCCATAACCTGTCAAAACGAAGGCCTCGATGAGTTCTACGGCTTTGACAGCTTTCTATAGTCAACGGATAGATTAATGCCAAAAAAGGACAACTCGAATCTCAATCGGGTCTCGTAAGTTTTTTACCCTTCGTTTTTTCGACACGTGGATTTTTACGGTAAAACAGGATTACCGTGGCTGGCCTTCGACTTCCCATCGCTGCAGAGTGGTGCACCATGGTACTGTTCCGTTTCAAATCCGTGCACGCATTTCTAAAAGTCGTACGGCACTGTTTCGCCATTTCGGACGGATGTTGCACCTTGCACCGTGGATGTTGCACCATGTAGATATCGATTGTTCAAACGGCCATAACTTCTGGCTCGTTTAGAGTTACGGGAGCCATAACCTGTCAAAACGAAGGCCTCGATGAGTTCTACGGCTTTGACTGCTTTCTGCCGTCAACGGATAGATTAATGCCAAAAAAGAACAATTCGAGTCTCAATCGGGTCTCGTAAGTTTTTTACCCTTCGTATTTTCGACATGTGGATTTTTTCGGTAAAACGGTATTACGGTGGCCGTCTTCGACTTCCCATCGCTGGAGAGTGGTGCACCATGGTACTGTTCTGTTTCAAACCCATGCACGCATTTCTAAAAGTCGTACGGCACTGTTTCGCCATTTCGGACGGATGTTGCACCTTGCACCGTGGATGTTGCACCCTGTAGATATCGATTATTCGGACGACCATAACTTCTGGCTCGTTTAGAGTTACGGGAGCCATAACCTGTGAAAACGAAGGCCTCGATGAGTTCTACGGCTTTGACAGCTTCCAGCCGTAAACGGATAGATTAATGCCGAAAAAGGACAACCCGAATCTTAATCGGGTCTCGTAATTTTTTTACCCTTCGTTTTTTCGACACGTGGATTTTTACGGTAAAACAGGATTACAGTAGCCCGTCTTCGACTTCCCATCGCTGGAAAGTGGTGCACCATGGTACTGTTCCGTTTTAAATCCATGCACGCATTTCTAAAAGTCGTATGGCACTGTTTCGCCATTTCGGACGGATGTTGCACCTTGCACCGTGGATGTTGCACCATGTAGATATCGATTATTCAAACGGCCATAACTTCTGGCTTGTTTAGAGTTACGGGAGCCATAACCTGTCAAAACGAAGGCCTCGATGAGTTCTACGGCTTTGACAGCTTTCTATAGTCAACGGATAGATTTATGCCAAAAAAGGACAACTCGAATCTCAATCGGGTCTCGTAAGTTTTTTACCCTTTGTTTTTTCGACACGTGGATTTTTACGGTAAAATGGGATTACGGTGGCCCGTCTTCGACTTCCCATCGCTGGAGAGTGGTGCACCATGGTACTGTTCTGTTTCAAATCCATGCACGCATTTCTAAAAGTCGTACGGCACTGTTTCGCCATTTCGGACGGATGTTGCACCTTGCACCGTGGATGTGGCACCCTGTAGATATCGATTATTCGGACGACCATAACTTCTGGATCGTTTAGAATTACGGGAGCCATAACCTGTCAAAACGAAGGCCTCGATGAGTTCTACGGCTTTGACAGCTTCCTGCTGTCAACGGATAGATTAATGCCCAAAAAGGACAACCCGAATCTCAGTCAGGTCTCGTAAGTTTTTTACCCTTCGTTTTTTCGACACGTGGATTTTTACGGTAAAACAGGATTACCGTGGCCCGTCTTCGACTTTCCATCACTGGAGAGTGGTGCACCATGGTACTGTTCCGTTTAAAATCCACGCACGCATTTCTAAAAGTCGTACGGCACTGTTTCGCCATTTCGGACGGATGTTGCACCTTGCACCGTGGATGTTGCACCCTGTAGATATCGATTATTCTGACGGCCATATCTTCTGCCTCGTTTATAGTTACGGGAGCCATAACCTATCAAAATGAAGACCTCGATGAGTTCTACGGCTATGACAGCTTTCAGCAATCAACAGATAGATTAATGCCCAAAAAGGACAACCCGAATCTCAATCGGGTCTCGTAAGTTTTTTACCCCTCGTTTTTTCGGCACGTGGATTTTTACGGTAAAACAGGATTACCGTGGCCCGTCTTCGACTTCCCATCGCTAGAGAGTGGTGCACCATGGTACTGTTCCGTTTCAATTCCATGCACGCATTTCTAAAAGTCGTACGACACTGTTTCGCCATTTCGGACGGATGTTGCACCTTGCACCGTGGATGTTGCACCATGTAGATATCGATTATTCAATCGGCCGTAACTTCTAGCTCGTTTAGAGTTACGGGAGCCATAACCTGTCAAAACGAAGGCCTCTATGAGTTCTACGGCTTTGACAGCTTTTTGCCGTCAACGGATAGATTAATGCCAAAAAAGGACAACCCGAATCTCAATCGGGTCTCGTAAGTTTTTTACCCTTCATTTTTTCGACACGTGGATTTTTACGGTAAAACGGGATTGCGGTGGCCCGTCTTCGACTTCCCATCGCTGGAGAATGTTGCACCATGGTACTGTTCCGTTTCAAATCCATGCACGCATTTCTAAAAGTCGTACGGCACTGTTTCGCCATTTCGGACGGATGTTGCACCTTGCACCGTTGATGTTGCACCCTGTAGATATCGATTATTCAAACGGCCATAACTTCTGGCTCGTTTAGAGTTACGGGAGCCATAACCTGTCAAAACGAAGGCCTCGATGAGTTCTACGGATTTGACACCTTTCAGCCGTCAACGGATAGATTAATGCCCAAATAGGACAACCCGAATCTCAATCGGGTCTCGTAAGTTTTTTACCCTTTGTTTTTTCGACACGTGGATTTTTACGGTAAAACAGGATTGCGGTGGCTGGTCTTCGATTGACCATCGCTGGAGAGTGGTGCACCATGGTACTGTTCCGTTTCAAATCCATGCACGCATTTCTAAAAGTCGTACGGCACTGTTTCGCCATTTCGGACGAATGTTGCACCTTGCACCGTGGATGTTGCACCATGTAGATATCGATTATTCAAACGGCTATAACTTCTGGCTCGTTTAGAGTTACGGGAGCCATAACCTGTCAAAACGAAGGTCTCGATGAGTTTACGGCTTTGATAGCTTTCAGCCATCAACGGATATATTAATGCCCAAAAAGAACAACCCGAATCTCAATCGGGTCTCGTAAGTTTTTTACCCTTCGTTTTTTCGACACGTGGATTTTTACGGTAAAACAGGATTACCGTGGCCCGTCTTTGACTTCCCATCGGTAGAGAGTGGTGCACCATGGTACTGTTCCGTTTCAAATCCACGCACGCATTTCTAAAAGTCGTACGGCACTGTTTCGCCATTTCGGACGGATTTGCACCTTGCACCGTGGATGTTGCACCATGTAGATATCGATTATTCAAACGGCCATAACTTCTGGCTCGTTTAGAGTTACGGGAGCCATAACCTGTCAAAACGAAGGCCTCGATGATTTCTACGGCTTTGACAGCTTTCTGCCGTCAACGGATAGATTAATGCCAAAAAAGGACAACCCGAATCTCAATCGAGTCTCGTAAGTTTTTTACCCTTCGCTTTTTTGACACGTGGATTTTTACGGTAAAACGGGATTACGGTGGCCCGTCTTCGACTTCCCATCGCTGGAGAGTGGTGCACCATGGTACTGTTCCGTTTCAAATCCATGCACGCATTTCTAAAAGTCGTACGGCACTGTTTCGCCATTTCGGACGGATGTTGCACCTTGCACCGTGGATGTTGCACCCTGTAGATATCGATTATTCGGACGGCCATAACTTCTGGCTCGTTTAGAATTACGGGAGCCATAACCTGTCAAAACGATGGCCTCGATGAGTTCTACGGCTTTGACAGCTTTCACCCGTCAACGGATAGATTAATACCCAAAAAGGTCAACCCGAATCTCAATCGGGTCTCGTAAGTTTTTTACCCTTCGTTTTTTCGACACGTGGATTTTTACGGTAAAACGGGATTACGGTGGCCCGTCTTCGACTTCCCATCGCTGGAGAGTGGTGCACCATGGTACTGTTCCGTTTCAAATCCATGCACGCATTTCTAAAAGTCGTACGACACTTTTTCGCCATTTCGGACGGATGTTGTACCTTTGCACCGTGGATGTTGCACCTTGTAGATATCGATTATTCAGACGACCATAACTTCTGGCTCGTTTAGAGTTACGGGAGCCATAACCTGTCAAAACGAAGGCCTCGATGAGTTCTACAGCTTTGACAGCTTCCAACCGCCAACGGATAGATTAATGCCCAAAAAGGACAACCCGAATCTCAATCTGGTCTCGTAAGTTTTTTACCCTTCGTTTTTTCGACACGTGGATTTTTACGGTAAAACAGGATTACAGTGGCCCGTTTTCGACTTCCCATCGCTGGAGAGTGGTGCACCATGGTACTGTTCAGTTTTAAATCCATGCACGCATTTCTAAAAGTCGTACGGCACCGTTTCGCCATTTCGGACGGATGTTGCACCTTGCACCGTGGATGTTGCACCATGTAGATATCGATTAATCAAACGACCATATCTTCTGGCTCGTTTAGAGTTACGGGAGCCATAACCTGTCAAAACGAAGGCCTCGATGAGTTCTACGGCTTTGATAGCTTTCTGCCGTCAACGGATAGATTAATGCCAAAAAAGGACAACCCGAATCTCAAAAGGGAGTTACGGGAGCCATAACCTGTCAAAACGAAGGCCTCGATGAGTTCTATGGTTGTGATAGCTTTCTGCCGTCAACGGATAGATTAATGCCCAAAAAGGACAACCCGAATCTCAATCGGGTCTCGTTAGTTTTTTACCCTTCGTTTTTTCGACACGTGCATTTTTACGGTAAAACAGGATTACGGTGGCTGGTCTTCGATTTACCATCGCTGGAGAGTGCTGCACCATGGTACTGTTCCGTTTCAAATCCATGCACGCATTTCTAAAAGTCGTACGACACTGTTTCGCCATTTCGGACGGATGTTGCACCTTGCACCGTGGATGTTGCACCCTGTAGATATCGATTATACGGACGACCATAACTTCTGGCTCGTTTAGATTTACGGGAGCAACAGCCTGTCAAAACGAAGGCCTCGATGAGTTCTATGACTTTGACAGCTTTCAGCGGTCAACGGATAGATTAATGCCCAAAAAGTACAACCCGAATCTCAATCGGGTCTCGTAAGTCTTTTACCCTTCGTTTTTTCGACACGTGGATTTTTACGGTAAAACAGGATTACCATGGCTGTCCTTCGGCTTTCCATCGCTGGAGAGTGGTGCACCATGGTACTGTTCCGTTTCAAATCCATGTACGCATTTCTAAAAGTCGTACGGCACTGTTTCGCCATTTCGGACAGATGTTGCACCTTGCACCGTGGATGTTGCACCCTATAGATATCGATTATTCGGACGGCCATAACTTCTGGCTCGTTTAGAGTTACGGGATACATAACATGTCAAAACGAAGGCCTCGATGAGTTCTACGACTTTGACAGCTTTCAGCCGTCAACGGATAGATTAATGCCCAAAAAGGACAACCCGAATCTCAATCGGGTCTCGTAAGTTTTTTACCCATCGTTTTTTCGACACGTGGATTTTTACGGTAAAACAGGATTACCATGGCTGGCCTTCGATTTACCATCGCTGGAGAGTGGTGCACCATGGTACTGTTCCGCTTCAAATCCATGCACGCATTTCTAAAAGTCGTACGGCACTGTTTCGCCATTTCGGACGGATGTTGCACCTTGCACCGTGGATGTTGCACCATGTAGATATCGATTATTCGGACGGCCATAACTTCTGGCTCGTTTAGAGTTACGGGAGCCATAACATGTCAAAAGGAAGGCCTGGTTGAGTTCTACTGCTTTGACAGCTTTCAGCCGTCAACGGATAGATTAATGCCCAAAAAGGACACCCGAAGCTCAATCGGGTCTCGTAAGTTTTTTACGCTTCGTTTTTTCGACACGTGGATTTCTACGGTAAAACAGGATTACGGTCGCTGGTCTTAGATTTATCGTCGCTAGAGAGTGGTGCACCATGGTACTATTCCGTTTCAAATCCATGCACTCATTTCTTAAAGTCGCACGGCACTGTTTCGCCATTTCGGACGGATGTTGCACCTTGCACCGTGGATGTTGCACCCTATAGATATCGATTATACGGACGACCATAACTTCTGGCTCGTTTAGAGTTACGGGAGCCATAACCTGTCAAAATGAAGGCCTCGATGAGTTCTACGGCTTTGACAGCTTTCAGCCGTCAACGGATAGATTAATGCCAAAAAAGGACAACCCGAATCCCAATCGGGTCTCGTAAGTTTTTTACCCTTCGTTTTTTCGACACGGGGATTTTTACGGTAAAACAGGATTACCGTGGCTGGCCTTCAATTTACCATCACTGGAGAGTGGTGCACCATGGTACTGTTCCATTTCAAATCCATGCACGCATTTCTAAAAGTCGTATGGCACTGTTTCGCCATTTTGGACGGATGTTTCACCTTGCACCGTGGATGTTTCACCCTGTAGATATCGATTATACGGACGACCATAACTTCTGGCTCGTTTAAAGTTACGGGAGCCATAACCTGTCAAAACGAAGGCCTCGATGAGTTCTACGGCTTTGACAGCTTTTAGCCGTCAACGGATAGATTAATGCCCAAAAGGACAGCCCGAATCTCAATCGGGTCTCTTAAGTTTTTTACCCTTCATTTTTTCGACAAGTGGATTTTTACGGTAAAACATGATTACCGTGGCCCGTCTTCGACTTCCCATCGCTGGAGAGTGGTGCACCATGGTACTGTTGCGTTTCAAATCCATGCACGCATTTGTAAAATTCGTATGGCACTGTTTCGCCATTTCGGACGGATGTTGCACCTTGCACCGTAGATGTTGCACCCTGTGGATATCGATTATTCGGACGACCATAACTTCTGGCTCGTTTAGAGTTACGGGAGCCATAACCTGTCAAAACGAAGGCTTCGATGAGTTCTATGGCTGTGACATCTTTCTACCGTCAACTGATAAATTAATGCCCAAAATGGACAACCCGAATCTCAATCGGGTCTCGTAAGTTTTTTACCCTTCGTTTTTTCGACACGTGCATTTTTACGGTAAAACAGGATTACGGTGGCTGGTCTTCGATTTACCATTGCTGGAGAGTGGTGCACGATGGTACTGTTCCGTTTCAAATGCATGCACGCATTTCTAAAAGTCGTACGACACTGTTTCGCCATTTCGGACGGACGTTGCACCTTGCACCGTGGATGTTGCACCTTGTAGATATCGATTATACGGACGACCATAACTTCTGGTTCGTTTAGAGTTACGGGAGCCACAACCTGTCAAAACGAAGGCCTCGATGAGTTCTACGACTTTGGCAGCTTTCAGCCGTCAACGGATAGATTAATGCCCAAAAAGGACAACCCGAATCTCAATCGGGTCTCGTAAGTTTTTTACCCTTCGTTTTTTCGACACGGGGATTTTTACGGTAAAACAGGATTACCGTGGCTGGCCTTCAATTTACCATCACTGGAGAGTGGTGCACCATGGTACTGTTCCATTTCAAATCCATGCACGCATTTCTAAAAGTCGTACGACACTGTTTCGCCATTTCGGACGGATGTTGCACCTTGCACCGCGGATGTTGCACCCTATAGATATCGATTATTCGGACGGTCATAACTTCTGGCTCGTTTAGAGTTACGGGAGCCATAACCTGTCAAAACGTAGGCCTCGATGAGTTCTACGGCTTTGACAACTTTTAGCCGTCAACGGATAGATTAATGCCCAAAAAGGACAGCCCGAATCTCAATCGGGTCTCTTAAGTTTTTTAACCTTCATTTTTTCGACAAGTGGATTTTTACGGTAAAACATGATTACCGTGGCCCGTCTTCGACTTCCCATCGCTGGAGAGTGGTGCACCATGGTACTGTTGCGTTTCAAATCCATGCACGCATTTGTAAAATTCGTATGGCACTGTTTCGCCATTTCGGACGGATGTTGCACCTTGCACCGTAGATGTTGCACCCTGTGGATATCGATTATTCGGACGACCATAACTTCTGGCTCGTTTAGAGTTACGGGAGCCATAACCTGTCAAAACGAAGGCTTCGATGAGTTCTATGGCTGTGACATCTTTCTACCGTCAACTGATAAATTAATGCCCAAAATGGACAACCCGAATCTCAATCGGGTCTCGTAAGTTTTTTACCCTTCATTTTTTCGACACGTGCATTTTTACGGTAAAACAGGATTACGGTGGCTGGTCTTCGATTTACCATTGCTGGAGAGTGGTGCACGATGGTACTGTTCCGTTTCAAATGCATGCACGCATTTCTAAAAGTCGTACGACACTGTTTCGCCATTTCGGACGGACGTTGCACCTTGCACCGTGGATGTTGCACCTTGTAGATATCGATTATACGGACGACCATAACTTCTGGCTCGTTTAGAGTTACGGGAGCCACAACCTGTCAAAACGAAGGCCTCGATGAGTTCTACGACTTTGGCAGCTTTCAGCCGTCAACGGATAGATTAATGCCCAAAAAGGACAACCCGAATCTCAATCGGGTCTCGTAAGTTTTTTACCCTTCGTTTTTTCGACACGTGGATTTTTACGGTAAAACAGGATTACCGTGGCTGGCCTTCGATTTACCATCGCTGGAGAGTGGTGCACCATGGTACGGTTCCATTTCAAATCCATGCACGCATTTCTAAAAGTCGTACGGCATTGTTTCGCTATTTCGGACGGATGTTGCACCTTGCACCGTGGATGTTGCACCATGTAGATATCGATTATTCGGACGGCCATAACTTCTGGCTCGTTTAGAGTTACGGGAGCCATAACATGTCAAAACGAAGGCCTCGATGATTTCTACGGATTTGACAGCTTTCAGCCGTCAACGGATAGCCCAAAAAGGACAACCCGAAGCTCAATCGGGTCTCGTAAGTTTTTTACGCTTCGTTTTTTCGACACGTGGATTTCTACGGTAAAACAGGATTACGGTGGCTGGTCTTAGATTTATCGTCGCTGGAGAGTGGTGCACCATGGTACTGTTCCGTTTCAAATCCATGCACGCATTTCTTAAAGTCGTACGGCACTGTTTCGCCATTTCGGACGGATGTTGCACCTTGCACCGTGGATGTTGCACCCTATAAATATCGATTATACGGACGACCATAACTTCTGGCTCGTTTAGAGTTACGGGAGCCATAACCTGTCAAAATGAAGGCCTCGATGAGTTCTACGGCTTTGACAGCTTTCAGCCGTCAACGGTTAGATTAATGCCCAAAAAGGACAACCCGAATCCCAATCGGCTCTCGTAAGTTTTTTACCCTTCGTTTTTTCGATACGTGGATTTTTACGGTAAAACAGGATTACCGTGGCTGGCCTTCGATTTACCATCGTTGGAGAGTGGTGCACCATGGTACTTTTCCATTTCAAATCCATGCACGCATTTCTAAAAGTCGTACGACACTGTTTCGCCATTTCGGACGGATGTTGCACCTTGCACCGTGGATGTTTCACCCTGTAGATATCGATTATTCGGACGGCCATAACTTCTGGCTCGTTTAGAGTTACGGGAGCCATAACCTATCAAAACGAAGGCCTCGATAATTTCTACGGCTTTGACAGCTTTCAGCCGTCAACGGATAGATTATTGCCCAAAAAGGACAACCCGAATCTCAATCGGGTCTCGTAAGTTTTTTCCCTTCGTTTTTTCGACACTTGGATTTTTACGGTAAAACAGGATTACAGTGGCTGGCCTTCGATTTACCATCCTGGACAGTGGTGCACTATTGTAGTGTTCCGTTTCAAATCCATGCACGCATTTCTAAAAGTCGTACGGCACTGTTTCGCCATTTCGGACGGATGTTGCACCTTGCACCGTGGATGTTGCACCCTGTAGATATCGATTATTCGGACGGCCATAACTTCTGGCCCGTTTAGAGTTACGAGAGACATAACCTGTCAAAACGAAGGCCTCGATGAGTTCTACGGCTTTGACAGCTTTCAGCCGTCAACGGTTAGATTAATGCCCAAAAAGGACAACCCGAATCCCAATCGGCTCTCGTAAGTTTTTTACCCTTCGTTTTTTCGATACGTGGATTTTTACGGTAAAACAGGATTACCGTGGCTGGCCTTCGATTTACCATCGTTGGAGAGTGGTGCACCATGGTACTTTTCCATTTCAAATCCATGCACGCATTTCTAAAAGTCGTACGACACTGTTTCGCCATTTCGAACGGATGTTGCACCTTGCACCGTGGATGTTGCACCATGTAGATATCGATTATTCGGACGGCCATAACTTCTGGCTCGTTTAGAGTTACGGGAGCCATAACCTATCAAAACGAAGGCCTCGATAATTTCTACGGCTTTGACAGCTTTCAGCCGTCAACGGATAGATTATTGCCCAAAAAGGACAACCCGAATCTCAATCGGGTCTCGTAAGTTTTTTCCCTTCGTTTTTTCGACACTTGGATTTTTATGGTAAAACAGGATTACAGTGGCTGGCCTTCGATTTACCATCCTGGACAGTGGTGCACTATTGTAGTGTTCCGTTTCAAATCCATGCACGCATTTCTAAAAGTCGTACGGCACTGTTTCGCCATTTCGGACGGATGTTGCACCTTGCACCGTGGATGTTGCACCCTGTAGATATCGATTATTCGGACGGCCATAACTTCTGGCCCGTTTAGAGTTACGAGAGACATAACCTGTCAAAACGAAGGCCTCGATGAGTTCTACGGCTTTGACAGCTTTCAGCCGTCAACGGATAGATTAATGCCCAAAAAGGACAACCCGAATCTCAATCGGGTCTCGTAAGTTTTTTACCCTTCGTTTTTTTGACACGTGGATTTTTACGGTAAAACAGGATTACCGTGGCTGGCCTTCGATTTACCATCGCTGGAGAGTGGTGCACCATGGTACTGTTCCATTTCAAATCCATGCACGCATTTCTAAAAGTCGTACGGCACTGTTTCGCCATTTCGAACGGATGTTGCACCTTGCACCGTGGATGTTGCACCATGTAGATATCGATTATTCGGACGGCCATAACTTCTGGCTCGTTTAGAGCTACGGGAGCCATAACCTGTCAAAACGAAGGCCTCGATGAGTTCTACAGCTTTGACAGCTTTCAGCCGTCAACGGATAGATTAATGCCCAAAAAGGACAACCTGAATCTCAATCGGGTCTCTTAAGTTTTTTACCCTTCATTTTTTCGACACGTGGATTTTTACGGTAAAACATGATTACCGTGGCCCGTCTTCGACTTCCCATCGCTGGAGAGTGGTGCACCATGGTACTGTTGTGTTTCAAATCCATGCACGCATTTGTAAAAGTCGTATGGCACTGTTTCGCCATTTCGGACGGATGTTGCCCCTTGCACCATAGATGTTGCACCCTGTGGATATCGATTATTCGGACGGCCATAACTTCTGGCTCGTTTGGAATTACGGGAGCCATAACCTGTCAAAACGAAGGCCTCGATGAGTTCTATGGCTGTGACATCTTTCTACCGTCAACTGATAAATTAATGCCCAAAAAGTACAACCCGAATCTCAATCGGGTCTCGTAAGTTTTTTACCCTTCGTTTTTTCGACACGTGCATTTTTACGATAAAACAGGATTACGGTGGCTGGTCTTCGATTTACCATTGCTGGAGAGTGGTGCACCATGGTACTATTCCGTTTCAAATCCATGCACGCATTTCTAAAAGTCGTACGGCACTGTTTCGCCATTTCGGACGGACGTTGCACCTTGCACCGTGGTGTTGCACCTTGTAGATATCGATTATACGGACGACCATAACTTCTGGCTCGTTTAGAGTTACGGGAGCCACAACCTGTCAAAACGAAGGCCTCGATGAGTTCTACGACTTTGACAGCTTTCAGCCGTCAATGGATAGATTAATGCCCAAAAAGGACAACCCGAATCCCAATCGGGTCTCGTAAGTTTTTTACCCTTCGTTTTTTCGACACGTGGATTTTTACGGTAAAACAGGATTACCGTGGCTGGCCTTCGATTTACCATCGCTGGAGAGTGGTGCACCATGGTACTGTTCCGTTTCAAATCCATGCACGCATTTCTAAAAGTCGTACGGCATTGTTTCGCCATTTCGGACGGATGTTGCACCTTGCACCGTGGATGTTGCACCATGTAGATATCGATTATTCGGACGGCCATAACTTCTGGCTCGTTTAGAGTTACGGGAGCCATAACATGTCAAAACGAAGGCCTCGTTGAGTTCTACTGCTTTGACAGCTTTCAGCCATCAACGGATAGATTAATGCCCAAAAAGGACAACCCGAAGCTCAATCGGGTCTCGTAAGTTTTTTACGCTTCGTTTTTTTGACACGTGGATTTCTACGGTAAAACAGGATTACGGTGGCTGGTCTTAGATTTATCGTCGCTGGAGAGTGGTGCACCATGGTACTGTTCCGTTTCAAATCCATGCACGCATTTCTTAAAGTCGTACGGCACTATTTCGCCATTTCGGACGGATGTTGCACCTTGCACCGTGGATGTTTCACCCTGTAGATATCGATTATACGGACGACCATAACTTCTGGCTCGTTTAAAGTTACGGGAGCCATAACCTGTCAAAACGAAGGCCTCGATGAGTTCTACGGCTTTGACAGCTTTTAGCCGTCAACGGATAGATTAATGCCCAAAAAGGACAGCCCGAATCTCAATCGGGTCTCTTAAGTTTTTTACCCTTCATTTTTTCGACAAGTGGATTTTTACGGTAAAACATGATTACCGTGGCCCGTCTTCGACTTCCCATCGCTGGAGAGTGGTGCACCATGGTACTGTTGCGTTTCAAATCCATGCACGCATTTGTAAAATTCGTATGGCACTGTTTCGCCATTTCGGACGGATGTTGCACCTTGCACCGTAGATGTTGCACCCTGTGGATATCGATTATTCGGACGGCCATAACTTCTGGCTCGTTTGGAATTACGGGAGCCATAACCTGTCAAAACGAAGGCCTCGATGAGTTCTATGGCTGTGACATCTTTCTACCGTCAACTGATAAATTAATGCCCAAAAAGGACAACCCGAATCTCAATCGGGTCTCGTAAGTTTTTTACCCTTCGTTTTTTCGACACGTGCATTTTTACGGTAAAACAGGATTACGGTGGCTGGTCTTCGATTTACCATTGCTGGAGAGTGGTGCACGATGGTACTGTTCCGTTTCAAATCCATGCACGCATTTCTAAAAGTCGTACGGCACTGTTTCGCCATTTCGGACGGACGTTGCACCTTGCACCGTGGATGTTGCACCTTGTAGATATCGATTATACGGACGACCATAACTTCTGGCTCGTTTAGAGTTACGGGAGCCACAACCTGTCAAAACGAAGGCCTCGATGAGTTCTACGACTTTGGCAGCTTTCAGCCGTCAACGGATAGATTATTGCCCAAAAAGGACAACCCGAATCTCAATCGGGTCTCGTAAGCTTTTTACCCTTCGTTTTTTCGACACGTGGATTTTTACGGTAAAACAGGATTACCGTGGCTGGCCTTCGATTTACCATCGCTGGAGAGTGGTGCACCATGGTACTGTTCCGTTTCAAATCCATGCACGCATTTCTAAAAGTCGTACGGCATTGTTTCGCCATTTCGGACGGATGTTGCACCCTGCACCGTGGATGTTGCACCATGTAGATATCGATTATTCGGACGGCCATAACTTCTGGCTCGTTTAGAGTTACGGGAGCCATAACATGTCAAAACGAAGGCCTCGATGAGTTCTACGGATTTGACAGCTTTCAGCCGTCAACGGATAGATTAATGCCCAAAAAGGACAACCCGAAGCTCAATCGGGTCTCGTAAGTTTTTTACGCTTCGTTTTTTCGACACGTGGATTTCTACGGTAAAACAGGATTACGGTGGCTGGTCTTAGATTTATCGTCGCTGGAGAGTGGTGCACCATGGTACTGTTCCGTTTCAAATCCATGCACGCATTTCTTAAAGTCGTACGGCACTGTTTCGCCATTTCGGACGGATGTTGCACCTTGCACCGTGGATGTTTCACCCTGTAGATATCGATTATACGGACGACCATAACTTCTGGCTCGTTAAGAGTTACGGGAGCCACAACCTGTCAAAATGAAGGCCTCGATGAGTTCTACGGCTTTGACAGCTTTCAACCATCAACGGATAGATTAATGCCCAAAAAGGACAACCCGAATCCCAATCGGGTCTCGTAAGTTTTTTACCCTTCGTTTTTTCGACACGTGGATTTTTACGGTAAAACAGGATTACCGTGGCTGATCTTCGATTTACCATCGCTGGAGAGTGGTGCACCATGGTACTGTTCCGTTTCAAATCCATGCACGCATTTCTAAAAGTCGTACGGCACTGTTTCGCCATTTCGGACGGACGTTGCACCTTGCACCGTGGATGTTGCACCTTGTAGATATCGATTATACGGACGACCATAACTTCTGGCTCGTTTAGAGCTACGGGAGCCACAACCTGTCAAAACGAAGGCCTCGATGATTTCTATGACTTTGGCAGCTTTCAGCCGTCAACGGATAGATTAATGCCCAAAAAGGACAACCCGAATCTCAATCGGGTCTCGTAAGTTTTTTACCCTTCGTTTTTTCGACACGTGGATTTTTACGGTAAAACAGGATTACCGTGGCTGGCCTTCGATTTACCATCGCTGGAGAGTGGTGCACCATGGTACTGTTCCGTTTCAAATCGATGCACGCATTTCTAAAAGTCGTACGGCATTGTTTCGCCATTTCGGACGGATGTTGCACCCTGCACCGTGGATGTTGCACCATGTAGATATCGATTATTCGGACGGCCATAACTTCTGGCTCGTTTAGAGTTACGGGAGCCATAACATGTCAAAACGAAGGCCTCGATGAGTTCTACGGATTTGACAGCTTTCAGCCGTCAACGGATAGATTAATGCCCAAAAAGGACAACCCGAAGCTCAATCGGGTCTCGTAAGTTTTTTACGCTTCGTTTTTTCGACACGTGGATTTCTACGGTAAAACAGGATTACGGTGGCTGGTCTTAGATTTATCGTCGCTGGAGAGTGGTGCACCATGGTACTGTTCCGTTTCAAATCCATGCACGCATTTCTTAAAGTCGTACGGCACTGTTTCGCCATTTCGGACGGATGTTGCACCTTGCACCGTGGATGTTTCACCCTGTAGATATCGATTATACGGACGACCATAACTTCTGGCTCGTTTAGAGTTACGGGAGCCACAACCTGTCAAAATGAAGGCCTCGATGAGTTCTACGGCTTTGACAGCTTTCAGCCGTCAACGGATAGATTAATGCCCAAAAAGGACAACCCGAATCCCAATCGGGTCTCGTAAGTTTTTTACCCTTTGTTTTTTCGACACGTGGATTTTTACGGTAAAACAGGATTACCGTGGCTGGCCTTCGATTTACCATCGTTGGAGAGTGGTGCACCATGGTACTGTTCCGTTTCAAATCCATGCACGCATTTCTAAAAGTCGTACGACACTGTTTCGCCATTTCGGACGGATGTTGCACCTTGCACCGTGGATGTTTCACCCTGTAGATATCGATTATTCGGACGGCCATAACTTCTGGCTCGTTTAGAGTTACGGGAGCCATAACCTATCAAAATGAAGGCCTCGATAATTTCTACGGCTTTGACAGCTTTCAGCCGTCAACGGATAGATTAATGCCCAAAAAGGACAACCCGAATCTCAATCGGGTCTCTTAAGTTTTTTACCCTTCGTTTTTTCGACACGTGGATTTTTACGGTAAAACAGGATTACCGTGGCCCGTCTTCGACTTCCCATCGCTGGAGAGTGGTGCACCATGGTACTGTTGCGTTTCAAATCCATGCACGCATTTGTAAAAGTCGTATGGCACTGTTTCGCCATTTCGGACGGATGTTGCCCCTTGCACCACAGATGTTGCACCCTTTGGATATCGATTATTCGGACGGCCATAACTTCTGGCTCGTGTAGAGTTACGGGAGCCATAACCTGTCAAAACGAAGGCCTCGATGAGTTCTATGGCTGTGACATCTTTCTACCGTCAACTGATAAATTAATGCCCAAAAAGGACAACCCGAATCTCAATCGGGTCTCGTAAGTTTTTTACCCTTCGTTTTTTCGACACGTGCATTTTTACGGTAAAACAGGATTACGGTGGCTGGTCTTCGATTTACCATTGCTGGAGAGTGGTGCACCATGGTACTGTTCCGTTTCAAATCCATGCACGCATTTCTAAAAGTCGTACGGCACTGTTTCGCCATTTCGGACGGACGTTGCACCTTGCACCGTGGTGTTGCACCTTGTAGATATCGATTATACGGACGACCATAACTTCTGGCTCGTTTAGAGTTATGGGAGCCACAACCTGTCAAAACGAAGGCCTCGATGAGTTCTACGACTTTGACAGCTTTCAGCCGTCAATGGATAGATTAATGCCCAAAAAGGACAACCCGAATCTCAATCGGGTCTCGTAAGTTTTTTACCCTTCGTTTTTTCGACACGTGGATTTTTACGGTAAAACAGGATTACTGTGGCTGGCCTTCGATTTACCATCGCTGGAGAGTGGTGCACCATGGTACTGTTCCGTTTCAAATCCATGCACGCATTTCTAAAAGTCATACGGCATTGTTTCGCCATTTCGGACGGATGTTGCACCTTGCACCGTGGATGTTGCACCATGTAGATATCGATTATTCGGACGGCCATAACTTCTGGCTCATTTAGAGTTACGGGAGCCATAACATGTCAAAACGAAGGCCTCGTTGAGTTCTACGGATTTGACCGCTTTCAGCCGTCAACGGATAGATTAATGCCCAAAAAGGACAACCCGAAGCTCAATCGGGTCTCGTAAGTTTTTTACGCTTCGTTTTTTTGACACGTGGATTTCTACGGTAAAACAGGATTACGGTGGCTGGTCTTAGATTTATCGTCGCTGGAGAGTGGTGCACCATGGTACTGTTCCGTTTCAAATCCATGCACGCATTTCTTAAAGTCGTACGACACTGTTTCGCCATTTCGGACGGACGTTGCACCTTGCACCGTGGATGTTTCACCCTGTAGATATCGATTATACGGACGACCATAACTTCTGGCTCGTTTAAAGTTACGGGAGCCATAACCTGTCAAAACGAAGGCCTCGATGAGTTCTACTGCTTTGACAGCTTTTAGCCGTCAACGGATAGATTAATGCCCAAAAAGGACAGCCCGAATCTCAATCGGGTCTCTTAAGTTTTTTACCCTTCATTTTTTCGACAAGTGGATTTTTACGGTAAAACATGATTACCGTGGCCCGTCTTCGACTTCCCATCGCTGGAGAGTGGTGCACCATGGTACTGTTGCGTTTCAAATCCATGCACGCATTTGTAAAATTCGTATGGCACTGTTTCGCCATTTCGGACGGATGTTGCACCTTGCACCGTAGATGTTGCACCCTGTGGATATCGATTATTCGGACGGCCATAATTCTGGCTCGTTTAGAGTTACGGGAGCCATAACCTGTCAAAATGAAGGCCTCGATGAGTTCTATGGCTGTGACATCTTTCTACCGTCAACTGATAAATTAATGCCCAAAAAGGACAACCCGAATCTCAATCGGGTCTCGTAAGTTTTTTACCCTTCGTTTTTTCGACACGTGCATTTTTACGGTAAAACAGGATTACGGTGGCTGGTCTTCGATTTACCATTGCTGGAGAGTGGTGCACGATGGTACTGTTCCGTTTCAAATCCATGCACGCATTTCTAAAAGTCGTACGGCACTGTTTCGCCATTTCGGACGGACGTTGCACCTTGCACCGTGGATGTTGCACCTTGTAGATATCGATTATACGGACGACCATAACTTCTGGCTCGTTTAGAGTTACGGGAGCCACAACCTGTCAAAACGAAGGCCTCGATGAGTTCTACGACTTTGGCAGCTTTCAGCCGTCAACGGATAGATTAATGCCCAAAAAGGACAACCCGAATCTCAATCGGGTCTCGTAAGTTTTTTACCCTTCGTTTTTTCGACACGTGGATTTTTACGGTAAAACAGGATTACCGTGGCTGGCCTTCGATTTACCATCGCTGGAGAGTGGTGCACCATGGTACTGTTCCGTTTCAAATCCATGCACGCATTTCTAAAAGTCGTACGGCATTGTTTCGCCATTTCGGACGGATGTTGCACCCTGCACCGTGGATGTTGCACCATGTAGATATCGATTATTCGGACGGCCATAACTTCTGGCTCGTTTAGAGTTACGGGAGCCATAACATGTCAAAACGAAGGCCTCGATGAGTTCTACGGATTTGACAGCTTTCAGCCGTCAACGGATAGATTAATGCCCAAAAAGGACAACCCGAAGCTCAATCGGGTCTCGTAAGTTTTTTACGCTTCGTTTTTTCGACACGTGGATTTCTACGGTAAAACAGGATTACGGTGGCTGGTCTTAGATTTATCGTCGCTGGAGAGTGGTGCACCATGGTACTGTTCCGTTTCAAATCCATGCACACATTTCTTAAAGTCGTACGGCACTGTTTCGCCATTTCGGACGGATGTTGCACCTTGCACCGTGGATGTTTCACCCTGTAGATATCGATTATACGGACGACCATAACTTCTGGCTCGTTAAGAGTTACGGGAGCCACAACCTATCAAAATGAAGGCCTCGATGAGTTCTACGGCTTTGACAGCTTTCAGCCGTCAACGGATAGATTAATGCCCAAAAAGGACAACCCGAATCCCAATCGGGTCTCGTAAGTTTTTTACCCTTCGTTTTTTCGACACGTGGATTTTTACGGTAAAACAGGATTACGGTGGCTGGCCTTCGATTTACCATCCTGGACAGTGGTGCACTATTGTAGTGTTCCGTTTCAAATCCATGCACGCTTTTCTAAAAGTCGTACGGCACTGTTTCGCCATTTCGGACGGATGTTGCACCTTGCACCGTGGATGTTGCACCCTGTAGATATCGATTATTCGGACGGCCATAACTTCTGGCTCGTTTAGAGTTACGGGAGCCATAACCTGTCAAAATGAAGGCCTCGATGAGTTCTACGCCTTTGACAGCTTTCAGCCGTCAACGGATAGATTAATGCCCAAAAAGGACAACCCGAATCTCAATCGGGTCTCGTAAGTTTTTTACCCTTCGTTTTTTTGACACGTGGATATTTACGGTAAAACAGGATTACCGTGGCTGGCTTTCGATTTACCATCGCTGGAGAGTGGTGCACCATGGTACTGTTCCGTTTCAAATCCATGCACGCATTTCTGAAAGTCGTACGGCACTGTTTCGCCATTTCGGACGGACGTTGCACCTTGCACCGTGGATGTTTCACCCTGTAGATATCGATTATACGGACGACCACAACTTCTGGCTCGTTTAGAGTTACGGGAGCCACAACCTGTCAAAACGAAGGCCTCGATGAGTTCTACGGCTTTGACAGCTTTCAGCCGTCAACGGATAGATTAATGCCCAAAAAGGACAACCCGAATCTCAATCGGGTCTCGTAAGTTTTTTACCCTTCGTTTTTTCGACACGTGGATTTTTACGGTAAAACGGGATTACCGTGGCCCGTCTTCGATTTCCCATCGCTGGAGAGTGGTGCACCATGGTACTGTTCCGTTTCAAATCCATGCACGCATTTCTAAAAGTCGTACGGCACTGTTTCGCCATTTCGGACTGATGTTGCACCTTGCACCGTGGATGTTGCACCATGTAGATATCGATTTTTCGGACGGCCATAACTTCTGGCTCGTTCAGAGTTACGGGAGCCATAACATGTCAAAACGAAGGCCTCGATGAATTCTACGGCTTTGACAGCTTTCAGCCATCAACGGATTGATTAATGCCCAAAAAGGACAACCCGAAGCTCAATCGGGTCTCGTAAGTTTTTTACGCTTCGTTTTTTCGACACGTGGATTTCTACGGTAAAACAGGATTACGGTGGCTGGTCTTAGATTTATCGTCGCTGGAGAGTGGTGCACCACGGTACTGTTCCGTTTCAAATCAATGCACGCATTTCTTAAAGTCGTACGGCACTGTTTCTCCATTTCGGACGGATGTTGCACCTTGCACCGTGGATGTTGCACCCTATGGATATCGATTATACGGACGACCATAACTTCTGGCTCGTTTAGAGTTACGGGAGCCATAACCTGTCAAAACGAAGGCCTCGATGAGTTCTACGGCTTTGACTGCTTTCAGCCGTCAACGGATAGATTAATGCCCAACAATGACAACCTGAATCTCAATCGGGTCTCGGTAGTTTTTTACCCTTCGTTTTTTCGACACGTGGATTTTTACGGTAAAACAGGATTACCGTGGCACGTCTTCGACTTCCCATCGCTGGAGAGCGGTGCACCATGGTACTGTTCCGTTTCAAATCAATACACGCATTTCTAAAATTCGTACGACACTGTTTTACCATTTCGGACGGATGTTGCACCTTGCACCGTGGATGTTGCACCCTATAGATATCGATTATTCGGACGGCCATAACTTCTGGCTCGTTTAGAGATACGGGAGCCATAACCAGTCAAAACGAAGGCCTCGATAAGTTCTATGGATTTGACAGCTTTCAGCCGTCAACGGATAGATTAATGCCCAAAAAGGACAACCCGAATCCCAATCGGGTCTCGTATGTTTTTTACCCTTCGTTTTTTCGACACGTGGATTTTTACGTTAAAACAGGATTACCGTGGCTGGCCTTCGATTTACCATCGCTGGAGAGTGGTGCACCATGGTACTGTTCCATTTCAAATCCATGCACGCATTTCTAAAAGTCGTACGGCACTGTTTCGCCATTTCGGACGGATGTTGCACCTTGCACCGTGGATGTTTCACCCTGTAGATATCGATTATTCGGACGACCATAACTTCTGGCTCGTTTAGAGTTACGGGAGACATAACCTATCAAAACGAAGGCCTCGATGATTTCTACGGCTTTTACAGCTTTCAGCCGTCAACGGATAGATTAATGCCCAAAAAGGAAAACCCGAATCTCAATCGGGTCTCGTAAGTTTTTTACCCTTCGTTTTTTCGACACGTGGATTTTTACGGTAAACAGGATTACGGTGGCTGGCCTTCGATTTACCATCCTGGACAATGGTGCACCATTGTAGTGTTCCGTTTCAAATCCATGCACGCATTTCTAAAAGTCGTACGACACTGTTTCGCCATTTCGGACGGATGCTGCACCCTGTAGATATCGATTATTCGGACGACCATAACTTCTGGCACGTTTAGAGTTACGGGAGCCATAACCTGTCAAAACGAAGGCCTCGATGAGTTCTACGGCTTTGACTGCTTTCAGCCGTCAACGGATAGATTAATGCCCAAAAAGGACAACCCTAATCTCAATCGGGTCTCGTAAGTTTTTTACCCTTCGTTTTTTCGACACGTGGATTTTTACGGTAAAACAGGATTACTGTGGCTGGCCTTCGATTTACCATCGCTGGAGAGTGGTGCACTATGGTACTGTTCCATTTCAAATCCATGCACGCATTTCTAAAAGTCGTACGGCACTGTTTCGCCATTTCGGACGGATGTTGCAACTTGCACCGTGGATGTTGCACCCTGTAGATATCGATTATTCGGACGGCCATAACTTCTGGCTCGTTTAGAGCTACGGGAGCCATAACCTGTCAAAACGAAGGCCTCGATGAGTTCTACAACTTTGACAGCTTTCAGCCGTCAACGGATAGATTAATGCCCAAAAAGGACAACCCGAATCTCAATCGGGTCTCGTAATTTTTTTACCCTTCGTTTTTTCGACACGTGGATTTTTACTGTAAAACGGGATTACCGTGGCACGTCTTCGACTTCCCATCGCTGGAGAGCGGTGCACCATGGTACTGTTCCGTTTCAAATCAATGCACGCATTTCTGAAATTCATACGACACTGTTTTACCATTTCGGACGGATGTTGCACCTTGCACCGTGGATGTTGCACCCTATAGATATCGATTATTCGGACGGCCATAACTTCTGGCTCGTTTAGAGTTACGGGAGCCATAACCTGTCAAAACGAAGGCCTCGATAAGTTCTATGGATTTGACAGCTTTCAGCCGTCAACGGATAGATTAATGCCCAAAAAGGACAACCCGAATCTCAATCGGGTCTCGTAAGTTTTTTACCCTTCGTTTTTTCGACACGTGCAATTTTACGGTAAAACAGGATTACGGTGGCTGGTCTTCGATTTACCATCGCTGGAGAGTGGTGCACCATGGTACTGTTCCATTTCAAATCCATGCACGCATTTCTAAAAGTCGTACGGCACTGTTTCACCATTTCGGACGGATGTTGCACCTTGCACCGTGGATGTTGCACTCTGTAGATATCGATTGTTCGGACGGCCATAACTTCCGGCTCATTTAGAGTTACAGGAGCCATAACCTGTCAAAACGAAGGCCTCGATGAGTTCTACGGCTTTGATAGCTTTCAGCCGTCAAAGGATAGATTAATGCCCAAAAAGGACAACCCGAATCTCAATCGGGTCTCTTAAGTTTTTAACCCTTCATTTTTTCGACACGTGGATTTTTACGGTAAAACATGATTACCGTGGCCCGTCTTCGACTTCCCATCGCTGGAGAGTGGTGCACCATGGTACTGTTGTGTTTCAAACCCATGCACGCATTTCTAAAAGTCGTACGGCACAATTTCGCCATTTCGGACGGATGTTGCACCTTGAACCGTGGATGTTGCAACCTGTAGATATCGATTATACGGACGACCATAACTTCTGGCTCGTTTAGATTTACGGGAGCCACAACCTGTCAAAACGAAGGCCTCGATGAGTTCTATGACTTTGATAGCTTTTAGCTGTCAACGGATAGATTAATGCCCAAAAAGGACAACCCGAATCTCAATCGGGTCTCGTAAGTTTTTTACGCTTCGTTTGTTCGACACGTGGATTTCTACGGTAAAACAGGATTACGGTGGCTGGTCTTCGATTTATCGTCGCTGGAGAGTGGTGCACCATGGTACTGTTTTGTTTCAAATCCATGCACGCATTTCTTAAAGTCGTACGGCACTGTTTCGCCATTTCGGACGGATGTTGCACCTTGCACCGTGGATGTTGCACCCTGTAGATATCGATTATTCGGACGACCATAACTTCTGGCTCGTTTAGAGTTACGGGATCCATAACATGTCAAAACGAAGGCCTCGATGAGTTCTATGGATTTGACTGCTTTCAGCCGTCAACGGATAGATTAATGCCCAAAAAGGACAACCCGAAGCTCAATCAGGTCTCGTAAGTTTTTTACGCTTCGTTTGTTCGACACGTGGATTTCTACGGTAAAACAGGATTACGGTGGCTGGTCTTCGATTTATCGTCGCTGGAGAGTGGTGCACCATGGTACTGTTCTGTTTCAAATCCATGCACGCATTTCTTAAAGTCGTACGACACTGTTTCTCCATTTCGGACGGATGTTGCACCTTGCACCGTGGATGTTGCACCCTATAGATATCGATTATACGGACGACCATAACTTCTGGCTCGTTTAGAGTTACAGGAGCCATAACCTGTCAAAATGAAGGCCTCGATGAGTTCTATGGCTTTGACAGCTTTCAGCCCTCAACGGATAGATTAATGCCCAAAAAGGACAACCCGAATCTCAATCGGGTCTCGTAAGTTTTTTACCCTTCGTTTTTTCGACACGTGGATTTTTACGGTAAAACAGGATTACCGTGGCTGGCCTTCGATTTACCATCGCTGGAGAGTGGTGCACCATGGTACTGTTCCATTTCAAATCCATGCACGCATTTCTAAAAGTCGTAAGGCACTGTTTCGCCATTTCGGACGGATGTTGCACCTTGCACCGTGGATGTTGCACCCTGTAGATATCGATTATTCGGATGGCCATAACTTCTGGCTCGTTTAGAGTTACGGGAGCCATAACCTGTCAAAACGAAGGCCTCGATGAGTTCTACAGCTTCGACTGCTTTCAGCCGTCAACGGATAGATTAATGCCCAAAAAGGACAACCCGAATCTCAATCGGGTCTCGGTAGTTTTTTACCCTTCGTTTTTTCGACACGTGGATTTTTACGGTAAAACAGGATTACGGTGGCTGGCCTTCGATTTACCATCCTGGACAGTGGTGCACCATGGTACTGTTCCGTTTCAAATCCATGCACGCATTTCTAAAAGTCATACGGCGCTGTTTCGCCATTTCGGATGGATGTTGCACCTTGCACCGTGGATGTTGCACCCTGTAGATATCGATTATTCGGACGGCCATAACTTCTGGCTCGTTTAGAGTTACGGGAGCCATAACCTGTCAAAACGAAGGCCTCGTTGAGTTCTACGGCGTTGACGGCTTTAAGCCGTCAACGGATAGATTAATGCCCAAAAAGGACAACCCGAATCTCAATCGGGTCTCGTAAGTTTTTTACCCTTCGTTTTTTCGACATGTGGATTTTTATGGTAAAACAGGATTACGGTGGCTGGCCTTCGATTTACCATCCTGGACAATGGTGCACCATGGTACTGTTCCGTTTCAAATCCATGCACGCATTTCTAAAAGTCGTAAGGCACTGTTTCGCCATTTCGGACGGATGTTGCACCTTGCACCGTGGATGTTGCACCATGTAGATATCGATTATTCGGATGGCCATAACTTCTGGCTCGTTTAGAGTTACGGGAGCCATAACCTGTCAAAACGAAGGCCTCGATGAGTTCTACAGCTTCGACTGCTTTCAGCCGTCAACGGATAGATTAATGCCCAAAAAGGACAACCCGAATCTCAATCGGGTCTCGGTAGTTTTTTACCCTTCGTTTTTTCGACACGTGGATTTTTACGGTAAAACAGGATTACGGTGGCTGGCCTTCGATTTACCATCCTGGACAGTGGTGCACCATGGTACTGTTCCGTTTCAAATCCATGCACGCATTTCTAAAAGTCATACGGCGCTGTTTCGCCATTTCGGACGGATGTTGCACCTTGCACCGTGGATGTTGCACCCTGTAGATATCGATTATTCGGACGGCCATAACTTCTGGCTCGTTTAGAGTTACGGGAGCCATAACCTGTCAAAACGAAGGCCTCGTTGAGTTCTACGGCGTTGACGGCTTTAAGCCGTCAACGGATAGATTAATGCCCAAAAAGGACAACCCGAATCTCAATCGGGTCTCGTAAGTTTTTTACCCTTCGTTTTTTCGACATGTGGATTTTTATGGTAAAACAGGATTACGGTGGCTGGCCTTCGATTTACCATCCTGGACAATGGTGCACCATGGTACTGTTCCGTTTCAAATCCATGCACGCATTTCTAAAAGTCGTACGGCACTGTTTCTCCATTTCGGATGGATGTTGCACCTTGCACCGTGGATGTTGCACCCTGTAGATATCGATTGTTCGGACGGCCATAACTTCTGGCTCATTTAGAGTTACAGGAGCCATAACCTGTCAAAACGAAGGCCTCGATGAGTTCTACAGTTTTGAAAGCTTTCCGCCGTCAACGGATAGATTAATGCCCAAAAAGGACAACCCGAATCTCAATCGGGTCTTGTAAGTTTTTTACCCTTCGTTTTTTCGACACGTGGATTTTTACGGTAAAACAGGATTATCGTGGCTGGCCTACGATTTACCATCGCTGGAGAGTGGTGCACCATGATACTGTTCCGTTTCAAATCCATGCACGCATTTCTAAAAGTCGTACGGCACTGTTTCGCCATTTCGGACGGATGCTGCACCCTGTACATATCGATTATTCGGACGGCCATAACTTCTGGCTCATTTAGAGTTACGGGAGCCATAACCTGTCAAAACGACGGCCTCGATGAGTTCTACGGCTTTGACAGCTTTCAGCCGTCAACAGATAGATTAATGCCCAAAGAAGGACAACCCGAATCTCAATCGGGTCTCGTAAGTTTTTTACCCTTGGTTTTTTCGACACGTGGATTTTTACGGTAAAACGGGATTACGGTGCCCCGTCTTCGACTTCCCATCGCTGAAGAGTGGTGCACCATGGTACTGTTCCGTTTCAAATCCATGCACGCATTTATAAAGGTCGTACGGCACTGTTTCGCCATTTCGGACGGATATTGCACCTTGCACCGTGGATGTTGCACCCTGTAGATATCGATTATTCGGACGGCCATAACTTCTGGCTCGTTTAGAGTTACGGGAGCCATAACTTGTCAAAACGAAGGCCACGATGATTTCTACGGCTTTGCCAGCTTTCTGCCGTCAACGGATAGATTAATGCCCAAAAAGGACAACCCGAATCTCAATCGGGTCTCGTAAGTTTTTTACCCTTCGTTTTTTCGACACGTGGATTTTTACGGTAAAACGGGATTACGGTGGCTGGTCTTCGATTTACCATCGCTGGAGAGTGGTGCACCATGGTACTATTCCATTTCAAATCCATGCACCCATTTCGAAAAGTCGTACGACACTGTTTCTCTATTTCGGACGGATGTTGCACCTTGCACCGTGGATGTTGCACCCTGTAGATATCGATTATTCGGACGGCTATAACTTCTGGCTCGTTCGGAGTTACGGGAGCCATAACCTGTCAAAACGAAGGCCTCGATGAGTTCTACGGCCTTGATAGCTTTCAGCCGTCAACGGATAGATTAATGCCCAAAAAGGACAACCCGAATCTCAATCGGGTCTCGTAAGTTTTTTAACCTTCGTTTTTTCGACACGTGGATTTTTACGGTAAAACGGGAT
This sequence comes from Allium cepa, assembly GCA_030765085.1. Taxonomy (NCBI): domain Eukaryota; kingdom Viridiplantae; phylum Streptophyta; class Magnoliopsida; order Asparagales; family Amaryllidaceae; genus Allium; species Allium cepa. Next base: position 451,058,706 of record CM060946.1, on the reverse strand, counting down.
TACCGTGGCCCGTCTTCGACTTCCCATCGCCGGAGAGTGGTGCACCATAGTGCTGTTCCGTTTCAAATCCATGCATGCATTTCTAAAAGTCGTACGGCACTGTTTTGCCATTTCGGACGGATGTTGCACCTTGCACCGTGGATGTTGCACCCTGTAGATATCGATTATTCGGACGGCCATAACTTCTGGCTCGTTAAGAGTTACGGGAGCCATAACCTGTCAAAACGAAGGCCTCGATGAGTTCTACGGCTTTGACCGCTTTCAGCCGTCAACGGATAGATTAATGCCCAAAATGGACAACCCGAAGCTCAATCGGGTCTCGTAAGTTTTTTACGCTTCGTTTTTTCGACACGTGGATTTCTACGGTAAAACAGGATTACGGTGGCTGGTCTTTGATTTATCGTCGCTGGAGAGTGGTGCACCATGGTACTGTTCCGTTTCAAATCCATGCACGCATTTCTTAAAGTCATACGGCACTGTTTCGCCATTTCGGACGGATGTTGCACGTTGCACCGTGGATGTTGCACCCTATAGATATCGATTATACGGATGACCATAACTTCTGGCTCGTTTAGAGTTACGGGAGCCATAACCTGTCAAAATGAAGGCCTCGATGAGTTCTACGGCTTTGACAGCTTTCAGCCGTCAACGGATAGATTAATGCCCAAAAAGGACAACTCGAACCCCTATCGGGTCTCGTAAGTTTTTTACCTTTCGTTTTTTCGACACGTGGATTTTTACGGTAAAACAGGATTACCGTGGCTGGCCTTCGATTTACCATCGCTGGAGAGTGGTGCACCATGGTACTGTTCCATTTCAAATCCATGCACGCATTTCTAAAAGTCGTACGACACTGTTTCGCCATTTCGGATGGATGTTGCACCTTGCACCGTGGATGTTGCACCCTGTAGATATCGATTATTCGGACGGCCATAACTTCTGGCTCGTTTAGAGTTACGGGAGCCATAACCTGTCAAAACGAAGGCCTCGATGAGTTCTACGGCTTTGACAGCTTTCAGCCGTCAACAGATAGATTAATGCCCAAAAAGGACAACCCGAATCTCAATCGGGTCTCGTAAGTTTTTTACCCTTCGTTTTTTCGACACGTGGACTTTTACGGTAAAACAGGATTACGGTGGCTGGCCTTCGATTTACCATCCTGGACAGTGGTGCACCGTGGTACTGTTCCGTTTGAAATCCATGCATGCATTTCTAAAAGTCGTACGGCACTGTTTCGCAATTTCGGACGGATGTTGCACCTTGCACCGTGGATGTTGCACCCTGTAGATATCGATTATTCGGACGGCCATAACTTATGGCTCGTTTAGAGCTACGGGAGCCATAACCTGTCAAAATGAAGGCCTCGATGAGTTCTACGGCTTTGACAGCTTTCAGCCGTCAACGGATAGATAAATGCCCAAAAAGGACAACCCGAATCTCAATCGGGACTCCTAAGTTTTTTACCCTTCGTTTTTTCGACACGTGGATTTTTACGGTAAAACAGGATTACGGTGGCTGGTCTTCGATTTACCATCCTGGACAGTGGTGCACCATGGTACTGTTCCGTTTCAAATCCATGCACGCATTTCTAAAAGTCGTAGGGCACTGTTTCGCCATTTCGGACGGATGTTGCACCTTGCACCGTGGATGTTGCACCCTGTAGATATCGATTATTTGTACGGCCATAACTTCTGGCTCGTTTAGAGTTACGGAGGCCATAACCTGTCAAAACGAAGGCCTCGATGAGTTCTACGACTTAGATAGCTTTCAGCCGTCAACGGATAGATTAATGCCCAAAAAGGACAACCCGAATCTCAATCCGGTCTCTTAAGTTTTTTACCCTTCGTTTTTTCGACACGTGCAATTTTACGGTAAAACAGGATTACGGTGGCTGGTCCACGATTTACCATCGCTGGAGAGTGGGACACCATGGTACTGTTCCGTTTCAAATCCATGCACGCATTTCTAAAAGTCGTACGACACTGTTTCGCCATTTCGGACGGATGTTGCACCTTGCACCGTGGATGTTGCACCCTGTAGATATCGATCGTTCGGACGGCCATAACTCTGGCTCATTTAGAGTTATAGGAGCCATAACCTGTCAAAACGAATGCCTCGATGAGTTCTACGACTTAGATAGCTTTCAGCCGTCAACGGATAGATTAATGCCCAAAAAGGACAACCCGAATCTCAATCCGGTCTCTTAAGTTTTTTACCCTTCATTTTTTCGACATGTGGATTTTTACGATAAAACATGATTACCGTGGCCCGTCTTCGACTTCCGATCGCTGGAGAGTGGTGCACCATGGTACTGTTGCGTTTCAAACCCATGCATGCATTTCTAAAAGTCGTATGGCACTGTTTCGCCATTTCGGACGGATGTTGCACCTTGCACCGTAGATGTTGCACCCTGTAGATATCGATTATTCGGACGGCCATAACTTCTGGCTCGTTTAGAGTTACGGGAGCCATAACCTGTCAAAACGAAGGCCTTGATGAGAACTATGGCTGTGACATCTTTCTGCCGTCAACGGATAAATTAATGCCCAAAAAGGACAACCCGAATCTCAATCGGGTCTCGTAAGTTTTTTACCCTTCGTTTTTTCGACACGTGCATTTTTACGGTTAAACATGATTACGGTGGCTGGTCTTCGATTTACCATCGCTGGAGAGTGGTGAACCATGGTACTGTTCCGTTTCAAATCCATGCACGCATTTCTAAAAGTCGTACGGCACTGTTTCGCCATTTCGGACGGATGTTGCACCTTGCACCGTGGATGTTGCACCCTGTAGATATCGATTATACGGACGACCATAACTTCTGGCTCGTTTAGATTTACGGGAGCCACAACCTGTCAAAACGAAGGCCTCGATGAGTTCTACGGCTTTGACAGCTTTCAGCCGTCAACGGATAGATTAATGCCCAAAAAGGACAACCCGAATCTCAATCGGGTCTCGTAAGTTTTTTACGCTTCGTTTTTTTGACACGTGGATTTCTACGGTAAAACAGGATTACGGTGGCTGGCCTTCGATTTATCGTCGCTGGAGAGTGGTGCACCATGGTACTGTTCCGTTACAAATCCATGCACGCATTTCTTAAAGTCGTACGGCACTGTTTCACCATTTCGGACGGATGTTGCACCTTGCACCGTGGAAGTTGCACCCTATAGATATCGATTATATGGACGACCATAACTTCTGGCTCGTTTAGAGTTATGGGAGCCATAACCTGTCAAAATGAAGGCCTCGATGAGTTCTACGGCTTTGACTGCTTTCAACCGTCAACGGATAGATTAATGCCCAAAAAGGACTACCTGAATCCCAATCGGGTCTCGTAAGTTTTTTAGCCATCGTTTTTTTGACACGTGGATTTTTACGGTAAAACAGGATTACCGTGGCTGGCCTTCGATTTACCATCGATGGAGAGTGGTGCACCATGGTACGGTTCCATTTCAAATCCATGCACGCATTTCTAAAAGTCGTACGGCACTGTTTTGCCATTTCGGACGGATGTTGCACCATGCACCGTGGATGTTGCACCCTGTAGATATCGATTATTCGGACGGCCATAACTTCTGGCTCGTTTAGAGTTACGGGAACCATAACCTGTCAAAACGAAGGCCTCGACGAGTTCTACGGCTTTGACAGCTTTTAGCCGTCAACGGATAGATTAATGCCCAAAAAGGACAACCCGAATCTCAATCGGTTCTCGTAAGTTTTTTACCCTTCGTTTTTTCGACACGTGGATTTTTACGGTAAAACAGGATTACGGTGGCTGGCCTTCGATTTACCATCCTGGACAGTGGTGCACCATGGTACTGTTCCATTTCAAATCAATGCACGCATTTCTAAAAGTCGTACGGCACTGTTTCGCAATTTCGGACGGATGTTGCACCTTGCACCGTGGATGTTGCACCCTGTAGATATCGATTATTCGGACGGCCATAACTTCTGGCTCTTTTAGAGTTACGGGAGCCATAACCTGTCAAAATGAAGGCCTCGATGAGTTCTACGGCTTTGACAGCTTTCAGCCATCAACGGATAGATAAATGCCCAAAAAGGACAACCCGATTCTCAATCGGGTCTCCTAAGCTTTTTACCCTTCGTTTTTTCGACACGTGGATTTTTATGGTAAAACAGGATTACGGTGGCTGGCCTTCGATTTACCATCCTGGACAGTGGTGCACCATGGTACTGTTCCGTTTCTAGTCCTTGCACGCATTTCTAAAAGTCGTAGGGCACTGTTTCGCCATTTCGGACGGATGTTGCACCTTGCACCCTGGATGTTGCACCCTGTAGATATCGATTATTCGGACGGCCATAACTTCTGGCTCGTTTAGAGTTACAGGAGCCATAACCTGTCAAAACGAAGGCCTCGATGAGTTATACGGCTTTGATAGGTTTCAGCCGTCAACGGATAGATTAATGCCCAAAAAGGACAACCTGAATCTCAATCGGGTCTCGTAATTTTTTTACCCTTCGTTTTTTCGACATGTGGATTTTTACTGTAAAACGGGATTACCGTGGTCTGTCTTCGACTTCCCATCGCTGGAGAGCGGTTCACCATGGTACTGTTCCGTTTCAAATCCATGCACGCATTTCAAAAATTCGTACGACACTGTTTCACCATTTCGGACGGATGTTGCACCTTGCACCGTGGATGTTGCACCATGTAGATATCGATTATTTGGACGGCCATAACTTCTCGCTCGTTTAGAGTTACGGGAGCCATAACCTGTCAAAACGAAGGCCTCGATAAGTTCTATGGATTTGATAGCTTTCAGCCGTCAACAGATAGATTAATGCCCAAAAAGGACAACCCGAATATCAGTCGGGTCTCGTAAGTTTTTTACCCTTCGTTTTTCCGACACGTGCAATTTTACGGTAAAACAGGATTACGGTGGCTGGTCTTCGATTTGCCATCGCTGGAGAGTGGTGCACCATGGTACTGTTCCGTTTCAAATCCATGCACGCATTTCTAAAAGTCGTACGGCACTGTTTCGCCATTTCGGATGGATGTTGCACCTTGCACCGTGGATGTTGCACCCTGTAGATATCGATTATTCGGACGGCCATAACTTCTGGCTCGTTTAGAGTTACGGGAGCCATAACCTGTCAAAACGAAGGCCTCGATGAGTTCTACGGCTTTGACAGCTTTCAGCCATCAACGGATAGATTAAGGCCCAAAAAGGACAACCCGAATCTCAATCGGATCTCGTAAGTTTTTTACCCTTCGTTTTTTCGACACGTGGATTTCTACGGTAAAACAGGATTACGGTGGCTGGTCTTCGATTTACCATCGCTGGAGAGTGGTGCACCCTGGTACCGTTCCGTTTCAAATCCATGTACGCATTTCTAAAAGTCGTACGGCACTGTTTCGCCATTTCGGACGGATGTTGCACCTTGCACCGTGGATGTTGCACCCTATAGATATCGATTATACGGACGACCATAACTTCTGGCTCGTTTAGAGTTACGGGAGCCATAACCTGTCAAAATGAAGGCCTCGATGAGTTCTACAGCTTTGATAGCTTTCAGCCGTCAACGGATAGATTAATGCCCAAAAAGGACAACCCGAATCCCAATCGGGTCTCGTAAGTTTTTTACCCTTCGTTTTTTCGACACGTGGATTTTTACGGTAAAACAGGATTACCGTGGCTGGCCTTCGATTTACCATCGCTGGAGAGTGGAGCACTATGGTACTGTTCCATTTCAAATCCACGCACGCATTTCTAAAAGTCGTACGGCACTGTTCGCCATTTCGACGGATGTTGCACCTTGCACCGTGGATGTTGCACCCTGTAGATATCGATTCTTCGGACGGCCATTACATCTGGCTCGTTTAGAGTTACGGGAGGCATAACCTGTCAAAACGAAGGCCTCGATGAGTTCTACGGCTTTGACGGCTTTCAGCCGTCAACGGATAGATTAATGCCCAAAAAGGACAACCCAAATCTCAATCGGGTCTCGTAAGTTTTTTACCCTTCGTTTTTTCGACACGTGGATTTTTACGGTAAAACAGGATTACGGTGGCTGGCCTTCGATTTACCATCCTGGACAGTGGTGCACCATGGTACTGTTCCGTTTCAAATCCATGCACGCATTTCTAAAAGACGTATGGCACTGTTTCGCAATTTCGTACGGATGTTGCACCTTGCACCGTGGATGTTGCACCCTGTAGATATCGATTATTAGGACGGCCATAACTTCTGGCTCGTTTAGAGTTGCGGGAGCCATAACTTGTCAAAATGAAGGCCTCAATGAGTTCTACGGCTTTGACAGCTTTCAGCCATCAACGGATAGATAAATGCCCAAAAAGGACAACCCGAATCTCAATCGGGTCTCCTAAGTTTTTTACCCTTCGTTTTTTCGACACGTGGATTTTTACGGTAAAACTGTATTACAGTGGCTGGCCTTCGATTTACCATCCTGGACAGTGGTGCACCATGGTACTGTTCCGTTTCAAATCCATGCACGCATTTCTAAAAGTCGTACGGCACTGTTTCGCCATTTCGGACGGATGTTGCACCTTGCACAGTGGATGTTGCACCCTGTAGATATCGATTATTCGGACGGCCATAACTTCTGGCTCCTTTAGAGTTACGGGAGCCATAACCTGTCAAAACGAAGGCCTCGATGAGTTCTACGGCGTTGACAGCTTTCAGCCGTCAACGGATAGATTAATGCCCAAAAAGGACAACCCGAATCTCAATCGGGTCTCGTAAGTTTTTTACCCTTCGTTTTTTCGACACGTGGATTTTTACGGTAAAACGGGATTACCGTGGCCCGTCTTTGACTTCCCATCACTGGAGAGCGGTGCACCATGGTACTGTTCCATTTCAAATCCATGCACGCATTTCTAAAATTCGTACGTCACTGTTTCACCATTTCGGACGGATGTTGCACCTTGCACCGTGGATGTTGCACCCTGTAGATATCGATTATTCGGACGGCCATAACTTCTGGCTCGTTTAGAGTTACGGGAGCCATAACCTGTCAAAACGAAGGTCTCGATAAGTTCTATGGCTTTGACAGCTTTCAGTCGTCAACGGATAGATTAATGCCCAAAAAGATCAACCCAAATCTCAATCGGGTCTCGTAAGTTTTTTACCCTTCGTTTTTTCGACACGTGGATTTTTACGGTAAAACAGGATTACGGTGGCTGGCCTTCGATTTACCATCCTGGACAGTGGTGCACCATGGTACTGTTCCGTTTCAAATCTATGCACGCATTTCTAAAAGACGTATGGCACTGTTTCGCAATTTCGGACGGATGTTGCACCTTGCACCGTGGATGTTGCACCCTGTAGATATCGATTATTAGGACGGCCATAACTTCTGGCTCGTTTAGAGTTGCGGGAGCCATAACTTGTCAAAATGAAGGCCTCGATGAGTTCTACGGCTTTGACAGCTTTCAGCCGTCAATGGATAGATAAATGCCCAAAAAGGACAACCCGAATCTCAATCGGGTCTCCTAAGTTTTTTACCCTTCGTTTTTTCGACACGTACATTTTTACGGTAAAACAGGATTACGGTGGCTGGCCTTCGATTTACCATCCTGGACAGTGGTGCACCATGGTACTGTTTTGTTTCAAATCCATGCTCGCATTTCTAAAAGTCGTACGGCACTGTTTCGCCATTTCGGACGGATGTTGCACCTTGCACCGTGGATGTTGCACCCTGTAGATATCGATTATTCAGACGGCCATAACTTCTGGCTCGTTTAGAGTTACGGGAGCCATAACCTATCAAAACGAAGGCCTCGATGAGTTCTACGGCGTTGACCGCTTTCAGCCGTCAACGGATAGATTAATGCCCAAAAAGGACAACCCGAATCTCAATCGGGTCTCGTAAGTTTTTTACCCTTCGTTTTTTAGACACGTGGATTTTTACGGTAAAACGGGATTACCGTGGCCCGTCTTTGACTTCCCATCACTGGAGAGCGGTGCACCATGGTACTGTTCCGTTTCAAATCCATGCACGCATTTCTAAAAATCGTACGTCACTGTTTCACCATTTCGGACGGATGTTGCACCTTGCACCGTGGATGTTGCACCCTGTAGATATCGATTATTCGGACGGCCATAACTTCTGGCTCGTTTAGAGTTACGGGAGCCATAACCTGTCAAAACGAAGGTCTCGATAAGTTCTATGGCTTTGACAGCTTTCAGCCGTCAATGGATAGATTAATGCCCAAAAAGGACAACCCGAATCTCAATCGGGTCTCGTAAGTTTTTTACCCTTCGTTTTTTCGACACGTGCAATTTTACGGTAAAACAGGATTACGGTGGCTGGTCTTCGATTTACCATCGCTGGAGAGTGGTGCACCATGGTACTGTTCCGTTACAAATCCATGCACGCATTTCTAAAAGTCGTACGGCACTGTTTCGCCATTTCGGACGGATGTTGCACCTTGCACCGTGGATGTTGCACCCAGTAGATATCGATTATATGGACGACCATAACTTCTGGCTCGTTTAGAGTTACGGGATCCACAACCTGTCAAAAGGAAGGCCTCGATGAGTTCTACGGCTTTGATAGCTTTCAGCCGTCAAGGGATAGATTAATGCCCAAAAAGGACAACCCGAATCTCAATCGGGTCTCGTAAGTTTTTTACCCTTCGTTTTTTCGACACGTACATTTTTACGGTAAAACAGGATTACGGTGGCTGGTCTTCGATTTACCATCGCTGGAGAGTAGTGCACCATGGTACTGTTCCGTTTCAAATCCATGCATGCATTTCTAAAAGTCGTACGGCACTGTTTCGCCATTTCGGATGAATGTTGCACCTTGCACCATGGATGTTGCACCCTGTAGATATCGATTATACGGACGACCATAACTTCTGGCTCGTTTAGAGTTACGGGAGCCACAACCAGTCAAAACGAAGGCCTCGATTAGTTCTACGGCTTTTACAGCTTTTTGCCGTCAACGGATAGATTAATGCCCAAAAAGGACAACCCGAATCTCAATCGGGTCTCGTAAGTTTTTTACCCTTCGTTTTTTCGACACGTGGATTTTTATGGTAAAACAGGATTACCGTGGCTGGCCTTCGATTTACCATCGCTGGAGAGTGGTGCACCATGGTACTGTTCCGTTTCAAATCCATGCACGCATTTCTAAAAGTCGTACGACACTTTTTTTCCATTTCGGACGGATGTTGCACCTTGCACCGTGGATGTTGCATCCTGTAGATATCGATTATTCGGACGGCCATAACTTCTGGCTCGTTTAGAGTTATGGGAGCCATAACCTGTCAAAACGAAGGCCTCGATGAGTTCTACAGCTTTGACGGCTTTCAGCCGTCAACGGATAGATTCATGCCCAAAAAGGACAACCCGAATCTCAATCGGGTCTCGTAAGTTTTTTACCCTTCGTTTTTTCGACACGTGGATTTTTACGGTAAAACGGGATTACCGTGGCCCGTCTTCGACTTCCCATCGCTGGAGAGCGGTGCACCATGGTACTATTCCGTTTCAAATCCATGCACGCTGTTATCCCGCTTTTTAGAAAAGCCGTGATATCAAAGGATCGATCAAAAAACAAAAGACAATTCGTCTAAGAGATTGGTTGTACTTCACATCGCTATGGATATCGATGAATTTTGTCCGAGTCCGGAACGGGCCACGATTGATAGGACATGACAAGAAAGATCATAGAAGTCCGTATTTCAAATTTCAAGTCAATCCGAGTTCGTATGCTCAAGATATGATGGATTCAATTTGAGAAAGGTAGTCATTGTCTGTTTCGAACCCATCACGTTGAAGTACTTCGAAACCATCATCTTCGGACCCATCTACTTCGAAACCATGGAGTTCAAACCCATCCAATATCCTTCCTTCGAATCCATCACTGCTTGCCATGTTCGAATCCATCAGCCAGTGCCCGCTTCGACTCCATCTCCCTCGAATCCATCACAATGGCCTGCCTTCAAACCCATGACTTCGCCTAGCTTCATATCCACCCTGCATTCCTACCTTCGAATCCATCCTCACAAGAATGTTCGAATCCATTAGAAACCCTCTAGCTTCGAACACAAGTCACTTCGAACGGATCCAGTTCGAATCGATCAGGTTTGAACCCATAGGAACTCCTCGATTCGAATCGATCACGCTTGAAATCAGGAACGATCGAGTCAACTAGTCACTCCAACGATACGAAGTCGGCACAATTCACGGAGACGAAGCGTTCAACCCGGAGAGAAGACCGGATCGATTCGAGAAACACGCGCCACCTCATCACGAAGCCACGTGAGCCAATCGATTCGAAGTACGTGGTTTCGAAGTGATCGGTTCGAACTCAACAGCCAACGGAGAATCATCATTTCGAACCGATCATATCTCCTAAACCACTGATCCAAATGCAACGAAATTTTCACAGTAGCTTCCATACAAGGTAAAGATTGTACCTGACAAGTTTCAGCTCGATTGGACCATTTCTTGATGGGTTCGAAATCACTTCGAATCGATGTCAGATCGAGACGAAACTTGGTGGGGTCGGTCGCGTAGGCCCACTCACGTGCCAGAAGAAGTCTCCCGAAGTTTGAGCGAGATCTGGGCCTCCAACGCCTATAAATAGCAGCCTGAAGCCTTTAGAAGGGGGGATCTTCCAGGAACTTCTGCCATTGAACACCAAGACTCTGCCGGATTCCATTCTATTCATCATAACCACCGTTGTATTCAGATTCCAAAGCTATTATCAACTGTAATTCATTGTAATCGATCTATCAAGCAAAGCAATAAAGAGAAAACCTTCAAAGTGGACGTAGGCACGAACGCCGAACCACTATAAATCCTGTGTTTGTGATTGTTATCTGCGAATTATTGTGATTTGTTACTTAGATCTAAATTCTATATTGATTGTCGCTGAGTTCTGTGTTGATTATTATCGATTTAAGTACGTAAACGGGCGCTTTCGCGGTATTGGGTGTTTGTGACCAATTTCGGTGCAAACACGCGCATTTCTAAAAGTCGTACGACACTGTTTCACTATTTCGGACGGATGTTGCACCTTGCACCGTGGATGTTGCACCCTGTAGATATCGATCATTCAAACGGCCATAACTTCTGGCTCGTTTAGAGTTACAGGAGCCTTAACCTGTCAAAACGAAGGCCTCGATGAGTTCTACCACTTTGACAGCTTTCAGCCGTCAACGGATAGATTAATGCCCAAAAAGGACAACCCGAATCTCAATCGGGTCTCGTAAGTTTTTTACCCTTCGTTTTTTCGACACGTGGATTTTTACGGTAAAACAGAATTACCGTGGCCCGTCTTCGACTTCCCATCCTTGGAGAGTGGTGCACCATGGTACTGTTCCGTTTCAAATCCATGCACGCATTTCCAAAAGTCGTACGACACTGTTTCTCCATTTCGGACGGATGTTGCACCTCGCACCGTGGATGTTGCACCCTGTAGATATCGATTATTCGGACGTCCATAACTTTTGGCTCGTTTAGACTTACGGGAGCCATAACCTGTCAAAACGAAGGCCTCGATGAGTTCTATGGCTTTGAAAGCTTTCAACCTTCAACAGATAGAATAATGCCCAAAAAGGACAACCCGATTCTTAATCAGGTCTCGTAAGTTTTTTACCCTTCGTTTTTTTGACACGTACATTTTTAAGGTAAAACAGGATTACGGTGGCTGGTCTTCGATTTACCATCGCCGGAGAGTAGTGCACCATGGTACTGTTCCTTTTCAAATCCATGCATGCATTTCTAAAAGTCGTACGGCACTGTTTCGCCATTTCGGACGGATGTTGCACCTTGCACCATGGATGTTGCACCCTGTAGATATCGATTATACGGACGACCATAACTTCTGGCTCGTTTAGAGTTACGGGAGCCACAACTTGTCAAAGCGAAGGCCTCGATGAGTTCTACGGCTTTGACAGCTTTCAGCCATCAAAGGATAGATTAATGCCCAAAAAGGACAACCCGAATCTCAATCGGGTCTCGTAAGTTTTTTACCCTTCGTTTTTTCGACACGTGGATTTTTACGGTAAAACAGGATTACCATGGCTGGCCTTCGATTTACCATCGCTGGAGAGTGGTGCACCATGGTACTGTTCCGTTTCAAATCCATGCACGCATTTCTAAAAGTCGTACGACACTGTTTTGCCATTTCGAACGGATGTTGTACCTTGCACCGTGGATGTTGCACCCTGTAGATATCGATTATACGGACGACCATAACTTCTGTCCCGTTTAGAGTTACAGGAGCCACAACTTGTCAAAACAAAGGCCTCTATGAGTTCTACGTCTTTGACATCTTTCAGCCGTCAACAGATAGATTAATGCCCAAAAAGGACAACCCGAATCTCAATCGGGTCTCGTAAGTTTTTTACCCTTCGTTTTTTCGACACGTGGATTTTTACGGTAAAACAGGATTGTCGTGGCCCGTATTCGACTTCCCATCGCTGGAGAGCGGTGCACCATGGTACCGTTCCGTTTCAAATCCATGCACGCATTTCTAAAATTCGTACGACACTGTTTCACCATTTCGGACGGATGTTGCACCTTGCACCGTGGATGTTGCACCCTGTAGATATCGATTATTCGGACGGCCATAACTTCTGGCTCGTTTAGAGTTACGGGAGCCATAACCTGTCAAAATGAAGGCCTCGATAAGTTCTATGGCTTTGATAGCTTTCAGCCGTCAACGGATAGATTAATGCCCAAAAAGGACAACCCGAATCTCAATCAGGTCTCGTAAGTTTTTTACCCTTCGTTTTTTCGACACGTGGATTTTTACGGTAAAACAGGATTACCGTGGCTGGCCTTCGATTTACCATCGCTGGAGAGTGGTGCACCATGGTACTGTTCCGTTTCAAATCCATGCACGCATTTCTAAAAGTCGTACGACACTTTTTTTCCATTTCGGACGGATGTTGCACCTTGCACCGTGGATGTTGCACCCTGTAGACATCGATTATAGGGACGACCATAACTTCTGGCTCGTTTAGAGTTAGGGGATCCACAACCAGTCAATACGAAGGCCTCGATGAGTTCTACGGCTTTGACAGCTATCAGCCGTCAACGAATAGATTAATGCCCAAAAAGGACAACCTGAATCTCAATCGGGTCTCGTAAGTTTTTTTCCCTTTGTTTTTTCGACACGTGGATTTTTACGGTAAAAAAGGATTACGGTGGCTGGCCTTCGATTTACCATCGCTTGAGAGTGGTGCACCATGGTACTGTTCCGTTTCAAATCCATGCACGCATTTCTAAAAGTCGTACGACACTGTTTCGCCATTTCGGACGGATGTTGCACCTTGCACCGTGGATGTTGCACCCTGTAGATATCGATTATTCGGACGGCCATAACTTCTGGCTCGTTTAGAGTTACGGGAGCCATAACATGTCAAAACAAAGGCCTCGATGAGTTCTACGGCTTTGACAGCTTTCAGCCGTCAACGGATAGATTAATGCCCAAAAAGGACAACCCGAATCTCAATCGGGTCTCGTAAGTTTTTTACCCTTCGTTTTTTCGACACGTGGATTTTTACGGTAAAACAGGATTACGGTGGCTGGTTTTCGATTTACCATCGCTGGAGAGTGGTGCACCATGGTACTGTTCCGTTTCAAATCCATGCACGCATTTCTAAAAGTCGTACGGCACTGTTTCGCCATTTCGGACGGATGTTGCACCTTGCACCGTGGATGTTGCACCCTATAGATATCGATTATACGGACGACCATAACTTCTGGCTCGTTTAGAGTTACGGGAGCCATAACCTGTCAAAACGAATGCCTCGATGAGTTCTACGGCATTGACAGCTTTCAGCCATCAACGGATAGATTAATGCCCAAAAAGGACAACCCGAATCTCAATCGGGTCTCATAAGTTTTTTACCCTTCGTTTTTCGACACGTGGATTTTTACGGTAAAGCAGGATTACCGTGGCCCGTCTTCGACTTACCATCGCTGAAGAGTGGTGCACCATGGTACTGTTCCGTTTCAAATCCATGCACGCATTTCTAAAAGTCGTACGGCACTGTTTCGCCATTTCGGACGGATGTTGCACCTTGCACCGTGGATGTTGCACCCTGTAGATATCGATTATTCGGACAGCCATAACTTTTGGCTCGTTTAGAGTTACGGGAGCCATAACCTGTCAAAACGAAGGCCTCGATGAGTTCTATGGCTTTGACAGCTTTCAACCGTCAACGGATAGAATAATGCCCAAAAAGGACAACCCGAATCTCAATCGGGTCTCGTAAGTTTTTTACCCTTCGTTTTTTCGACACGTACATTTTTACGGTAAAACAGGATTATGGTGGCTGGTCTTCGATTTACTATCGCTGGAGAGTAGTGCACCATGGTACTGTTCCGTTTCAAATCCATGCACGCATTTCTAAAAGTCATACGACACAGTTATCCCGCTTTTCGGCAAAGCCGCGATACGAAAAGATCGATCGAAAACGAAGGACAGTTCGCCTCAGAGGTTGATCGTACTTCCTTTCGCCATGGATATCACTGAATTTTATCTGAGTCCAGATTGAGCTACAATTGATAGGACACTGCAACAAAGACCACAGGAGTCAGCATTTCAAATTTCAAGTCAATCCGAGTTCGCATGCTCAAGCTATGATCGGTTCAACTTGGAGGGAACATGCTGGTTTCGAACCCACCATGATGGGCGTCTTCGAACCCATCATCATGCACCACTCGAGACCATCACCTTCGAACCGAAGGACATCGAACCCATCGGTTTTGAAACCATCAAAGCGCCTCACCTTCGACTCCATTACCTTCGACTCCATCGTGTTCGAATCCATGTGCCTCGTATCCATAGAGGGGTTGCAGAGCTCATGTGCATCCAAGGAACACAAGTTCGAACCCATTATAGAAGCCATGCTTCGAACCCATCACAGAGGCCTTCTTCGAGCCCATCTATGATACCATCTTCGAATCCATCCTCTGTAACTTCGTTCGAACCCACTGGGTCAACCAACCACGATGACGTGTCTTCCATCGGTTCGAATGCGCCGAGATACATGGAGTCGAATCGGTCAACACGGAGTGAAGTCCGGATCGATTCGAAGTTTGCGCTCCACGTCACCACTAAGCCACGTGCCATGATGGATTCGAAACCATCGTTTCGAATACATGGGTTCGAACCAGACAGCTATGCCAAAAACCCAATTTCGAGTCCATCATATCTCCTAACCTATTGATCCAAATGCCATGAAATTTTCACTGAAGCTTGCGTACATGTTGAAGAATGTCCATGCCAAATTTCACCTCGATTGGTTGAATTCTTGATCGGTTCGAATGGAGTTCGAACCGATGCAAAAGTGGGCCCAAACTTTCTGAGACCGTGCGTGTGGGCCCCCTCACGTGCCAGACGTGGTCTCCCGAGTTTTCAGCGAGATATCAGCAGCCTACGCCTATAAATAGAGCCCCAGGGCCAATAGAAAAGGGACTTTGGGATTCTGAGACGCCCAAACTCTGCCGGATCAAGATCTCCATCAACCTATATCATAACTTGATTGTTGATTTCGAATTTCCAGTTGTAACTTGCTATTAATCGCTGTAACAACTTGTAATCATTGAAAGAGAATCAATAAAATATCAAAAGACTTCACAGTGGACGTAGGCAACACGCCGAACCACTATAAATCGATTGTCTACGCATTTTCTTTACTGTTGATTGGAGTTTTTGTTAGATAATATCTGTTTTGAACTTGCATTCTTGACTATTATCTCTTCAACGACTCCCGAAGAGTGTTGTGCCCAATTTTGACGCAAACAGGCACTGTTTCGCCATTTCGGACGGATGTTGCAACTTGCACCATGGATGTTGCACCCTGTAGATATCGATTATACGGACAACCATAACTTCTGGCTCGTTTAGAGTTACGGGAGCCACAACCTGTCAAAACGAAGGCCTCGATGAGTTCTACGGCTTTGACAGCTTTCAGCCGTCAACGGATAGATTAATGCCCAAAAAGGACAACCCGAATCTCAATCGGGTCTCGTAAGTTTTTTACCCTTCGTTTTTTCGACACGTGGATTTTTACGGTAAAACAGGATTACTGTGGCTGGCCTTCGATTTACCATCGCTGGAGAGTGGTGCACCATGGTACTGTTCTGTTTCAAATCCATGCACGCATTTCTAAAAGTCGTACGACACTGTTTTGCCATTTCGGACGGATGTTGCACCTTGCACCGTGGATATTGCACCATGTAGATATTGATTATTCGGACGGCCATAACTTCTGGCTCGTTTAGAGTTACGGGAGCCATTACCTGTCAAAACGAAGGCCTCGATGAGTTCTTTGGCTTTGATGGCTTTTAGCCGTCAACTGATAGATTAATGCCCAAAAAGGAAAGCCCGAATCTCAATCGGGTCTCGTAAGTTTTTTACCCTTCGTTTTTTCGACACGTGGATTTTTACGGTAAAACGGGATTACCGTGGCCCGTCTTCGACTTCCCATCGCTGGAGAGCGGTGCACCATTGTACTATTCCGTTTCAAATCCATGTACGCATTTCTAAAAGTCGTACGACACTGTTTCACTATTTCGGACGGATGTTGCACCTTGCACCGTGGATGTTGCACCCGGTAGATATCGATTATTCAAACGGCCATAACTTCTGGCTCGTTTAGAGTTACGGGAGCCATAACCTGTCAAAACGAAGGCCTCGATGAGTTCTACCACTTTGACAGCTTTCAGCCGTCAACGGATAGATTAATGCCCAAAAAGGACAACCCGAATCTCAATCGGGTCTCGTAAGTTTTTTACCCTTCGTTTTTTCGACACGTGGATTTTTACGGTAAAACAGGATTACCGTGGCCCGTCTTCGACTTCGCATCACTGGAGAGTGGTGCACCACGGTACTGTTCCGTTTCAAATACATGCACGGATTTCTAAAAGTCGTACGGCACTGTTTCGGACGGATGTTGCACCTTGCACCGTGGATGTTGCACCCTGTAGATATCGATTATTTGGACGGCCATAACTTTGGGCTCGTTTAGAGTTACGAGAGCCATAACCTGTCAAAACGAAGGCCTCGATGAGTTCTATGGCTTTGAAAGCTTTCAACCATCAACGGATAGAATAATGCCCAAAAAAGAAAACCCGAATCTCAATCGGGTCTCGTAAGTTTTTTACCCTTCGTTTTTTCGACACGTACATTTTTACGGTAAAACAGGATTACGGTGGCTGGTCTTCGATTTACCATTACCGGAGAGTAGTGCACCATGGTACTATTCCATTTCAAATACATGCACACATTTCTAAAAGTCGTACGGCACTGTTTCGCCATTTCGGATGGATGTTGCACCTTGCACCATGGATGTTGCACCCTGTGGATATCGATTATAAGGACGACCATAACTTCTGGCTCGTTTAGAGTTACGGGAGCCACAACCTGTCAAAGCGAAGGCCTCGATGAGTTCTACGGCTTTGACAGCTTTCAGCCATCAACGGATAGATTAATGCCCAAAAAGGACAACCCGAATCTCAATCGGGTCTCGTAAATTTTTTACCCTTCGTTTTTTCGACACGTGGATTTTTACGGTAAAACAGGATTACCGTGGCTGGCCTTCGATTTACCATCGCTGGAGAGTGGTGCACCATGGTACTGTTCCATTTCAAATCCATGCACACATTTCTAAAAGTCGTACGACACTGTTTTTCCATTTCGGACGGATGTTGTACCTTGCACCGTGGATGCTGCACCCTGTAGATATCGATTATACGGACGACCATAACTTCTAGCTCGTTTGGAGTTACGGGAGCCACAACCTGTCAAAACGAAGGCCTCGATGAGTTCTACGTCTTTTACAGCTTTCAGCCGTCAACGGATAGATTAATGCCCAAAAAGGACAACCCGAATCTCAATCGGGTCTCGTAAGTTTTTTACCCTTTCGTTTTTTCGATACGTGGATTTTTACGGTAAAACAAGATTACGGTGGCTGGTCTTCGATTTACCGTCGCTGGAGAGTGGTGCACCATGGTACTGTTCCATTTCAAATCCATGCACGCATTTCTAAAAGTCGTACGGCACTGTTTCGCCAATTCGGATGGATGCTGCACCTTGCACCGTGATGTTGCACCCTATAGATATCGATTATACGGACGACCATAACTTCTGGCTCGTTTAGAGTTACGGGAGCCATAACCTGTCAAAACGAAGGCCTCGATGAGTTCTATGGCTTTGACAGCTTTGAACCGTCAACGGATAGATTAATGCCCAAAAAGGACAACCCGAATCTCAATCGGGTCTCGTAAGTTTTTTACCCTTCGTTTTTTCGACACGTGCAATTTTATGGTAAAACATGATTACGGTGGCTGGTCTTCGATTTACCATCGCTGGAGAGTAGTGCAACCTGGTACTGTTCCGTTTCAAATCCATGCACGCATTTCTTAAAGTCGTACGGCGCTGTTTCGCCCTTTCGGACGGATGTTGCACCATGCACCGTGGATGTTGCACCCTGTAGATATCGATTATGCGGACGACCATAACTTCTGGCTCGTTTAGAGTTACGGGAGCCACAACCTGTCAAAATGAAGGCCTCGATGAGTTCTACGGCTTTGACTGCTTTCAGCCGTCAACGGATAGATTAATGCCCAAAAAGAACAGCCCGAATCTCTATCGGGTCTCGTAAGTTTTTTACCCTTCGTTTTTTCGACACGTGGATTTTTACGGTAAAACAGGATTACGGTGGCTGGCCTTCGATTTACCATCGCTGAAGAGTGGTGCACCATGGTACAGCTCTGTTTCAAATCCATGCACGCATTTCTAAAAGTTGTACGGCACTGTTTCGCCATTTCGGACGGATGTTGCACCTTGCACCGTGGATGTCGCACCCTGTAGATATCGATTATTCGGACGGCCATAACTTCTGGCTCGTTTAGAGTTATGGGAGCCATAACATGTCAAAACGAAGGCCTCGATGAGTTCTATGGCTTTGACAGCTTTCAGTCGTCAACGGATAGATTAATGCCCAAAAAGGACAACCCAAATCTCAATCGGGTCTCGTAAGTTTTTTACCCTTCGTTTTTTCGACACGTGGATTTTTACGGCAAAACAGGATTACAGTGGCTGGCCTTCGATTTACCATCGCTGGAGAGTGGTGCACCATGGTACTGTTCCGTTTCAAATCCATGCACTCATTTCTAAAAGTCGTACGACACTGTTTCGCCATTTCGGACGGATGTTGCACCTTGCACCGTGGATGTTGCACCCTATAGATATCGATTATACGGACGACCATAACTTCTGGTTCGTTTAGAGTTACGGGAGTCATAACCTGTCAAAACGAAGTCCCCGATGAGTTCTATGGCTTTGTCAGCTTTCTACCGTCAACGGATAGATTAATGCCCAAAAAGGACAACCCGAATCTCAATCGGGTCTCGTAAGTTTTTTACCCTTCGTTTTTTCGACACGTGGATTTTTACGGTAAAACATGATTACCGTGGCTGGCCTTCGATTTTCCATCGCTGGAGAGTGGTGCACCATGGTACTATTCCGTTTCAAATCCATGCACGCATTTTTAAAAGTCGTACGGCACTGTTTCGCCATTACGGACGGATGTTGCACCTTGCACCGTGGATGTTGCACCCTGTAGATATCGATTATTCGGACAGCCATAACATCTGGCTCGTTTAGAGTTACGGGAGCCATAAGCTGTCACAATGAAGGCATCGATGAGTTCTACGGCTTTGACAGCTTTCAGCCGTCAACGGATAGATTAATGCCCAAAAAGGACAACCCGAATCTCAATCGGGTCTCGTAAGTTTTTTACCCTTCGTTTTTTCGACAATGGATTTTACGGTAAAACGGGATTACCGTGCCTCGTCTTCGATTTACCATCGTTGGAGAGTGGTGCACCATGGTACTCTTCCGTTTCAATCCATGCACGCATTTCTAAAAGTCGTACGGCACTGTTTTGCCATTTCGGACGGATGTTGCACCTTGCACCGTGGATGTTGCACCCTGTAGATATCGATTGTTCGGACGGCCATAACTTCTGGCTCATTTAGAGTTACAGGAGCCATAACCTGTCAAAAGGAAGGCCTCGATGAGTTCTACGGCTTTGATAGTTTTCAGCCGTCAATGGATAGATTAATGCCCAAAAAGGACAATCTGAATCTCAATCGGGTCTCGTAAGTTTTTTACCCTTGGTTTTTTCGACGCGTGGATTTTTACGGTAAAATGGGATTACCGTGGCCCGTCTTCGACTTTCCATCGCTGGAGAGCGGTGCACCTTGGTACTGTTCCGTTTCAAATCCATGCACGCATTTCTAAAAGTCGTACGGCACTGTTTCGCCATTTCGGACGGATGTTGCACCTTGCACCGTGGATGTTGCACCCTGTAGATATCGATTATTCAAAGGGCCATAACTTCTGGCTCGTTTAGAGTTACAGGAGCCAAAACCTGTCAAAACGAAGGCCTCGACGAGTTCTACGGCTTTGATAGCTTTCAGCCGTCAACGTATAGATTAATGCCCAAAAAGGACAACCCGAATCTCAATCGGGTCTCGTAAGTTTTTTACCCTTCGTTTTTTCGACACGTGGATTTTTACGGTAAAACAGGATTACGGTGGCTGGCCTTCGATTTACCATCGCTGAAGAGTGGTGCACCATGGTACAGCTCTGTTTCAAATCCATGCACGCATTTCTAAAAGTTGTACGACACTGTTTCGCCATTTCGGACGGATGTTGCACCTTGCACCGTGGATGTCGCACCCTGTAGATATCGATTATTCGGACGGCCATAACTTCTGGCTCGTTTAGAGTTATGGGAGCCATAACATGTCAAAACGAAGGCCTCGATGAGTTCTATGGCTTTGACAGCTTTCAGTCGTCAACGGATAGATTAATGCCCAAAAAGGACAACCCAAATCTCAATCGGGTCTCGTAAGTTTTTTACCCTTCGTTTTTTCGACACGTGGATTTTTACGGCAAAACAGGATTACAGTGGCTGGCCTTCGATTTACCATCGCTGGAGAGTGGTGCACCATGGTACTGTTCCGTTTCAAATCCATGCACTCATTTCTAAAAGTCGTACGACACTGTTTCGCCATTTCGGACGGATGTTGCACCTTGCACCGTGGATGTTGCACCCTATAGATATCGATTATACGGACGACCATAACTTCTGGCTCGTTTAGAGTTTTGGGAGCCATAACCTGTCAAAACGAAGTCCCCGATGAGTTCTACGGCTTTGTCAGCTTTCTACCGTCAACGGATAGATTAATGCCCAAAAAGGACAACCCGAATCTCAATCGGGTCTCGTAAGTTTTTTACCCTTCGTTTTTTCGACACGTGGATTTTTACGGTAAAACATGATTACCGTGGCTGGCCTTCGATTTTCCATCGCTGGAGAGTGGTGCACCATGGTACTATTCCGTTTCAAATCCATGCACGCATTTTTAAAAGTCGTACGGCACTGTTTCGCCATTACGGACGGATGTTGCACCTTGCACCGTGGATGTTGCACCCTGTAGATATCGATTATTCGGACAGCCATAACATCTCGCTCGTTTAGAGTTACGGGAGCCATAAGCTGTCACAATGAAGGCATCGATGAGTTCTACGGCTTTGACAGCTTTCAGCCGTCAACGGATAGATTAATGCCCAAAAAGGACAACCCGAATCTCAATCGGGTCTCGTAAGTTTTTTACCCTTCGTTTTTTCGACAATGGATTTTACGGTAAAACGGGATTACCGTGCCTCGTCTTCGATTTACCATCGTTGGAGAGTGGTGCACCATGGTACTCTTCCGTTTCAATCCATGCACGCATTTCTAAAAGTCGTACGGCACTGTTTTGCCATTTCGGACGGATGTTGCACCTTGCACCGTGGATGTTGCACCTTGCACCGTGGATGTTGCACCCTGTAGATATCGATTGTTCGGACGGCCATAACTTCTGGCTCATTTAGAGTTACAGGAGCCATAACCTGTCAAAAGGAAGGCCTCGATGAGTTCTACGGCTTTGATAGTTTTCAGCCGTCAATGGATAGATTAATGCCCAAAAAGGACAATCTGAATCTCAATCGGGTCTCGTAAGTTTTTTACCCTTGGTTTTTTCGACGCGTGGATTTTTACGGTAAAATGGGATTACCGTGGCCCGTCTTCGACTTTCCATCGCTGGAGAGCGGTGCACCTTGGTACTGTTCCGTTTCAAATCCATGCACGCATTTCTAAAAGTCGTACGGCACTGTTTCGCCATTTCGGACGGATGTTGCACCTTGCACCGTGGATGTTGCACCCTGTAGATATCGATTATTCAAAGGGCCATAACTTCTGGCTCGTTTAGAGTTACAGGAGCCAAAACCTGTCAAAACGAAGGCATCGACGAGTTCTACGGCTTTGATAGCTTTCAGCCGTCAACGTATAGATTAATGCCCAAAAAGGACAACCCGAATCTCAATCGGGTCTCGTAAGTTTTTTACCCTTCGTTTTTTCGACACGTTGATTTTTACGGTAAAACAGGATTACCGTGGCCCGTCTTCGACTTCCCATCGCTGGAGAGTGGTGCACCATGGTACTGTTCCATTTCAAATCCATGCACGCATTTCTAAAAGTCGTACGACACAGATTCGCCATTTCGGACGGATGTTGCACCTTGCACCGTGGATGTTGCACCCTGTAGATATCGATTATTCGGACGGCCATAACTTCTGGCTCGTTTAAATTTACGGGAGCCATAACCTGTCAAAACGAAGGCCTCGATGAGTTCTGCGGCTTTGATAGCTTTCTGTCGTCAACGGATAGATTAATGCCTAAAAAGGACAACCCGAATCTCAATCGGGTCTCCTAAGTTTTTTACCCTTCGTTTTTTCGACACGTGTATTTTTACGGTAAAACGGGATTACCGTGGCCCGTCTTCGACTTCCCATCACTGGAGAGTGGTGCACCATGGTACTGTTCCGTTTCAAATCCATGAACGCATTTCTAAAAGTCGTACGGCACTGTTTCGCCATTTCGGACGGATGTTGCACCTTGCACCGTGGATGTTGCACCCTGTAGATATCGATTATTCAAACGGCCATAACTTCTGGATCGTTTAGAGTTACGGGAGCCATAACCTGTCAAAATGAAGGCCTCGATGAGTTCTACGGATATGATAGCTTTCAGCCATCAACGGGTAGATTAATGCCCAAAAAGGATAACCCGAATCTCAATCGGGTCTCGTAAGCTTTTACCCTTCGTTTTTTCGACACGTGGATTTTTACGGTAAAACAGGATTACCGTGGCCCGTCTTCGACTTCCCATCGCTGGAGAGTGGTGCACCATGCTACTGTTCCGTTTCAAATCCATGCACGCATTTCTAAAAGTCGTACGGCACTGTTTCGCCATTTCGGACGGATGTTGCACCTTGCACCGTGGATGTTGCACCATGTAGATATCGATTATTCGGACGGCCATAACTTCTGGCACGTTTAGAGTTACGGGAGCAATAACCTGTCAAAACGAAGGCCTCGATGATTTCTACGGCTTTGTCATCTTTCAGCAGTCAACGGATAGATTAATGCCCAAAAAGGACAACCCGAATCTCAATCGGGTCTCGTAAGTTGTTTACCCTTCGTTTTTTCGACACGTGGATTTTTACGATAAAACAGGATTACCGTGGCTGGCTTTCGATTTACCATCGCTTGAGAGTGGTGCAACATGGTACTGTTCCGTTTCAAATCCATGCGCGCATTTCTAAAAGTCGTACGGCACTGTTTCGCCATTTCGGACGGATGTTGCACCTTGCACCGTGGATGTTGCACCCTGTAGATATCGATTATTCGGACGGCCATAACTTCTGGCTCGTTTAGAGTTACGGGAGCCATAACCTGTCAAAACGAAAGCCTCGATGAGTTCTACGGCTTTGACAGCTTTTACCCATCAACGGATAGATTAATGCCCAAAAAGGACAACCCGAATCTCAATCGGGTCTCGTAAGTTTTTTACCCTTGGTTTTTTCGACGCGTGGATTTTTACGGTAAAACGGGATTACGGTGGCTGGCCTTCGATTTACCATCGCTGGACAGTGGTGCACCATGGTACTGTTCCGTTTCAAATCCATGCACGCATTTCTAAAAGTCGTACGGCACTGTTTCGCCATTTCGGACGGATGTTGCACCTTGCACCGTGGATGTTGCACCCTGTAGATATCGATTATTCGGACAGCCATAACTTCTGGCTCGTTTAGAGTTACAGGAGCCATAACCTGTCAAAACGAGGGCCTCGATGAGTTCTACGGCTTTGACAGCTTTCAGCCGTCAACGGATAGATTAATACGCAAAAAGGACAACCCGAATCTCAATCGGGTCTCGTAAGATTCTTACCCTTCGTTTTTTCGACACGTGGATTTTTACGGTAAAACGGGATTACCGTGGCCCGTCTTCGACTTCCCATCGCTGGAGAGCGGTGCACCATGGTACTGTTCCGTTTCAAATCCATGCACGCATTTCTAAAAGTCGTACGACACTGTTTCACCATTTCGGACGGATGTTGCACCTTGTACCGTGGATGTTGCACCCTGTAGATATCGATTATTCAAACGGCCATTACTTCTGGCTCGTTTAGAGTTACGGGAGCCATAACCTGTCAAAACAAAGGCCTCGACGAGTTCTATGGTAAGTTTTTTACCCTTCGTTTTTTCGACACGTGGATTTTTACGGTAAAACAGGATTACCGTGGTCCGTCTTCGACTTCCCATCACTGGAGAGTGGTGCACCATGGTACTGTTCCGTTTCAAATCCATGCACGCATTTCTAAAAGTCGTACGGCACTGTTTTGCCATTTCGGACGGATGTTGCACCTTGCACCGTGGATGTTGCACCCTGTAGATATCGATTATTCGGACGGCCATAACTTCTGGCTCGTTTAGAGTTACGGGAGCCATAAACTGTCAAAACGAAGACCTCGATGAGTTCTATGGCTCTGACAGCTTTCAAACGTCAACGGATAGAATAATTCCCAAAAAGGACAACCCGAATCTCAATCGGGTCTCGTAAGTTTTTTACCCTTCGTTTTTCGACACGCGCATTTTTACGGTAAAACAGGATTACGATAGCTGGTCTTCGATTTACCATCGCTGGAGAGTGGTGCACCATGGTACTGTTCCGTTTCAAATCCATGCACGCATTTCTAAAAGTCGTACGGCACTGTTTCGCCATTTCGGACGGATGTTGCACCTTGCACCGTGGATGTTGCACCCGGTAGATATCGATTATACGGACGACCGTACTTTTGGCTCGTTTAGAGTTACGGGAGCCACAGCCTGTCAAAACGAAGGCCTCGATGAGTTCTACGGCTTTGACAGCTTTCAGCTGTCAACGGATAGATTAATGCCCAAAAAGGACAACCCGAATCTCAATCGGGTCTCGTAAGTTTTTTACCCTACGTTTTTTCGACACGTGGATTTTTACGGTAAAACAGGATTACCGTGGCTGGCCTTCGATTTATCATCGCTGGAGAGTGGTGCACCATGGTACTGTTCCATTTCAAATCCATGCACGCATTTCTAAAAGTCGTACGACACTGTTTCTCCATTTCGTACGGATGTTGCACCTTGCACCGTGGATGTTGCACCCCGTGGATGTCGATTATTCGGACGGCCATAACTGCTGGCTCGTTTAGAGTTACGGGAGCCATAACCTGTCAAAACGAAGGCCTCGATGAGTTCTACGGCTTTGACAGCTTTCACCGTCAGCGGATAGATCAATTCCCAAAAAGGACAACCAAAATCTTAATCGGGTCTCGTAAGTTTTTTACCCTTCGTTTTTTCGACACGTGGATTTTTACGGTAAAACAGTACCGAGGCTGGCCTTCGATTTACCATCGCTGGAGAGTGGTGCACCATGGTACAGTTCCATTTCAGATCCATGCACGCATTTCTTAAAGTCGTACGGCACTGTTTCTCCATTTCGGACGGATGTTGCACCTTGCACCGTGGATGTTCCACCCTGTAGATATCGATTATTCGGACGGCCATAACTTCTGGCTCGTTTAGAGTTACGGGAGCCATAACCTATCAAAACGAAGGCCTCGATGAGTTCTACGGCTTTGACAGATTTTAGTCGTCAAAGGATAGATTAATGCCCAAAAAGGACAACCCGAATCTCAATCGGGTCTCGTAAGTTTTTTACCCTTCGTTTTTTCGACACGTGTATTTTTACGGTAAAATAGGATTACCGTGGCCCGTCTTCGACTTCCCATCACTGGAGAGTGGTGCACCATGGTACTGTTCCGTTTCAAATCCATGCACGCATTTCTAAAAGTCGTACGGCACTGTTTCGCCATTTCGGACGGATGTTGCAACTTGCACCGTGGATGTTGCACCCTGTAGATATCGATTATTCAAACGGCCATAACTTCTGGCTCGTTTAGAGTTACGGGAGCCATAACCTGTCAAAATGAAGGCCTCGATGAGTTTTATGGATTTGACAGCTTTCAGCCATCAACGGATAGATTAATGCCCAAAAAGGACAACCCGAATCTCAATCGGGTCTCGTAAGTTTTTTACCCTTCGTTTTTTCGACACGTGGATTTTTACGGTAAAACAGGATTACCGTGGCCCGTCTTTGACTTCCCATCGCTGGAGAGTGGTGCACCATGGTACTGTTCCATTTCAAATCCATGCACGCATTTCTAAAAGTCGTACGGCACTGTTTCGCCATTTCGGACGGATGTTGCACCTTGCACCGTGGATGTTGCACCCTGTAGATATCGATTATTCGGACGGCCATAACTTCTGGCTCGTTTAGAGTTACGGGAGCCATAACCTGTCAAAACCAAGGCCTCGATGAGTTCTATGGCTTTGACAGCTTTCAGCCATCAACGGATAGATTAATGCCCAAAAAGGACAACGCGAATCTCAATCGGGTCTCGTAAGTTTTTTACCCTTCATTTTTTCGACACGTGGATTTTTACGGTAAAACAGGATTACCGTGGCCCGCCTTCGACTTCCCATCGCTGGAGAGTGGTGCACTATGGTACTGTTCCGTTTAAATCCATGCACGCATTTCTAAAAGTCGTACGGCACTGTTTTGCCATTTCGGACGGATGTTGCACCATGCACCGTTGATGTTGCACCGTGTAGATATCGATTATTCGGACAGCCATAACTTCTGACTCGTTTAGAGTTACGGGAGCCATAACCTGTCAAAACGAAGGCCTCGATGAGTTCTACGTCTTTGACAGCTTTCAGCCGTCAACGGATAGATTAATGCCCAAAAAGGACAACTCGAATCTCAATCGGGTCTCGTAAGTTTTTTACCCTTCGTTTTTTCGACACGCGGATTTTTACGGCAAAACGGGATTACCGTGGCCCGTCTTTGATTTTCCATCGGTGGAGAGTGGTGTACCGTGGTACTGTTCCGTTTGAAATCCATGCACGCATTTCTAAAAGTCGTACGACACTGTTTCACCATTTCGGACGGATGTTGCACCTTGCACCGTGGATGTTGCAACCTGTAGATATCGATTTTTCAAACGGCCATAACTTCTGGCTCGTTTAGAGTTACGGGAGGCATAAGCTGTCAAAACGAAGGCCTCGATGAGATCTGCAGCTTTGACCGCTTTCAGCCGTCAACGGATAGATTAATGTCCAAAAAGGACAACCCGAATCTCTATCGGGTCTCGTAAGTTTTTTACCCTTCGTTTTTTCGACACGTGGATTTTTACCGTAAAACAGGATTACCGTGGCCCGTCTTCGACTTTCCATTGCTGGAGAGTGGTGCACCATAGTACTGTTCCGTCGCAAATCCTTGCACGCATTTCTAAAAGTCGTACGGCACTGTTTCGCCATTTCGGACGGATGTTGCACCTTGCACCGTGGATGTTGCACCCTGTAGATATTGATTATTTGGACGGCCATAACTTCTGGCTCGTTTAGAGTTACGGGAGCCATAATCTGTCCAAACGAAGGCCTCGATGAGTTCTACATCTTTGACAGCTTTCAGCCGTCAACGGATAGATTAATGCCCAAAAAGGACAACCTGAATCTCAATTGGGTCTCGTAAGTTTTTTACCCTTCGTTTTTTCGACACGTGGATTTTTACGGTAAAACGGGATTACCGTGGTCCGTCTTCAACTTCCCATCGCTGGAGAGTGGTGCACCATGGTACTGTTCTGTTTCAAATCCATGCACGCATTTCTAAAAGTCGTATGACACTGTTTCGCCATTTCGGACGGATGTTGCACCTTGCACCATGGATGTTGCACCCTATAGATATCGATTATTTTGGTAGCCATAACTTCTGGCTCATTTAGAGTTACGGGAGCCATAACCTGTCAAAACGAAGGCCTCGATGAGTTCTACGGCTTTGACGGCTTTCAGCCATCAACGGATAGATTAATGCCCAAAAAGGACAACCCGAATCTCAATTGGGTCTCGTAACTTTTTTACCCTTTGTTTTTTCGACACATGGATTTTTACGGTAAAACAAGATTACCATGGCTGGCCTTCGATTTACCATCACTGGAGAGTGGTGCACCATGGTACTATTCCGTTTCAAATCCATGCACGCATTTCTAAAAGTCGAACGGCACTGTTTCGCCATTTCAGACGGATGTTGCACCTTGCACCTTGGATGTTGCACCCTGTAGATATCGATTATTCAAACGGCCATAACTTCTGGCTCGTTTAGAGTTACGGGAGCCATAACCTGTCAAAACGAAGGTCTCGATGAGTTCTACGGCTTTGAAAGCTTTCATCCGTCAACAGATAGATTAATGCCCAAAAAGGACAACCCGAATCTCGATCAGGTCTCGTTAGTTTTTTACCCTTCGTTTTTTCGACATGTGGATTTTTACGGTAAAACAGGATTACGGTGGCTGGCCTTCGATTTTCCATCGCTGGACAGTGGTGCACCATGGTACTGTTCCGTTTCAAGTCCATGCACGCATTTCTAAAAGTCGTACGGCACTGTTTCGCCATTTCGGACGGATGTTGCACCTTGCACCGTGGATGTTGCACCCTATAGATATCGATTATTCGGACGACCATAACTTCTGGCTCGTTTAGAGTTACGGGAGCCATAACCTGTCAAAACGAAGGCCTCGATGAGTTCTACGGCTTTGACGGCTTTCAGCCGTCAACGGATAGATTAATGCCCAAAAAAGACAACCTGAATCTCAATCGGGCCTCGTAAGTTTTTTACCCTTCGTTTTTTCGACACGTGGATTTTTACGGTAAAACTGGATTACCGTGGCCCGCCTTCGACTTACCATCGCTGGAGGGAGGTGCACCATGGTACTGTTCCGTTTCAAATCCATGCATGCATTTCTAAAAGTCGTACGACACTGTTTCGCCATTTCGGACGGAAGTTGCACCTTGCACCGTGGATGTTGCACCCTGTAGATATCGATTATTCGGACGGCCATAACTTCTGGCTCGTTTAGAGTTACGGGAGCCATAACCTGTCAAAACGAAGGCCTCGATGAGTTCTACGGCTTTGAAAGCTTTCAGCCGTCAACGGATAGATTAATTCCCAAAAAGGACAACTCGAATCTCAATCGGGTCTCGTAAGTTTTTTACCCTTCGTTTTTTCGACACGTGGATTTTTACGGTAAAACGGGATTACCGTGGCCCGTTTTTGACTTCCCATCGCTGGAGAGTAGTGCGCCATGGTACTGTTCCGTTTGAAATCCATGCACGCATTTCTAAAAGTCGTACGACACTGTTTCACCATTTCGGACGGATGTTGCACCTTGCACCGTGGATGTTGCAACCTGTAGATATCGATTATTCAAACGGCCATAACTTCTGGCTCGTTTAGAGTTACGGGAGCCAAAACCTGTCAAAACGAAGGCCTCGATGAGATCTACAGCTTTGATAGCTTTCAGCCATCAACAGATAGATTAATGCCCAAAAAGGACAACCCGAATCTCAATCGGGTCTCGTAAGTTTTTTACCCTTCGTTTTTTCGACACGTGGATTTTTACCGTAAAACAGGATTACCGTGGCCCGTCTTCGACTTCCCATCGCTGGAGAGTGGTGCGCCATGGTACTGTTTCGTTGCAAATCCATGCACGCATTTCTAAAAGTCGTACAGCACTGTTTCGCCATTTCGGACGGATTTTGCACCTTGCACCGTGGATGTTGCACCCTGTAGATATTGATTATTCGGACGGCCATAACTTCTGGCTCGTTTAGAGTTACGGGAGCCATAACCTGTCAAAACGAAGGCCTCGATGAGTTCTACATCTTTGACAGCTTTCAGCCGTCAACGGATAGATTAATGCCCAAAAAGGACAACCCGAATCTCAATTGGGTCTCGTAAGTTTTTTACCTTTCGTTTTTTCGAAACGTGGATTTTTACGGTAAAACGGGATTACCGTGGTCCGTCTTCGACTTCCCATCGCTGGAGAGTGGTGCACCATGGTACTGTTCCGTTTCAAATCTGTTTGCATCAAAATTGGGCACAACAATTTTCAGGAGTCGTTGAAGAGATAATAGTCAAGAATGCAAGTTCAAAACAGATATTATCTAACAAAAACTCCAATCAACAGTAAAGAAAATGCGTAGACAATCGATTTATAGTGGTTCGGCGTGTTGCCTACGTCCACTGTGAAGTTTTTCGATATTTTATTGATTCTCTTTCAATGATTACAAGTAGTTACAGCGATCAACAGCAAGTTACAACTGGAAATTCGAAATCAACAATCAAGTTATGATATAGGTTGATGGATATCCTGATCCGGCAGAGTTTGGGCGTCTCAGAATCCAAAAAAAGTCCCTTTTCTATTGGCACTGGGACTCTATTTATAGGCGTAGGCTGCTGATATCTCACTGAAAACTCGGGAGACCATGTATGGCACGTGAGGGGGCCCACACGCACGGTCTCAGAAAGTTTGGGCCCACTTTGGCATCGGTTCGAACTCCATTCGAACCGATCAAGAATTCATCCAATCGAGGTGAAATTTGGCGTGGACATTCTTCAACATGTAAGCACGCTTCAGTGAAAATTTTGTGGCATTTGGATCAATAGGTTAGGAGATATCATGGATTCGAATTTGGGTTTTTGGCATAGCTGTCTGGTTCGAACCCATGTATTCGAAACGATGGTTTCGAATCCATCATGGCACGCGGCTTCGTGGTGACGTGGAGCGCAAACTTCGTATCAATCCGGACATCACTCCATGTTGACCGCTTCGACTCCATGTATCTCGGCGCATTCGAAACGATGGAAGACATGTCATCGTGGTTGGTTGACCCAGTGGGTTCGAACGAAGTTACTCAGGATGGGTTCGAAGATGGTATCACAGATGGGTTCGAAGAAGGCCTCTGTGATGGGTTCAAAGCATGGCTTCTGTGATGGGTTCGAACTTGTGTTCCTTGGATGCACATGAGCTCTGCAACCCCTCCATGGATACGAGGCATATGGATTCGAACACGAGGGAATCGGAGGTGAGGCACTTTGATGGTTTCGAAACCGATGGGTTCGATGTCCTTCGGTTCAAAGGTGATGGTCTCGAGTGGTGCATGATGATGGGTTCGAAGACACCCATCACGGTGGGTTCGAAACCAGCATGTTCCCTCCAAGTTGAACCGATCATAGCTTGAGAATGCGAACTCGGATTGACTTGAAATTTGAAATGCTGACTCCTGTGGTCTTTCTTGCCGTGTCCTATCAATTGTAGCTCAATCTGGACTCGGATAAAATTCAGTGATATCCATGGCGAAAGGAAGTACGATCAACCTCTGAGGCGAACTGTCCTCCATTTTCGATCGATCTTTTGGTATCGCGGCTTTGCCGAAAAGCGGGATAACAAAATCCATGCACGCATTTCTAAAAGTCGTACGGCACTGTTTCGCCATTTCGGTCGGATGTTGCACCTTGCACCGTGGATGTTGCACCCTGTAGATATCGATTATTCGGACGGCCATAACTTCTGGCTCATTTAGAGTTACGGGAGCCATAACCTGTCAAAACGAAGGCCTCGATGAGTTCTATGGCTTTGACAGCTTTCAGTCGTCAACGGATAGATTAATGCCCAAAAAGGACAACCCGAATCTCAATCGGGTCTTGTAAGTTTTTTACCCTTTGTTTTTTCGACACGTGTGTTTTTACGGTAAAACGGGATTACCGTGGCCCGTCTTCGACTTCCCATCACTGGAGGGTGGTGCACCATGGTACTGTTCCATTTCAAATCCATGCATGCATTTCTAAAAGTCATACGGCACTGTTTCGCCATTTCGGACGGATGTTGCACCTTGCACCGTGGATGTTGCACCCTGTAGATATCGATTATTCAAACGGCCATAACTTCTGGCAAGTTTAGAGTTACGGGAGCCATAACCTGTCAAAATTAAGTCCTCGATGAGTTCTACGGATTTGACAGCTTTCAGCCATCAACGGATAGATTAATGCCCAAAAAGGACAACCCGAATCTCAATCGGGTCTCGTAAGTTTTTTACCCTTCGTTTTTTCGACACGTGGATTTTTACTCTAAAACAGGATTACCGTGGCCCGTCTTCAACTTCCCATCGCTGGAGAGTGGTGCACCATGGTACTGTTCCGTTTCAAATCCATGCACGTATTTCTAAAAGTCGTACGGCACTGTTTCGCCATTTCGGACGGATGTTGCACCTTGCACCGTGGATGTTGCACCCTCTAGATATCGATTATTCGGACGGCCATAACTTCTGGCTCGTTTAGAATTACGGGAGCCATAACCTGTCAAAATGAAGGCCTCGATGATTTCTATGGCTTTGACAGCTTTCAGCCGTCAACGGATAGATTAATGCCCAAAAAGGACAACGCGAATCTCAATCGAGTCTCGTAAGTTTTTTACCCTTCGTTTTTTCGACACGTGGATTTTTACGGTAAAACAGGATTACCGTGGCCCGTCTTCTACTTCCGATCGCTGGAGAGTGGTGCACCATGGTACTGTTCCGTTTCAAATCCATGCACGCATTTCTAAAAGTCGTACGACACTGTTTCGCCATTTCGGACGGATGTTGCACCTTGCACCGTGGATGTTGCACCCTGTAGATATCGATTATTCGGACGGCCATAACTTCTGACTCGTTTAGAGTTACGGGAGCCATAACCTGTCAAAACGAAGGCCTCGATGATTTCTACGGCTTTGACAGCTTTCAGCCATCAACGGATAGATTAATGCCCAAAAAGGACAACTCGAATCTCAATAGGGTCTCGTAAGTTTTTTACCCTTCGTTTTTTCGACACGTGGATTTTTACGGTAAAACGGGATTACCGTGGCCCGTCTTTGACTACCCATCGCTGGAGAGTGGTGCACCATGGTACTGTTCCGTTTGAAATCCATGCACGCATTTCTAAAAGTCGTACGACACTGTTTCACCATTTCGGACGGATGTTGCACCTTGCACCGTGGATGTTGCACCCTGTAGATATCGATTATTCAAACGGCCATAACTTCTGGCTCGTTTAGAGTTGCGGGAGCCATAACCTGTCAAAACGAAGGCCTCGATGAGATCTACAGCTTTGACAGCTTTCAGCCGTCAAAGGATAGATTAATGCCCAAAAAGGACAACCCGAATCTCAATCGGGTCTCGTAAGTTTTTTACCCTTCGTTTTTTCGACACGTGGATTTTTACGGTAAAACAGGATTACCGTGGCCCGTCTTCGACTTCCCATCGCTGGAGAGTGGTGCACCATGGTACTGTTCCGTTGCAAATCCATGCACGCATTTCTAAAAGTCGTACGGCACTGTTTCGCCATTTCGGACGGATGTTGCACCTCGCACCGTGGATGTTGCACCCTGTAGATATCGATTATTCGGACGGCCATAACTTCTGGCTCGTTTAGAGCTACGGGAGCCATAACCTGTCAAAACGAAGGCCTCGATGAGTTCTACGGCTTTGATAGCTTTCAGTCATCAACGGATAGATTAATGCCCAAAAAGGACAACCCGAATGTCAATCGGGTCTCGTAAGTTTTTTACCCTTCGTTTTTTCGACACGTGTATTTTTACGGTAAAACGGGATTACCGTGTCCCGTCTTTGACTTCCCATCACTGGAGAGTGGTGCACCATGGTACTGTTCCGTTTCAAATCCATGCACGCATTTCTAAAAGTCGAACGGCACTGTTTCTCCATTTCGGACGGATGTTGCAACTTGCACCGTGGATGTTACACCCTGTAGATATCGATTATTCAAACGGCCATAACTTCTGGCTCGTTTAGAGTTACAGGAGCCATAACCTGTCAAAATGAAGGTCTCGATGAGTTCTACAGATTTGACAGCTTTCAGCCATCAACGGATAGATTAATGCCCAAAAAGGACAACCCGAATCTCAATCGGGTCTCGTAAGTTTTTTACCCTTCGTTTTTTCAACACGTGGATTTTTACGGTAAAACAGGATTACCGTGGCCCGTCTTCGACTTCCCATCGCTGTAGAGTGGTGCACCATGGTACTGTTCCATTTCAAATCCATGCACGCATTTCTGAAAGTCGTACAGCACTGTTTCGCCATTTCGGACGGATGTAGCACCTTGCACCGTGGATGTTGCACCCTGTAGATATCGATTATTCGGACGGCCATAACTTCTGGCTCGTTTAGAGTTACGGGAGCCATAACCTGTCAAAACGAAGGCCTCGATGAGTTCTATGGCTTTGACAGCTTTCAGCCGTCAACGGATTGATTAATGCCCAAAAAGGACAACGCGAATCTCAATCGGGTCTCGTAAGTTTTTTACCCTTCGTTTTTTCGACACGTGGATTTTTACGGTAAAACAGGATTACCGTGGCCCGCCTTCGACTTCCATCGCGGGGGAGTGGTTCACTATGGTACTATTCCGTTTCAAATCCATGCACGCATTTCTAAAAGTCGTACGGCACTGTTTTGCCATTTCGGACGGATGTTGCACCTTGCACCGTGGATGTTGCACCCTGTAGATATCGATTATTCGGACGGCCATAACTTCTGACTCGTTTAGAGTTACGGGAGCCATAACCTGTCAAAACGAAGGCCTCGATGAGTTCTACGGCTTTGACAGCTTTCAGCCGTCAACGGATAGATTAATGCCCAAAAAGGACATCTCGAATCTCAATCGGTTCTCGTAATTTTTTTACCCTTCGTTTTTTCGAAACGTGGATTTTTACGGTAAAACGGGATTACCGTGGCCCGTCTTTGACTTCCCATCGCTGGAGAGTGGTGCACCATGGTACTGTTCCATTTGAAATCCATGCACGCATTTCTAAAAGTCGTACGACACTGTTTCACCATTTCGGACGGATGTTGCACCTTGCACCGTGGATGTTGCAACCTGTAGATATCGATTATTCAAACGGCCATAACTTCTGGCTCGTTTAGAGTTACGGGAGCCAAAAGCTGTCAAAACGAAGGCCTCGATGAGACCTACAGCTTTGACAGCTTTCAGCCATCAACGGATAGATTAATGCCCAAAAAGGACAACCCGAATCTCAATCGGGTCTCGTAAGTTTTTTACCCTTCGTTTTTTCGACACGTGGATTTTTACCGTAAAACAGGATTACCGTGGCCCGTCTTCAACTTCCCATCGCTGGAGAGTGGTGCACCATGGTACTGTTCCATTGCAAATCCATGCACGCATTTCTAAAAGTCGTACGGCACTGTTTCGCCATTTTGGACGGATGTTGCACCTTGCACCATGGATGTTGCACCCTGTAGATATCGATTATTCGGACGGCCATAACTTCTGGCTCGCTTAGAGTTACGGGAGCCATAACCTGTCAAAACGAAGGCCTCGATGAGATCTACAGCTTTGACAGCTTTCAGCCATCAACGGATAGATTAATGCCCAAAGAGGACAACCCGAATTTCAATCGGGCCTCGTAAGTTTTTTACCCTTCGTTTTTTCGACACGTGGATTTTTACGGTAAAACGGGATTACCGTACTATGGTATTGTTTCGCTTAGAGTTACGGGAGCCATAACCTGTCAAAATGAAGGCCTCGATGAGTTCTACGGCTTTGACAGCTTTCAGCCATCAACGGATAGATTAATGCCCAAAAAGGACAACCCGAATCTCAATCGGGTCTCGTAAGTTTTTTACCCTTCGTTTTTTCGACACGTTGATTTTTACGGTAAAACAGGATTACCGTGGCTGGCCTTCGATTTACCATCGCTGGAGAGTGGTTCACCATGGTACTATTCCGTTTCAAATCCATGCACGCATTTCTAAAAGTCGTACGGCACTGTTTCGCCATTTCGGACGGATGTTGCACCTTGCACCATGGATGTTGCACCCTGTAGATATCGATTATTCGGACGGCCATAACTTCTGGCTCTTTTAGAGTTACCGTAGCCATAACCTGTCAAAACGAAGGCCTCGATGAGTTCTACGGCTTTGACAGCTTTCAGCCGTCAACGGATAGATTAATGCCCAAAAAGGACAACCCAAATCTCAGTCAGATCTCGTAAGTTTTTTACCCTTCGTTTTTTCGACACGTGGATTTTTACGGCAAAACAGGATTACGGTGGCTGGCCTTCGATTTACCATCGCTGGACAGTGGTGCACCATGGTACTGTTCCGTTTCAAATCCATGCATGCATTTCTAAAAGTCGTACGGCACTGTTTCGCCATTTCGGACGGATGTTGCACCTTGCACCGTGGATGTTGCACCCTGTAGATATCGATTATTCGGACGGCCATAACTTCTGGCTCGTTTAGAGTTACGGGAGCCATAACCTGTCAAAACGAAGGCCTCGATGAGTTCTACGGCTTTGACCGCTTTCAGCCCTCAACGGATAGATTAATGCCAAAAAGGACAACCCGAATCCCAATCGGGTCTCGTAAGTTTTTTACCCTTCGTTTTTTCGACACGTGGATTTTTACGGTAAAACAGGATTACCGTGGCTGGCCTTCGATTTACCATCGTTGGAGAGTGGTGCACCATGGTACTGTTCCGTTTCAAATCCATGCACACATTTCTAAAAGTCGTACGGCACTGTTTCGCCATTTCGGACGGATGTTGCACCTTGCACCGTGGATGTTGCACCCTGTAGATATCGACTATTCGGACGGCCATAACTTCTGGCTCGTTTAGGGTTACGGGAGCCATAACCTGTCAAAACGAAGGACTCGATGAGTTCTATGGCTTTGACAGCTTTCAGTCGTAAACGAATAGATTAATGCCCAAAAAGGACAACCCGAATCTCAATCGGGTCTCGTAAGTTTTTTACCCTTCGTTTTTTCGACACGTATTTTTACGGTAAAACAGGATTACCGTGGCCCGTCTTCGACTTCCCATCACTGGAGAGTGGTGCACCATGGTACTGTTCCATTTCAAATCCATGCACGCATTTCTAAAAGTCGTACGGCACTGTTTCGCCATTTCGGACGGATGTTGCACCTTGCACCGTGGATGTTGCACCCTGTAGATATCGATTATTCAAACGGCCATAACTTCTGGCTCGTTTAGAGTTACGGGAGCCATAACCTGTCAAAATGAAGGACTCGATGAGTTCTACGGATTTCACAGCTTTCAGCCATCAACGGATAGATTAATGCCCAAAAAGGACAACCCGAATCTCAATCGGGTCTCGTAAGTTTTTTACCCTTCGTTTTTTCGACACGTTGATTTTTACGGTAAAACAGGATTACCGTGGCTGGCCTTCGATTTACCATCGCTGGAGAGTGGTGCACCATGGTACTATTCCGTTTCAAATCCATGCACGCATTTCTAAAAGTCGTACGGCACTGTTTCGCCATTTCGGACGGATGTTGCACCTTGCACCATGGATGTTGCACCCTGTAGATATCGATTATTCGGACGGCCATAACTTCTGGCTCTTTTAGAGTTACCGTAGCCATAACCTGTCAAAACGAAGGCCTCGATGAGTTCTACGGCTTTGACAGCTTTCAGCCGTCAACGGATAGATTAATGCCCAAAAAGGACATCTCGAATCTCAATCGGTTCTCGTAATTTTTTTACCCTTCGTTTTTTCGAAACGTGGATTTTTACGGTAAACCGGGATTACCGTGGCCCGTCTTTGACTTCCCATCGCTGGAGAGTGGTGCACCATGGTACTGTTCCATTTGAAATCCATGCACGCATCTCTAAAAGTCGTACGACACTGTTTCACCATTTCGGACGGATGTTGCACCTTGCACCGTGGATGTTGCAACCTGTAGATATCGATTATTCAAAAGGCCATAACTTCTGGCTCGTTTAGAGTTACGGGAGCCAAAACCTGTCAAAACGAAGGCCTCGATGAGATCTACAGCTTTGACAGCTTTCAGCCATCAACGGATAGATTAATGCCCAAAAAGGACAACCCGAATCTCAATCGGGTCTCGTAAGTTTTTTACCCTTCGTTTTTTCGACACGTGGATTTTTACCGTAAAACAGGATTACCGTGACCCGTCTTCAACTTCCCATCGCTGGAGAGTGGTGCACCATGGTACTGTTCCATTGCAAATCCATGTACGCATTTCTAAAAGTCGTACGGCACTGTTTCGCCATTTTGGACGGATGTTGCACCTTGCACCATGGATGTTGCACCCTGTAGATATCGATTATTCGGACGGCCATAACTTCTGGCTCGCTTAGAGTTACGGGAGCCATAACCTGTCAAAACGAAGGCCTCGATGAGATCTACAGCTTTGACAGCTTTCAGCCATCAACGGATAGATTAATGCCCAAAGAGGACAACCCGAATTTCAATCGGGCCTCGTAAGTTTTTTAACCTTCGTTTTTTCGACACGTGGATTTTTACGGTAAAACGGGATTACCGTACTATGGTACTGTTTCGCTTAGAGTTACGGGAGCCATAACCTGTCAAAATGAAGGCCTCGATGAGTTCTACGGCTTTGACAGCTTTCAGCCATCAACGGATAGATTAATGCCCAAAAAGGACAACCCGAATCTCAATCGGGTCTCGTAAGTTTTTTACCCTTCGTTTTTTCGACACGTTGATTTTTACGGTAAAACAGGATTACCGTGGCTGGCCTTCGATTTACCATCGCTGGAGAGTGGTGCACCATGGTACTATTCCGTTTCAAATCCATGCACGCATTTCTAAAAGTCGTACGGCACTGTTTCGCCATTTCGGACGGATGTTGCACCTTGCACCATGGATGTTGCACCCTGTAGATATCGATTATTCGGACGGCCATAACTTCTGGCTCTTTTAGAGTTACCGTAGCCATAACCTGTCAAAACGAAGGCCTCGATGAGTTCTACGGCTTTGACAGCTTTCAGCCGTCAACGGATAGATTAATGCCCAAAAAGGACAACCCAAATCTCAGTCAGATCTCGTAAGTTTTTTACCCTTCGTTTTTTCGACACGTGGATTTTTACGGCAAAACAGGATTACGGTGGCTGGCCTTCGATTTACCATCGCTGGACAGTGGTGCACCATGGTACTGTTCCGTTTCAAATCCATGCATGCATTTCTAAAAGTCGTACGGCACTGTTTCGCCATTTCGGACGGATGTTGCACCTTGCACCGTGGATGTTGCACCCTGTAGATATCGATTATTCGGACGGCCATAACTTCTGGCTCGTTTAGAGTTACGGGAGCCATAACCTGTCAAAACGAAGGCCTCGATGAGTTCTACGGCTTTGACTGCTTTCAGCCCTCAACGGATAGATTAATGCCAAAAAGGACAACCCGAATCCCAATCGGGTCTCGTAAGTTTTTTACCCTTCGTTTTTTCGACACGTGGATTTTTACGGTAAAACAGGATTACCGTGGTTGGCCTTCGATTTACCATCGTTGGAGAGTGGTGCACCATAGTACTGTTCCGTTTCAAATCCATGCACACATTTCTAAAAGTCGTACGGCACTGTTTCGCCATTTCGGACGGATGTTGCACCTTGCACCGTGGATGTTGCACCCTGTAGATATCGACTATTCGGACGGCCATAACTTCTGGCTCGTTTAGGGTTACGGGAGCCATAACCTGTCAAAACGAAGGACTCGATGAGTTCTATGGCTTTGACAGCTTTCAGTCGTCAACGGATAGATTAATGCCCAAAAAGGACAACCCGAATCTCAATCGGGTCTCGTAAGTTTTTTACCCTTCGTTTTTTCGACACGTATTTTTACGGTAAAACAGGATTACCGTGGCCCGTCTTCGACTTCCCATCACTGGAGAGTGGTGCACCATGGTACTGTTCCATTTCAAATCCATGCACGCATTTCTAAAAGTCGTACGGCACTGTTTCGCCATTTCGGACGGATGTTGCACCTTGCACCGTGGATGTTGCACCCTGTAGATATCGATTATTCAAACGGCCATAACTTCTGGCTCGTTTAGAGTTACGGGAGCCATAACCTGTCAAAATGAAGGCCTCGATGAGTTCTACGGATTTCACAGCTTTCAGCCATCAACGGATAGATTAATGCCCAAAAAGGACAACCCGAATCTCAATCGGGTCTCGTAAGTTTTTTACCCTTCGTTTTTTCGACACGTGGATTTTTACGGTAAAACAGGATTACCGTGGCCCGTCTTCGACTTCCCATCGCTGGAGAGTGGTGCACCATGGTACTGTTCCGTTTCAAATCCATGCACGCATTTCTAAAAGTCGTACGGCACTGTTTCGCCATTTCGGACGGATGTTGCACCTTGTACTGTGGATGTTGCACCCTGTGGATATCGATTATTCGGACGGCCATAACTTCTGGCTCGTTTAGAGTTACGGGAGACATAACCTGTCAAAACGAAGGCCTCGATGAGTTCTATGGCTTTGACAGCTTTCAGCCGTCAACGGATAGATTAATGCCCAAAAAGGACAACGCGAATCTCAATCGGGTCTCGTAAGTTTTTTACCCTTCGTTTTTTCGACACGTGGATTTTTACGGTAAAACAGGATTACGGTGGCTGGCCTTCGATTTACCATCCCTGGACAGTGGTGAGCCATGGTACTGTTCCGTTTCAAATCCATGCACGCATTTCTAAAAGTCGTACGGCACTGTT
Organism: Allium cepa; assembly: GCA_030765085.1. Taxonomy (NCBI): domain Eukaryota; kingdom Viridiplantae; phylum Streptophyta; class Magnoliopsida; order Asparagales; family Amaryllidaceae; genus Allium; species Allium cepa. Next base: position 451,017,860 of record CM060946.1, on the reverse strand, counting down.
TCGCCATTTCGGACGGATGTTGCACCTTGCACCGTGGATGTTGCACCCTGTACATATCGATTATTCGGACGACCATAACTTCTGGCTCGTTCAGAGTTACGGGATCCATAACCTGTCAAAACGAAGGCCTCGATGAGTTCTACGGCTTTGACAGCTTAAAGCCGTCAACGGATAGATTAATGCACAAAAAGGACAACCCGAATCTCAATCAGGTCTCGTAAGTTTTTTACCCTTCGTTTTTTCGACAGGTGGATTTTTACGGTAAAACAGGATTACCGTGGCCCGTCTTCGACTTCCCATCGCTGGAGAGTGGTGCACCATGGTACTGTTCCGTTTCAAATCCATGCACGCATTTCTAAAAGTCGTACGGCACTGTTTCTCCATTTAGGACGGATGTTGCACCTTGCATCGTGGACGTTGCACCCTGTAGATATCGATTATTCGGACGACCATAACTTCTGGCTTGTTTTGAGTTACGGGAGCCATAACCTGTCAAAACGAAGGCCTCGATGAGTTCTACGATTTTGACGGCTTTCAGCCGTCAACGGATTGATTAATGCCCAAAAAGGACAACCCGAATCTCAATCGGGCCTCGTAAGTTTTTTAGCCTTCGTTTTTTGGACACGTGGATTTTTACGGTAAAACAGGATTACGGTGGCAGGCCTTCGATTTACCATCGCTGGACAGTGGTGCACCAAGGTACTATTCCGTTTCAAATCCATGCACGCATTTCTAAAAGTCGTACGACACTACTTCACCATTTCGGACGGATGTTGCACCTTGCACCGTGGATGTTGCACCTTGTAGATATCGATTATTCGGACGGCCATAACTTCTGGCTCACTTAGAGTTACGGGAGCCATAACCTGTCAAAACGAAGGCCTCGATGAGTTCTACGGCTTTGACAGCTTTCAACCGTCAACATATAGATTAATGCCCAAAAAGGACAACTCGAAATTCAATCGGGCCTCGTAAGTTTTTTACCCTTCGTTTTTTCGACACGTGGATTTTTACGGTAAAACAGGATTACCGTGGCTGGCCTTCGATTTACCATCACTGGAGAGTGGTGCACCATGGTACTATTCCATTTCAAATCCATGCACGCATTTCTAAAAGTCGTACGGCACTGTTTCGCCATTTCGGACGGATGTTGCACCTTGCACCGTGGATGTTGCACCCTGTAGATATCGATTATTCGGACGGCCATAACTTCTGGCTCGTTTAGAGTTACCGGAGCCATAACCTGTCAAAACGAAGGCCTCGATGAGTTCTACGGCTTTGACAGCTTTCAGCCATCAACGGATAGATTAATGCCCAAAACGGACAACCCAAATCTCAATCAGGTCTCGTAAGTTTTTTACCCTTCGTTTTTTCGACACGTTGATTTTTACGGTAAAACAGGATTACCGTGGCTGGCCTTCGATTTACCATCGCTGGAGAGTGGTGCACCATGGTACTATTCCGTTTCAAATCCATGCACGCATTTCTAAAAGTCGTACGGCACTGTTTCGCCATTTCGGACGGATGTTGCACCTTGCACCATGGATGTTGCACCCTATAGATATCGATTATTCGGACGGCCATAACTTCTGGCACGTTTAGAGTTACCGTAGCCATAACCTGTCAAAACGAAGGCCTCGATGACTTCTACGGCTTTGACAGCATTCAGCCGTCAACGGATAGATTAATGCCCAAAAAGGACAAACCAAATCTCAATCAGGTCTCGTAAGTTTTTTACCCTTCGTTTTTTCAACACGTGGATTTTTACGGTAAAACAGGATTACGGTGGCTGGCCTTCGATTTACCATCGCTGGACAGTGGTGCACCATGATACTGTTCCGTTTCAAATCCATGCACGCATTTCCAAAAGTCGTACGGCACTGTTTCGCCATTTCGGACGGATGTTGCACCTTGCACCGTGGATGTTGCACCCTATAGATATCTATTATTCGGACGGCCAAAACTTCTGGCTCGTTTAGATTTACGGGAGCCATAACCTGTCAAAACGAAGGCCTCGATGAGTTCTACGGCTTTGACAGCTTTCAGCCCTCAACGGATAGATTAATGCCAAAAAGGACAACCCGAATCCCAATCGGGTCTCGTAAGTTTTTTACCCTTCGTTTTTTCGACACGTGGATTTTTACGGTAAAACAGGATTACCGTGGTTGGCCTTCGATTTACCATCGTTGGAGAGTGGTGCACCATGGTACTGTTCCGTTTCAAATCCATGCACACATTTCTAAAAGTCGTACGACACTGTTTCGCCATTTCGGATGGATGTTGCACCTTGCACCGTGGATGTTGCACCCTGTAGATATCGACTATTCGGACGGCCATAACTTCTGGCTCGTTTAGAGTTACGGGAGCCATAACCTGTCAAAACGAAGGCCTCGATGAGTTCTACGGCTTTGACAGCTTTCAGTCGTCAACGGATAGATTAATGCCCAAAAGGACAACCCGAATCTCAATCGGGTCTCGTAAGTTTTTTACCCTACGTTTTTTCGACACGTATTTTTACGGTAAAACGGGATTACCGTGGCCCGTCTTCGACTTCCCATCACTGGAGAGTGGTGCACCATGGTATTGTTCCATTTCAAATCCATGCACGCATTTCTAAAAGTCGTACGGCACTGTTTCGCCATTTCGGACGGATGTTGCACCTTGCACCGTGGATGTTGCACCCTGTAGATATCGATTATTCAAACGGCCATAACTTCTGGCTCGTTTAGAGTTACGGGGGCCATAACCTGTCAAAATGAAGGCCTCCATGAGTTCTACGGATTTGACAGCTTTCAGCGATCAACGGATAGATTAATGCCCAAAAAGGACAACCCGAATCTCAATCGGGTCTCGTAAGTTTTTTACCCTTCGTTTTTTCGACACGTGGATTTTTACGGTAAAACAGGATTACCGTGGCCCGTCTTCGACTTCCCATCGCTAGAGAGTGGTGCACTATGGTACTGTTCCATTTCAAATCCATGCACGCATTTCTAAAAGTCGTACGGCACTGTTTCGCCATTTCGGACGGATGTTGCACCTTGCACCGTGGATGTTGCACCCTGTAGATATCGATTATTCGGACGGTCATAACTTCTGGCTCGTTTAGAGTTACGGGAGCCATAACCTGTCAAAACGAAGGCCTTGATGAGTTCTATGGCTTTGACAGCTTTCAGCCGTCAACGGATAGATTAATGCCCAAAAAGAACAACGCGAATCTCAATCGGGTCTCGTAAGTTTTTTACCCTTCGTTTTTTCGACACGTGGATTTTTACGGTAAAACAGGATTACCGTGGCCCGTCTTCGACTTCCCATCGCTGGAGAGTGGTGCACCATGGTACTGTTCCATTTCAAATCCATGCATGCATTTCTAAAAGTCGTACGGCACTGTTTCGCCATTTCGGACGGATGTTGCACCTTGCACCGTGGATGTTGCACCCTGTAGATATCGATTATTCGGACGGCCATAACTTCTGGCTCGTTTAGAGTTACGGGAGACATTACCTGTCAAAACGAAGGCCTCGATGAGTTCTATGGCTTTGACCGCTTTCAGCCGTCAACGGATAGATTAATGCCCAAAAAGGACAATGCGAATCTCAATCGGGTCTCGTAAGTTTTTTACCCTTCGTTTTTTCGGCACGTGGATTTTTACGGTAAAACGGGATTACCGTGGCCCGTCTTCGACTTCCCATCGCTGGAGAGTGGTGCACTATGGTACTGTTCCGTTTCAAATCCATGCACGCATTTCTAAAAGTCGTACGGCACTGTTTCGCCATTTCGGACGGATGTTGCACTTTGCACCGTGGATGTTGCACCCTGTAGATATCGATTATTCGGACGGCCATAACTTCTGACTCGTTTAGAGTTACGGAAGCCATAACCTTTCAAAACGAAGGCCTCGATGAGTTCTACGGCTTTGACAGCTTTCAGCCGTCAACGGATAGATTAATGCCTAAAAAGGACAAGTCGAATCTCAATCGGGTCTGGTAAGTTTTTTACCCTTCGTTTTTTCGACACGTGGATTTTTACGGTAAAACGGGATTACCGTGGCCCGTCTTTGACTTCCCATCGCTGGAGAGTGGTGCACCATGGTACTGTTCCGTTTGAAATCCATGCACGCATTTCTAAAAGTCGTACGACACTGTTTCACCATTTCGGACGTATGTTGCACCTTGCACCGTGGATGTTGCACCCTGTAGATATCGATTATTCAAACGGCCATAACTTCTGGCTCGTTTAGAGTTACGGGAGCCATAACCTGTTAAAACGAAGGCCTCGATGAGTTCTATGGCTTTGACCGCTTTCAGCCGTCAACGGATAGATTAATGCCCAAAAAGGACAATGCGAATCTCAATCGGGTCTCGTAAGTTTTTTACCCTTCGTTTTTTCGACACGTGGATTTTTACGGTAAAACGGGATTACCGTGGCCCATCTTCGACTTCCCATCGCTGGAGAGTGGTGCACTATGGTACTGTTCCGTTTCAAATCCATGCACGCATTTCTAAAAGTCGTACGGCACTGTTTCGCCATTTCGGACGGATGTTGCACCTTGCACCGTGGATGTTGCACCCTGTAGATATCGATTATTCGGACGGCCATAACTTCTGGCTCGTTTAGAGTTACGGGAGCCATAACCTTTCAAAACGAAGGCCTCGATGAGTTCTACGGCTTTGACAGCTTTCAGCCGTCAATGGATAGATTAATGCCCAAAAAGGACAACTCGAATCTCAATCGGGTCTGGTAAGTTTTTTACCCTTCGTTTTTTCGACACGTGGATTTTTACGGTAAAACGGGATTACCGTGGCCCGTCTTTGACTTCCCATCGCTGGAGAGTGGTGCACCATGGTACTGTTCCGTTTGAAATCCATGCACGCATTTCTAAAAGTCGTACGACACTGTTTCACCATTTCGGACGGATGTTGCACCTTGCACCGTGGATGTTGCACCCTGTAGATATCGATTATTCAAACGGCCATAACTTCTGGCTCGTTTAGAGTTACGGGAGCCATAACCTGTCAAAACGAAGGCCTCGATGAGATCTACAGCTTTGACAGCTTTCAGTTGTCAACGGATAGATTAATGCCCAAAAAGGACAACCCGAATCTCAATCGGGTCTCGTAAGTTTTTTTCCCTTCGTTTTTTCGACACGTGGATTTCTACGGTAAAACAGGATTACCGTGGCCCGTCTTCGACTTCCCATCGCTGGAGAGTGGTGCACCATGGTAATGTTCCGTTGCAAATCCATGCACGCATTTCTAAAAGTCGTACGGGACTGTTTCGCCATTTCGGACGGATGTTGCACCTTGCACCGTGGATGTTGCACCCTGTAGATATTAATTATTCGGACGGCCATAACTTCTGGCTCGTTTAGAGTTACGGGAGCCATAACCTATCAAAACGAAGGCCTCGATGAGTTCTACATCTTTGACAACTTTCAGCCGTCAATGGATAGATTAATGCCCAAAAAGGACAACCCGAATCTCAATTGGGTCTCGTAAGTTTTTTACTCTTCGTTTTTTCGACACGTGGATTTTTACGGTAAAACGGGATTACCATGGTCCGTCTTCGACTTCCCATCGCTGGAGAGTGGTGCACCATGGTACTGTTCCGTTTCAAATCCATGCACGCATTTCCAGAAGTCGTACGGCAATGTTTCGCCATTTCGGACGGATGTTGCACCTTGCACCGAGGATGTTGCACCCTGTAGATATCGATTATTTGGGTGGCCATAACTTCTGGCTCATTTGGAGTTACGGGAGCCATAACCTGTCAAAACGAAGGCCTCGATGAGTTATACGGCTTTGACAGCTTTCAGCCGTCAACGGATAGGTTAATGCCCAAAAAGGACAACCCGAATCTCAATCAGGTCACCTAAGTTTTTTACCCTTCGTTTTTTCGACACGTGGATTTTTACGGTAAAACAGGATTATCGTGGCCCGTCTTCGACTTCCCGTCGCTGCAGAGTGGTGCACCATGGTACTGTTCCGTTTCAAATCCATGCACGCATTTCTAAAAGTCGTAAGGCACTGTTTCGCCATTTCGGACGGATGTTGCACCTTGCACCGTGGATGTTGCACCCTATACATATCGATTATTCGGAGGACCATAACTTCTGGCTCGTTTAGAGTTACGGGAGCCATAACCTGTCAAAACGAAGACCTCGATGAGTTCTACGGCTTTGACAGCTTTCAGTCCTCAACGGATAGATTAATGCCCAAAAAGGACAACCCGAATCTCAATCAGGTCTCGTAAGTTTTTTACCCTTCGTTTTTTCGACACGTGGATTTTTACGGTAAAACAGGATTACGGTGGCTGGCCTTCAATTTACCATCGCTGGACAGTGGTGCACCATGGTACTGTTCCGTTTCAAATCCATGCACGCATTTCTAAAAGTCGTACGGCACTGTTTCGCCATTTCGGATGGATGTTGCACCTTGCGCCGTGGATGTTGCACCCTGTACATATCGATTATTCAGACGACCATAACTTCTGGCTCGTTTAGAGTTACGGGAGCCATAACCTGTCAAAACGAAGGCCTTGATGAGTTCTACGGCTTTTACAGCTTACAGCCGTCGACGGATAGATTAATGCCCAAAAAGGACAACCCGAATCTCAATCAGGTCTCGTAAGTTTTTTACCCTTCGCTTTTTCGACACGTGGATTTTTACGGTAAAACAGGATTACGGTGGCTGGCCTTCGATTTACCATCGCTGGACAGTGGTGCACCATGGTACTGTTCCGTTTCAAATCCATGCACGCATTTCTAAAAGTCATAAGGCACTGTTTCTCGATTTCGGACGGATGTTGCACCTTGCACCGTGGATGTTGCACCCTGTAGATATCGATTATTCGGACGACCATAACTTCTGGCTCGTTCAGAGTTACGGGAGCCATAACCTGTCAAAACGAAGGCCTCGATGAGTTCTACGACTTTGACGGCTTTCAGCCATCAACGGATAGATTAATGCCCAAAAAGGACAACCCGAATCTCAATCGGGCCTCGTAAGTTTTTTAGCCTTCGTTTTTTGGACACGTGGATTTTTACGCTAAAACAGGATTACGGTGGCTGGCCTTCGATTTACCATCACTGGAGAGTGGTGCACCATGGTACTATTCCGTTTCAAATCCATGCACGCATTTCTAAAAGTCGTACGGCACTGTTTCGCCATTTCGGACGGATGTTGCACCTTGCACCGTTGATGTTGCACCATGTAGATATCGATTATTCGGACGGCCATAATTTCTGGCTCGCTTAGAGTTACGGGAGCCATAACCTATCAAAACGAAGGTCTCGATGAGTTCTACGGCTTTGACAGCTTTCAGCCGTCAACGGATAGATTAATGCCCAAAAAGGACAACCCGAATTTCAATCGGGCCTCGTAAGTTTTTTAACCTTCGTTTTTTCGACACGTGGATTTTTACGGTAAAACAGGATTACCGTGGCTGGCCTTCGATTTACCATCGCTGGAGAGTGGTGCACCATGGTACTATTCCGTTTCAAATCCATGCAAGCATTTCTAAAAGTCGTACGACACTGTTTCGCCATTTCGGGCGGATGTTGCACCTTGCACCGTGGATGTTGCACCCTGTAGATATCGATTATTCGGACGCCATAACTTCTGGCTCGTTTAGAATTACCGGAGCCATAACCTGTCAAAACGAAGGCCTCGATGAGTTCTACGGCTTTGACAGCTTTCAGCCGTCAACGGATAGATTAATGCCCAAAAAGGACAACGCAAATCTCAATCAGGTCTGGTAAGTTTTTTACCCTTCGTTTTTTCGACACGTGGATTTTTACGGTAAAACAGGATTACCGTGGCTGGCCTTCGATTTACCATCGCTGGAGAGTGGTGCACCATGGTACTATTCCGTTTCAAATCCATGCACGCATTTCTAAAAGTCGTACGGCACAGTTTCGCCATTTCGGACGGATGTTGCACCTTGCACCATGGATGTTGCACCCTGTAGATATCGATTATTCAGACGGCCATAACTTCTGGCTCGTTTAGAGTTACCGTAGCCATAACCTGTCAAAACGAAGGCCTCGATGTATTCTACGACTTTGACAGCTTTCAGCCGTCAACGGATAGATTAATGCCCAAAAAGGACAACCCAAATCTCAATCGGGTCTCGTAAGTTTTTTACCCTTCGTTTTTTCGACACGTGGATTTTTACGGTAAAACAGGATTACGGTGGCTGGCCTTCGTTTTACCATCGCTGGACAGTGGTGCACCATGGTACAGTTCCGTTTCAAATCCATGCACGCATTTCTAAAAGTCGTACGGCACTGTTTCGCCATTTCGGACGGATGTTGCACCTTGCACCGTGGATGTTGCACCCTGTAGATATCGATTATTCGGACGGCCATAACTTCTGGCTCGTTTAGAGTTACGGGAGCCATAACCTGTCAAAACGAAGGCCTCGATGATTTCTACGGCTTTGACATCTTTCAGCCCTCAACGGATAGATTAATGCCAAAAAGGACAACCCGAATCCCAATCGGGTCTCGTAAGTTTTTTACCCTTCGTTTTTTCGACACGTGGATTTTTACGGTAAAACAGGATTACCGTGGTTGGCGTTCGATTTACCATCGCTGGAGAGTGGTGCACCATGGTACTATTCCGTTTCAAATCCATGCATGCATTTCTAAAAGTCGTACGGCACTGTTTCGCCATTTCGGACGGATGTTGCACCTTGCACCGTGGATGTTGCACCCTGTAGATATCGATTATTCGGACGGCCATAACTTCTGGCTCGTTTAGAGGTACGGGATCCATAACCTGTCAAAACGAAGGCCTCGATGAGTTCTACGGCTTTGACAGCTTTCAGTCGTCAACGGATAGATTAATGCCCAAAAAGGACAACCCGAATCTCAATCGGGTCTCGTAAGTTTTTTACCCTTCGTTTTTTCGACACGTATTTTTACGGTAAAACGAGATTACCGTGGCCCGTCTTCGACTTCCCATCACTGGAGAGTGGTGCACCATGGTACTGTTCCATTTCAAATCCATGCACGCATTTCTAAAAGTCGTACGGCACTGTTTCGCCATTTCGGACGGATGTAGCACCTTGCACCGTGGATGTTGCACCCTGTAGATATCGATTATTCAAACGGCCGTAACTTCTGGCTCGTTTAGAGTTACGGGAGCCATAACCTGTCAAAATGAAGGCCTCCATGAGTTCTACGGATTTGACAGCTTTCAGCCATCAACGGATAGATTAATGCCCAAAAAGGACAACCCGAATCTCAATCGGGTCTCGTAAGTTTTTTACCCTTCGTTTTTTCGACACGTGGATTTTTACGGTAAAACGGGATTACCGTGGCCCTTCTTCGACTTCCCATCGCTGGAGAGTGGTGCACCATGGTACTGTTCCGTTTCAAATCCATGCACGCATTTCTAAAAGTCGTACGGCACTGTTTCGCCATTTCGGACGGATGTAGCACCTTGCACCGTGGATGTTGCACCCTGTAGATATCGATTATTCAAACGGCCGTAACTTCTGGCTCGTTTAGAGTTACGGGAGCCATAACCTGTCAAAATGAAGGCCTCCATGAGTTCTACGGATTTGACAGCTTTCAGCCATCAACGGATAGATTAATGCCCAAAAAGGACAACCCGAATCTCAATCGGGTCTCGTAAGTTTTTTACCCTTCGTTTTTTCGACACGTGGATTTTTACGGTAAAACGGGATTACCGTGGCCCTTCTTCGACTTCCCATCGCTGGAGAGTGGTGCACCATGGTACTGTTCCGTTTCAAATCCATGCACGCATTTCTAAAAGTCTTACGGTACTGTTTCGCCGTTTCGGACGGATGTTGCACCTTGCACCGTGGATGTTGCACCCTGTAGATATCGATAATTCAGACGGCCATAACTTCTGGCTCGTTTAGAGTTACGGGAGCCATAACCTGTCAAAACGAAGGCCTCGATGAGTTCTATGGCTTTGACAGCTTTCAGCCGTCAACGGATAGATTAATGCCCAAAAAGGACAACGCGAATCTCAATCGGGTCTCGTAAGTTTTTTACCCTTCGTTTTTTCGACACGTGGATTTTTACGGTAAAACGGCATTACCGTGGCCCGTCTTCGACTTTCCATCGCTGGAGCGTGGTGCACTATGGTACTGTTCCATTTCAATTCCATGCACGCATTTCTAAAAGTCGTACGGCACTGTTTCGCCATTTCGGACGGATGTTGCACCTTGCACCGTGGATGTTGCACCCTGTAGATATCGATTATTCGGACGGCCATAACTTCTGGCTCGTTTAGAGTTACGGGAGCCATAACCTGTCAAAACAAAGGCCTCGATGAGTTCTACGTCTTTGACATCTTTCAGCCGTCAACGGATAGATTAATGCCCAAAAAGGACAACTCGAATCTCAAACGGGTCTCGTAAGTTTTTTACCCTTCGTTTTTTCGACACGTGGATATTTACGGTAAAACGGGATTACCGTGGCCCATCTTTGACTTCCCATCACTGGAGAGTGGTGCACCATGGTACTGTTCCGTTTGAAATCCATGCATGCTTTCTAAAAGTCGTACGACACTGTTTCCCCATTTCGGACGGATGTTGCACCTTGCACCGTGGATGTTGCACCCATTAGATATCGATTATTCAAACGGCCATAACTTCTGCCTCGTTTAGAGTTACGGGAGCCATAACCTGTCAAAACGAAGGCCTCGATGAGATCTTCAGCTTTGACAACTTTCAGCCGTCAACGGATAGATTAATGCCCAAAAAGGACAACCCGAATCTCAATCGGGTCTCGTAAGTTTTTTACCCTTCGTTTTTTCGACACGTGGATTTTTACGGTAAAACAGGATTACCGTGGCCCGTCTTCGACTTCCCATCGCTAGAGAGTGGTGCACCATGGTACTGTTCCGTTGCAAATCCATGTACGCATTTCTAAAAGTCGTATGGCACTGTTTCGCCATTTCGGACGGATGTTGCACCTTGCACCGTGGATGTTGCACCCTGTAGATATTGATTATTCGGACGGCCATAACTTCTGGCTCGTTTAGAGTTACGGGAGCCATAACCTGTCAAAACGAAGGCCTCGATGAGTTCTACATCTTTGACAGCTTTCAGCCGTCAACGGATAGATTAATGCCCAAAAAGGACAACCCGAATCTCAATTGGGTCTCGTAAGTTGTTTACCCTTCTTTTGTTCGACACGTGGATTTTTACGGTAAAACGGATTACCGTGGCCCGTCTTCGACTTCCCATCGCTGGAGAGTGGTGCACCATGGTACTATTCCGTTTCAAATCCATGCACGCATTTCTAATAGTCGTACGGCACTGTTTCTCCATTTCGGACGGATGTTGCACCTTGCACCGTGGATGTTGCACCCTGTAGATATCGATTATTTGGGTGGCCATAACTTCTGGCTCATTTAGAGTTACGGGAGCCATAACCTGTCAAAACGAAGGCCTCGATGATTTCTACGGCTTTGACAGCTTTCAGCTGTCAACGGATAAATTAATGCCCAAAAAGGACAACCCAAACCTCAATCAGGTCTCGTAAGTTTTTTACCCTTCGTTTTTTCGACACGTGGATTTTTACGGTAAAACAGGATTACCGTGGCTGGCCTTCGATTTACCATCGCTGGATTTTGGTGCACCATGGTACTATTCCGTTTCAAATCCATGCACGCATTTCTAAAAGTCATACGACACTGTTTTGCCATTTCGGACGGATGTTGCACCTTGCACCGCGGATGTTGCACCCTGTATATATCGATTATTCGGACGGCCATAACTTCTGGCTCGTTTATAGTTACGGGAGCCAACCTGTCAAAACGAAGGCCTCGATGAGTTCTACGGCTTTGACAGCTTTCAGCCATCAATGGATAGATTAATGCCCAAAAAGGACAACCCGAATCTCAATCGGGTCTCGTAAGTTTTTTACCCTTCGTTTTTTCGACACGTGGATTTTTACGGTAAAACAGGATTACCGTGGCTGGCCTTCGATTTACCATCGCTGGAGAGTGGTGCACCATGGTACTATTCCGTTTCAAATCCATGCACGCATTTCTAAAAGTCGTACGGCACTGTTTCGCCATTTGGACGGATGTTGCACCTTGCACCGTGGATGTTGCACCCTGTAGATATCGATTATTCGGACGGCCATAACTTCTGTCTCGTTTAGAGTTACGGGAGCCATAACCTGTCAAAACGAAGGCCTCGATGAGTTCTACGGTTTTGACAGCTTTAAGCCGTCAATGGATAGATTAATGCCAAAAAGGACAACCCGAATCTCAATCGGGTCTCGTAAGTTTTTTACCCTTCGTTTTTTCGACACGTGGATTTTTACGGTAAAACAGGATTACCGTGGTTGGCCTTCGATTTACCATCGCTGGAGAGTGGTGCACCATGGTACTATTCCGTTTCAAATCCATGCATGCATTCCTAAAAGTCGTACGGCACTGTTTCGCCATTTCGGACAGATGTTGCACCTTGCACTGTGGATGTTGCACCCTGTCGATATCGATTATTCGGACGGCCATAACTTCTGGCTCGTTTAGAGTTACGGGAGCCATAACCTGTCAAAACGAAGGCCTCGATGAGTTCTACGTCTTCGAAAGCTTTCAGCCGTCAACGGATAGATTAATGCCTAAAAAGGACAACCCGAATCTCAATCGGGTCTCGTAAGTTTTTTACCCTTCGTTTTTTCGACACGTGGATTTTTACGTTAAAACAGGATTACGGTGGCCCGTCTTCGACTTCCCATCGCTGGAGAGTGGTGCACTATGGTACAGTTCCGTTTCAAATCCATGCATGCATTTCTAAAGTCGTACGGCACTGTTTCGCCATTTCGGACGGATGTTGCACCTTGCACCGTGGATGTTGCACCCTGTAGATATCGATTCTTCGGAAGGCCATAACTTCTGACTCGTTTAGAGTTACGGGAGCCATAACTTGTCAAAACGAAGGCCTCGATGAGTTCTATGGCTTTGACAGCTTTCAGCCATCAACGGATAGATTAATGCCCAAAAAGGACAACCCGAATCTCAATCGGGTCTCGTAAGTGTTTGCGCCAAAAATGGTCACAAACACCCAATATCGCGAAAGCACTCGTTTTTCAACACAGATCAACAATAACAAACACAGAACTCAGATCTAACAGATAGTAAATGCAGCAAATCACAGATAACGGTAAACAACACAGGATTTATAGTGGCTCGGCGTTCGTGCCTACATCCACTTTGAAGTTTTTATCTTTATTGATTCACTTGATGATTTCAATTGATTACAGCAGATTACTGCAAGTTGTAGCTTTTATATTTGATTACAATGATGTTGGAAAGACTTAGAATTGAATCTGGCAGATTCTTGGCTTGCTTTCTCTCTTCTGAATCTCCGACCCCTTTTCTGAATGACCAGGGGCTCTATTTATAAGCGTAGGAGGCTGATATTTCTCCTAAAATCCGGGAAGACCGCTTCAGGCACGTGAGGGGCCCCACTCGCCCGAAATCTGGAGGTCCGGGCCCACATTAGGATCGATTCGACCTTCACTTCGAATCGATCAAGGAAATGTCCAATCTAGGTGAAATTTGGTGAGAACATTCTTCAACATGTATGTAAGCTTCTGTGAAAATTTCATAGCATTTGGATCAACGGTTTGGAAGTTATGATCGATTCAAGATGGGGTTCTCTAGCACGCTGCTTGCTTCGAATCGATCCTATGGGTTCGTTCGAATCCATATGGTTCGAATCCATATGGGTCGAACCCATAGGTTCGAATCGATCCTTTTGCATGTGGAGGCGGCGACGAGGTGCTCACCATGCGAATTGGATGGTTTCGAGTGTTGGATTCGAATGTATGCTTCGAATCGTTGCAGCCAGTGTTCATTCGAATCGATCAGAATAGGCTGGTGTGAATCGATTCGAAACTGCGTCTGTTTGGGGATTCGAAGATGAGTTTTGGGATGGAGCCGGGGCTTCTTCGCTTGCATGGATTCGAGGAGACCTTTGGTTGATGGACTCGAGGGAATGGATTCGAGGCTAGGTGGCCTAAATGGATTCGAAGGTAGGCCGTTGTGGTGGATTCTAAGTTGATGGAGTCGAAGCTGATGGAGTCGAACCTGATGGATGCGAGGCAGGCACTAGCTGATGGACTCGGACTAGGGCGTACGTGGGTGGATTCGAACCATTGCTAGGATGATGGGTTCGAACTTCGTGGTTTCGAACTAGTGAAGGGGTGATGGATTCGAACTGAGCAGAATCCATCTCTCTCAACTTGAATCCATCATAACTTGAGCATACGACCTCGGATTGACCTGAAATTTGAGATGCTGGCTTCTATGGCTTTGCTCATCATGCCTTGTCGATTCTGGCCCAATCCGGACTTGGACAAAATTCATCAATATCCATAGCGGAGTGAAGTATGACCAATTTCTGAGATGAACTGTCTTTTGTTTTTGATCAATCTTTTGGTATCACGGATTTGTCCAAAAAGCGGGATAACATTTGCCCCCCGAAACATGCCTTGCGGTAGGAAGGTGTGTTTTGCAATGCCTTGAGTTGGATATTCATATCCTATCACCAATCTGTAAAGAATTTGATAGTTTCATATGTCCTCCAATGACGATCATTCGGGATCGAGCTATTTTGGATGAAGCGCGGCCGTTCATGGTCAAGCGCCTAACTTCAAATGACGACCGTTCGTGATCGAGTCATTTGAGGTGAAGTGCGACCGTGCGCTGTCAAGCGTGTAAATCCATGCGTCGATCGTTTGGGATCGAGTCATCTTCGGTGAAATGTGACCGTTCAAGGTAAAGCGTTCAACCTCAAATGACGATTGTTCGTGATCGAGCCATTCGAGGTAAAGTGCGACAGTGCGCGGTCAAGTGGCGGACCTCAAATGACGACCGTTCGTGATCGAGCCATTTGAGGTGAGATGAGTTGTGTCGTTCGGGGCGAATCGTGCCTGTTCGAGGCGAGTTGTGACCGTTCAAGGTCGGATGCCATTCGTGGCGAGTGGTGACTGTTCGAAGTCGAGTGCCATTCGTGGCGAGTTGTGACTGTTCGAAGTCGAGTGCCGTTCGTGGCGAGTTGTGATCGTTCGCGATCGTGTGTCGTTCGAGGCGAGTTTGCGTGCCCGGGAGGGCTTGATGTTATGGATGCCAGGGTCACGTTCGGGTGAGTTCCTGGATTGTTTGTGTGCCTGTTGGAGGCGAATTAGTGTGCCCGGGAGGGCTTAGTATTACGGATACCAGGCTCACGTTCGCGTGGGTCCCTAGATCGTTTGTTAGGGTGGTTTATCGCCATCTCAGAGCATGCCTAAGGACCGTTCGCGACCCCGTACATGTGTAAGTAGCTTAGCCATTTCAGAATTATCAGGATCAAATATCTATTCAACAGATGAATTTTAAAAACAGAAATGTCCAAACAGACCAAGTTTAAATGTCCAAATCAACACAAAACAAAAGCAAAGCAAAGATGTCGAAGTGTAAATTCTCATAACGATAAGGTTAATAGCCATTCAGAGCATGTCTGTGGACCGTTCGCGATCTTGTACATGTGTAAATGGTTAACCCATGTTAGTGAGAGGTTTACTACTTGTTCATTGTTATTTCAATTAATTGATGATCAAACGGTGTCCCGGTTCAGGGCCGCCCCTGGCTGACGTAGACGGTGGTCGCTCCGGCTCCACCGCTGAAGCTCGCCTCCTCAAATATTGAAGGAGTATACCGTTTCTGATATGTCCTTCCACCTTGTCCCTCAGGTGCCTACAATCATTAGTGTTACGACCATTTAATTCATGAAAAGCACAAAACTTATCTGATCTCCTTTCGTCAGAGGTTGGATCCCTTCGTATCGGTCTACGATAGGGAACCTGCTCTTTGGTATCCTGATAAATCCGCTCCAAACTCTCAGTCAGCTCGGTGTAAGTAGTGAATCGCGGCTCCCTCCGTTGCCGTTTTGACCTGTCATTATAATCCTCAGCCCTTCGTTTTCCTTTATCTTTGCCTGAGTCCTTTTCGATAGGCTTTTTGTCTTTGAGCATATAAACTTCTATTCCCTCTCCTTCTTCTCTTTCGGCATTAGCATCCTCTAATCGTAAAAACTTCTCTGCCTCGTGGTAGAATTCCTCTAGATCCACGGGTGGATCTTTAGTCAATGAACTTTTGAACTATGTGCCGTCAGCTACTCCGGACACAGCAACCATCACCACCAAAGATGGATCTGCCCGATCCACCGAAGCTGCTGTTGCATTGAATCGCGCTAGATAACTCCTCAAGGTCTCTCCGGCCTTCTGCTTTAGGGTTGCCAAAGTCATCACATTCTTGGGTCTCGTAATGTGAACCCTGAATTGCCTCATAAATCTCTCAATTAAACACTTCCCTGTTCCGATGGATCCATTCTCCAATTGTCTAAACCACAACGCTGCAATATCCGTCAAATATAATGGAAAGCACCGGGCCAGTGTTCATTCGAATGTATGCTTCGAATTGTTACAGCCAGTGTTCATTCGAATTGATCAGAATAGGCTGGTGTGAATCGATTCGAAGCTGCCTCTGTTTGGGGATTCGAAGATGAGTTTTGGGATGGAGCCGGGGCTTCTTCGCTTGCTTGGATTCGAGGAGACCTTTGGTTGATGGACTCGAGGGAATGGATTCGAGGCTAGGTGGCCTAAATGGATTAGAAGGTAGGCCGTTGTGGTGGATTCGAAGCTGATGGAGTCGAAGCTGATGGAGTCGAAGCTGATGGATGCGAGGCATGCACTAGTTGATGGACTCGGACTAGGGCGTACGTGGGTGGATTCGAACCATTGCTAGGATGATGGGTTCGAACTTCGTGGTTTCGAACTAGTGAAGGGGTGATGGATTTGAACTGAGCAGAATCCATCTCTCTCAACTTGAATCCATCATAACTTGAGCATACGACCTCGGATTGACCTGAAATTTGAGATGTTGGCTTCTATGGCTTTGTTAATCATGCCTTGTCGATTCTGGCCGAATCCGGACTTGGACAAAATTCATCAATATCCATAGCGGAGTGAAGTACGACCAATTTCCGAGATGAACTGTCTTTTGTTTTTGATCAATCTTTTGGTATCACGGCTTTGTCCAAAAAGCGGGATAACAGTAAGTTTTTTGCCCTTCGTTTTTTCGACACGTGGATTTTTACGGTACAACGGGATTACCGTGGGCCGTCTTCGACTTCCCATCGCTGGAGAGTGGTGCACCATGGTACTATTCCGTTTCAAATCCATGCATGCATTTCTAAAAGTCGTACGACACTGTTTCACCATTTCGGACGGATGTTGCACCTTGCACCGTGGATGTTGCACCCTGTAGATATCGATTATTCAAACGGCCATAACTTCTGGCTCGTTTAAAGTTACGGGAGCCATAACCTGTCAAAACGAAGGCCTCGATGAGTTCTACGGCTTTGACAGCTTTCAGCCGTCGACGGATAGATTAATGCCCAAAAAGGACAACCCGAATCTCAATCGGGTCTCGTAAGTTTTTTACCCTTCGTTTTTTCGACACGTGGATTTTTACGGTAAAACAGGATTATCGTGGCCCATCTTCGACTTCCCATCGCTGGAGAGTGGTGCACCATGGTACCGTTCCGTTTCAAATCCATGAACGCATTTCTAAAAGTCGTAAGGCACTGTTTCGCCATTCCGGACGGATGTTGCACCTTGCACCGTGGATGTTGCACCCTGTAGATATCGATTATTCGGACGGCCATAACTTCTGACTTGTTTAGAGTTACGGGAGCCATAACCTGTCAAAACGAAGGCCTCGATGAGTTCTACGGCTTCGACAGCTTTCAGCCGTCAACGGATAGATTAATGCCCAAAAAGGACAACCCGAATCTCAATCGGGTCTCGTAAGTTTTTTACCCTTCGTTTTTTCGACACGTGGATTTTTACGGTAAAACGGGATTACCATGGCCCGTCTTCGACTTCCCATCGCTGGAGAGCGTTGCGCCATGGTATTGTTCCGTTTCAAATCCATGTACGCATTTCTAAAAGTCGTACGACACTGTTTCCCATTTCGGACGGATGTTGCACCTTGCACCGTGGATGTTGCACCCTGTAGATATCGATTATTCAAACGGCTATAACTTCTGGCTCGTTTAGACTTACAGGAGCCATAACCTGTCAAATCGAAGGCCTCGATGAGTTCTATGGCTTTGACAGCTTTCAGCCGTCAATGGATAGATTAATGCCCAAAAAGGACAACCCGAATCTCAATCGGGTCTCGTAAGTTTTTTATCCTTCGTTTTTTCGACACGTGGATTTTTACGGTAAAACAGGATTACGGTTGCTGGCCTTCGATTTACCATCTCTGGACAGTGGTGCACCATGGTACTGTTCCTTTTCAAATCCATGCATGCATTTCTAAAAGTCGTACGGCACTGTTTTGCCATTTCGGACGGATGTTGCACCTTGCACCGTGGATGTTGCACCCTGTAGATATCGATTATTCGGTCGGCCATAACTTCTGGCTCGTTTAGAGTTACAGGAGCCACAACCTGTCAAAACGAAGGCCTCGATGAGTTCTACGGCTTTGACAGCTTTCAGCCATCAACGGATAGATTAATGCCCAAAAAGGACAACCCGAATCTCAATCGGCTCTCGTAAGTTTTTTACCCTTCGTTTTTTCGACACGTGGATTTTTACGGTAAAACAGGATTACGGTGGCTGGCCTTCGATTTATCATCGCTGGAGAGTGGTGCACCATGGTACTGTTCCATTTCAAATCCATGCACGCATTTCTAAAATTCGTACGGCACTGTTTCGCCATTTCGGACGGATGTTGCACCTTGCACCGTGGATGTTGCACCCTGTAGATATCGATTATTCGGACGGCCATAACTTCTGGCTCGTTTATAGTTACGGGAGCCATAACCTATCAAAATGAATGCCTCGCTGAGTTCTACGGCTTTGACAGCTTTTAGTCGTCAACGGATAGATTAATGCCCAAAAAGGACAATCCGAATCTCAATCAGGTCTCGTAAGTTTTTTACCCTTCGTTTTTTCGACACGTGTATTTTTACGGTAAAACGGGAATACCGTGGCTCGTCTTCGACTTTCCATCACTAGAGAGTGGTGCACCATGGTACTGTTCCGTTTCAAATCCATGCACGCATTTCTAAAAGTCGTACAGCACTGTTTCGCCATTTCGGACGGATGTTGCACCTTGCACCGTGGATGTTGCACCCTGTAGATATCGATTATTCAAACGCCCATAACTTCTGGCTCGTCTAGAGTTACGGGAGCCACAACCTGTCAAAACGAAGGCCTCGATGAGTTCTACGGCTTTGTCAGCTTTCATCCATCAACGGATAGATTAAGACCCAAAAAGGAAACCCGAATCTCAATCGGGTCTCGCAAGTTTTTTAACCTTCGTTTTTTCGACACGTGTCTTTTTACGGTAATACAGGATTACCGTTGCCCGTCTTCGACTTTCCATCGCTGGATAGTGGTGCACCATGGTACTATTCCATTTCAAATCCATGCATGCATTTCGAAAAGCCGTACGGTACTGTTTCGCTATTCCGGATGGATGTTGCACCTAGCACCGTGGATGTTGCACCCTGTAGATATCAATTATTCGGACGGTCATAACTTCTGGCTCGTTTAGAGTTACGGGAGCCATAACCTGTCAAAATGAAGGCCTCGATGAGTTCTATAGCTTTGACAGCTTTTAGCCGTCAACGGATAGATTAATGCCCAAAAAGAACAACTCGAATCTCAATCGGGTCTCGTAAGTGTTTTACCCTTCGTTTTTTCGACAAGTGGATTTTTACGGTAAAACAGGATTACCGTGGCCCGTCTTCGACTTCCCATCGCTGGAGAGGGGTGCACCATGGTACTGTTCCGTTTCAAATCCATGCACGCATTTCTAAAAGTCGTAAGGCACTGTTTCGGCATTTCGGACGGATGTTGCACCTTGCACCGTGGATGTTGCACCCTGTAGATATCGATTATTCGTACGGACATAACTTCAGACTCGTTTAGAGTTACGGGAGCCATAACCTGTCAAAACGAAGGCCTCGATGAGTTCTAAGGCTTTGACAGCTTTCAGCCATCAACGGATAGATTAATGCCCAAAAAGGACAACCCGAATCTCAATCGGGTCTCGTAAGTTTTTTACCCTTCGTTTTTTCGACACGTGGATTTTTACGGTAAAACAGGATTACCGTGGCCCGTCTTCGACTTCCCATCGCTGGAGAGTGGTGCACCATGGTACTGTTCCGTTTCAAATCCATGCACGCATTTATAAAAGTCGTACGGCACTGTTTCGCCATTTCGGACGGATGTTGCACCATGCACCGTGGATGTTGCACCCTGTAGATATCGATTATTTGGACGGCCATAACTTCTGGCTCGTTCAGAGTTACGGGAGCCATAACCTGTCAAAACGAAGGCCTCGATGAGTTCTACGGCTTTGATAGCTTTGAGCCGTCAACGGATAGATTAATGCCCGAAAAGGACAACCCAAATCTCAATCGGGTCTCGTAAGTTTTTACCCTTCGTTTTTTCGACACGTGGATTTTTACGGTAAAACGGGATTACCGTGGCCCGTGTTCGACTTCCCATCGCTGGAGAGTGGTGCACCAAGGTACTGTTCCGTTTCAAATCCATGCACGCATTTCTAAAAGTCGTACGACACTGTTTCACCATTTCGGACGGATGTTGCACCTTGCACCGTCGATGTTGCACCCTGTAGATATCGATTATTCAAACGGCTATAACTTCTGGCTCGTTTAGAGTTACGGGAGCCATAACCTGTCAAAACGAAGGCCTCGATGAGCCCTACGGCTTTGATAGCTTTCAGCCGTCAATGGATTGATTAATGCCCAAAAAGGACAACTCGAATCTCAATCGGGTCGCGTAAGTTTTTTACCCTTCGTTTTTTCGACATGCGGATTTTTACGGTAAAACAGGATTATTGTGGCCCGTCTTCGACTTCCCGTCGCTGCAGAGTGGTGCACCATGGTACTGTTCCATTTCAAATCCATGCACGCACTTCTCAAAGTCGTAAGGCACTGTTTCGCCATTTCGGACGGATGTTGCCCCTTGCACCGTGGATGTTGCACCCTGTAGATATCGATTATTCGGACGGCCATAACTTCTGACTCGTTTAGAGTTACGGGAGCCATAACCGGTCAATACGAAGACCTCGATGAGTTCTACGGCTTTGACAGCTTTCAGCCGTCAACGGATAGATTAATGCCCAAAACGGACAACCCGAATCTCAATCGGGTCTCGTAAGTTTTTTACCCCTCGTTTTTTCGACACGTGGATTTTTACGGTAAAACAGGATTACGGTGGCTGGTCTTCGATTTACTATCACTGGAGATTGGTGCACCATGGTACTGTTCCGTTTCAAATCCATGCACGCATTTCTAAAAGTCTTACGGCACTATTTCGCTATTTCGGACGGATGTTGCACCATGCACCGTGGATGTTGCACCCTATAGATATCGATTATTCGGACGGCCATAACTTCTGGCTCGTTTAGAGTTACGGGAGCCATAACCTGTCAAAACGAAGGCCTCGATGAGTTCTATGGGTTTGACAGCTTTCAGCCGTCAACGGATAGATTAATGCCCAAAAAGGACAACCCGAATCTCAATCGGGTCTCGTGAGTTTTTTACCCTTCGTTTTTTCGACACGTGGATTTTTACGGTAAAACAGGATTACCGTGGCCCCTCTTCGACTTCCCATCGCTGGAGAGTGGTGCACTACGGTACAGTTCCGTTTCAAATCCATGCACGCATTTCTAAAAGTCGTACGGCACTGTTTCGCCATTTCGGACGGATGTTGCACCTTGCACCGTGGATGTTGCACCCTGTAGATATCGATTATTCGGACGCCATGACTTCTGACTCGTTTAGAGTTACGGGAGCCATAACGTGTCAAAATGAAGGCCTCGATGAGTTCTATGGCTTTCACAGCTTTCAGCCGTCAACGGATAGATTAATGCCCAAAAAGGACAACCCGAATCTCAATCGGATCTCGTAAGTTTTTTACCCTTCGTTTTTTCGACACGTGGATTTTTACGGTAAAACGGGATTACCGTGGCCCGTCTTCGACTTCCATCGCTGGAGAGTGGTGCACCATGGTACTGTTCTATTTCAAATCCATGCACGCATTTCTAAAAGTCGTACGACACTGTATCGCCATTTCGGACGGATGTTGCACCTTGCACCGTGGATGTTGCACCCTATAGATATCGATTATTTGGACGGCCATAACTTCTGGCTCGCTTAGAGTTACGGGAGCCATAACCGGTCAAAACGAAGGCCTCGATGAGTTCTATGGCTTTGACAGCTTTCAGCCGTCAACGGATAGATTAATGCCCAAAAAGGACAACCCGAATCTCAATCGGGTCTCGTAAGTTTTTTACCCCTCGTTTTTTCGACACGTGGATTTTTACGGTAAAACAGGATTACGGTGGCTGGTCTTCGATTTACCATCACTGGAGAGTGGTGCACCATAGTACTGTTCCGTTTCAAATCCATGCACGCATTTCTAAAAGTCGTACGGCACTGTTTCGCCATTTCGGACGGATGTTGCACCATGCACGGTGGACGTTGCACCCTATAGATATCGATTATTCGGACGGCCATAACTTCTGGCTCGTTTAGAGTTACGGGAGCCATAACCTGTCAAAACGAAGGCCTCGATGAGTTCTATGTGTTTGACAGCTTTCAACCGTCAACGGATAGATTAATGCCCAAAAAGGACAACCCGAATCTCAATCGGGTCTCGTAAGGTTTTTACCCTTCGTTTTTTCGACACGTGGATTTTTACGGTAAAACAGGATTACCGTGGCCCCTCTTCGACTTCCCATCGCTGGAGAGTGGTGCACTACGGTACTGTTCCGTTTCAAATCCATGCACGCATTTCTAAAAGTCGTACGGCACTGTTTCGCCATTTCGGACGGATGTTGCACCTTGCACCGTGGATGTTGCACCCTGTAGATATCGATTATTCGGACTCCATGACTTCTGACTCGTTTAGAGTTACGGGAGCCATAACTTGTCAAAACGAAGGCCTCAATGAGTTCTATGGCTTTGACAGCTTTGAGCCGTCAACGGATAGATTAATGCCCGAAGAGGACAACCCGAATCTCAATCGGGTCTCGTAAGTTTTTACCCTTCGTTTTTTCGACACGTGGATTTTTACGGTAAAACGGGATTACCCTGGCCCGTCTTAGACTTCCCATCGTTGGAGAGTGGTGCAACATGGTACTGTTCCGTTTCAAATCGATGCACGCATTTCTAAAAGTCGTACGACACTGTTTCACCATTTCGGACGGATGTTGCACCTTGCACTGTCGATGTTGCACCCTGTAGATATCGATTATTCAAACGCCCATAACTTCTGGCACGTTTAGAGTTACGGGAGCCATAACCTGTCAAAACGAAGGCCTCGATGAGTTCTACGGTTTTGACAGCTTTCAGCCGTCAACGGATAGATTAATGCCCAAAAAGGACAACCCGAATCTCAATCGGGTCTCGTAAATTTTTTACCCTTCGTTTTTTCGACACGTGGATTTTTACGGTAAAACAGGATTACCGTGGCCCGTCTTCGACTTCCCATCGCTGGAGAGTGGTGCACCATGGTACTGTTCCGTTGCAAATCCATGCACGCATTTCTAAAAGTCGTACGGCACTGTTTCGCCATTTCGGACGGATGTTGCACCTTGCACCGTGGATGTTGCACCCTGTAGATATCGATTATTCGGACGGCCATAACTTCTGGCTCGTTTAGAGTTACGGGAGCCATAACCTGTCAAAACGAAGGCCTCGATGAGTTCTATGGCTTTGATAGCTGTGAGCCGCCAACGGATAGATTAATGCCCGAAAAGGACAACCCGAATCTCAATCGGGTCTCGTAAGTTTTTACCCTTCGTTTTTTCGACACGTGGATTTTTACGGTAAAACGGGATTACCGTGGCCCGTCTTCGACTTCCCATCGCTGGAGAGTGGAGCGCCATGGTACTGTTCCGTTTCAAATCCATGCACGCATTTCTAAAAGTCGTACGACACTGTTTCACCATTTCGGACGGATGTTGCACCTTGCACCGTCGATGTTGCACCCTGTAGATATCGATTATTTAAACGGCCATAACTTCTGGCTCGTTTAGAGTTACGGGAGCCATAACCTGTCAAAACGAAGGCCTCGATGAGTTCTACGGATTTGGTAGCTTTCAGCCGTCAACGGATTGATTAATGCCCAAAAAGGACAACTCGAATCTCAATCGGGTCGCGTAAGTTTTTTACCCTTCGTTTTTTCGACACGTGGCTTTTTACGATAAAACAGGATTATCGTGGCCCGTCTTCGACTTCCCGTCGCTGCAGAGTGGTGCACCATGGTACTGTTCCGTTTCAAATCCATGCACGCATTTCTAAAAGTCGTAAGGCACTGTTTCGCCATTTCGGACGGATGTTGCACCTTGCACCGTGGATGTTGCACCCTGTAGATATCGATTATTCGAACGGCCATAACTTCTGACTCGTTTAGAGTTACGGGAGCCATAACCGGTCAAAACGAAGGTCTCGATGTGTTCTGCGGCTTTGACAGCTTTCAGCCGTCAACGGATAGATTAATGCCCAAAAAGGACAACCCGAATCTCAATCGGGTCTCGTAAGTTTTTTACCCCTCGTTTTTTCGACAAGTGGATTTTTACGGTAAAACAGGATTACGGTGGCTGCTCTTCGATTTACCATCACTGGAGAGTGGTGCACCATGGTACTGTTCCGTTTCAAATCCATGCACGCATTTCTAAAAGTCGTACGGCACTGTTTCGATATTTCGGACGGATGTTGCACCATGCACCGTGGATGTTGCACCCTATAGATATCGATTATTCGGACGGCCATAAGTTCTGGCTCGTTTAGAGTTACGGGAGCCATAACCTGTCAAAACGAAGGCCTCGACGAGTTCTATGGGTTGGACAGCTTTCAGCCGTCAACGGATAGATTAATGCCCAAAAAGAACAACCCGAATCTCAATCGGGTCTCGTAAGCTTTTTACCCTTCGTTTTTTCGACACGTGGATTTTTACGGTAAAACAGGATTACCGTGGCCCCTCTTCGACTTCCCATCGCTGGAGAGTGGTGCACTACGGTACTGTTCCGTTTCAAATCTATGCACGCATTTCTAAAAGTCGTACGGCTCTATTTCGCCATTTCGGACGGATGTTGCACCTTGCACCGTGGATGTTGCACCCTATAGATATCGATTATTCGGACGCTATAACTTCTGACTCGTTTAGAGTTACGGGAGCCATAACCTTTCAAAACGAAGGCCTCGATGAGTTCTATGGGTTTGACAGCTTTCAGCCGTCAACGGATAGATTAATGCCCAAAAAGGACAACACGAATCTCAATCGGGTCTCGTAAGCTTTTTACCCTTCGTTTTTTCGACACGTGGATTTTTACGGTAAAACAGGATTACCGTGGCCCCTCTTCGACTTCCCATCGCTGGAGAGTGGTGCACTACGGTACTGTTCCGTTTCAAATCCATGCACGCATTTCTAAAAGTCGTACGGCACTATTTCGCCATTTCGGACGGATGTTGCACCTTGCACCGTGGATGTTGCACCCTGTAGATATCGATTATTCGGATGCCATAACTTCTGGCTCGTTTAGAGTTACGGGAGCCATAACCTGTCAAAACGAAGGCCTCGATGAGTTCTACGGCTTTGATAGCTTTCAGCCGTCAACGGATAGATTAATGCCCAAAAAGGACAACCCGAATCTCAATCGGGTCTCGTAATTTTTTTTACCCTTCGTTTTTTCGACACGTGGATTTTTACGGTAAAACGGGATTACCGTGGCCCGTCTTCGACTTCCCATCGCTGGAGAGTGCTAAACCATGGTACTGTTCCGTTTCAAATCCATGCACGCATTTCTAAAGACGTACGACACTGTTTCACCATTTCGGACGGATGTTGCACCTTGCACCGTGGATGTTGCACCCTGTGGATTTCGATTATTCAAATGGCCATAACTTCTGGCTCGTTTAGAGTTGCGGGAGCCATAACCTGTCAAACGAAGGCCTCGATGAGTTCTGCGGTTTTGATAGCTTTCAGCCGTCAACGGATAGATTAATGCCCAAAAAGGACAACCCGAATCTCAATCGGGTCTCGTAAGTTTTTTACCCTTCGTTTTTTCGAGACGTGGATTTTTACGGTAAAACAGGATTACCGTGGCCCGTCTTCGACTTCCCATCGCTGGAGAGTGGTGCACCATGGTACTGTTCCATTTCAAATCCATGCACGCATTTCTAAAATTCGTACGGCACTGTTTCGCCATTTCGGACGGATGTTGCACCTTGCACCGTGGATGTTGTACGCTGTAGATATCGATTATTTGGACGGCCATAACTTCTGACTCGTTTAGAGTTACGGGAGCCATAACCTGTCAAAACGAAGGCCTCGATGAGTTCTACGGCTTTGACAGCTTTCAGCCCTCAACGGATAGATTAATGCCCAAAAAGGACAACCCGAATCTCAATCGGGTCTCGTAAGTTTTTTACCCTTCGTTTTTTCGACACGTGGATTTTTACGGTAAAACAGGATTACCGTGGCTGGCCTTCGATTTACCATCGCTGGAGAGTGGTGCACCATGGTACTGTTCCGTTTCAAATCCATGCACGTATTTCTAAAAGTTGTACGGCACTGTTTCGCCATTTCGGATGGATGTTGCACCTTACACCTTGGATGTTGCACCCTGTAGATATCGATTATTTGGACGACCATAACTTCTGGCTCGTTTAGAGTTACGGGAGTCATAACCTGTCAAAACGAAGGCCTCGATGAGTTCTACGGCTTTGACCGCTTTCAGCCGTCAACGGATAGATTAATGCCCAAAAAGGACAACCCGAATCTCAATCGGGTCTCGTAAGTTTTTTACCCTTCGTTTTTTCGACACGTGGATTTTTACGGTAAAACAGGATTGCCGTGGCCCGTCTTCGACTTCCCATCGCTGGAGAGTGGTGCACCATGGTACTGTTCCGTTTCAAATCCGTGCACGCATTTCTAAAAGTCGTACGGCACTGTTTCGCCATTTCGGACGGGTGTTGCACCATGCACCGTGGATGTTGCACCCTATAGATATCGATTATTTGGACGGCCATAACTTCTGGCTCGTTTAGATTTACGGGAGCCATAACCTGTCAAAACGAAGGCCTCGATGAGTTCTACGGTTTTGACAGCTTTCAGCCATCAACGGATAGATTAATGCCCGAAAAGGACAACCCGAATCTAAATCGGGTCTCGTAAATTTTTTACCCTTCGTTTTTTCGACACATGGATTTTTACGGTAAAACAGGATTACCGTGGCCCGTCTTCGACTTTCCATCGCTGGAGAGTGGTGCACCATGGTACTGTTCCGTTGCAAATCCATGCACGCATTTCTAAAAGTCGTACGGCACTGTTTCGCCATTTCGGACGGATGTTGCACCTTGCACCGTGGATGTTGCACCCTGTAGATATCGATTATTCGGACGGCCATAACTTCTGGTTCGTTTAGAGTAACGGGAGCCATAACCTGTCAAAACGAAGGCCTCGATGAGTTCTATGGCTTTGATAGCTGTGAGCCGCCAACGGATAGATTAATGCCCGAAAAGGACAACCCGAATCTCAATCGGGTCTCGTAAGTTTTTACCCTTCGTTTTTTCGACATGTGGATTTTTACGGTAAAACGGGATTACCGTGGCCCGTCTTCGACTTCCCATCGCTGGAGAGTGGTGCACCATGGTACTGTTCCGTTTCAAATCCATGCACGCATTTCTAAAAGTCGTACGACACTGTTTCACCATTTCGGACGGATGTTGCACCTTGCACCGTCGATGTTGCACCCTGTAGATATCGATTATTCAAACGGCCATAACATCTGGCTCGTTTAGAGTTACGGGAGCCATAACCTGTCAAAACGAAGGACTCGATGAGTTCTACGGATTTGATAGCTTTCAGCCGTCAACGGATTGATTAATGCCCAAAAAGGACAACTCGAATCTCAATCGGGTCGCGTAAGTTTTTTACCCTTCGTTTTTTCGACACGTGGATTTTTACGGTAAAACAGGATTATCGTGGCCCGTCTTCGACTTCCCGTCGCTGTAGAGTGGTGCACCATAGTACTGTTCCGTTTCAAATCCATGCACGCATTTCTAAAAGTCGTAAGGCACTGTTTCGCCATTTCGGACGGATGTTGCACCTTGCACCGTGGATGTTGCACCCTGTAGATATCGATTATTCGAACGGCCATAACTTCTGACTCGTTTAGAGTTACGGGAGCCATAACCGGTCAAAACGAAGGTCTCGATGTGTTCTGCGGCTTTGACAGCTTTCAGCCGTCAACGGATAGATTAATGCCCAAAAAGGACAACCCGAATCTCAATCGGGTCTCGTAAGTTTTTTACCCCTCGTTTTTTCGACAAGTGGATTTTTACGGTAAAACAGGATTACGGTGGCTGCTCTTCGATTTACCATCACTGGAGAGTGGTGCACCATGGTACTGTTCCGTTTCAAATCCATGCACGCATTTCTAAAAGTCGTACGGCACTGTTTTGATATTTCGGACGGATGTTGCACCATGCACCGTGGATGTTGCACCCTATAGATATCGATTATTCGGACGGCCATAAGTTCTCGCTCGTTTAGAGTTACGGGAGCCATAACCTGTCAAAACGAAGGCCTCGATGAGTTCTATGGGTTTGATAGCTTTCAGCCGTCAATGGATTGATTAATGCCCAAAAAGGACAACTCGAATCTCAATCGGGTCGCGTAAGTTTTTTACCCTTCGTTTTTTCGACATGCGGATTTTTACGGTAAAACAGGATTATTGTGGCCCGTCTTCGACTTCCCGTCGCTGCAGAGTGGTGCACCATGGTACTGTTCCATTTCAAATCCATGCACGCACTTCTCAAAGTCGTAAGGCACTGTTTCGCCATTTCGGACGGATGTTGCCCCTTGCACCGTGGATGTTGCACCCTGTAGATATCGATTATTCGGACGGCCATAACTTCTGACTCGTTTAGAGTTACGGGAGCCATAACCGGTCAATACGAAGACCTCGATGAGTTCTACGGCTTTGACAGCTTTCAGCCGTCAACGGATAGATTAATGCCCAAAACGGACAACCCGAATCTCAATCGGGTCTCGTAAGTTTTTTACCCCTCGTTTTTTCGACACGTGGATTTTTACGGTAAAACAGGATTACGGTGGCTGGTCTTCGATTTACTATCACTGGAGATTGGTGCACCATGGTACTGTTCCGTTTCAAATCCATGCACGCATTTCTAAAAGTCTTACGGCACTATTTCGCTATTTCGGACGGATGTTGCACCATGCACCGTGGATGTTGCACCCTATAGATATCGATTATTCGGACGGCCATAACTTCTGGCTCGTTTAGAGTTACGGGAGCCATAACCTGTCAAAACGAAGGCCTCGATGAGTTCTATGGGTTTGACAGCTTTCAGCCGTCAACGGATAGATTAATGCCCAAAAAGGACAACCCGAATCTCAATCGGGTCTCGTGAGTTTTTTACCCTTCGTTTTTTCGACACGTGGATTTTTACGGTAAAACAGGATTACCGTGGCCCCTCTTCGA
This sequence comes from Allium cepa, assembly GCA_030765085.1. Taxonomy (NCBI): domain Eukaryota; kingdom Viridiplantae; phylum Streptophyta; class Magnoliopsida; order Asparagales; family Amaryllidaceae; genus Allium; species Allium cepa. Next base: position 450,988,269 of record CM060946.1, on the reverse strand, counting down.
CTTCCCATCGCTGGAGAGTGGTGCACTACGGTACAGTTCCGTTTCAAATCCATGCACGCATTTCTAAAAGTCGTACGGCACTGTTTCGCCATTTCGGACGGATGTTGCACCTTGCACCGTGGATGTTGCACCCTGTAGATATCGATTATTCGGACGCCATGACTTCTGACTCGTTTAGAGTTACGGGAGCCATAACGTGTCAAAATGAAGGCCTCGATGAGTTCTATGGCTTTCACAGCTTTCAGCCGTCAACGGATAGATTAATGCCCAAAAAGGACAACCCGAATCTCAATCGGATCTCGTAAGTTTTTTACCCTTCGTTTTTTCGACACGTGGATTTTTACGGTAAAACGGGATTACCGTGGCCCGTCTTCGACTTCCATCGCTGGAGAGTGGTGCACCATGGTACTGTTCTATTTCAAATCCATGCACGCATTTCTAAAAGTCGTACGACACTGTATCGCCATTTCGGACGGATGTTGCACCTTGCACCGTGGATGTTGCACCCTATAGATATCGATTATTTGGACGGCCATAACTTCTGGCTCGCTTAGAGTTACGGGAGCCATAACCGGTCAAAACGAAGGCCTCGATGAGTTCTATGGCTTTGACAGCTTTCAGCCGTCAACGGATAGATTAATGCCCAAAAAGGACAACCCGAATCTCAATCGGGTCTCGTAAGTTTTTTACCCCTCGTTTTTTCGACACGTGGATTTTTACGGTAAAACAGGATTACGGTGGCTGGTCTTCGATTTACCATCACTGGAGAGTGGTGCACCATAGTACTGTTCCGTTTCAAATCCATGCACGCATTTCTAAAAGTCGTACGGCACTGTTTCGCCATTTCGGACGGATGTTGCACCATGCACGGTGGACGTTGCACCCTATAGATATCGATTATTCGGACGGCCATAACTTCTGGCTCGTTTAGAGTTACGGGAGCCATAACCTGTCAAAACGAAGGCCTCGATGAGTTCTATGTGTTTGACAGCTTTCAACCGTCAACGGATAGATTAATGCCCAAAAAGGACAACCCGAATCTCAATCGGGTCTCGTAAGGTTTTTACCCTTCGTTTTTTCGACACGTGGATTTTTACGGTAAAACAGGATTACCGTGGCCCCTCTTCGACTTCCCATCGCTGGAGAGTGGTGCACTACGGTACTGTTCCGTTTCAAATCCATGCACGCATTTCTAAAAGTCGTACGGCACTGTTTCGCCATTTCGGACGGATGTTGCACCTTGCACCGTGGATGTTGCACCCTGTAGATATCGATTATTCGGACTCCATGACTTCTGACTCGTTTAGAGTTACGGGAGCCATAACTTGTCAAAACGAAGGCCTCAATGAGTTCTATGGCTTTGACAGCTTTGAGCCGTCAACGGATAGATTAATGCCCGAAGAGGACAACCCGAATCTCAATCGGGTCTCGTAAGTTTTTACCCTTCGTTTTTTCGACACGTGGATTTTTACGGTAAAACGGGATTACCCTGGCCCGTCTTAGACTTCCCATCGTTGGAGAGTGGTGCAACATGGTACTGTTCCGTTTCAAATCGATGCACGCATTTCTAAAAGTCGTACGACACTGTTTCACCATTTCGGACGGATGTTGCACCTTGCACTGTCGATGTTGCACCCTGTAGATATCGATTATTCAAACGCCCATAACTTCTGGCACGTTTAGAGTTACGGGAGCCATAACCTGTCAAAACGAAGGCCTCGATGAGTTCTACGGTTTTGACAGCTTTCAGCCGTCAACGGATAGATTAATGCCCAAAAAGGACAACCCGAATCTCAATCGGGTCTCGTAAATTTTTTACCCTTCGTTTTTTCGACACGTGGATTTTTACGGTAAAACAGGATTACCGTGGCCCGTCTTCGACTTCCCATCGCTGGAGAGTGGTGCACCATGGTACTGTTCCGTTGCAAATCCATGCACGCATTTCTAAAAGTCGTACGGCACTGTTTCGCCATTTCGGACGGATGTTGCACCTTGCACCGTGGATGTTGCACCCTGTAGATATCGATTATTCGGACGGCCATAACTTCTGGCTCGTTTAGAGTTACGGGAGCCATAACCTGTCAAAACGAAGGCCTCGATGAGTTCTATGGCTTTGATAGCTGTGAGCCGCCAACGGATAGATTAATGCCCGAAAAGGACAACCCGAATCTCAATCGGGTCTCGTAAGTTTTTACCCTTCGTTTTTTCGACACGTGGATTTTTACGGTAAAACGGGATTACCGTGGCCCGTCTTCGACTTCCCATCGCTGGAGAGTGGAGCGCCATGGTACTGTTCCGTTTCAAATCCATGCACGCATTTCTAAAAGTCGTACGACACTGTTTCACCATTTCGGACGGATGTTGCACCTTGCACCGTCGATGTTGCACCCTGTAGATATCGATTATTTAAACGGCCATAACTTCTGGCTCGTTTAGAGTTACGGGAGCCATAACCTGTCAAAACGAAGGCCTCGATGAGTTCTACGGATTTGGTAGCTTTCAGCCGTCAACGGATTGATTAATGCCCAAAAAGGACAACTCGAATCTCAATCGGGTCGCGTAAGTTTTTTACCCTTCGTTTTTTCGACACGTGGCTTTTTACGATAAAACAGGATTATCGTGGCCCGTCTTCGACTTCCCGTCGCTGCAGAGTGGTGCACCATGGTACTGTTCCGTTTCAAATCCATGCACGCATTTCTAAAAGTCGTAAGGCACTGTTTCGCCATTTCGGACGGATGTTGCACCTTGCACCGTGGATGTTGCACCCTGTAGATATCGATTATTCGAACGGCCATAACTTCTGACTCGTTTAGAGTTACGGGAGCCATAACCGGTCAAAACGAAGGTCTCGATGTGTTCTGCGGCTTTGACAGCTTTCAGCCGTCAACGGATAGATTAATGCCCAAAAAGGACAACCCGAATCTCAATCGGGTCTCGTAAGTTTTTTACCCCTCGTTTTTTCGACAAGTGGATTTTTACGGTAAAACAGGATTACGGTGGCTGCTCTTCGATTTACCATCACTGGAGAGTGGTGCACCATGGTACTGTTCCGTTTCAAATCCATGCACGCATTTCTAAAAGTCGTACGGCACTGTTTCGATATTTCGGACGGATGTTGCACCATGCACCGTGGATGTTGCACCCTATAGATATCGATTATTCGGACGGCCATAAGTTCTGGCTCGTTTAGAGTTACGGGAGCCATAACCTGTCAAAACGAAGGCCTCGACGAGTTCTATGGGTTGGACAGCTTTCAGCCGTCAACGGATAGATTAATGCCCAAAAAGAACAACCCGAATCTCAATCGGGTCTCGTAAGCTTTTTACCCTTCGTTTTTTCGACACGTGGATTTTTACGGTAAAACAGGATTACCGTGGCCCCTCTTCGACTTCCCATCGCTGGAGAGTGGTGCACTACGGTACTGTTCCGTTTCAAATCTATGCACGCATTTCTAAAAGTCGTACGGCTCTATTTCGCCATTTCGGACGGATGTTGCACCTTGCACCGTGGATGTTGCACCCTATAGATATCGATTATTCGGACGCTATAACTTCTGACTCGTTTAGAGTTACGGGAGCCATAACCTTTCAAAACGAAGGCCTCGATGAGTTCTATGGGTTTGACAGCTTTCAGCCGTCAACGGATAGATTAATGCCCAAAAAGGACAACACGAATCTCAATCGGGTCTCGTAAGCTTTTTACCCTTCGTTTTTTCGACACGTGGATTTTTACGGTAAAACAGGATTACCGTGGCCCCTCTTCGACTTCCCATCGCTGGAGAGTGGTGCACTACGGTACTGTTCCGTTTCAAATCCATGCACGCATTTCTAAAAGTCGTACGGCACTATTTCGCCATTTCGGACGGATGTTGCACCTTGCACCGTGGATGTTGCACCCTGTAGATATCGATTATTCGGATGCCATAACTTCTGGCTCGTTTAGAGTTACGGGAGCCATAACCTGTCAAAACGAAGGCCTCGATGAGTTCTACGGCTTTGATAGCTTTCAGCCATCAACGGATAGATTAATGCCCAAAAAGGACAACCCGAATCTCAATCGGGTCTCGTAATTTTTTTTACCCTTCGTTTTTTCGACACGTGGATTTTTACGGTAAAACGGGATTACCGTGGCCCGTCTTCGACTTCCCATCGCTGGAGAGTGCTAAACCATGGTACTGTTCCGTTTCAAATCCATGCACGCATTTCTAAAGACGTACGACACTGTTTCACCATTTCGGACGGATGTTGCACCTTGCACCGTGGATGTTGCACCCTGTGGATTTCGATTATTCAAATGGCCATAACTTCTGGCTCGTTTAGAGTTGCGGGAGCCATAACCTGTCAAACGAAGGCCTCGATGAGTTCTGCGGTTTTGATAGCTTTCAGCCGTCAACGGATAGATTAATGCCCAAAAAGGACAACCCGAATCTCAATCGGGTCTCGTAAGTTTTTTACCCTTCGTTTTTTCGAGACGTGGATTTTTACGGTAAAACAGGATTACCGTGGCCCGTCTTCGACTTCCCATCGCTGGAGAGTGGTGCACCATGGTACTGTTCCATTTCAAATCCATGCACGCATTTCTAAAATTCGTACGGCACTGTTTCGCCATTTCGGACGGATGTTGCACCTTGCACCGTGGATGTTGTACGCTGTAGATATCGATTATTTGGACGGCCATAACTTCTGACTCGTTTAGAGTTACGGGAGCCATAACCTGTCAAAACGAAGGCCTCGATGAGTTCTACGGCTTTGACAGCTTTCAGCCCTCAACGGATAGATTAATGCCCAAAAAGGACAACCCGAATCTCAATCGGGTCTCGTAAGTTTTTTACCCTTCGTTTTTTCGACACGTGGATTTTTACGGTAAAACAGGATTACCGTGGCTGGCCTTCGATTTACCATCGCTGGAGAGTGGTGCACCATGGTACTGTTCCGTTTCAAATCCATGCACGTATTTCTAAAAGTTGTACGGCACTGTTTCGCCATTTCGGATGGATGTTGCACCTTACACCTTGGATGTTGCACCCTGTAGATATCGATTATTTGGACGACCATAACTTCTGGCTCGTTTAGAGTTACGGGAGTCATAACCTGTCAAAACGAAGGCCTCGATGAGTTCTACGGCTTTGACCGCTTTCAGCCGTCAACGGATAGATTAATGCCCAAAAAGGACAACCCGAATCTCAATCGGGTCTCGTAAGTTTTTTACCCTTCGTTTTTTCGACACGTGGATTTTTACGGTAAAACAGGATTGCCGTGGCCCGTCTTCGACTTCCCATCGCTGGAGAGTGGTGCACCATGGTACTGTTCCGTTTCAAATCCGTGCACGCATTTCTAAAAGTCGTACGGCACTGTTTCGCCATTTCGGACGGGTGTTGCACCATGCACCGTGGATGTTGCACCCTATAGATATCGATTATTTGGACGGCCATAACTTCTGGCTCGTTTAGATTTACGGGAGCCATAACCTGTCAAAACGAAGGCCTCGATGAGTTCTACGGTTTTGACAGCTTTCAGCCATCAACGGATAGATTAATGCCCGAAAAGGACAACCCGAATCTAAATCGGGTCTCGTAAATTTTTTACCCTTCGTTTTTTCGACACATGGATTTTTACGGTAAAACAGGATTACCGTGGCCCGTCTTCGACTTTCCATCGCTGGAGAGTGGTGCACCATGGTACTGTTCCGTTGCAAATCCATGCACGCATTTCTAAAAGTCGTACGGCACTGTTTCGCCATTTCGGACGGATGTTGCACCTTGCACCGTGGATGTTGCACCCTGTAGATATCGATTATTCGGACGGCCATAACTTCTGGTTCGTTTAGAGTAACGGGAGCCATAACCTGTCAAAACGAAGGCCTCGATGAGTTCTATGGCTTTGATAGCTGTGAGCCGCCAACGGATAGATTAATGCCCGAAAAGGACAACCCGAATCTCAATCGGGTCTCGTAAGTTTTTACCCTTCGTTTTTTCGACATGTGGATTTTTACGGTAAAACGGGATTACCGTGGCCCGTCTTCGACTTCCCATCGCTGGAGAGTGGTGCACCATGGTACTGTTCCGTTTCAAATCCATGCACGCATTTCTAAAAGTCGTACGACACTGTTTCACCATTTCGGACGGATGTTGCACCTTGCACCGTCGATGTTGCACCCTGTAGATATCGATTATTCAAACGGCCATAACATCTGGCTCGTTTAGAGTTACGGGAGCCATAACCTGTCAAAACGAAGGACTCGATGAGTTCTACGGATTTGATAGCTTTCAGCCGTCAACGGATTGATTAATGCCCAAAAAGGACAACTCGAATCTCAATCGGGTCGCGTAAGTTTTTTACCCTTCGTTTTTTCGACACGTGGATTTTTACGGTAAAACAGGATTATCGTGGCCCGTCTTCGACTTCCCGTCGCTGTAGAGTGGTGCACCATAGTACTGTTCCGTTTCAAATCCATGCACGCATTTCTAAAAGTCGTAAGGCACTGTTTCGCCATTTCGGACGGATGTTGCACCTTGCACCGTGGATGTTGCACCCTGTAGATATCGATTATTCGAACGGCCATAACTTCTGACTCGTTTAGAGTTACGGGAGCCATAACCGGTCAAAACGAAGGTCTCGATGTGTTCTGCGGCTTTGACAGCTTTCAGCCGTCAACGGATAGATTAATGCCCAAAAAGGACAACCCGAATCTCAATCGGGTCTCGTAAGTTTTTTACCCCTCGTTTTTTCGACAAGTGGATTTTTACGGTAAAACAGGATTACGGTGGCTGCTCTTCGATTTACCATCACTGGAGAGTGGTGCACCATGGTACTGTTCCGTTTCAAATCCATGCACGCATTTCTAAAAGTCGTACGGCACTGTTTTGATATTTCGGACGGATGTTGCACCATGCACCGTGGATGTTGCACCCTATAGATATCGATTATTCGGACGGCCATAAGTTCTCGCTCGTTTAGAGTTACGGGAGCCATAACCTGTCAAAACGAAGGCCTCGATGAGTTCTATGGGTTTGACAGCTTTCAGCCGTCAACGGATAGATTAATGCCCAAAAAGGACAACCCGAATCTCAATCGGGTCTCGTAAGCTTTTTACCCTTCGTTTTTTCGACACGTGGATTTTTACGGTAAAACAGGATTACCGTGGCCCCTCTTCGACTTCCCATCGCTGGAGAGTGGTGCACTACGGTACTGTTCCGTTTCAAATCCATGCACGCATTTCTAAAAGTCGTACGGCACTATTTCGCCATTTCGGACGGATGTTGCACCTTGCACCGTGGATGTTGCACCCTGTAGATATCGATTATTCGGACGCCATAACTTCTGACTCGTTTAGAGTTACGGGAGCCATAACCTTTCAAAACGAAGGCCTCGATGAGTTCTATGGGTTTGACAGCTTTCAGCCGTCAACGGATAGATTAATGTCCAAAAAGGACAACACAAATCTCAATCGGGTCTCGTAAGCTTTTTACCCTTCGTTTTTTCGACACGTGGATTGTTACGGTAAAACAGGATTACCTTGGCCCCTCTTCGACTTCCCATCGCTGGAGAGTGGTGCACTACGGTACTGTTCCGTTTCAAATCCATGCACGCATTTCTAAAAGTCGTACGACACTATTTCGCCATTTCGGACGGATGTTGCACCTTGCACCGTGGATGTTGCACCCTGTAGATATCGATTATTCGGACGCCATAACTTCTGGCTCGTTTAGAGTTACGGGAGCCATAACCTGTCAAAACGAAGGCCTCGATGAGTTCTACGGCTTTGATAGCTTTCAGCTGTCAACGGATAGATTAATGCCCAAAAAGGACAACCCGAATCTCAATCGGGTCTCGTAAGTTTTTTTACCCTTCGTTTTTTCGACACGTGGATTTTTACGGTAAAACGGGATTACCGTGGCCCGTCTTCGACTTTCCATCGCTGGAGAGTGCTGCACCATGGTACTGTTCCGTTTCAAATCCATGCATGCATTTCTAAAAGACGTACGACACTGTTTCACCATTTCGGACGGATGTTGCACCTTGCACCGTGGATGTTGCACCCTGTGGATTTCGATTATTCAAATGGCCATAACTTCTGGCTCGTTTAGAGTTGCGGGAGCCATAACCTGTCAAACGAAGGCCTCGATGAGTTCTGCGGTTTTGACAGCTTTCAGCCGTCAACGGATAGATTAATGCCCAAAAAGGACAACCCGAATCTCAATCGGGTCTCGTAAGTTTTTTACCCTTCGTTTTTTCGAGACGTGGATTTTTACGGTAAAACAGGATTACCGTGGCCCGTCTTCGACTTCCCATCGCTGGAGAGTGGTGCACCATGGTACTGTTCCATTTCAAATCCATGCACGCATTTCTAAAAGTCGTACGGCACTATTTCGCCATTTCGGACGGATGTTGCACCTTGCACCGTGGATGTTGTACGCTGTAAATATCGATTATTTGGACGGCCAAAACTTCTGGCTCGTTTAGAGTTACGGGAGTCATAACCTGTTAAAACGAAGCCTCGATGAGTTCTATGGCTTTGACAACTTTCACCCGTCAACGGATAGATTAATGCCCAAAAAGGACAACCCGAATCTCAATCGGGCCTCGTAAGTTTTTTACCCTTCGTTTTTTCGACACGTGGATTTTTACGGTAAAACAGGATTACCGTGGCTGGCCTTCGATTTACCATCGCTGGAGAGTGGTGCACCATGGTACTGTTCCGTTTCAAATCCATGCACGTATTTCTAAAAGTCGTACGGCACTGTTTCGCCATTTCGGACAGATGTTGCACCTTACACCGTGGATGTTGCACCCTGTAGATATCGATTATTTGGACGACCATAACTTCTGGCTCGTTTTGAGTTACGGGAGTCATAACCTGTCAAAACGAAGGCCTCGATGAGTTCTACGGCTTTGACCGCTTTCAGCCGTCAACGGATCGATTAATGCCCAAAAAGGACAACCCGAATCTCAATCGGGTCTCGTAAGTTTTTTACCCTTCGTTTTTTCGACACGTGAATTTTTACGGTAAAACAGGATTGCCGTAGCCCGTCTTCGACTTCCCATCGCTGGAGAGTGGTGCACCATGGTACTGTTTCGTTTCAAATCCATGCACGCATTTCTAAAAGTCGTACGGCACTGTTTCGCCATTTCGGACGGATGTTGCACCACGCACCGTGGATGTTGCACCCTATAGATATCGATTATTTGGACGGCCATAACTTCTGGCTCGTTTAGATTTACGGGAGCCATAACCTGTCAAAACGAAGGCCTCGATGAATTCTATGGCTTTGATAGCTTTGAGCTGTCAACGGATAGATTAATGCCCGAAAAGGACAACCCGAATCTCAATCGGGTCTCGTAAGTTTTTACACTTCGTTTTTTCGACACGTGGATTTTTACGGTAAAACGGGATTGCCGTGGCCCGTCTTCGACTTCCCATCGCTGGAGAGTGGTGCACCATGGTACTGTTCCGTTTCAAATCCATGCACGCATTTCTAAAAGTCGTACGGCACGGTTTCACCATTTCGGACGGATGTTGCACCTTGCACCGTCGATGTTGCGCCCTGTAGATATCGATTATTCAAACGGACATAACTTCTGGCTCGTTTAGAGTTACGGGAGCCATAACCTGTCAAAACGAAGGCCTCGATGAGTTCTACGGCTTTGACAGCTTTCAGCCATCAACGGATTGATTAATGCCCAAAAGGGACAACTCGAATCTCAATCGGGTCTCGTAAGTTTTTTACCCCTCGTTTTTTCGACAAGTGGATTTTTACGGTAAAACAGGATTACGGTGGCTGCTCTTCGATTTACCATCACTGGAGAGTGGTGCACCATGGTACTGTTCCGTTTCAAATTCATGCACGCATTTCTAAAAGTCGTACGGCACTGTTTCGATATTTCGGACGGATGTTGCACCATGCACCGTGGATGTTGCACCCTATAGATATCGATTATTCGGACGGCCATAAGTTCTGGCTCGTTTAGCGTTACGGGAGCCATAACCTGTCAAAACGAAGGCCTCGATGAGTTCTATGGGTTTGACAGCTTTCAGCCGTCAACGGATAGATTAATGCCCAAAAAGGACAACCCGAATCTCAATCGGGTCTCGTAAGCTTTTTACCCTTCGTTTTTTCGACACGTGGATTTTTACGGTAAAACAGGATTACCGTGGCCCCTCTTCGACTTCCCATCGCTGGAGAGTGGTGCACTATGGTACTGTTCCGTTTCAAATCCATGCACGCATTTCTAAAAGTCGTACGACACTATTTCGCCATTTCGGACGGATGTTGCACCTTGCACCGTGGATGTTGCACCCTGTAGATATCGATTATTCGGACGCCATAACTTCTGACTCGTTTAGAGTTACGGGAGCCATAACCTTTCAAAACGAAGGCCTCGATGAGTTCTATGGGTTTGACAGCTTTCAGCCGTCAACGGATAGATTAATGCCCAAAAAGGACAACACAAATCTCAATCGGGTCTCGTAAGCTTTTTACCCTTCGTTTTTCCGACACGTGGATTTTTACGGTAAAACAGGATTACCTTGGCCCCTCTTCGACTTCCCATCGCTGGAGAGTGGTGCACTACGGTACTGTTCCGTTTCAAATCCATGCACGCATTTCTAAAAGTCGTACGGCACTATTTCGCCATTTCGGACGGATGTTGCACCTTGCACCGTGGATGTTGCACCCTGTAGATATCGATTATTCGGACGCCATAACTTCTGGCTCGTTTAGAGTTACGGGAGCCATAACCTGTCAAAACGAAGGCCTCGATGAGTTCTACGGCTTTGATAGCTTTCAGCCGTCAACGGATAGATTAATGCCCAAAAAGGACAACCCGAATCTCAATCGGGTCTCGTAAGTTTTTTACCCTTCGTTTTTTCGACACGTGGATTTTTACGGTAAAACGGGATTACCGTGGCCCGTCTTCGACTTCCCATCGCTGGAGAGTGGTGCACCATAGTACTGTTCCGTTTCAAATCCATGCACGCATTTCTAAAAGTCATACGGCACTATTTCGCCATTTCGGACGGATGTTGCACCATGCACCGTGGATGTTGCACCCTGTAGATATCGATTATTTGGACGGCCATAACTTCTGGCTCGTTTAGAGTTACGGGAGCCATAACCTGTCAAAACGAAGGCCTCGATGAGTTCTATGGCTTTGATTGCTCTGAGCCGTCAACGGATAGATTAATGCCCGAAAAGGACAACCCGAATCTCAATCGGGTCTCGTAAGTTTTTACCCTTCGTTTTTTCGACACGTGGATTTTTACGGTAAAACGGGATTACCGTGGCCCGTCTTCGACTTCCCATCGCTGGAGAGTGGTGCACCATGGTACTGTTCCGTTTCAAATCCATGCACGCATTTCTAAAAGTCGTACGACACTGTTTCACCATTTCGGACGGATGTTGCACCTTGCACCGTGGATGTTGCACCCTATAGATATCGATTATTCAAATGGCCATAACTTCTGGCTCGTTTAGAGTTACGGGAGCCATAACCTATCAAAACGAAGGCCTCGATGAGTTCTACGATTATGACAGCTTTCAGCCATCAACGGATAGATTAATGCCCAAAAAGGACAACCCGAATCTCAATCGGGTCTCGTAAGTTTTTTACCCTTCGTTTTTTCGACACGTGGATTTTTACGGTAAAACAGGATTACCGTGGCCTGTCTTCGACTTCCCACCGCTGGAGAGTGGTGCACCATGGTACAGTTCCGTTTCAAATCCATGCCGCATTTCTAAAAGTCGTATGGCACTGTTTCGCCATTTCGGACGGATGTTGCACCTTGCACCGTGGATGTTGCACCCTGTAAATATCGATTATTCGGACGGCCATAACTTCTGGCTCGTTTAGAGTTACGGGAGTCATAACCTTTCAAAACGAAGGCCTCGATGAGTTCTACGGCTTTGACAGCTTTCAGCCGTCAACGGATAGATTAATGCCCAAAAAGGACAACCCGAATCTCAATCGGGACTCGTAAGTTTTTTACCCTTCGTTTTTTCGACACGTGGATTTTTACAGTAAAACAGGATTACCGTGGCTGGCCTTCGATTTACCATCGCTGGAGAGTAGTGCACCACGGTACTGTTCCGTTTCAAATCCATGCACGTATTTCTAAAAGTCGTACGGCACTATTTCGCCATTTCGGACGGATGTTGCACCTTGCACCGTGGATGTTGCACCCTGTAGATATCGATTATTTGGACGGCCATAACTTCTGGTTCGTTTAGAGTTACGGGAGTCATAACCTGTCAAAACGAAGGCCTCGATGAGTTCTACGGCTTTGACAGCTTTCAGCCGTCAACGGATAGATTAATGCCCTAAAAGGACAACCCGAATCTCAATCGGGTCTCGTAAGTTTTTTACCCTTCGTTTTTTCGACACGTGGATTTTTACGGTAAAACAGGATTACCGTGGATGGCCTTCGATTTACCATCGCTGGAGAGTTGTGCACCATGGTACTGTTCCGTTTCAAATACATGCACGCATTTCTAAAAGTCGTACGGCACTGTTTCGCCATTTCGGACGGATGTTGCACCTTGCACCGTGGATGTTGCACCCTATAGATATCGATTATACGGACGACCATAACTTCTGGCTCGTTTAGAGTTATAGGAGCCATAACCTGTCAAAACGAAGGCCTCGATGAGTTCTACGGCTTTGACAGCTTTCAGCCGTCAACGGATAGATTAATGCCCAAAAAGGACAACCCGAATCTCAATCGGGTCTTGTAAGTTTTTTACCCTTCGTTTTTTTCGACACGTGGATTTTTACAGTAAAACAGGATTACGGTGGCTGGCCTTCGATTTACCATCGCTGGAGAGTGGTGCACCATGGTACTGTTCCATTTCAAATCCATGAACACATTTCTAAAAGTCGTACGGCACTGTTTCTCCATTTCGGACGGATGTTGCACCTTGCACCGTGGATGTTGCACCCTGTAGATATCGATTATTCGGACGGCCATAACTTCTAGCTCGTTTATAGTTACGGGACCCATAACCTTTCAAAATGAAGGCCCCGATGAGTTCTACGGCTTTGACAGCTTTCAGTCGTCAATGAATAGATTAATGCCCAAAAAGGACAACCCGAATCTCAATCGGGTCTCGTAAGTTTTTTACCCTTCATTTTTTCGACACGTGGATTTTTATGGTAAAACAGAATTACCGTGGATGGCCTTCGATTTACCATCGCTGGAGAGTGGTGCACCATGGTACTGTTCCTTTTCAAATCCATGCAAGCATTTCTAAAAGTCGTACGGCACTGTTTCGCCATTTCGGACGGATGTTGCACCTTGCACCATGGATGTTGCACCCTGTAGATATCGATTATTCAAATGCCTATAACTTCTGGCTCGTTTAGAGTTACGGGAGCCACAACCTGTCAAAACGAAGGCCTCGATGAGTTCTACGGCTTTGACAGCTTTCATCCGTCAACGGATAGATTAATGCCGAAAAAGAAAAACCCGAATCTCAATCGGGTCTCGTAAGTTTTTTACCCTTCGTTTTTTCGACACGTGGCTTTTTACGGTAAAACAGGATTACCGTTGCCCGTCTTCGACTTCCCATCGCTGGAGAGTGGTGCACCATGGTACTATTCCGTTTCAAATCCATGCACGCATTTCGAAAAATCGTACGGCACTGTTTCGCCATTTCGGACGGATGTTGCACCTTGCACCGTGGATGTTGCACCCTGTAGATATCGATTATTCGGACGGCCATAACTTTTGGCTCGTTTAGAGTTACGGGAGCCATAACCTGTCAAAATGAAGGCCTCGATGAGTTCTATGGCTTTGACAACCTTTAGCCGTCAACGGATAGATTAATACCCAAAAAGGACAACCCGAATCTCAATCGGGTCTCGTAAGTTTTTTACCCTTCGTTTTTTCGACACGTGGATCTTTACGGTAAAACAGGATTACCGTGGCCCGTCTTCGACTTCCCATCGCTGGAGAGTGGTGCATTATGGTACTGTTCTGTTTCAAATCCATGCACGCATTTCTAAAGTCGTAAGGCACTGTTTCGGCATTTCGGACGGATGTTGCACCTTGCACCGTGGATGTTGCACCCGGTAGATATCGATTATTCGTACGGACATAACTTCTGACTCGTTTAGAGTTACGGGAGCCATAACCTGTCAAAACGAAGGCCTCGATGAGTTCTACGGCTTTGACAGCTTTCAGCCATCAACGGATAGATTAATGCCCAAAAAGGACAACCCGAATCTCAATCGGGTCTCGTAAGTTTTTTACCCTTCTTTTTTTCGACACGTGGATTTTAAGGTAAAACAGGATTACCGTGGCCCGTCTTCGACTTCCCATCGCTGGAGAGTGGTGCACCATGGTACTGTTCCGTTTCAAATCCATGCTAGCATTCTTAAAGTCGTACGGCACTGTTTCGCCATTTCGAACGGATGTTGCACCTTGCACCGTGGATGTTGCACCCTGTGGATTTCGATTATTCAAATGGCCATAACTTCTGGCTCGTTTAGAGTTGCGGGAGCCATAACCTGTCAAACGAAGGCCTCGATGAGTTCTGCGGTTTTGACAGCTTTCAGCCGTCAACGGATAGATTAATGCCCAAAAAGGACAACCCGAATCTCAATCGGGTCTCGTAAGTTTTTTACCCTTCGTTTTTTCGAGACGTGGATTTTTACGGTAAAACAGGATTACCGTGGCCCGTCTTCGACTTCCCATCGCTGGAGAGTGGTGCACCATGGTACTGTTCCATTTCAAATCCATGCACGCATTTCTAAAAGTCGTACGGCACTGTTTCGCCATTTCGGACGGATGTTGCACCTTGCACCGTGGATGTTGTACGCTGTAGATATCGATTATTTGGACGGCCATAAATTCTGGCTCGTTTAGAGTTACGGGAGTCATAACCTGTTAAAACGAAGCCTCGATGAGTTCTATGGCTTTGACAACTTTCACCCGTCAACGGATAGATTAATGCCCAAAAAGGACAACCCGAATCTCAATCGGGCCTTGTAAGTTTTTTACCCTTCGTTTTTTCGACACGTGGATTTTTACGGTAAAACAGGATTACCGTGGCTGGCCTTCGATTTACCATCGCTGGAGAGTGGTGCACCATGGTACTGTTCCGCTTCAAATCCATGCACGTATTTCTAAAAGTCGTACGGCACTGTTTCGCCATTTCGGACGGATGTTGCACCTTACACCGTGGATGTTGCACCCTGTAGATGTCGATTATTTGGACGACCATAACTTCTGGCTCGTTTTGAGTTACGGGAGTCATAACCTGTCAAAACGAAGGCCTCGATGAGTTCTACGGCTTTGACCGCTTTCAGCCGTCAACGGATCGATTAATGCCCAAAAAGGACAACCCGAATCTCAATCGGGTCTCGTAAGTTTTTTACCCTTCGTTTTTTCGACACGTGGATTTTTACGGTAAAACAGTATTGCCGTGGCCCGTCTTCGACTTCCCATCGCTGGAGAGTGGTGCACCATGGTACTGTTCCGTTTCAAATCCATGCACGCATTTCTAAAAGTCGTACGGCACTGTTTCGCCATTTCGGACGGATGTTGCACCATGCACCGTGGATGTTGCACCCTATAGATATCGATTATTTGGACGGCCATAACTTCTGGCTCGTTTAGATTTACGCGAGCCATAACCTGTCAAAACGAAGGCCTCGATGAATTCTATGGCTTTGATAGCTTTGAGCCGTCAACGGATAGATTAATGCCCGAAAAGGACAACCCGAATCTCAATCGGGTCTCGTAAGTTTTTACACTTCGTTTTTTCGACACGTGGATTTTTACGGTAAAACGGGATTGCCGTGGCCCGTCTTCGACTTCCCATCGCTGGAGAGTGGTGCACCATGGTACTGTTCCGTTTCAAATCCATGCACGCATTTCTAAAAGTCGTACGACACGGTTTCACCATTTCGGACGGATGTTGCACCTTGCACCGTCGATGTTGCGCCCTGTAGATATCGATTATTCAAACGGACATAACTTCTGGCTCGTTTAGAGTTACGGGAGCCATAACCTGTCAAAACGAAGGCCTCGATGAGTTCTACGGCTTTGACAGCTTTCAGCCATCAACGGATTGATTAATGCCCAAAAGGGACAACCCGAATCTCAATCGGGTCTCGTAAGTTTTTTACCCCTCGTTTTTTCGACAAGTGGATTTTTACGGTAAAACAGAATTACGGTGGCTGCTCTTCGATTTACCATCACTGGAGAGTGGTGCACCATGGTACTGTTCCGTTTCAAATTCATGCACGCATTTCTAAAAGTCGTACGGCACTGTTTCGATATTTCGGACGGATGTTGCACCATGCACCGTGGATGTTGCACCCTATAGATATCGATTATTCGGACGGCCATAAGTTCTGGCTCGTTTAGAGTTACGGGAGCCATAACCTGTCAAAACGAAGGCCTCGATGAGTTCTATGGGTTTGACTGCTTTCAGCCGTCAACGGATAGATTAATGCCCAAAAAGGACAACCCGAATCTCAATCGGGTCTCGTAAGCTTTTTACCCTTCGTTTTTTCGACACGTGGATTTTTACGGTAAAACAGGATTACCGTGGCCCCTCTTCGACTTCCCATCGCTGGAGAGTGGTGCACTACGGTACTGTTCCGTTTCAAATCCATGCACGCATTTCTAAAAGTCGTACGACACTATTTCGCCATTTCGGACGGATGTTGCACCTTGCACCGTGGATGTTGCACCCTGTAGATATCGATTATTCGGACGCCATAACTTCTGACTCGTTTAGAGTTACGGGAGCCATAACCTTTCAAAACGAAGGCCTCGATGAGTTCTATGGGTTTGACAGCTTTCAGCCGTCAACGGATAGATTAATGCCCAAAAAGGACAACACAAATCTCAATCGGGTCTCGTAAGCTTTTTACCCTTCGTTTTTTCGACACGTGGATTTTTACGGTAAAACAGGATTACCTTGGCCCCTCTTCGACTTCCCATCGCTGGAGAGTGGTGAACTACGGTACTGTTCCGTTTCAAATCCATGCACGCATTTCTAAAAGTCGTACGGCACTATTTCGCCATTTCGGACGGATGTTGCACCTTGCACCGTGGATGTTGCACCCTGTAGATATCGATTATTCGGACACCATAACTTCTGGCTCGTTTAGAGTTACGGGAGCCATAACCTGTCAAAACGAAGGCCTCGATGAGTTCTACGGCTTTGATAGCTTTCAGCCGTCAACGGATAGATTAATGCCCAAAAAGGACAACCCGAATCTCAATCGGGTCTCGTAAGTTTTTTACCCTTCGTTTTTTCGACACGTGGATTTTTACGGTAAAACGGGATTGCCGTGGCCCGTCTTCGACTTCCCATCGCTGGAGAGTGGTGCACCATGGTACTGTTCCGTTTCAAATCCATGCACGCATTTCTAAAAGTCATACGGCACTATTTCGCCATTTCGGACGGATGTTGCACCATGCACCGTGGATGTTGCACCCTGTAGATATCGATTATTTGGACGGCCATAACTTCTGGCTCGTTTAGAGTTACGGGAGCCATAACCTGTCAAAACGAAGGCCTCGATGAGTTCTATGGCTTTGATTGCTCTGAGCCGTCAACGGATAGATTAATGCCCGAAAAGGACAACCCGAATCTCAATCGGGTCTCGTAAGTTTTTACCCTTCGTTTTTTCGACACGTGGATTTTTACGGTAAAACGGGATTACCGTGGCCCGTCTTCGACTTCCCATCGCTGGAGTGTGGTGCACCATGGTACTGTTCCGTTTCAAATCCATGCACGCATTTCTAAAAGTCGTACGACACTGTTTCACCATTTCGGACGGATGTTGCACCTTGCACCGTGGATGTTGCACCCTATAGATATCGATTATTCAAATGGCCATAACTTCTGGCTCGTTTAGAGTTACGGGAGCCATAACCTATCAAAACGAAGGCCTCGATGAGTTCTACGATTATGACAGCTTTCAGCCGTCAACGGATAGATTAATGCCCAAAAAGGACAACCCGAATCTCAATCGGGTCTCGTAAGTTTTTTACCCTTCGTTTTTTCGACACGTGGATTTTTACGGTAAAACAGGATTACCGTGGCCTGTCTTCGACTTCCCATCGCTGGAGAGTGGTGCACCATGGTACAGTTCCGTTTCAAATCCATGCCGCATTTCTAAAAGTCGTATGGCACTGTTTCGCCATTTCGGACGGATGTTGCACCTTGCACCGTGGATGTTGCACCCTGTAAATATCGATTATTCGGACGGCCATAACTTCTGGCTCGTTTAGAGTTACGGGAGTCATAACCTTTCAAAACGAAGGCCTCGATGAGTTCTACGGCTTTGACAGCTTTCAGCCGTCAACGGATTGATTA
Organism: Allium cepa; assembly: GCA_030765085.1. Classification (NCBI taxonomy): domain Eukaryota; kingdom Viridiplantae; phylum Streptophyta; class Magnoliopsida; order Asparagales; family Amaryllidaceae; genus Allium; species Allium cepa. The sequence goes on along the minus strand of CM060946.1, from coordinate 450,969,935 downwards.
ATGCCCAAAAAGGACAACCCGAATCTCAATCGGGCCTCGTAAGTTTTTTACCCTTCGTTTTTTCGACACGTGGATTTTTACAGTAAAACAGGATTACCGTGGCTGGCCTTCGATTTACCATCGCTGGAGAGTAGTGCACCACGGTACTGTTCCGTTTCAAATCCATGCACGTATTTCTAAAAGTCGTACGGCACTATTTCGCCATTTCGGACGGATGTTGCACCTTGCACCGTGGATGTTGCACCCTGTAGATATCGATTATTTGGACGGCCATAACTTCTGGTTCGTTTAGAGTTACGGGAGTCATAACCTGTCAAAACGAAGGCCTTGATGAGTTCTACGGCTTTGACCGCTTTCAGCCATCAACGGATAGATTAATGCCCTAAAAGGACAACCCGAATCTCAATCGGGTCTCGTAAGTTTTTTACCCTTCGTTTTTTCGACACGTGGATTTTTACGGTAAAACAGGATTACCGTGGATGGCCTTCGATTTACCATCGCTGGAGAGTGGTGCACCACGGTACTGTTCCGTTTCAAATACATGCACGCATTTCTAAAAGTCGTACGGCACTGTTTCGCCATTTCGGACGGATGTTGCACCTTGCACCGTGGATGTTGCACCCTATAGATATCGATTATACGGACGACCATAACTTTTGGCTCGTTTAGAGTTATAGGAGCCATAACCTGTCAAAACGAAGGCCTCGATGAGTTCTACGGCTTTGACAGCTTTCAGCCGTCAACGGATAGATTAATGCCCAAAAAGGACAACCCGAATCTCAATTGGGTCTTGTAAGTTTTTTACCCTTCGTTTTTTCGACACGTGGATTTTTACAGTAAAACAGTATTACGGTGGCTGGCCTTCGATTTACCATCGCTGGAGAGTGGTGCACCATGGTACTGTTCCATTTCAAATCCATGCACACATTTCTAAAAGTCGTACGGCACTGTTTCTCCATTTCGGACGGATGTTGCACCTTGCACCGTGGATGTTGCACCCTGTAGATATCGATTATTCGGACGGCCATAACTTCTAGCTCGTTTATAGTTACGGGACCCATAACCTTTCAAAATGAAGGCCCCGATGAGTTCTACGGCTTTGACAGCTTTCAGTCGTCAATGGATAGATTAATGCCCAAAAAGGACAACCCGAATCTCAATCGGGTCTCGTAAGTTTTTTACCCTTCGTTTTTTCGACACGTGGATTTTTATGGTAAAACAGGATTACCGTGGATGGCCTTCGATTTACCATCGCTGGAGAGTGGTGCACCATGGTACTGTTCCTTTTCAAATCCATGCAAGCATTTCTAAAAGTCGTACGGCACTGTTTCGCCATTTCGGACGGATGTTGCACCTTGCACCGTGGATGTTGCACCCTGTAGATATCGATTATTCAAATGCCTATAACTTCTGGCTCGTTTAGAGTTACGGGAGCCACAACCTGTCAAAACGAAGGCCTCGATGAGTTCTACGGCTTTGACAGCTTTCATCCGTCAACGGATAGATTAATGCCGAAAAAGGAAAACCCGAATCTCAATCGGGTCTCGTAAGTTTTTTACCCTTCGTTTTTTCGACACGTGGCTTTTTACGGTAAAACATGATTACCGTTGCCCGTCTTCAACTTCCCATCGCTGGAGAGTGGTGCACCATGGTAATATTCCGTTTCAAATCCATGCACGCATTTCGAAAAATCGTACGGCACTGTTTCGCCATTTCGGACGGATGTTGCACCTTGCACCGTGGATGTTGCACCCTGTAGATATCGATTATTCGGACGGCCATAACTTCTGGCTCGTTTAGAGTTACGGGAGCCATAACCTGTCAAAATGAAGGCCTCGATGAGTTCTATGGCTTTGACAACCTTTAGCCGTCAACGGATAGATTAATACCCAAAAAGGACAACACTAATCTCAATCGGGTCTCGTAAGTTTTTTACCCTTCGTTTTTTCGACACGTGGATCTTTACGGTAAAACAGGATTACCGTGGCCCGTCTTCGACTTCCCATCGCTGGAGAGTGGTGCACCATGGTACTGTTCCGTTTCAAATCCATGCACGCATTTCTAAAGTCGTCAGGCACTGTTTCGGCATTTCGGACGGATGTTGCACCTTGCACCGTGGATGTTGCACCCTGTAGATATCGATTATTCGTACGGACATAACTTCTGACTCGTTTAGAGTTACGGGAGCCATAACCTGTCAAAACGAAGGCCTCGATGAGTTCTACGGCTTTGACAGCTTTCAGCCATCAACGGATAGATTAATGCCCAAAAAGGACAACCCGAATCTCAATCGGGTCTCGTAAGTTTTTTACCCTTCGTTTTTTCGACACGTGGATTTTTATGGTAAAACAGGATTACCGTGGCCCGTCTTCGACTTCCCATCGCTGGAGAGTGGTGCACCATGGTACTGTTTCGTTTCAAATCCATGCACGCATTTCTAAAAGTCGTACGGCACTGTTTCGCCATTTCGAACGGATGTTGCACCATGCACCATGGATGTTGCACCCTGTAGATATCGATTATTTGGACGGCCATAACTTCTGGCTCGTTTATAGTTACGGGAGCCATAACCTGTCAAAACGAAGGCCTCGATGAGTTCTATGGCATTGATAGCTTTGAGCCGCCAACGGATAGATTAATGCCCGGAAAGGACAACCCGAATCTTAATCGGGTCTCGTAAGTTTTTACCCTTCGTTTTTTCGACACGTGGATTTTTATGGTAAAACGGGATTACCGTGGCCCGTCTTCGACTTCCCATCGCTGGAGAGTGGTGCACCATGGTACTGTTCCGTTTCAAATCCATGCACGCATTTCTAAAAGTCGTACGACACTGTTTCACCATTTTGGACGGATGTTGCACCTTGCACCGTCGATGTTGCACCCTGTAGATATCGATTATTCAAACGGCCATAACTTCTGGCTCGTTTAGAGTTACGGGAGCCATAACCTGTCAAAACGAAGGCCTCGATGAGTTCTACGGCTTTGATAGCTTTCAGCCGTCAACGGATTGATTAATGCCCAAAAAGGACAACTCGAATCTCAATCGGGTCGCGTAAGTTTTTTACCCTTCGTTTTTTCGACACGTGGATTTTTACGGTAAAACAGGATTATCGTGGCCCGTCTTCGACTTCCCGTCGCTGCAGAGTGGTGCACCATGGTACTGTTCCGTTTCAAATCCATGCACGCATTTCTAAAACTCGTAAGGCACTGTTTCACCATTTCGGACGGATGTTGCACCTTGCACCGTGGATGTTGCACCCTGTAGATATCGATTATTCGGACGGCCATAACTTCTGACTCGTTTAGAGTTACGGGAGCCATAACCGGTCAAAACGAAGGCCTCGATGAGTTCTACGGCTTTGACAGCTTTCAGCCGTCAACGGATAGATTAATGCCCAAAAAGGACAACCCGAATCTCAATCGGGTCTCGTAAGTTTTTTACCCTTCGTTTTTTCGACACGTGGATTTTTACGGTAAAACAGGATTACCGAGGCTGGCCTTTGATTTACCATCGCTGGAGAGTGGTGCACCATGGCACTGTTCCGTCTCAAATCCATGCACGCATTTCTAAAAGTCGTACGGCACCGTTTCCCCATTTCGGACGGATGTTGCACCTTGCACCGTGGATGTTGCACCCTGTAGATATCGATTATTCGTACGGCCATAACTACAGACTCGTTTAGAGTTATGGGAGCCATAACCTGTCAAAACGAAGGCCTCGATGAGTTCTATGGCTTTGACAGCTTTCAGCCGTCAACGGATAGATTAATGCCCAAAAAGGACAACCCGAATCCCAATCGGGTCTCGTAAGTTTTTTACCCTTCGTTTTTTCGACACGTGGATTTTTACGGTAAAACGGGATTACCGTGGCCCGTCTTCGACTTTCCATCGTTGGAGAGTGGTGCACCATGGTACAGTTCCATTTCAAATCCATGCACGCATTTCTAAAAGAAGTACGACACTGTTTCACCATTTCGGACGGATGTTGCACCTTGCACCGTGGATGTTGCACCCTGTAGATATGGATTATTCAAATGGCCATAACTTCTGGCTCGTTTAGAGTTACGGGAGCCATAACCTGTCAAAATGAAGGCCTCGATGAGTTCTACGGTTTTTACAGCTTTCAGCCATCAATGGATAGATTATTGCCCAAAAAGGACAACCTGAATCTCAATCGGGTCTCGTAAGTTTTTTACCCTTCGTTTTTTCGACACGTGGATCTTTACGGTAAAACAGGATTACCGTGGCCCGTCTTCGACTTCCCATCGCTGGAGAGTGGTGCACCATGGTACTGTTCCATTTCAATTCCATGCACGCATTTCTAAAAGTCATACGACACTGTTTTGCCATTTCGGACTGATGTTGCACCTTGCACCGTGGATGTTGCACCCAGTAGATATCGATTATTCGGACGGCCATAACTTCTGGCTCGTTTAGAGTTACGGGAGCCATAACCTGTCAAAACGAAGGCCTCGATGAGTTCTACGGCTTTGACAGCTTTCAGCCGCCAACGGATAGATTAATGCCCAAAAATAGCAACCCGAATCTCAATCGGGCCTCGTAAGTTTTTTACCCTTCTTTTTTTCGACAAGTGGATTTTTACGGTAAAACAGGATTAACGTGGCTGGCCTACGATTTACCATCGCTGGAGAGTGGTGCACCATGGTACTGTTTCATTTCAAATCCATGCACGCATTTCTAAAAGTCGTACGGCACTGTTTCGCCATTTCGGACGGATGTTGCACCTTGCACCGTGGATGTTGCACCCTGTAGATATCGATTATTTGGACGGCCATAACTTCTGGCTCGTTTAGAGTTACGGGAGCCATAACCTGTCAAAACGAAGGCCTCGATGAGTTCTACGGCTTTGACAGCTTTCAGCCGTCAACGGAGAGATTAATGCCCAAAAAGGACAACCCGAATCTCAATCGGGTCTCGTAAGTTTTTTACCCTTCGTTTTTTCGACACGTGGATTTTTACGGTAAAACAGGATTGCCGTGGCCTGTCTTCGACTTCCCATCGCTGGAGAGTGGTGCACCATGGTACTGTTCCGTTTCAAATCCATGCACGCATTTCTAAAAGTCGTACGGCACTGTTTCGCCATTTCGGACGGATGTTGCACCTTGCACCGTGGATGTTGCACCCTGTAGATATCGATTATTCGGACGGCCATAACTTCTGGCTCGTTTAGAGTTACGGGAGCGATAACCTGTCAAAACGAAGGCCTCGATGAGTTCTACGGCTTTGACAGCTTTCAGCCGCCGACGGATAGATTAATGCCCAAAAAGGGCAACCCGAATCTCAATCGGGCCTCGTAAGTTTTTTACCCTTTGTATTTTCGACACGTGGATTTTTACGGTAAAACAGGATTACCGTGGCTGGCCTTCGATTTACCATCGCTGGAGAGTGGTGCACCATGGTACTGTTCCGTTTCAAATCCATGCACGCATTTCTAAATGTCGTACGGCACTGTTTCGCCATTTCGGACGGATGTTGCACCTTGCACCGTGGATGTTGCACCCTGTAGATATCGATTATTTGGACGGCCATAACTTCTGGCTCGTTTAGAGTTACGGGAGCCATAACCTGTCAAAACGAAGGCCTCGATGAGTTCTACGGCTTTGACAGCTTTCAGCCATCAACGGATAGATTAATGCCCAAAAAGGACAACCGGAATCTCAATCGGGTCTCGTAAGTTTTTTACCCTTCGTTTTTCCGACACGTGGATTTTTACGGTAAAACAGGATTACCGTGGCCCGTCTTCGACTTCCCATCGCTGGAGAGTGGTGCACCATGGTACTGTTCCGTTTCAATTCCATGCACGCATTTCTAAAAGTCGTACGGCACTGTTTCGCCATTTCGGACGGATGTTGCACCATGCACCATGGATGTTGCACCCCGTAGATATCGATTATTCGGACGGCCATAACTTCTGGCTCGTTTAGAGTTACGGGGATCATAACCTGTCAAAACGAAGGCCTCGATGAGTTCTACGGCTTTGACAGCTTTCAGCCGCCAACGGATAGATTAATGCCCAAAAAGGGAAACCCGAATCTCAATCGGGCCTCGTAATTTTTTTACACTTCGTTTTTTCGACACGTGTGATTTTTACGGTAAAACAGGATTACCGTGGCTGGCCTACGATTTACCATTGCTGGAGAGTGGTGCACCATGGTACTGTTCCGTTTCAAATCCATGCACGCATTTCTAAAAGTCGTACGGCACTGTTTCGCCATTTTGGACGGATGTTGCACCTTGCACCGTGGATGTTGCACCCTGTAGATATCGATTATTTGGACGGCCATAACTTCTGACTCGTTTAGAGTTACGGGAGCCATAACCTGTCAAAACGAAGCCCTCGATGAGTTCTACGGCTTTGACAGCTTTCAGCCGTCAACGGATAGATTAATGCCCAAAAAGGACAACCCGAATCTCAATCGGGTCTCGTAAGTTTTTTACCCTTCGTTTTTTCGACACGTGGATTTTTACGGTAAAACAGGATTGCCGTGGCCCGTCTTCGACTTCCCATCGCTGGAGAGTTGTGTGCCATGGTACTGTTCCGTTTCAAATCCATACACGCATTTCTAAAAGTCGTACGGCACTGTTTCGCGATTTCGGACGGATGTTGCACCATGCACCGTGGATGTTGCACCCTGTAGATATCGATTATTCGGACGGCCATAACTTCTGGCTCGTTTAGAGCTACGGGAGCCATAACCTGTCAAAACGAAGGCCTCAATGAGTTCTATAGCTTTGACAGCTTTCAGCCGTCAACGGATAGATTAATGCCCAAAAAGGACAACCCGAATCTCAATCGGGTCTCGTAAGGTTTTTACCCTTCGTTTTTTCGACACGTGGATTTTTACGGTAAAACAGGATTACCGTGGCCCCTCTTCGACTTTCCATCGCTGGAGAGTGGTGCACTATGGTACTATTCCTTTTCAAATCCATGCACGCATTTGTAAATGTCCTACGGCACTGTTTCGCCATTTCGGACGGATGTTGCACCTTGCACCGTGGATGTTGCACCCTGTAGATATCGATTATTCGGACGACCATAACTTCTGAATCGTTTAGAGTTACGGGAGCCATAACCTGTCAAAACGAAGGCCTCGATGAGTTCTATGGCTTTGACCGCTTTCAGCCATCAACAAATATATTAATGCCCAAAAAGGACAACCCGAATCCCAATCGGGTCTCGTAAGTTTTTTACCCTTCGTTTTTTCGACACGTGGATTTTTATGGTAAAACGGGATTACCGTGGCCCGTCTTCGACTTCCCATCGCCGGAGAGTGGTGCACCATGGTACCGTTCCATTTCAAATCCGTGCATGTATTTCTAAAAGACGTACGACACTGTTTCACCACGGCTTTGACCGCTTTCAGCCGTCAACGGATAGACTAATGCCCAAAAAGGACAACCCGAATCTCAGTCGGGTCTCGTAATTTTTTTACTCTTCGTTTTTTCGACACGTGGATTTTTACGGTAAAACAGGATTACCGTGGCTGGCCTTCGATTTACCATCGCTGGAGAGTGGTGCACCATGGTACAGTTCCATTTCAAATCCATGCACGCATTTCTAAAAGTCGTACGATACTGTTTCGCAATTTCGGACGGATGTTGCACCTTGCACCGTGGATGTTGCACCCTGTAGATATCGATTATTCGGACGGCCATAACTTCTGGCTCGTTTAGAGTTACGGGAGCCATAACCTGTCAAAACAAAGGCCTCGATGAGTTCTATGGCTTTGACAGCTTTCAGCCGTCAACGGATAGATTAATGCCCAAAAAGAACAACCCGAATCTCAATCGGGTCTCGTATGTTTTTAACCCTTCGTTTTTTCGACACGTGGATTTTTACGGTAAAACGGGATTACCGTGGCTGGTCTTCGATTTACCATCGCTGGAGAGTGGTGCACCATGGTACTGTTCCGTTTCAAATCGATGCACGCATTTCTAAAAGTCGTACGGCACTGTTTCGCCATTTCGGACGGATGTTGCACCTTGCACCGTGGATGTTGCACCCTGTAGATATCGATTATTCGGAAGGCCATAACTTCTGGCTCGTTTAGAGTTACGGGATCCATAACCTGTCAAAACGAAGGCCTCGATGAGTTCTACGGCTTTGACAGCTTTCAGCCGTCAACGTATAGACTAATGCCCAAAAAGGACAACCCGAATCTCAATCGGGTCTCGTAAGTTTTTAACCCTTCGTTTTTTCGACACGTGGATTTTTACGGTAAAACGGGATTACGGTGGCTGGCCTTCGATTTACCATCGCTGGAGAGTGGTGCACCATGGTACAGTTCCATTTCAAATCCATGCACGCATTTCTAAAAGTCGTACGATACTGTTTCGCAATTTCGGACGGATGTTGCACCTTGCACCGTGGATGTTGCACCCTGTAGATATCGATTATTCGGACGGCCATAACTTCTGGCTCGTTTAGAGTTACGGGAGCCATAACCTGTCAAAACAAAGGCCTCGATGAGTTCTATGGCTTTGACAGCTTTCAGCCGTCAACGGATAGATTAATGCCCAAAAAGAACAACCCGAATCTCAATCGGGTCTCGTATGTTTTTAACCCTTCGTTTTTTCGACACGTGGATTTTTACGGTAAAACGGGATTACCGTGGCTGGTCTTCGATTTACCATCGCTGGAGAGTGGTGCACCATGGTACTGTTCCGTTTCAAATCGATGCACGCATTTCTAAAAGTCGTACGGCACTGTTTCGCCATTTCGGACGGATGTTGCACCTTGCACCGTGGATGTTGCACCCTGTAGATATCGATTATTCGGAAGGCCATAACTTCTGGCTCGTTTAGAGTTACGGGATCCATAACCTGTCAAAACGAAGGCCTCGATGAGTTCTACGGCTTTGACAGCTTTCAGCCGTCAACGTATAGACTAATGCCCAAAAAGGACAACCCGAATCTCAATCGGGTCTCGTAAGTTTTTAACCCTTCGTTTTTTCGACACGTGGATTTTTACGGTAAAACGGGATTACGGTGGCTGGCCTTCGATTTACCATCGCTGGAGAGTGGTGCACCATGGTACTGTTCCATTTCAAATCCATGCACGCATTTCTAAAAGTCGTACGACACTGTTTCGCCATTTCGGGCGGATGTTGCACCTTGCACCGTGGATGTTGCACCCTGAAGATATCGATTATTCGGACGGCCATAACTTCTGGCTCGTTTTGAGTTACGAGAGCCATAACCTATCAAAACGAAGGCTTCGATGAGTTCTACTGCTTTGACCACTTTCAGCCGTCAACGGATAGATTAATGCCCAAAAAGGACAACCCGAATCTCAATCGGGTCTCGTAAGTTTTTAACCCTTCGTTTTTTCGACGCGTGGATTTTTACGGTAAAACGGGATTACGGTGGCTGGTCTTCGATTTACCATCGCTGGAGAGTGGTGCACCATGGTACTGTTCTGTTTCAAATCCATGCACGCATTTCTAAAAGTCGTACGACACTGTTTCGCCATTTCGGACGGATGTTGCACCTTGCACCGTGGATGTTGCACCCTGTAGATATCGATTATTCGGACGGCCATAACTTCTGGCTCGTTTAGAGTTACGAGAGCCATAACCTATCAAAACGAAGGCCTCGATGACTTCTACGGCTTTGACCGCTCTCAGCCGTCAACAGATAGATTAATGTCCAAAAAGGACAATCCGAATCTCAATCGGGTCTCGTAAGTTTTTTACCATTCGTTTTTTCGACACATGAATTTTTACGGTAAAACAGGATTACCGTGGCTGGCCTTCGATTTACCATCGCTGGAGAGTGGTGCACCATGGTACTGTTCCGTTTCAAATCCATGCACGCATTTCTAAAAGTCGTACGACACTGTTTCGCCATTTCGGACGGATGTTGCACCTTGCACCGTGGATGTTGCACCTTGTAGATATCGATTATTCGGACGGCCATAACTTCTGGCTCGTTTAGAATTACGGGAGCCATAACCTATCAAAACGAAGGCCTCGATGAGTTCTACGGCTTTGACAGCTTTCAGCCATCAACGGATAGATCAATGCCCAAAAAGGACAACCCGAATCTCAATCGGGTCTCGTAAGTTTTTTACCCTTCGTTTTTTCGACACGTGGATTTTTACGGTAAAACTGGATTACCGTGGATGGCCTTCGATTTACCATCGCTGGATTGTGGTGCACCATGGTACTGTTCCGTTTCAAATCCATGCACGCATTTCTAAAAGTCGTACGGCACTGTTTCGCCATTTCGGACGGATGTTGAACCTTGCACCGTGGATGTTGCACCCTGTAGATATCGATTATTCGGACGACCATAACTTCTGGCTCGTTTAGAGTTACGGGAGCCATAACCTGTCAAAACGAAGGCCTCGATGACTTCTACGGCTTTGACAGCTTTCAGCCGTCAACGGATAGATTAATGCCCAAAAAGGACAACCCTAATCTCAATCGGGTCTCGTAAGTTTATTACCCTTCGTTTTTTCGACACGTGGATTTTTATGGTAAAACTGGATTACCGTGGCTGGCCTTCGATTTACCATCGCTGGAGAGTGGTGCACCATGGTACTGTTCCGTTTCAAACCCATGCACGCATTTCTAAAAGTCGTACGGCACTGTTTCGCCATTTCGGACGGATGTTGCACCTTGCACCGTGGATGCTGCACCCTGTAGATATCGATTATTCGGACGGCCATAACTTCTGCCTCGTTTAGAGTTATGGGAGCCATAACCTGTCAAAACGAAGGCCTCGATGAGTTCTACGGCTTTGACGGCTTTCAGCCGTCAACCGATAGATTAATGCCCAAAAAGGACAACCCGAATCTCAATCGGGTCTCGTAAGTTTTTTACCCTTCGTTTTTTCGACACGTGGATTTCTACAGAAAAACGTGATTACCGTGGCCCGTCTTCGACTTCCCATCGCTGAAGAGTGGTGCATCATGGTACTGTTCCGTTTCAAATCCATGCACCCATTTCTAAAGGTCGTACCGCATTGTTTCGCCATTTCGGACGGATGTTGCACCTTGCACCGTGGATGTTGCACCCTGTAGATATCGATTATTCGGACGGCCATAACTTCTGGCTCGTTTAGAGTTTCGGGAGCCATAACCTGTCAAAACGAAGGCCTTAATGAGTTCTACGGCTTTGACAGCTTTCAGCCGTCAACGGATAGATTAATGCCCAAAAAGGACAACCCGAATCTCAATCGGGTCTCGTAAGTTTTTTACCCTTCGCTTTTTCGACACGTGGATTTTTACGGTAAAACTTGATTACCGTGGCTGGCCTTCGATTTACAATCGCTGGAGAGTGGTGCACCATGGTACTGTTCCGTTTCAAAACCATGCACGCATTTCAAAAAGTCGTACGTCACTGTTTCGCCATTTCGGACGGATGTTGCACCTTGCACCATGGATGTTGCACCCTGTAGATATCGATTATTCGGACGGCCACAACTTCTGGCTCGTTTAGAGTTACGGGAGCCATAACCTGTCAAAACGAAGGACTCGATGAGTTCTACGGCTTTGACAGCTTTCAGCCGTCAACGGATAGATTAATGTCCAAAAAGGACAACCCGAATCTCAATCGGGTCTCGTAAGTTTTTTACCCTTCGTTTTTTCGACACATGAATTTTTACGTTAAAACAGGATTACCGTGGCTGGCCTTCGATTTACCATCGCTGGAGAGTGGTGCACCATGGTACTGTTCCGTTTCAAATCCATGCACGCATTTCTAAAAGTCGTACGACCCTGTTTCGCCATTTCGGACGGATGTTGCACCTTGCACCGTGGATGTTGCACCCTGTAGATATCGATTATTCGGACGGTCATAACTTCTGGCTCGTTTAGAATTACGGGAGCCATAACCTGTCAAAACGAAGGCCTCGATGAGTTCTACGGCTTTGACAGCTTTCAGCCGTCAACGGATAGATTAATGCCCAAAAAGGACAACCCGAATCTCAATCGGGTCTCGTAAGTTTTTTACCCTTCGTTTTTTCGACACGTGGATTTTTACGGTAAAACAGGATTACCGTGGCTGGCCTTCGATTTACCATCGCTGGAGAGTGGTGCACCATGGTACTGTTCCGTTTCAAATCCATGCACGCATTTCTAAAAGTTGTACGGCACTGTTTCGCCATTTCGGACGGATGTTGCGCCTTGCACCGTGGATGTTGCACCCTATAGATATCGATTATTCGGACGGCCATAACATCTGGCTCGTTTAGAGTTACGAGAGCCATAACCTGTCAAAACGAAGGCCTCGATGAGTTCTACGTCTTTGACAGCTTTCAGCCGTCAGCGGATAGACTAATGCCCAAAAAGGGCAACCCGAATCTTAGTCGGGTCTCGTAAGTTTTTTACCCTTCGTTTTTTCGACACGTGGATTTTTACGGTAAAACAGGATTACGGTGGCTGGTCATCGATTTACCATCACTGGAGAGTGGTGCACCATGGTACTGTTCCGTTTCAAATCCATGCACACATTTCTAAAAGTCGTACGGCACTGTTTCGCCATTTCGGACGGATGTTGCACCTTGCACCGTGGATGTTGCACCCTGTAGATATCGATTATTCGGACGACCATAACTTCTGGCTTGTTTAGAGTTACGGGAGCCATGACCTGTCAAAACGAAGGCCTCGATGAGTTCTACGGCTTTGATAGCTTTCAGCCGTCAACGGATAGATTAATGCCCAAAAAGGACAACCCGAATCTCAATCGGGTCTCGTAAGTTTTTAACCCTTCGTTTTTTCGACACGTGGATTTTTACGGTAAAACGGGATTACGGTGGCTGGTCTTCGATTTACCATCGCTGGAGAGTGGCGCACCATGGTACTGTTCCGTTTCAAATCCATGCACGCATTTCTAAAAGTCGTACGACACTGTTTCGCCATTTCGGACGGATGTTGCACCTTGCACCGTGGATGTTGCACCCTGTAGATATCGATTATTCGGACGGCCATAACTTCTGGCTCGTTTAGAGTTACGGGAGCCATAACCTATCAAAACGAAGGCCTCGATGACTTCTACGGCTTTGACCGCTCTCAGCCGTCAACGGATAGATTAATGTCCAAAAAGGACAACCCGAATCTCAATCGGGTCTCGTAAGTTTTTTACCATTCGTTTTTTCGACACATGAATTTTTACGGTAAAACAGGATTACCGTGGCTGGCCTTCGATTTACCATCGCTGGAGAGTGGTGCACCATGGTACTGTTCCGTTTCAAATCCATGCACGCATTTCTAAAAGTCGTACGACACTGTTTCGCCATTTCGGACGGATGTTGCACCTTGCACCGTGGATGTTGCACCTTGTAGATATCGATTATTCGGACGGCCATAACTTCTGGCTCGTTTAGAATTACGGGAGCCATAACCTGTCAAAACGAAGGCCTCGATGAGTTCTACGGCTTTGACAGCTTTCAGCCATCAACGGATAGATCAATGCCCAAAAAGGACAACCCGAATCTCAATCGGGTCTCGTAAGTTTTTTACCCTTCTTTTTTTCGACACGTGGATTTTTACGGTAAAACTGGATTACCGTGGATGGCCTTCGATTTACCATCGCTGGATTGTGGTGCACCATGGTACTGTTCCGTTTCAAATCCATGCACGCATTTCTAAAAGTCGTACGGCACTGTTTCGCCATTTCGGACGGATGTTGAACCTTGCACCGTGGATGTTGCACCCTGTAGATATCGATTATTCGGACGGCCATAACTTCTGGCTCGTTTAGAATTACGGGAGCCATAACCTGTCAAAACGAAGGCCGCGATGACTTCTACGGCTTTGACAGCTTTCAGCCATCAACGGATAGATTAATGCCCAAAAAGGACAACCCTAATCTCAATCGGGTCTCGTAAGTTTATTACCCTTCGTTTTTTCGACACGTGGATTTTTACGGTAAAACGAGATTACCGTGGCTGGCCTTCGATTTACCATCGCTGGAGAGTGGTGCACCATGGTACTGTTCCGTTTCAAACCCATGCACGCATTTCTAAAAGTCGTACGGCACTGTTTCGCCATTTCGGACGGATGTTGCACCTTGCACCGTGGATGCTGCACCCTGTAGATATCGATTATTCGGACGGCCATAACTTCTGCCTCGTTTAGAGTTACGGGAGCCATAACCTGTCAAAACGAAGGCCTCGATGAGTTCTACGGCTTTGACAGCTTTCAGCCGTCAACCGATAGATTAATGCCCAAAAAGGACAACTCGAATTTCAATCGGGTCTCGTAAGTTTTTTACCCTTCGTTTTTTCGACACGTGGATTTTTACGGTAAAACGTGATTACCGTGGCCCGTCTTCGACTTCCCATCGCTGAAGAGTGGTGCATCATGGTACTGTTCCGTTTCAAATCCATGCACGCATTTCTAAAAGTCGTACGGCACTGTTTCGCCATTTCGGACGGATGTTGCACCTTGCACCGTGGATGTTGCACCCTGTAGATATCGATTATTCGGACGGCCATAACTTCTGGCTCGTTTAGAGTTACGGGAGCCATAACCTGTCAAAACGAAGGCCTCGATGAGTTCTACGGCTTTGACAGCTTTCAGCCGTCAACGGATAGATTAATGCCCAAAAAGGACAACCCGAATCTCAATCGGGTCTCGTAAGTTTTTTACCCTTCGTTTTTTCGACACGTGGATTTGTACGGTAAAACAGGATTACCGAGGATGGCCTTCGATTTACCATCGATGGAGAGTGGTGCACCATGGTACTGTTCCGTTTCAAATCCATGCACGCATTTCTAAAAGTCGTACGACCCTGTTTCTCCATTTCGGACGGATGTTGCACCTTGCACCGTGGATGTTGCACCCTGTAGATATCGATTATTCGGACGGTCATAACTTCTGGCTCGTTTAGAATTACGGGAGCCATAACCTGTCAAAACGAAGGCCTCGATGAGTTCTACGGCTTTGACAGCTTTCAGCCGTCAACGGATAGATTAATGCCCAAAAGGACAACCCGAATCTCAATCGGGTCTCGTAAGTTTTTTACCCTTCGTTTTTTTGACACGTGGATTTTTACGGTAAAACTGGATTACCGTGGCTGGCCTTCGATTTACCATCGCTGGAGAGTGGTGCACCATGGTACTGTTCCATTTCAAATCCATGCACGCATTTCTAAAAGTCGTACGGCACTGTTTCGCCATTTCGGACGGATGTTGCACCTTGCACCGTGGATGTTGCACCCTGTAGATATCGATTATTCGGACGACCATAACTTCTGTCTCGTTTAGAGTTACGGGAGCCATAACCTGTCAAAACGAAGGCCTCGATGAGTTCTACGGCTTTGACAGCTTTCAGCCGTCAACGGATAGATTAATGCCCAAAAAGGACAACCCGAATCTCAATCGGGCCACGTAAGTTTTTAACCCTTCGTTTTTTCGACACGTGGATTTTTACGGTAAAACGGGATTACGGTGGCTGGTCTTCGATTTACCATCGCTGGAAAGTGGTGCACCATGGTACTGTTCCGTTTCAAATCCATGCACGCATTTCTAAAAGTCGTACGACACTGTTTCGCCATTTCGGACGGATGTTGCACCTTGCACCGTGGATGTTGCACCCTGTAGATATCGATTATTCGGACGGCCATAACTTCTGGCTCGTTCGGAATTACGGGAGCTATAACCTGTCAAAACGAAGGCCTCGATGAGTTCTACGGCTTTGACAGCTTTCGGCCGTCATTGGATAGATTAATGCCCAAAAAGGACAACCCGAATCTCAATTGGGTCTCTTAAGTTTTTTACCCTTCGTTTTTTCGAGACGTGGATTTGTACGGTAAAACAGGATTACCGAGGCTGGCCTTCGATTTACCATCGATGGAGAGTGGTGCACCATGGCACTGTTCATTTCAAATCCATGCACGCGTTTCTAAAAGTCGTACGACACTGTTTCGCCATTTCGGACGGATGTTGCACCTTGCACCGTGGATGTTGCACCCTGTAGATATCGATTATTCGAACGGCCATAACTTCTGGCTCGTTTAGAATTACGGGAGCCATAACCTGTCAAAACGAAGGCCTCGATGAGTTCTACGGCTTTGACTGCTTTCAACCGTCAACGGATAGTTTAATGCCCAAAAAGGACAACCCGAATCTCAATCGGGTCTCGTAAGTTTTTTACCCTTCGTTTTTTCGACACGTGGATTTTTATGGTAAAACTGGATTACCGTGGCTGGCCATCGATTTACCATCGCTGGAGAGTGGTGCACCATGGTACTGTTCCGTTTCAAATCCATGCACGCATTTCTAAAAGTCGTACGACACTGTTTCGCCATTTCGGACGGATGTTGCACCTTGCACCGTGGATGATGCACTCTGTAGATATCGATTATTCGGACGGCCATAACTTCTGGCTCGTTTAGAGTTACGGGAGCCATAACCTGTCAAAACGAAGGCCTCGATGAGTTCTACGGCTTTGACAGCTTTCATCCGTCAACGGATATATTAATGCCCAAAAAGGACAACCCGAATCTCAATCGGGTCTCGTAAGTTTATTACCCTTCGTTTTTTCGACACGTGGCTTTTTACGGTAAAACGGGATTACCGTGGCTGGCCTTCGATTTACCATCGCTGGAGAGTGGTGCACCATGGTACTGTTCCATTTCAAACCCATGCACGCATTTCTAAAAGTCGTACGGCACTGTTTCGCCATTTCGGACGGATGTTGCACCTTGCACCGTGGATGCTGCACCTTGTAGATATCGATTATTCGGACGGCCATAACTTCTGCCTCGTTTAGAGTTACGGGAGCCATTACCTGTCAAAACGAAGGCCTCGATGAGTTCTACGGCTTTGACAGCTTTCAGCCGTCAACGGATAGATTAATGCCCAAAAAGGACAACCCGAATCTCAATCGGGTCTTGTAAGTTTTTTACCCTTCGTTTTTTCGACACGTGGATTTTTACGGCAAAACAGGATTACCGTGGCTGGCCTTCGATTTACCATCGCTGGAGAGTGGTGCACCATGGTACTATTCTGTTTCAAATCCATGCACGCATTTCTAAAGGTCGTACGGCACTGTTTCGCCATTTCGGACGGATGTTGCACCTTGCACCGTGGATGGTGCACCCTTTAGATATCGATTATTCGGACGGCCATAACTTCTGGCTCGTTTAGAGTTTCGGGAGCCATAACCTGTCAAAACGAAGGCCTTGATGTGTTCTGCGGCTTTTACAGCTTTTAGCCGTCAACGGATAGATTAATGCCCAAAAAGGACAACCCGAATCTCAATCGGGTCTCGTAAGTTTTTTACCCTTCGTTTTTTCGACACGTGGATTTTTACGGTAAAACTGGATTACCGTGGCTGGCCTTCGATTTACCATCGTTGGAGAGTGGTGCACCATGGTACTGTTCCGTTTCAAATCCATGCACGCATTTCTAAAAGTCGTACGTCACTGTTTCGCCATTTCGGACGGATGTTGCACCTTGCACCGTGGATGTTGCACCCTGTAATTATCGATTATTCGGACGGCCATAACTTCTGGCTCGTTTAGAGTTACGGGAGCCATAACCTATCAAAACGAAGGCCTCGATGAGTTCTATGGCTTAGACAGCTTTCAACCGTCAACGGATAGATTAATGCCCAAAAAGGACAACCCGAATCTCAATCGGGTCTCGTAAGTTTTTATCCCTTCGTTTTTTCGACACGTGGATTTTTACGGTAAAACGGGATTACGGTGGCTGGTCTTCGATTTACCATCGCTGGAGAGTTTTGCACCATGGTACTGTTCCGTTTCAAATCCATGCACGCATTTCTAAAAGTCGTACGGTGTTATCCCGCTTTTTGGCAAAGCCGCGATACCAAAAGAGCGATTGAAAAGGAAGGACGGTTCGCCTCAGAGGTTGATCGTATTTTCCTTCGCCATGGATATCACTGAATTTTATCCGAGTCCAGAATGAGCTACAATTGATGGGACACTGCAAGAAAGGCCACAGGAGTCAGCATTTCAAATTTCAAGTCGATCCGAGTTCGTATGCTCAAGTTATGATCGAGGCAACTTGGAGGGAACACACTGATTTCGAATCCATGATGATGGTTGTCTTCGAATCCATCGTCACGCCCCATTTCGAAACCATCGCTTCGAACCCATCAAGTTCGAAACCATCACCTTCGAAACCCTCGGGATGCCTCGACCTCGAACCCATCAGAGAGTAGCTGGTTCGAACCCATACTCGGCTGCCTCAGTTCGAAACCATCGGACATGCATGCTTCGAACCCATACATAAGCTTCGTTCGAACCCATCCCTGAAGTCGTGTTCGAACCCATCGTAGAGCCATGCTTCGAACCCATCACAAAGGCCTTCTTCGAACCCATCCTGTGTTGCCTTGTTCGAACCCACTGGGTCAACCCACTTGTCTTCCATCGGTTCGAAATCACCGAGATACACGGAGTCGAAGCAGTCAACACGGAGCGAAGTCCGGATCGGTTCGAAACTTGCGCTCCACGTCACCACGAAGTCGCGTGCCATGATGGATTCGAAACCATCGTTTCGAAACCATGGGTTCGAACCAAACAGCCGTGCCATGAATCCTATTTCGAACCCATCATATCTCCCAATCTACTGATCCAAATGTCATGAAATTTTCACAGATGCTAGCATACATGTTGAAGAATGTCCTCGCCAAATTTCACCTCGATTGGATGAATTCTTGATCGGTTCGAATGGAGTTTGAACCGATGCCAAAGTGGGCCCAAACTTCCCGAGACCGTACGTGTGGCCCCCCTCACGTGCCAGAAGTGGTCTCCCGAGTTTTCAGCGAGATACCAGCAGCCTACACCTATAAATAGAGCCCCAGGGCCAACAGAAAAAGGATCTTCTGACTCTGAGACGCCGAGACTCTGCCGGATCAAGATCTCCATCATCCTACATCATAATCCTACTGTTGATTTCGAATTTCCAGTTGTAACTTGCTGTGGATCGCTGTAATAACTTGTAATCATTGAAAGAGAATCAATAAAACATCAAAAAACTTCACAGTGGACGTAGGCAACACGCCGAACCACTATAAATCGCTTGTCTACGCATTTACTTTACTGTTGATTGGAGTTTTTGTTAGATAATATCTGTTTTGAACTTGCATTCTTGACTATTATCTCTTCAACGACTCCCGAAGAGTGTTGTGCCCAATTTTGACACAAACACTTTGGTGCTTTCACTGAGAAAACCCAACTTTTCTCCTGCTCGTTGGATCTGTCATCGATACCGGATTGAACAAATCTAAGAGAGAGATCCAGATTGTTAAATCCAACTTCCTTCCCTTCTATTCAGATTTGCATAAAGTCTAGGAAAGGAACTCAACTGTAAAAATGGTTAGCACAAGAACCACCTCGAACGCCGTCAATCAAGAAGGACAGGATAGACAGAATCCTGCCCCTCTGCCTCCACCTAATCAAGATGCCGCTGGGCACTCCGAACTGTCGGGTCCGGTTACCCGACAAGAATTGCAGTTGTTACTTCAAGAGCTGACCCAGAGTCGGCGACAACTAGAAGAACAGCTACGCGCCAACGCTGAGCTAATCAACCAGCTGGATCGCCAGAAACGAAAACGATCCACGAGAGATCGTGCTTATCGCTCTTCTAGTGAAAGTTCTTCATCTTCTGATTATCATAACCGACCTCCACGACCCCGGTTAGATGAGGGTCGTATGCCATCCTAAGACAACCCCCTTCTGCTTGTCATCATGTTTTTTTTTTACACAATTTAGTTTGGGCTAATTAGGTTTGCCTTCTTTTCTGACCAACTATTTTCTTACTGTTTTTTTTTCTTTCCTTTTTTTTTTACTTCCCAAGATCCACTCCAATCAATATAAAAATATTGATACACCTCATTGTAAAAACTATTTGATTAGTCACATAGTTTTTTTACACCAGAGTATGTTTTTGTTTATATATACTTATGTTCTGATTAACTCAGCCCATTTATTTTTTTTTAGCAAAATCAAACTGAATCATTCACAACTAAACAACCAAGAAGATCCCTTCCATTTGGATCTCTGTGCCATTCATTCAACTAATTCCTACTTGTTTCCTTGTGTTTCTCATTGGTGTATTAAGTGAAATATGGGAACTAACTCATAGCATTTTAACTTACCAAAATTTTCCCTTGCAATGACCAATTTGAGACTGTGCATGTTTCTGTGCAACTGTGTGCACATAGTCATGCACAACTGCAGTTTACTGCCTCTTTGGTCCTTAAGGGGACTAATTTCATTTAGGTATGATTCTGAAATGAATTAATTGAATCTACAAATTTCACTTATACCAATAATTACCCAAATGCAGTTTTACTTCTGAGTTACCCCTTCTATGTTATTCTTTTCTTTTTCTGTCCATGGTATTTCTTATCTCATGATGCTAATGGTGACTAGATGAACAGGTTCTAGGTGTTCCTAAACAACTTAATACATAAGCATACTAGTTTACTTATGCTTCAGACCCACTACCAATTTCCTTATCTAATTCTCAAGAAATAAGTATGTTCACAGTTTCTAACATAAAGCAAAAGGCCTTATCACCTTTTACTGAAAATAATGTTCATTACAACATGCTTTTCCCCAATCATTCTTTACATAATAATAAAGTTTTTCCTTGCATAATTTGAAACATCACTACATAAAGCTTTTACTGAAAACAAAACAGAAGAACTACTCTCCTACAAAATCCTAGCTTAGTTAGTTTGCAATTCCTTCAAGCATCATATGACTGCATCTTACTATTTAGCATCCTTTCTTCCTGCAACCATCTCAGGGTCTGCTTCACCATGCAAGTGAAACACCCATTTGATGCAAGCAACAAACATGTCAGATTGAAATCTGGTATGAGTAAGTTCAATTGACAAGTACATAAGATTTATGAAACTGATTCCATATCAACTTAAGTTCAGACACTAACTGTTTTACCCAAATTGTTAACCCCTTTCATCAGGTACTCATTTTTGTTGTGTATTTACAGTGAAATGAATGAATTGTTAAATGCATGTATGAGTGCTTAAAACCAATTCTTTAGCAAAGATTCTTATTTCAAGAATTCATAGCAGCCATCATACAAATCATACAGGCATTTCATAACTATTGAACAAGCAAAACTCCTATCATTTAGCTAAAGCATCAAAACTGGTCTGCATACCAGTACTCACCATACTCTTAGCATATACATCTTTGCTTATCAATCCATAACACATTTTTCTTTTAAGAGTCCAGTATCACATTTTGTAGTTGCACTGGTGCACACTGCCTGGAAGCTACTGTTTGATCTTCCAGTGCACTACTAGCTTTTGGACATAAACATGTCATGTGCAAACTTACACCCCAACCTTGATGCAAGCCAACTACCATGTCATACCCCCTTTCCTCATATCCAACCTGATAGAGGTGACCCATGCCTTGAGTTTAATTACTAAATTCTTTCCCATGACCCCTTATTGCCTATGCAGTGTCATGTCCCACCCTGTTGTGCCCCTAATCTATGCATACAAGCAGTTTTTACACATCCATCAACCATTCAGTAACCCATGTATTCAACCATCACTCATATTTGAAAGTCATTTCAAGTTAATTTCCTGCAGAAACATATTTTTGGTTGAAGCATAACTCAGAGCATTTCCAAATGGAACGCTACTAGGGTTCTCTAGTAATAAGGTCCTTGTAGCCATCCCATGCATTATAATGTATTTTCTCAATAACCTTATTTCCAGAGGGTACCCTATGATGCATCAAGATTTAACATGTGGAACTTCCAATGTATCTCAATCATCTTTTCAAATGCAAGACATAAGCCAGAGGATTCCCTTCCCCTTACTGCCTTGCACCCTACTTTTCTTGCTAGTATATACTTAAACCAAAAAATATTTTCTCAAACTTAGAATTCCACCAGTAAGTCAGTTATTATCATGCTATCATTAAATTAACATGTACAATCAAGTCATAATTTAAATAGTAACAAAGCACTGCAAAACACAAAGCCCAGAAACTACAGGAAATTGTCAACTAAAATGCATATAAACATCACAGAGAAATCAAGATAAGCTAAAGGTTTTTATGGCTGCCTTCCAAAGGTCTTAATGCCTTGCCAAGTGAGGATTTACTCACCATGTTTCTTCTTCCTAGGTCTTGATTCAAGTTTGTCATTTTTTTCTCCTTAACCTGTTGCTTACTTCCCTTTTCTGTGTTTTGATTTCTGGCCTTCCAATGTGCACCCGTAGGAGATAGTATGGTATATAGTGGAGTTGTTAGGGTTTTAAGGTTAGTTAGGTAATTTATTTTCATCAGAAATTCCATCATTACTTCCTAATTTCACCCAACAGTTTACCCTCTCCCTGCAATTCTCCTTTTTCCCTGTCTTAACCCTTTTGGCAAAGTTCTTTCACACATTTCATGCATGATTTCTTTGGCTCAGGCATTCCTTGTCTTTTCTGGGTGATAGTTATGCATATAATTTTTATTTGAACGGCCAGCTAGGTGTGTGTTTCTGCTAACTACTGGGTATATGCATGTGTATCCCTATGTGTGTATATTTTCTCTACCCACACAAACTACTATGTTTTCACTCATGCTATGAAAGTTAGAGCTAAAATTTTCTCAGGATATTCATGCATTTCATTCAGCTATGATGCATACATACTTGATGGTCATGAACTGATTTATTTATGTACTTATTTATATTGTTGTATATATTTTTTTTCCTTGTAAGATTCTTACTGAATTGCTTGCTCTAATTTGTACACTGCAACAATGTGCACATGCACCACCACATACATCTTCACAGTATAAACATATATTTCAGAAAACTGTTTTTATATATTAGTTTATTTAATTATTTATTTATATATCTTTTTTTTTAAAATAAAAATTCAAATGACCTAAATTTCTACATACTTGATTAACCAGGGCTGTCACATACACCCCTTCTTTAAGAAATTGTGTCCCACAATTTAACACTTCTTGCCATGTAAATTAAGGGTCAAACATAAATACATATTCTTAATTCAACCAAAACAAACCAGGACACATAATATTGGATGTCATGTTCAACTAAGAAAATTTAAGCATGAATATTAAAAATACCTCTGCCTTAACTAGCTGCTGCAAATAATTGAGGGTATTGAGCCTTTATCTTGTCTTCAACCTCCCATGTGCAGTCATTAGGGTCCAAACTCCACTGCACTTTTACCAGTTTAATTATCTTGTTTCTCAATCTCTTATCTTCCTTAGCTGTAATGCCCACTGGCTTCTTCTCATACACCAGGTCAGGTCTAACTTCCACTTTACTTGGTGGCTGAACTACTGAAGCTTCATCATGCACATATTTTCTCAATTGTGATACATGAAATACATTATGTATTCCACTCATCTCTTCTGGCAATTTCAACTTGTAGGCCATCTTTCCTATTCTTGCAATAATCTCATATGGTCCTATATACCTTGGGGTTAGTTTCCCTGCCTTGCCAAATCTCAACACTTTCCTCATTGGTGAAACCTTTAAGTACACACATTCTCCTACCTCAAATTCAAGTGGCTTCCTTCTCCTATCTGCATATGATTTCATTCTGTCTTGTGCTGCCTTCATCCTCTGTCTGATCAGTGAAACTTTATCATTTGTCTCTTTTACATGATCTGGTCCCAACATTACTCGATCGCCCACCTCTAACCAGCAAGCAGGTGACAAACAAGGCCTTCCATACAAAGCCTCATAGGGTGCCATTCCTATACTACTTTGGTAGCTGTTGTTGTAGGCAAATTCTGCCAAATGTAGGTAGTCTTCCCAATTCCCACCATGATCCAACACACAAGCTCTAAGCAGATCCTCCAAGAATTTATTAACTACCTCTGTTTGACCATCAGTTTGGGGATGGTAGGCTGTGCTCAAGCACAACTCAACCCCCATTGCCTGTTGAAAGCTACTCCAGAACTTAGATGTAAATATAGTATCTCTGTCACTAATAATGGTGGTAGGTACCCCATGTAACCTTACTATCTCTTTCATGAAAACTTGTGCTAGTTTTGGTGCATTTCTATCACTCTTTACTGGTATGAAGTGTGATGCTTTGGTTAGTCTGTCCACCACCACCCAAATACTGTCATTTCCTTTCTTTGATTTTGGCAAGCCATCAATGAAATCCATTGATATGCTTTCCCATTTCCATCTTGGAACTTCCAAGGGTTGCAGCAGTCCACTGGGTCTTTGATACTCAGCCTTGACTTGTTGACAAGTCATACATTTTGCCACATATTCACCCACACTTCTCTTCATTCCTTTCCACCAATAGCTTCTTTTTAGGTCATGATACATTTTTGTGCCACCTGGATGTATGGTGTACTTTGATTTGTGATGAACATCCATGATTTTCCTTTTAAGTGCCTCTGTATCAGGTACACATAACCTTCCTTTATGTCTCACACATCCTTTTTCATCCAATTCAAACTTGTCAAGCTTTACACCCCCTTTTAACAATTCCTTCTTTTCTCTCAAGAACACATCAGTGTCTTGTGACTGGTTCACTTCTTCCACTAAATCTGACCTTATTGTAATAAGGCTGAGCTTACCATAATACTCCACATCCTTACCCACCTCCATTTCTTGTTCTCCCATGTATTCTATCTCTACATCTGTCAGTGTTAACAACCCTTTAAACTCCTGTATCAACAGTGTAGCCAACTTGGCATGTTGTCTACTTAATGCATCTGCCACTTTATTTGCTTTTCCTGGAGTGTACATAATGTCCAAATCATAGGCAGCAAGAAATTCCACCCACCTATGTTGTCTCATATTTAAATCTTTTTGAGAAAATAAATACTTTAAAGCCTTGTGATCAGTATAAAGTCCAAACTTTGCTCCTAACAGGTAGTGTCTCCAAAGCTTTAGTGCATATACCACTGCTGCCAATTCCAAGTCATGTGTTGCATACTTGGTTTCACTGGGTTTCAATTGTCTTGATGCATAAGCTATTACTCTACCATCTTGCATAAGGACAGCTCCTATACCTGATCCACACGCATCAGTATATACCACTAAATTATCATTGCCCTCTGGGATTTTCAGCACTGGTGCTTCCATCAATGCCTCCTTTAATTGGTTAAATGCCTCTTCACACTTCTCAGTCCACATAAAAGGCTGGTCCTTCCTTGTTAACTTGGTTAGTGGAATTGCCTTTTTAGCAAAATCCTTTATGAATCTCCTGTAGTATCCAGCCATACCCATGAATGATCTGATTTCAGTGACACTGCTGGGTCTTTTCCATGCTTGCACTGCCATGACTTTACTTGGATCTACTGAGATTCCTTCTTGAGAAATTATGTGGCCCAAAAATTTTATTTCATTCTTCCAAAAAGAACATTTTGCAAACTTAGCTTTAAGATTTTGTTGCCTTAGTCTACTCAGTACCATATGCAAATGCTCTTCATGTTCATTATCTGTCTTGGAATACACTAATATATCATCAATGAAAATCAGCACAAATTTATCCAAATAATCTCTGAAAATTCTATTCATCAAATCTACAAAATAAGATGGTGCATTTGTCAAACCAAATGGCATTACTAAGTATTCATACAAGCCATACCTAGTGTTGAAAGCTGTATATTTGATGCTTTCCTCTTCTACTTTCATTTGGTGGAAACCAGTTGCTAAATCAAGTCTAGAAAATACTTTAGCACCGTTTAGTTGATCAAAGAGATCATCAATCCTAGGTAGAGGGTATTTGTTTTTGATAGTGACTGAATTCAGTCCCCTATAGTCTATACACATTCTTAAGGAACCATCATGTTTCTTAACAAACACTACTGGTGATCCCCAATTTGAACTGCTAGGCCTAATAAAACCTTTTTGTTCTAATTCCTCTAGTTGTTTCTTCAACTCACTCAGTTCTTTAGGACTCATCCTATTTGGTCTCTTAATGACAGGGCTTGTTCCTGGTTTAAGTCTTATTTGAAATTCTACTGGTCTGTTGTGAGGAATGCCATTTACTTCACCAAACACATCAGGGTATTCATTAACTATGGGTATCTTATTTAAACTTAATTCAACTTCACCACTGTTCAAGTTGAATACCTTTCCCATACCCCTATCCTTGGCTGCCTCATACATAACCACAATCCTCTTTCCATCAGGAAGTTGTAGTGAAAGAGTAGAATTTCCTAAATTAATAATAGCACAAAAGCTTTTTAACCAATCCATTCCCAGTATGACACCCAGCTTGGGGTAATTCAACACATATAATTCTGAGATAAAGGTGTGACCACCTATGCTTATTTCTACTTGCATGCATTTCATGTGAGTAATGCAGGAGCTACCTAAGGGACTATCAATATGCAGTGGTTTATCAACAAGAATACATATTAACCCTAATTTCTGAACTATATCATATGAAATAAAAGAATGTGTGGCTCCTGTGTCAAAAACAACTGATATGGGTATGCCTTTTATAAATAACATACCTTCCACTTGGCTTGGTGCATCCATTGCCTTGCCTTTTCCCTCAAGTACAGCTACTCTTGCCATCTCTGGACACCGCTTCTTCATGTGCCCCTCTTTTCCACAGTTGTAGCATCTAAGAACAGTTGACTTGGGTGCTTGGCATTTGGTTTTAATATGGCCTTCCCTTCCACAATTATAACAAATTACTTTAGATTTCTTGTTGTCAGAGGTTGCCACTTTACTTCCTTCCTTGTTCATTGCTTCTCCCTTCTTCCTCTCATATGGATGTGCTCTATTCTTCCCTTTCTTGTTATTCTTGAAGTTCTTGAACTTTTCTCTGGCATTGTCATGTTGCTCAAATGACAGTGTCAAATCCATAACTTGGTCAAATGTTCTATCTTTATATGGCAACATGGCTCTACTCAATCCAGCATTCAACCCTTGAATGTACCTAGCATTCCTTGATGTTTCATCTGGAATTAACACTGTCCCATATTTAGACAACCCTTCAAACTTCTGGGTGTATTCAGTAACACTCATAGATCCTTGTCTCAACTTGATAAATTCCTCAAGCAATGAAGCTTTTGTTGATGCTGGGACAAATCTGGCTTCTAACATCTCTTTGAACTGATTCCATGTGACTTCTTGTTCTTGTCTGCCTGCAATAATCACTTCCCACCAGTCCAAAGCTATGCCTTTCAGCTGTCTTGAAGCTATTTGCCTTCTCCTCTGATCATTGACTTGCATATCTCCAAAAATCCTTTCCACTGTTCTTAACCATGCCTGGACCCCTATGGCATTTTCTGTGCCATCAAAGCTGCTGCCTCCCAGATTTGTATATGTTTTAAGCAATTTGGACAGCTCCTCATATGGGTTATCTACCCTAGGTGCCATTCCATCCCTCAATATTTAAACAAAATCTTGCATGTTAATCATTGGGGGACCAGCAGCCATTCTAGTTGCTTGCTCAGTGGTATTAGAAGATTGACCATTTTCTCTTTCTCCTGTGGCTTGGGGATTGATTCTAACTCCTCTGGGCCTCTATTGAACATTTCTAATGTAGTTAGTTCTGATTCTTATTCACTACTTTTGCTTTTTGAAACTAACAATGAACTTATTTGTTTATAACAGGCAAACTAACTCAAACATGCAGCAAACAATGCAAACAAGGCATACAGATTCAAACAAATATTTATTTCAGCTATGTATTTATTAACATAGCTCTGATACCAACTAAGACAACCCCCTTCTGCTTGTCATCATTTTTTTTTTTTACACAATTTAGTTTGGGCTAATTAGGGTTGCCTTCTTTTCTGACCAACTATTTTCTTACTGTTTTTTTTTCTTTCCTTTTTTTTTTTACTTCCCAAGATCCACTCCAATCAATATAAAAATATTGATACACCTCATTGTAAAAACTATTTGATTAGTCACATAGTTTTTTTACACCAGAGTATGTTTTTGTTTATATAAACTTATGTTCTGATTAACTCAGCCCATTTATTTTTTTTTAGCAAAATCAAACTGAATCATTCACAACTAAACAACCAAGAAGATCCCTTCCATTTGGATCTCTGTGCCATTCATTCAACTAATTCCTACTTGTTTCCTTGTGTTTCTCATTGGTGTATTAAGTGAAATATGGGAACTAACTCATAGCATTTTAACTTACCAAAATTTTCCCTTGCAATGACCAATTTGAGACTGTGCATGTTTCTGTGCAACTGTGTGCACATAGTCATGCACAACTGCAGTTTACTGCCTCTTTGGTCCTTAAGGGGACTAATTTCATTTAGGTATGATTCTGAAATGAATTAATTGAATCTACAAATTTCACTTATACCAATAATTACCCAAATGCAGTTTTACTTCTGAGTTACCCCTTCTATGTTATTCTTTTCTTTTTCTGTCCATGGTATTTCTTATCTCATGATGCTAATGGTGACTAGATGAACAGGTTCTAGGTGTTCCTAAACAACTTAATACATAAGCATACTAGTTTACTTATGCTTCAGACCCACTACCAATTTCCTTATCTAATTCTCAAGAAATAAGTATGTTCACAGTTTCTAACATAAAGCAAAAGGCCTTATCACCTTTTACTGAAAATAATGTTCATTACAACATGCTTTTCCCCAATCATTCTTTACATAATAATAAAGTTTTTCCTTGCATAATTTGAAACATCACTACATAAAGCTTTTACTGAAAACAAAACAGAAGAACTACTCTCCTACAAAATCCTAGCTTAGTTAGTTTGCAATTCCTTCAAGCATCATATGACTGCATCTTACTATTTAGCATCCTTTCTTCCTGCAACCATCTCAGGGTCTGCTTCACCATGCAAGTGAAACACCCATTTGATGCAAGCAACAAACAGGTCAGATTGAAATCTGGTATGAGTAAGTTCAATTGACAAGTACATAAGATTTATGAAACTGATTCCATATCAACTTAAGTTCAGACACTAACTGTTTTACCCAAATTGTTAACCCCTTTCATCAGGTACTCATTTTTGTTGTGTATTTACAGTGAAATGAATGAATTGTTAAATGCATGTATGAGTGCTTAAAACCAATTCTTTAGCAAAGATTCTTATTTCAAGAATTCATAGCAGCCATCATACAAATCATACAGGCATTTCATAACTATTGAACAAGCAAAACTCCTATCATTTAGCTAAAGCATCAAAACTGGTCTGCATACCAGTACTAACCATACTCTTAGCATATACATCTTTGCTTATCAATCCATAACACATTTTTCTTTTAAGAGTCCAGTATCACATTTTGTAGTTGCACTGGTGCACACTGCCTGGAAGCTACTGTTTGATCTTCCAGTGCACTACTAGCTTTTGGACATAAACATGTCATGTGCAAACTTACACCCCAACCTTGATGCAAGCCAACTACCATGTCATACCCCCTTTCCTCATATCCAACCTGATAGAGGTGACCCATGCCTTGAGTTTAATTACTAAATTCTTTCCCATGACCCCTTATTGCCTATGCAGTGTCATGTCCCACCCTGTTGTGCCCCTAATCTATGCATACAAGCAGTTTTTACACATCCATCAACCATTCAGTAACCCATGTATTCAACCATCACTCATATTTGAAAGTCATTTCAAGTTAATTTCCTGCAGAAACATATTTTTGGTTGAAGCATAACTCAGAGCATTTCCAAATGGAACGCTACTAGGGTTCTCTAGTAATAAGGTCCTTGTAGCCATCCCATGCATTATAATGTATTTTCTCAATAACCTTATTTCCAGAGGGTACCCTATGATGCATCAAGATTTAACATGTGGAACTTCCAATGTATCTCAATCATCTTTTCAAATGCAAGACATAAGCCAGAGGATTCCCTTCCCCTTACTGCCTTGCACCCTACTTTTCTTGCTAGTATATACTTAAACCAAAAAATATTTTCTCAAACTTAGAATTCCACCAGTAAGTCAGTTATTATCATGCTATCATTAAATTAACATGTACAATCAAGTCATAATTTAAATAGTAACAAAGCACTGCAAAACACAAAGCCCAGAAACTACAGGAAATTGTCAACTAAAATGCATATAAACATCACAGAGAAATCAAGATAAGCTAAAGGTTTTTATGGCTGCCTTCCAAAGGTCTTAATGCCTTGCCAAGTGAGGATTTACTCACCATGTTTCTTCTTCCTAGGTCTTGATTCAAGTTTGTCATTTTTTTCTCCTTAACCTGTTGCTTACTTCCCTTTTCTGTGTTTTGATTTCTGGCCTTCCAATGTGCACCCGTAGGAGATAGTATGGTATATAGTGGAGTTGTTAGGGTTTTAAGGTTAGTTAGGTAATTTATTTTCATCAGAAATTCCATCATTACTTCCTAATTTCACCCAACAGTTTACCCTCTCCCTGCAATTCTCCTTTTTCCCTGTCTTAACCCTTTTGGCAAAGTTCTTTCACACATTTCATGCATGATTTCTTTGGCTCAGGCATTCCTTGTCTTTTCTGGGTGATAGTTATGCATATAATTTTTATTTGAACGGCCAGCTAGGTGTGTGTTTCTGCTAACTACTGGGTATATGCATGTGTATCCCTATGTGTGTATATTTTCTCTACCCACACAAACTACTATGTTTTCACTCATGCTATGAAAGTTAGAGCTAAAATTTTCTCAGGATATTCATGCATTTCATTCAGCTATGATGCATACATACTTGATGGTCATGCACTGATTTATTTATGTACTTATTTATATTGTTGTATATT
Source organism: Allium cepa (assembly GCA_030765085.1). Classification (NCBI taxonomy): domain Eukaryota; kingdom Viridiplantae; phylum Streptophyta; class Magnoliopsida; order Asparagales; family Amaryllidaceae; genus Allium; species Allium cepa. The sequence goes on along the minus strand of CM060946.1, from coordinate 450,939,268 downwards.
TTTTTTTTCCTTGTAAGATTCTTACTGAATTGCTTGCTCTAATTTGTACATTGCAACAATGTGCACATGCACCACCACATACATCTTCACAGTATAAACATATATTTCAGAAAACTGTTTTTATATATTAGTTTATTTAATTATTTATTTATATATCTTTTTTTTAAAATAAAAATTCAAATGACCTAAATTTCTACATACTTGATTAACCAGGGCTGTCACACATCCGCTGGAAACCAACCGATATTGACCGTTGGACAAATAAGAGTTGGTCCGTCAGCCAGCTTTCAAACCGGACCCTCCTCCCGAGGGGGTGCCATTCCTCACCACGCCGCTGAATACCGCACCGCTAGCGTTGCGGCTGAACCAGGGGTCGACGCTCGAGATCAGTCGGACCCGGACCGTCGTCAAAGAGGTCATACTCCTGAACCGTATGTCCCAGAGGACTATGAGCCGAGAAGGCGAGATTTGAACCGTCAACGATATCCGGCTCAAACCCAAAGTATGGAACGTGACCATACTCCGGCGCAAATGCCGGATCTATCAACTTTGATACGACAGATGATTCGTGAGAGTCAGGGATTCACAAACGACGATTGGGGGGTTTCCCGAAGTCACACTCCCTTTACGGACGACATTCTTAATGCTGAACCCCCACGGCGATTCCGAATGCCCACTCTGCCCATGTATGAGGGAAACTCCGATCCCAATCAACATATTCTAAAATATGAATGGTCGATGACGGCTGCCAGAGCCGACGACGCTGTGAAATGTCGTAGTTTCCCCATATCCCTGGTGGGCATCGCCACCATGTGGTTCACCCGATTGCCTCCTCGATCCGTCTCCTCATTCGACCAGCTGGCCACAAAATTCGTTGAGCAATTCCGCATGCACGTCGCAAGACCGAAAGATGTCAACACTCTATCCAGTGTCACGCAAGCTCCCGGAGAGACGCTCAGACACTACTTAGAAAGATTCCATACTGCATGTGCGGAGATTAGTAATCCAAATGATAACTCCATCCTTATGGCTTAACCAAGGGGATCGACCCCGATTCTGAATTCGGCAATTGGCTAGCTGGAAAACCACCTGCGTCATTGGACCGTTTCCATGCCAAAGCAGCTCAATTCCTGAGACGGGAAGACGCGAAACAGTCTAGAAAGCAAACTGACGCAGGATCAAACGCGGGAGGAACCCAAAGCAATGTTGCAATAAAACAATCCGGTGAGAGCTCCGGAAAAGTTCAGTTGAACATTAAAAATAAACAAGCTCGGCGAAGAGAGAGCGTGAATCAAATTAAAAAACAAGATCAAAATAGCGGTCCGCAACGCAAGAATCCGAAGTTCGACAGTTATACTCCTTTGAATACTTCATTGGAGGACTTGTATTTACAAACCCGTAGTACAATTCAATATGAAAAACCTGCTCCGAGACCGTCGTCAGAGAGACAAATCCAAACAGGAAAATTTTGCAGGTTCCATGAAGGCTACGGACACGATACGAACGAGTGTCGTCTCCTACAGGATCTTGTTGAAAAACTGATCAGGGAAAGGAGACTCGATCGATTTGTGCGGACACCGCAACCCAGGGAAGCAGGTCCATCAAATCAAATCAATGAACCCGATCAACCGAGGCATGAGGACTCCGATGGTCCTCGCGGGAGATTGGTGATAAACGCCATCAGTGGCGGACCGACTTTCTCAAGAGCCTGGAACGACGAGGATTTCGTCACTGTCACACATGACAGGCTCATTCAATCTATGAATATTTTGCAATTTCATTTACATTCTGAAATTTGATTTTGTAATAAGGCACTGACTTTGCCATATTTTCTCATTTCAGCAATAAAACATTATCTCTTCAAGCTAAAGCTGTGATTCATCGAATACAACATTTAACAATCACGACACACGAAGAGCTAAGTTCCATCGAACAATGGAATTTATTCAAATAGCGAGTGACTGCGTTACAACCGGCCACTCACTAAGTGAAACCCCAGCTCGGGGGCAAGTCAACACATCGAAGGCTGAACCGGACCAACACACGACAGTCCATTCAATAATTCGTTCCCGGAGTGCGAACGGACTCCAACTTCCCACTGCGTGAATTGGAGTATAAACATTTAACAATTCGTTCCCGGAGTGCGAACGGACTCCAACTTCCCACAGCGTGAATTGGAGTATAAACATTCAAGAATTCGTTCCCGGAGTGCGAACGGACTCCAACTTCCCACTGCGTGAATTGGAGTATAAACATTCAACAATTCCTTCCCGGAGTGCGAACGGACTCCAACTTCCCACTGCGTGAATTGGAGTATAAACATTCAACAATTCGTTCCCGGAGTGCGAACGGACTCCAACTTCCCACTGCGTGAATTGGAGTATAAACATTTAACAATTCGTTCCCGGAGTGCGAACGGACTCCAACTTCCCGCTGCGTGAATTGGAGTATAAACATGTGACAATTCGTTCCCGGAGTGCGAACGGACTCCAACTTCCCGCAGCGTGAATTGGAGTATAAACATTTAACAATTCGTTCCCGGAGTGCGAACGGACTCCAACTTCCCGCAGCGTGAATTGGAGTATAAACATTTAACAATTCGTTCCCGGGGTGCGAACGAGCTCAAAATTCCCGCAGCGCGAATTGGAGTATAAACATTTAATAATTTGTTCCCACTGCGCGAACCAACTCCGTGATCCCCAAAACATGAATTGGAGCACCAACACCAAGTCAAAGTTCCTGTAGTGCGAACTAAAGCGTTAATACTAACTCCGAGTTAGTAGAGTGCAAGTTGGAATGTGAACACCATTCCCAAGTTCCCGGAGCGCGAACCATGTTACAAGCATCAATAACACTTGAACTCCTGGAATGCAAACCAGGTTATCGATTTCAAATTACTCTAAGTCCCCGGAAGGCGGACGTGTACTTAAGGTTTGCAACAAGTGCAATCGACTGCCAAAAATATAAGTGTTGTTCCCCAAGACTGGGGGGCACGAAAGCTAAGTGTCAATCACTTACCGAAGTGATACAACATCCGAAGTTCAACTCATTCATCAATCACGACGTGTGACCAAGATCTTCAAACTTGGAAAATGAAACGAACTCTACTTAAACGATAAAAACACCACAAGTACACCGGACCGAAAACAAGGCATTGCAAGTACTTAAGCACAAATAAAGCAAGAGTTGAAACAAAGAAACTAAAGTTTATTTCAACTAACTAAAAATGAGGGCTTACATATGAAAAAGTTTTCCCAAAAACAATCCCTACTAGCAGGGGCCGAACCTGCATCTATACACGGCTTACTAACGAAAAACAAGAAACAAGTACCTATCTACCAAAACATCTACTTGTAAAGCCAGTTTATTTCTTCCTCTTTTTCGTCTTCCTTATTAGTGGTTCATCATTATCAGAATCACTAGCGACAGGAATTCTTTTTGAGTGCCTCCTCTTCGGCGGTGACTCTTCGGCTGGGGGCATGATATCGATATCCTCCTCAGAGCCCAAATCAACGGGGAGGCTTCCCGCCGGAGGAGTAGGAGGGACTGGATCTATGACGGAAGATGGGATAGTGCCACCCGACGACACTACCCTAGCAGACGCTGGTATATGCGCCGTCGTGCTGCCACCGGCGCTACCACTGTGCCCCTCAGCTTCTATTTCAGCGCTGATTTCAGCCAAAATTTCCTCTTCTCGAGTCGCTTGGGCTTGGCTGGGGGCATCCGCAGCTTGCATCGAAGAACTTGAGGTCGGCAGGGGATCACTAACGATGATAAACTGTAAGTCCGTAGAGAAACCGCCCTGCTCACCGAGCAGCTCGCTCACCATCTGTTCCTCGAGAGATAACCCACTCCCCTGTGCCGCCTCGATCGACACCGCAGTTACAGCAATAGCCTCGGTAGCGATGGCCTTATCCCTTTGGCTTGATTCTTGAGCCGCGACTGTCGGCACAACCTCCGTCACTAGGCAAAAACAATAAGTTATTAGTAACTTCTTCAAAACAAACTCTTTATTTAGAAAACACTTGAGATAATTTCGAAATACCTTCTCTAGTTTGACTCGCAGACGGCTGAACGACCTCGGAAGTGTGCTCATGGATAGGAGATAAGTGCGGCCGCTCCGGGTCGTAAGCAGGAACAGGTGGCAAGCTGACCGCAGACGCAGGCACTGACAAAGGCGATGTGGTGACTTCAGTGACATCCGCATGGTGCTCAACACCCGATCCCTCTCCAACTTCCAGGGAATGACCACCCATCATCTCCTTCTCATGAGCAATGATAGCATCGTGAAGGACCTTCTTTTCATCCTCAGTTAATAACCGGTTCTCAAGCTCGAATCGGTCAACCGATTCGCCCGGATGCGCTTCCCCCTCTTCCTCGACCAATCGCTCCCAAGCGCTGCGAAGGTGAACGGGATAATCTTGAAGCCAGGCTAAATTTCGGTGTTTTAACACGTTGGCGTTATAAGTTATAAGCAGATCTTCGATATCGGCCTCTAGCCTGGCCTCTGCTTGTTGAACTTTCTCTTCCACCTCTGTCTCGACCGCTTGAACTTTCGCCACCGCAGCATCCCTTTCGGTGTGAAGAATCACAGCTTGTTCGCACGCCTCCTGAGCTGCGCTATTCGCATCATCCCTTTCCTTGGCGATTTCAGCAAATTTTGACTTAAGCTCGTTCAACTCCTTCAGGGCTGCGTCCCTCTCTGCAGTAACCAATGTGTTTCGATGACCCATGTCCTCAACCGTGGCGTAGTGTTCGCGTTTCATCCTATCCATGATTGCCTGGGCTTCATCGGCTTTTTTAGTGGCCTCTATTTCGGATTTACGGGACGATTCAGCCTCAGTATTCAGCACTTGAATGATGCGATCTCTTTGTGCTAACTCGGCTTGCAATTTTTCAATGGTGGCCGCTCGTTCGAAAGCCAAGGCCGATGCTTTTTCGACCGCCTTGTACCACACCTTGTATTGTGCGTAGAAATCGTGCACGTAATCAAGCGCCCACCGCTCGGCCTCCGGTGGGATTCTTTTCAAGTTCGGGGGAAAGACATAATTGTCGAAGCAGATATTCGGGAATTCTCTCTTCAGCTGCGCAAGCCTAATCGCTCCTTCTCCCGTAATTTCAGTAGGAGGTTCCTCCGCAACTATCGGCGCCGTCACCTCAGATCTAGAAGCTTGAGAAACCGACACATGTCGAGAAGAATCACGAGGGACGCGAACGGGAGGTTGTACGGGATCTCTGGAAGGAGGAGGGGTGCGCGATCGCGATCGATGCCTATGGCCCTTGTCCGAATCGTATCTCTCATGACTAGAATATCCGGAACGTCCCTGGTCATAATACCCGGAGCGTCCTTGGTCATAGTCTCTATCCCCCTCTCGCCTGCGTGAAACATAATAAGAAGACTTGCGGGCATGTCGGAGACTCCCAAGCATTGAACCTCGTTTAGACATAGTATCTGCAAAGCAAAGTAAAATCGAATTAGTCACTCTTCGAATCAGGTAGTTTACAATCAAAGGTTATGCAGTGTCGTGAAGTGTGTGTGAATATGCATTCCCCCCGACCAACCAGAAATGTCGACCTCGCTAGTAATAAGAGGCTCGCTCAATTCTAGATTACGATGGAACTCCTCCAACCCGGCATCATGTTGAAAACACACATCTTCCGAGATTGGAAGGTCGGCAAGCCCTTCGTAGAGACTTTCAGTACGTGGAGGAGACATCTCAGAGATTCTAACTCCGGAAGAGGACCAGGCAGTGACAACCGATTTCCGTCTCCCCCACTTAGTTGACTTAACCATGGCAGCCTTGCCTTTTCTCTGCTCCGCGACATCCGAAGCTACATCCGTAGGCTCGATCAGCGGCTCATCGTCAGTATGAGTTCTTTCAGAGTCGGCCTCCTCGGCTATGACAACTTCGGGCTTCTTATGTTTGACTCGTTTCTTAGGAACGATCCTTTGTGCCACCTCAAACCTTATACTCTGTCCTCGTTCAATCAGCCCAAAGGTCCGGAGATTCCTATCGGTCAAAAGTAACTCGATGTCCCTATCTTCGCTCGGGACTTCTCGAAGTACTCGCACCATCTCCTTAAACTCTTCACCTTCGGGTCGCGGGATCGTTGCTGTAAAAGGAAAAAATTAATATAAGTGCCACTTCGGCAGCAATTGTCGTAGTAACTATTTAAGAACTCGTTTATACTCACGTCTGAATAACCATCATCGGGCAAATCCTGGAGGACATCTGACATAAAACCATTCTGTCCTATAGTAACTCAGCCTTGTCCAGGATCCGGTGACCACTTGACAATTTCTCACCGCCTCCAGAAATGTGAAAGAAGGATAATCACCACGAGTTTTGAAGTTGAACAAGTATCTAATTTCGATTGGAAGCGGCGGTCGATGGAGACATTCCATAAATGCAATGAACAAGCTATTGATCGACGCATATCCGTTCGGATGCAGCTGAGATGGGGCGATCCTCAAAAACGACAATACTTCTCTTATATACTCGTTGAACGGGGGAAGTGTCCCGGCCGCACACGCGTGGCGATTAAATGCTGTATACCCTTCTGGCGGATTATGTGGTCTATCATTCGGCCCCGGCAGTAACACATCGTCCAGTGACAAGCCGTGCCTCAAACAAATTCTTCCCAGCATGTCTTCAGAGATATTCGATGGAACGGAATCTGATGGATTGGCAATGAACGACGCATCAGGAAGTTCGTCCGGAGCCGGACCGATGATCTCATGATCTATATCCGGAACTTCTAGCCTCGGAGGGGCTGTACCTTGAATCTCCTGCTGCTGTGAACTTGAAGGTTCCATAACTAGCTAACTCAAGAGAAACCATCGTTAGACGACAAAGAACCCGTGTGTTCCCCAGTGTAAAGTGTATGAATGTGTGTGGTACCGTGCCATGCATTACTTGAACAAATGTTGCAAAGTTAAAGTGAACATTCAAACGACAAAGCTACGAAGTTCAGGTGTAATGACCGTCATCGCTGACCGTCATCACTAAATCGTTTATATGATGGAAGTCAGTTCGAATATAAGTTGTTATAGTTCCATCGACGAGCTTCAAAAGGCAATCAAATATGCAGTTCAATATCCAAGTCCAAATATGCAGGAATGAAGCTCGTCGGAGTTGTGCTTGAAAAATTTCAAATTTTGGAATCCACCATATAGGGTTCGAAATCATCACAGAGGCTTCGTTCGAACCCAACCGAACACCTCTTCCTTCGAACCCATCCAAACTTCGTTCGAACCCATGCGTTCGAAACCATCATGACAGTGCTTCGAACCCATGCGTTCGAACCCATCCTGCCATCGTTTCGAAACCATGCATTCAGGCGCGCTTCGAAACGATGGCCAAGTGACAAATTCGAACCGATACAGAAACCCTTAACTTGACATCGGTCGCGTTCGAAACGATCCACTTCGAACCGATACGAGGTTGTAGACTTCGAATCGATAGCCTATGGGTTCGAATCCATCGATTCGAAAGGATCCCTCGAATCCCCCAATCGGTGCGAACTACGCATCCCAACAAGGACATTCCAAGGATCGATTCAAAATCCAATGGAAACATACCACCGTCATCACTTCGAACTCGAGCCCACACATCGATTCGAATCCCTCCCAAACCAGATATGGTTTTTCCAATCTCGAAGCTATGCAATCGATGAAGAGAAATGGGTTCAAAATAACTTCGTCGCTTGAATCCGAAGCTAATTACCTAGTTTAAACAATGGATTCGAGAGATTTAAGTCTTAAATCTTGATGGATTCGAAAACACGACGCAGTATTTTCTCCTTAGAAGCTTCGAAGCGATGAAGAGCGCAGTGAAAAAGTAAAAAGTGAAAAACTAGCAGGTCCACTGCTATTTATATGGAGGGTTGGTGATGACCGGGACGGTTCGAGTTCCGGTGAAGTTGACCGATTGCAACAGGTCAGAAGGCAGAGTCGTTTCGAAACCAATCTTCGAACCCATACGCTTGAGGCTCCATCGTGTGAAGCACACGGACCACTGCCGTGAACAATGGTTTCGTACCCATCCAAATCATCGATTCGAAGATCATTTTCGAAACCACAGAAACGAACTACTAATTCGAAACCATCCTTCCACATCGGTTCGAATGGCAATTTCGAACCCATCACCACACAAGTATACTCCATACTTTCAGACCGTTTCGAATGTCGATTTCGAATCCATCAATGCTCCAATGCATCGATTCGAAATCTCATATTCACACAACCCATCATTGCACGGGCACACCGCGTCCATACGAACATGAATTTCGAACCCATCAACGCTCAAGTGCATCGGTTCGAAACATTACACTTGCGCAATACAAATTCTATTTCTTCAACCTTCAATATCGGTCCATGAGAGGATCGATACGGAGGAAATTTCCACAGCAACCACCAAGCGTTGTCTCAATTCAAATTTCAAAATCGGTTCAGGAGAGAATCGATACCAAATTCTGCAGCAAACCAAACTGACAATGACTCGTGGACGCACGACGTTAACAAGGTCCAAATTAACATATGTGCATACATGTCGGACTAACATTCGATTTTGAATATTCACAGGGATCAAACATTATTCCCGTTACAAATGCGACAGCCAACGGCTAAGCACTATTATACAGCAGTCAATCATATCAACGCAAGGTTACGGCAATACAGCATACGAGTTTCAACAAAAAAGAGAGCAATGATTGTTCAGATAGAAATGGCAGCTATTCAAAGCACGTCATGTTCCCACAAGACGTACTTTGGGGGGCAAAATGTTATCCCGCTTTTTGGCAAAGCCGCGATACCAAAAGAGCGATTGAAAAGGAAGGACGGTTCGCCTCAGAGGTTGATCGTATTTTCCTTCGCCATGGATATCACTGAATTTTATCCCAGTCCAGAATGAGCTACAATTGATGGGACACTGCAAGAAAGGCCACAGGAGTCAGCATTTCAAATTTCAAGTCGATCCGAGTTCGTATGCTCAAGTTATGATCGAGGCAACTTGGAGGGAACACACTGATTTCGAATCCATGATGATGGTTGTCTTCGAATCCATCGTCACGCCCCATTTCGAAACCATCGCTTCGAACCCATCAAGTTCGAAACCATCACCTTCGAAACCCTCGGGATGCCTCGACCTCGAACCCATCAGAGAGTAGCTGGTTCGAACCCATACTCGGCTGCCTCAGTTCGAAACCATCGGACATGCATGCTTCGAACCCATACATAAGCTTCGTTCGAACCCATCCCTGAAGTCGTGTTCGAACCCATCGTAGAGCCATGCTTCGAACCCATCACAAAGGCCTTCTTCGAACCCATCCTGTGTTGCCTTGTTCGAACCCACTGGGTCAACCCACGTGTCTTCCATCGGTTCGAAATCACCGAGATACACGGAGTCGAAGCAGTCAACACGGAGCGAAGTCCGGATCGGTTCGAAACTTGCGCTCCACGTCACCACGAAGTCGCGTGCCATGATGGATTCGAAACCATCGTTTCGAAACCATGGGTTCGAACCAAACAGCCGTGCCGTGAATCCTATTTCGAACCCATCATATCTCCCAATCTACTGATCCAAATGTCATGAAATTTTCACAGATGCTAGCATACATGTTGAAGAATGTCCTCGTCAAATTTCACCTCGATTGGATGAATTCTTGATCGGTTCGAATGGAGTTCGAACCGATGCCAAAGTGGGCCCAAACTTCCCGAGACCGTACGTGTGGCCCCCCTCACGTGCCAGAAGTGGTCTCCCGGGTTTTCAGCGAGATACCAGCAGCCTACACCTATAAATAGAGCCCCAGGGCCAACAGAAAAAGGATCTTCTAACTCTGAGACGCCGAGACTCTGCCGGATCAAGATCTCCATCATCCTACATCATAATCCTATTGTTGATTTCGAATTTCCAGTTGTAACTTGCTGTGGATCGCTGTAACAACTTGTAATCATTGAAAGAGAATCAATAAAACATCAAAAAACTTCACAGTGGACGTAGGCAACACGCCGAACCACTATAAATCGCTTGTCTACGCATTTACTTTACTGTTGATTGGAGTTTTTGTTAGATAATATCTGTTTTGAACTTGCATTCTTGACTATTATCTCTTCAACGACTCCCGAAGAGTGTTGTGCCCAATTTTGACACAAACATACGGCACTGTTTCGCCATTTCGGACGGATGTTGCACCTTGCACCGTGGATGTTGCACCCTGTAGATATCGATTATTCGGACGGCCATAACTTCTGGCTCGTTTAGAGTTACGGGAGCCACAACCTCTCAAAACGAAGGCCTCGATGAGTTCTACGGCTTTGATAGCTTTCAGCCGTCAACGGATAGATTAATGCCCAAAAAGGACAACCCGAATCTCAATCGGGTCTCGTAAGTTTTTTACCCTTCGTTTTTTCGACACGTGGATTTTTACGGTAAAACTGGATTACCGTGGCTGGCCTTCGATTTACCATCGCTGGAGAGTGGTGCACCATGGTACTGTTCCGTTTCAAATCCATGCACGCATTTCTAAAAGTCGTACGGCACTGTTTCGCCATTTCGGACGGATGTTGCACATTGCACCGTGGATGTTGCACCCTGTAGATATCGACTATTCGGACGACCATAACTTCTGGCTCGTTTAGAGTTACAGGAGCCATAACCTGTCAAAACGAAGGCCTCGATGAGTTCTACGGCTTTAACAGCTTTCAGCCGTCAACGGATAGATTAATGCCCAAAAAGGACAACACGAATCTCAATCGGGTCTCGTAAGTTTTTTACCCTTCGTTTTTTCGACACGTGGATTTTTACGGTAAAACTGGATTACCGTGGCTGGCCTTCGATTTACCATCGCTGGAGAGTGGTGCACCATGGTACTGTTCCGTTTCAAATCCATGCACGCATTTCTAAAAGTCGTACGGCACTGTTTCTCCATTTCGGACGGATGTTGCACCTTGCACCGTGGATGTTGCACCCTGTAGATATCGATTATTCGGACGGCCATAACTTCTGGCTCGTTTAGAGTTACGGGAGCCATAACCAGTCAAAACGAAGGCCTCGATGAGTTCTACGGCTTTGACAGCTTTCAGCCGTCAACGGATATATTAATACCCAAAAAGGACAACCCGAATCTCAATCGGGTCTCGTAAGTTTATTACCCTTCGTTTTTTCGACACGTGGATTTTTACGGTAAAACGGGATTACCGTGGCTGGCCTTCGATTTACCATCGCTGGAGAGTGGTGCACCATGGTACTGTTCCATTTCAAACCCATGCACGCATTTCTAAAAGTCGTACGGCACTGTTTCGCCATTTCGGACGGATGTTGCACCTTGCACCGTGGATGCTGCACCCTGTAGATATCGATTATTCGGACGGCCATAACTTCTGCCTCGTTTAGAGTTACGGGAGCCATAACCTGTCAAAACGAAGGCCTCGATGAGTTCTACGGCTTTGACAGCTTTCAACCGTCAACGGATAGATTAATGCCCAAAAAGGACAACCCGAATCTCAATCGGGTCTCGTAAGTTTTTTACCCTTCGTTTTTTCGACACATGAATTTTTACGGTAAAACAGGATTACCGTGGCTGGCCTTCAATTTACCATCGCTGGAGAGTGGTGCACCATGGTACTGTTCCGTTTCAAATTCATGCACGCATTTCTAAAAGTCGTACGACACTGTTTCGCCATTTCGGACGGATGTTGCACCTTCCACCGTGGATGTTGCACCCTGTAGATATCGATTATTCGGACGGCCATAACTTCTGACTCGTTTAGAGTTACGGGAGCCATAACCAGTCAAAACGAAGGCCTCGATGAGTTCTACGGCTTTGACAGCTTTCAGCCGTCAACGGATATATTAATGCCCAAAAAGGACAACCCGAATCTCAATCGGGTCTCGTAAGTTTATTACCCTTCGTTTTTTCGACACGTGGATTTTTACGGTAAAACGGGATTACCGTGGCTGGCCTTCGATTTACCATCGCTGGAGAGTGGTGCACCATGGTACTGTTCCATTTCAAACCCATGCACGCATTTCTAAAAGTCGTACGGCACTGTTTCGCCATTTCGGACGGATGTTGCACCTTGCACCGTGGATGCTGCACCCTGTAGATATCGATTATTCGGACGGCCATAACTTCTGCCTCGTTTAGAGTTACGGGAGCCATTACCTGTCAAAACGAAGGCCTCGATGAGTTCTACGGCTTTGATAGCTTTCAGCCGTCAACGGATAGATTAATACCCAAAAAGGACAACCCGAATCTCAATCGGGTCTCGTAAGTTTTTTACCCTTCGTTTTTTCGACACGTGGATTTTTAGGGTAAAACAGGATTACCGTGGCTGGCCTTCAATTTACCATCGCTGGAGAGTGGTGCACCATGGTACTGTTCCGTTTCAAATCCATGCACGCATTTCTAAAGGTCGTACGGCACTGTTTCGCCATTTCGGACGGATGTTGCACCTTGCACCGTGGATGGTGCACCCTGTAGATATCGATTATTCGGACGGCCATAACTTCTGGCTCGTTTAGAGTTTCGGGAGACATAACCTGTCAAAACGAATGCCTTGATGAGTTCTACGTCTTTTACAGCTTTTAGCCGTCAACGGATAGATTAATGCCCAAAAAGGACAACCCGAATCTCAATCGGGTCTCGTAAGTTTTTTACCCTTCGTTTTTTCGACACGTGGATTTTTACGGTAAAACTGGACTACCGTGGCTGGCCTTCGATTTACCATCGCTGGAGAGTGGTGCACCATGTTACTGTTCCGTTTCAAATCCATGCACGCATTTCTAAAAGTCGTACGTCACTGTTTCGCCATTTCCGACGGATGTTGCACCTTGCACCGTGGATGTTGCACCCTGTAATTATCGATTATTCGGACGGCCATAAATTCTGGCTCGTTTAGAGTTACGGGAGCCATAACCTGTCAAAACGAAGGCCTCGATGAGTTCTACGGCTTTGACAGCTTTCAACCGTCAACGGATAGATTAATGCCCAAAAAGGACAACCCGAATCTCAATCGGGTCTCGTAAGTTTTTATCCCTTCGTTTTTTCGACACGTGGATTTTTACGGTAAAACGGGATTACGGTGGCTGGTCTTCGATTTACCATCGTTGGAGAGTTTTGCACCATGGTACTGTTCCGTTTCAAATCCATGCACGCATTTCTAAAAGTCGTACGGCACTGTTTCGCCATTTCGGACGGATGTTGCACCTTGCACCGTGGATGTTGCACCCTGTAGATATCGATTATTCGGACGGCCATAACTTCTGGCTCGTTTAGAGTTACGGGAGCCATAACCTGTCAAAACGAAGGCCTCGATGAGTTCTACGGCTTTAACAGCTTTCAGCCGTCAACGGATAGATTAATGCCCAAAAAGGACAACCCGAATCTCAATCGGGTCTCGTAAGTTTTTTACCCTTCGTTTTTTCGACACGTGGATTTTTACGGTAAAACTGGATTACCGTGGCTGGCCTTCGATTTACCATCGCTGGAGAGTGGTGCACCATGGTACTGTTCCGTTTCAAATCCATGCACGCATTTCTAAAAGTCGTACGGCACTGTTTCGCCATTTCGGACGAATGTTGCACATTGCACCGTGGATGTTGCACCCTGTAGATATCGATTATTCGGACGACCATAACTTCTGGCTCGTTTAGAGTTACGGGAGCCGTAACCTGTCAAAACGAAGGCCTCGATGAGTTCTACGGCTTGACAGCTTTCAGCCGTCAACGGATAGATTAATGCCCAAAAAGGACAACCCGAATCTCAATCGGGTCTCGTTAGTTTTTAACCCTTCGTTTTTTCGACACGTGGATTTTTACGGTAAAACGGGATTACGGTGGCTGGTCTTCGATTTACCATCGCTGGAGAGTGGCGCACCATGGTACTGTTCCATTTCAAATCCATGCACGCATTTCTAAAAGTCGTACGACACTGTTTCTCCATTTCGGACGGATGTTGCACCTTGCACCGTGGATGTTGCACCCTGTAGATATCGATTATTCGGACGGCCATAACTTCTGGCTCGTTTAGAGTTACGGGTGCCATAACCTATCAAAACGAAGGCCTCGATGACTTCTACGGCTTTGACCGCTTTCAGCCGTCAACGGATAGATTAATGTCCAAAAAGGACAACCCGAATCTCAATCGGGTCTCGTAAGTTTTTTACCCTTCGTTTTTTCGACACATGAATTTTTACGGTAAAACAGGATTACCGTGGCTGGCCTTCTATTTACCATCGCTGGAGAGTGGTGCACCATGGTACTGTTCCGTTTCAAATCCATGCATGCATTTCTAAAAGTCGTACGACACTGTTTCGCCATTTCGGACGGATGTTGCACCTTGCACCGTGGATGTTGCACCCTGTAGATATCGATTATTCGGACGGCCATAACTTCTGGCTCGTTTAGAATTACGGGAGCCATAACCTGTCAAAACGAAGGCCTCGATGAGTTCTACGGCTTTGACAGCTTTCAGCCGTCAACGGATAGATTAATGCCCAAAAAGGACAACCCGAATCTCAATCGGGTCTCGTAAGTTTTTTACCCTTCGTTTTTTCGACACGTGGATTTTTACGGTAAAACTGGATTACCGTGGCTGGCCTTCGATTTACCATCGCTGGAGAGTGGTGCACCATGGTACTGTTCCGTTTCAAATCCATGCACGCATTTCTAAAAGTCGTACGGCACTGTTTCGCCATTTCGGACGAATGTTGCACCTTGCACCGTGGATGTTACACCCTGTAGATATCGATTATTCGGACGGCCATAACTTCTGGCTCGTTTAGAGTTACGGGAGCCATAACCAGTCAAAACGAAGGCCTCGATGAGTTCTACGGCTTTGACAGCTTTCAGCCGTCAACGGATATATTAATGCCCAAAAAGGACAACCCGAATCTCAATCGGGTCTCGTAAGTTTATTACCCTTCGTTTTTTCGACACGTGGATTTTTACGGTAAAACGGGATTACCGTGGCTAGCCTTCGATTTACCATCGCTGGAGAGTGGTGCACCATGGTACTGTTCCATTTCAAACCCATGCACGCATTTCTAAAAGTCGTACGGCACTGTTTCGCCATTTCGGACGGATGTTGCACCTTGCACCGTGGATGCTGCACCCTGTAGATATCGATTATTCGGACGGCCATAACTTCTGCCTCGTTTAGAGTTACGGGAACCATAACCTGTCAAAACGAAGGCCTCGATGATTTCTACAGCTTTGACAGCTTTCAGCCGTCAACGGATAGATTAATACCCAAAAAGGACTACCCGAATCTCAATCGGGTCTCGTAAGTTTTTTACCCTTCGTTTTTTCGACACGTGGATTTTTAGGGTAAAACAGGATTACCGTGGCTGGCCTTCAATTTACCATCGCTGGAGAGTGGTGCACCATGGTACTGTTCCGTTTCAAATCCATGCACGCATTTCTAAAGGTCGTACGGCACTGTTTCGCCATTTCGGACGGATGTTGCACCTTGCACCGTGGATGGTGCACCCTCTAGATATCGATTATTCGGACGGCCATAACTTCTGTCTCGTTTAGAGTTTCGGGAGCCATAACCTGTCAAAACGAAGGCCTTGATGAGTTCTACGGCTTTGACAGCTTTCAGCCGTCAACGGATAGATTAATGCCCAAAAAGGACAACCCGAATCTCTATCGGGTCTCGTAAGTTTCTAACCCTTCGTTTTTTCGACACGTGGATTTTTACGGTAAAACTGGATTACCGTGGCTGGCCTTCGATTTACCATCGCTGGAGAGTGGTGCACCATGGTACTGTTCCGTTTCAAATCCATGCACGCATTTCTAAAAGTCGTACGTCACTGTTTCGCCATTTCGGACGGATGTTGCACCTTGCACCGTGGATGTTGCACCCTGTAGATATCGATTATTCGGACGACCATAACTTCTGGCTCGTTTAGAGTTACGGGAGCCATAACCTGTCAAAACGAAGGCCTCGATGAGTTCTACGGCTTTGACAGCTTTCAGCCGTCAACGGATAGATTAATTCCCAAAAAGGACAACCCGAATCTCAATCGGGTCTCGTAAGTTTTTATCCCTTCGTTTTTTCGACACGTGGATTTTTACGGTAAAACGGGATTACGGTGGCTGGTCTTCGATTTACCGTCGCTGGAGAGTTGTGCACCATGGTACTGTTCCGTCTCAAATCCATGCACGCATTTCTAAAAGTCGTACAGCACTGTTTCGCCATTTCAGACGGATGTTGCACCTTGCACCGTGGATGTTGCACCCTGTAGATATCGATTATTCAGACGGCCATAACTTCTGGCTCGTTTAGATTTACGGGAGCCATAACCTCTCAAAACGAAGGCCTCGATGAGTTCTACGGCTTTGATAGCTTTCAGCCGTCAACGGATAGATTAATGACCAAAAAGGACAACCTGAATCTCAATTGGGTCTCGTAAGTTTTTTACCCTTCGTTTTTTCGACACGTGGATTTTTACGGTAAAACAGGATTACCGTTGCTGGCCTTCGATTTACCATCGCTGGAGAGTGGTGCACCATGGTACTGTTCTGTTTCAAATCCATGCATGCATTTCTAAAAGTCGTACGGCACTGTTTCGCCATTTCGGACGGATGTTGCACCTTGCACCGTGGATGTTGCACTCTGTAGATATCGATTATTCGGACGGCCATAACTTCTGGCTCGTTAGAGTTTCGGGAGTCATAACCTGTCAAAAAAAAGGCCTCGATGAGTTCTACGGCTTTGACAGCTTTCAGCCGTCAACGGATAGATTAATGCCCAAAAAGGACAACCCGAATCTCAATCAGGTCTCGTAAGTTTATTACCCTTCGTTTTTTCGACACGTGGATTTTTACGGTAAAACGGGATTACCGTGGCTGGCCTTCGATTTACCATCGCTAGAGAGTGGTGCACCTTGGTACTATTCCGTTTCAAACCCATGCACGCATTTCTAAAAGTCGTAAGATACTGTTTCGCCATTTCGGACGGATGTTGCACCTTGCACCGTGGATGTTGCACCCTGTAGATATCGATTATTCGGACGGCCATAACTTCTGGCTCGTTTAGAGTTACGGGAGCCATAACATGCCAAAACGAAGGCCTCGATGAGTTCTACGGCTTTGACAGCTTTCAACCGTCAACGGATAGAATAATGCCCAAAAAGGACAACCCGAATCTCAATAGGGTCTCGTAAGTTTTTTACCCTTCGTTTTTTCGACACGTGGATTTTTACGGTAAAACAGGATTACCGTGGCTGGCCTTCAATTTACCATCGCTGGAGAGTGGTTCACCGTGGCACTGTTCCGTTTCAAATCCATGCACGCATTTCTAAAAGTTGTAGGGCACTGTTTTGCCATTTCGGACGGATGTTGCACCATGCACCATGGATGTTGCACCATATAGATATCGATTATTCGGACGGCCATAACTTCTGGCTCGTTTAGAGTTTTGGGAGCCGTAACCTGTCAAAACGAAGGCCTTGATGAGTTCTACGGCTTTGACAGCTTTCAGCCGTCAACGGATAGATTAATGCCCAAAAAGGACAACCCGAATCTCAATCGGGTCTCGTAAGTTTTTTACCCTTCATTTTTTCGACACGTGGATTTTTACGGTAAAACAGGATTACGGTGGCTGGTCTTCGATTTACCATCGCTGGAGAGTGGTGCACCATGATACTGTTCCATTTCAAACCCATGCACGCATTTCTAAAAGTCGTACGGCACTGTTTCGTCATTTTGGATGGATGTTGCACCTTGCACCGTGGATGTTGCACCCTGTAGATATCGATTATTCGGACGAGCATAACTTCTGGCTCGTTTAGAGTTACGGGAGCCATAACCTGTCAAAACGAAGGCCTCAATGAGTTCTACGACTTTGACAGCTTTCAGCCGTCAACGTATAGATTAATGCCCAAAAAGGACAACCCGAATCTCAATCGGGTCTCGTAAGTTTTTTACCCTTCGTTTTTTCGACACGTGGATTTTTATGGTAAAACAGGATTACCATGGCTGGCCTTCGATTTACCATCGCTGAAGAGTGGTGCACCATGGTACTGTTCCGTTTCAAATCCATGCACGCATTTCTAAAAGTCGTACGGCACTGTTTCGCCATTTCGGACGGATGTTGCACCTTGCACCGTGGATGTTGCACCCTGTAGATATCGATTATTCGGACGGCCATAACTTCTGGCTCGTTTAGAGTTACGGGAGCCATAACATGTCAAAACGAAGACTCAATGAGTTCTACGGCTTTAATAGCTTTCAACCGTCAACGGATAGATTAATGCCCAAAAAGGACAACCCGAATCTCAATCGGGTCTCGTAAGTTTTTTTACCGTTCGTTTTTTCGACACGTGGATTTTTACGGTAAAACAGGATTACGGTGGCTGGTCTTCGATTTGCCATCGCTGGAGAGTGGTGCACCATAGTATTGTTCCGTTTCAAATCCATGCACGCATTACTAAAAGTCATACAACACTGTTTCGCCATTTCGGACGGATGTTGCACCTTGCACCGTGGATGTTGCACCCTGTAGATATCGATTATTCGGACGACCATAACTTCTGGCTCGTTTAGAGTTACAGGAGCCATAACCTGTCAAAACGAAGGCCTCGATGAGTCTACGGCTTTGACAGCTTTCAGCCGTCAACGGATAGATTAATGCCCAAAAAGGACAACCCGAATCTCAATCGGGTCTCGTAAGTTTTTAACCCCTCGTTTTTTCGACGCGTGGATTTTTACTGTAAAACGGGATTACGGTGGCTGGTCTTTGATTACCATCGCTGGAGAGTGGTGCACCGTGGTACTGTTCCGTTTCATATCTATGCACGCATTTCTAAAAGTTGTACGACACTGTTTTGCCATTTCGGACGGATGTTGCACATTGCACCGTGGATGTTGCACCCTGTAGATATCGATTATTCGGACGGCCATAACTTCTGGCTCGTTTACAGTTTCGGGAGCCGTAACCTGTCAAAACGAAGGCCTTGATGAGTTCTACGGTTTTGACAGCTTTCAGCCGTCAACGGATAGATTAATGCCCAAAAAGGACAACCCGAATCTCAATCGGGTCTCGTAAGTTTTTTACCCTTCGTTTTTTCGACACGTGGATTTTTACGGTAAAACAGGATTACGGTGGCTGGTCTTCGATTTACCATCGCTGGAGAGTGGTGCACCATGCTACTGTTCCATTTCAAACCCATGCACGCATTTCTAAAAGTCGTACGGCACTGTTTCGCCATTTTGGATGGATGTTGCACCTTACACCGTGGATGTTGCACCCTGTAGATATCGATTATTCGGACGACCATAACTTCTGGCTCGTTTAGAGTTACGGGAGCCATAACCTGTCAAAACGAAGGCCTCGATGAGTTCTACGGCTTTGACGGCTTTCAGCTGTCAACGTATAGATTAATGCCCAAAAAGGACAACCCGAATCTCAATCGGGTCTCGTAAGTCTTTTACCCTTCGTTTTTTCGACACGTGGATTTTTACGGTAAAACAGGATTACCATGGCTGGCCTTCGATTTACCATCGCTGGAGAGTGGTGCACCATGGTACTGTTCCGTTTCAAATCCATGCACGCATTTCTAAAAGTCGTACGACACTGTTTCGCCATTTCGGACGCATGTTGCACCTTGCACCGTGGATGTTGCACCCTGTAGATATCGATTATTCGCACTGCCATAACTTCTGGCTCTGTTTAGAGTTACGGGAGCCATAACATGTCAAAATGAAGGACTCGATGAGTTCTACGGCTTTAACAGCTTTCAACCGTCAACGGATAGATTAATGCCCAAAAAGGACAACCCGAATCTCAATCGGGTCTCGTAAGTTTTTTACCGTTCGTTTTTTCGACACGTGGATTTTTACGATAAAACAGTATTACGGTGGCTGGTCTTCAATTTACCATCGCTGGAGAGTGGTTCACCATGGTATTGTTCCGTTTCAAATCCACGCACGCATTTCTAAAAGTCGTACGACACTGTTTCGCCATTTCGGATGGATGTTGCACCTTGCACAATGGATGTTGCACACTTTAGATATCGATTATTCGGACGACCATAACTTCTGGCTCGTTTAGAGTTACGGGAGCCATAACCTGTCAAAACGAAGGCCTCGATGAGTTCTGCGGCTTTGACAGCTTTCAGCCGTCAACGGATAGATTAACGCCCAAAAAGGACAACCCGAATCTCAATCGGGTCTCGTAAGTTTTTAACCCTTCGTTTTTTCGACGCGTGTATTTTTACGGTAAAACGGGATTACGGTGGCTGGTCTTTGATTTACCATCGCTGGAGAGTGGTACACCATGGTACTGTTCCGTTTTAAATCCATGCATGCATTTCTAAAAGTCGTACGGCACTGTTTCGCCATTTCGGACGGATGTTGCACCTTGCACCGTGGATGTTGCACTCTGTAGATATCGATTATTCGGACGGCCATAACTTTTGGCTCGTTTAGAGTTTCGGGAGCCATAACCTGTCAAAAAAAAGGCCTCGATGAGTTCTACGGCTTTGACCGCTTTCCGCCGTCAATGGATAGATTAATGCCCAAAAAGGACAACCCGAATCTCAATCGGGTCTCGTAAGTTTTTTACCCTTCGTTTTTTCGACACATGAATTTTTACGGTAAAACAGGATTACCGTGGCTGGCCTTCTATTTACCATCGCTGGAGAGTGGTGCACCATGGTACTGTTCCGTTTCAAATCCATGCACGCATTTCTAAAAGTCGTACGACACTGTTTCGCCATTTCGGACGGATGTTGCACCTTGCACCGTGGATGTTGCACCCTGTAGATATCGATTATTCGGACGGCCATAACTTCTGGCTCGTTTAGAATTACGGGAGCCATAACCTGTCAAAACGAAGGCCTCGATGAGTTCTACGGCTTCGATAGCTTTCAGCCGTCAACGGATAGATTAATGCCCAAAAAGGACAACCCGAATCTCAATCGGGTCTCGTAAGTTTTTTACCCTTCGTTTTTTCGACACGTGGATTTTTACGGTAAAACTGGATTACCGTGGCTGGCCTTCGATTTACCATCGCTGGAGAGTGGTGCACCATGGTACTGTTCCGTTTCAAATCCATGCACGCATTTCTAAAAGTCGTACGGCACTGTTTCGCCATTTCGGACGGATGTTGCACCTTGCACCGTGGATGTTGCACCCTGTAGATATCGATTATTCGGACGGCCATAACTTCTGGCTCGTTTAGAGTTACGGGAGCCATAACCAGTCAAAACGAAGGCCTCGATGAGTTCTACGGCTTTGATAGCTTTCAGCCGTCAACGGATATATTAATGCCCAAAAAGGACAACCCGAATCTCAATCGGGTCTCGTAAGTTTATTACCCTTCGTTTTTTCGACACGTGGATTTTTACGGTAAAACGGGATTACCGTGGCTGGCCTTCGATTTACCATCGCTGGACAGTGGTGCACCATGGTACTGTTCCATTTCAAACCCATGCACGCATTTCTAAAAGTCGTACGACACTGTTTCGCCATTTCGGACGGATGTTGCACCTTGCACCGTGGATGTTGCACCCTGTAGATATCGATTATTCGGACGGCCATAACTTCTGGCTCGTTTAGAATTACGGGAGCCATAACCTATCAAAATGAAGGCCTCGATGAGTTCTACGGCTTCAATAGCTTTCAGCCGTCAACGGATAGATTAATGCCCAAAACGGACAACCCGAATCTCAATCGGGTCTCGTAAGTTTTTTACCCTTCGTTTTTTCGACACGTGGATTTTTACGGTAAAACTGGATTACCGTGGCTGGCCTTCGATTTACCATCGCTGGACAGTGGTGCACCATGGTACTGTTCCGTTTCAAACCCATGCACGCATTTCTAAAAGTCGTACGTCACTGTTTCGCCATTTCGGACGGAAGTTGCACCTTGCACCGTGGATGTTGCACCCTGTAGATATCGATTATTCGGACGGCCATAACTTCTGGCTCGTTTAGAGTTACGGGAGCCATAACCTGTCGAAACGAAGGCCTCGATGAGTTCTACGGCTTTGACAGCTTTCAGCCGTCAACGGATAGATTAATGCCCAAAAATGACAACCCGAATCTCAATCGGGTCTCGTAAGTTTTTATCCCTTTGTTTTTTCGACACGTGGATTTTTACGGTAAAACGAGATTACGGTGGCTGGTCTTCGATTTACCGTCGCTGGAGAGTGGTGCACCATGAGTTCTACGGCTTCGATAGCTTTCAGCCGTCAACGGATAGATTAATGCCCAAAACGGACAACCCGAATCTCAATCGGGTCTCGTAAGTTTTTTACCCTTCGTTTTTTCGACACGTGGATTTTTACGGTAAAACTGGATTACCGTGGCTGGCCTTCGATTTACCATCGCTGGAGAGTGGTTCACCATGGTACTGTTCCGTTTCAAATCCATGCACGCATTTCTAAAAGTCGTACGTCACTGTTTCGCCATTTCGGACGGAAGTTGCACCTTGCACCGTGGATGTTGCACCCTGTAGATATCGATTATTCGGACGGCCATAACTTCTGGCTCGTTTAGAGTTACGGGAGCCATAACCTGTCGAAACGAAGGCCTCGATGAGTTCTACGGCTTTGACAGCTTTCAGCCGTCAACGGATAGATTAATACCCAAAAAGGACAACCCGAATCTCAATCGGGTCTCGTAAGTATTTTACCCTTCGTTTTTTCGACACGTGGATTTTTAGGGTAAAACAGGATTACCGTGGCTGGCCTTCAATTTACCATCGCTGGAGAGTGGTGCACCATGGTACTGTTCCGTTTCAAATCCATGCACGCATTTCTAAAGGTCGTACGGCACTGTTTCGCCATTTCGGACGGATGTTGCACCTTGCACCGTGGATGGTGCACCCTGTAGATATCGATTATTCGGACGGCCATAACTTCTGGCTCGTTTAGAGTTTCGGGAGCCATAACCTGTCAAAACGAAGGCCTTGATGAGTTCTACGGCTGTGACAGCTTTCAGCCGTCAACGGATAGATTAATTCCCAAAAAGGACAACCCGAATCTCAATCGGGTCTCGTAAGTTTCTAACCCTTCGTTTTTTCGACACGTGGATTTTTATGGTAAAACTGGATTACCGTGGCTGGCCTTCGATTTACCATCGCTGGAGAGTGGTGCACCATGGTACTGTTCCGTTTCAAATCCATGCACACATTTCTAAAAGTCGTACGTCACTGTTTCGCCATTTCGGACGGAAGTTGCACCTTGCACCGTGGATGTTGCACCCTGTAGATATCGATTATTCGGACGGCCATAACTTCTGGCTCGTTTAGAGTTACGGGAGCCATAACCTGTCGAAACGAAGGCCTCGATGAGTTCTACGGCTTTGACAGCTTTCAGCCGTCAACGGATAGATTAATGCCCAAAAATGACAACCCGAATCTCAATCGGGTCTCGTAAGTTTTTATCCCTTTGTTTTTTCGACACGTGGATTTTTACGGTAAAACGAGATTACGGTGGCTGGTCTTCGATTTACCGTCGCTGGAGAGTTGTGCACCATGGTACTGTTCCGTTTCAAATCCATGCACGCATTTCTAAAAGTCGTACGGCACTGTTTCGCCGTTTCAGACGGATGTTGCACCTTGCACCGTGGATGTTGCACCCTGTAGATATCGATTATTCGGACGGCCATAACTTCTGGCTCGTTTAGAGTTACGGGAGCCATAACCTCTCAAAACGAAGGCCTCGATGAGTTCTACGGCTTTGATAGCTTTCAGCCGTCAACGGATAGATTAATGCCCAAAAAGGACAACCTGAATCTCAATTGGGTCTCGTAAGTTTTTTACCCTTCGTTTTTTCGACACGTGGATTTTTACGGTAAAACAGGATTACCGTTGCTGGCCTTCGATTTACCATCGCTGGAGAGTGGTGCACCATGGTACTGTTCCGTTTCAAATCCATGCATGCATTTCTAAAAGTCGTCCGGCACTGTTTCGCCATTTCGGACGGATGTTGCACCTTGCACCATGGATGTTGCACCCTGTAGATATCGATTATTCGGACGGCCATAACTTCTGGCTCGTTTAGAGTTACGGGAGCCATAACCTGTCAAAACGAAGGCCTCGATGAGTTCTACGGCTTTGACCGCTTTCCGCCGTCAATGGATAGATTAATGCCCAAAAAGGACAACCCGAATCTCAATCGGGTCTCGTAAGTTTTTTACCCTTCGTTTTTTCGACACATGAATTTTTACGGTAAAACAGGATTACCGTGGCTGGCCTTCTATTTACCATCGCTGGAGAGTGGTGCACCATGGTACTGTTCCGTTTCAAATCCATGCACGCATTTCTAAAAGTCGTACGACACTGTTTCGCCATTTCGGACGGATGTTGCACCTTGCACCGTGGATGTTGCACCCTGTAGATATCGATTATTCGGACGGCCATAACTTCTGGCTCGTTTAGAATTACGGGAGCCATAACCTGTCAAAACGAAGGCCTCGATGAGTTCTACGGCTTCGTTAGCTTTCAGCCGTCAACGGATAGATTAATGCCCAAAAAGGACAACCCGAATCTCAATCGGGTCTCGTAAGTTTTTTACCCTTCGTTTTTTCGACACGTGGATTTTTACGGTAAAACTGGATTACCGTGGCTGGCCTTCGATTTACCATCGCTGGAGAGTGGTGCACCATGGTACTGTTCCGTTTCAAATCCATGCACGCATTTCTAAAAGTCGTACGGCACTGTTTCGCCATTTCGGACGGATGTTGCACCTTGCACCGTGGATGTTGCACCCTGTAGATATCGATTATTCGGACGACCATAACTTCTGGCTCGTTTAGAGTTACGGGAGCCATAACCAGTCAAAACGAAGGCCTCGATGAGTTCTACGGCTTTGATAGCTTTCAGCCGTCAACGGATATATTAATGCCCAAAAAGGACAACCCGAATCTCAATCGGGTCTCGTAAGTTTATTACCCTTCGTTTTTTCGACACGTGGATTTTTACGGTAAAACGGGATTACCGTGGCTGGCCTTCGATTTACCATCGCTGGACAGTGGTGCACCATGGTACTGTTCCATTTCAAACCCATGCACGCATTTCTAAAAGTCGTACGACACTGTTTCGCCATTTCGGACGGATGTTGCACCTTGCACCGTGGATGTTGCACCCTGTAGATATCGATTATTCGCACTGCCATAACTTCTGGCTCTGTTTAGAGTTACGGGAGCCATAACATGTCAAAACGAAGGACTCGATGAGTTCTACGGCTTCAATAGCTTTCAGCCGTCAACGGATAGATTAATGCCCAAAAAGGACAACCCGAATCTCAATCGGGTCTCGTAAGTTTTTTACCGTTCGTTTTTTCGACACGTGGATTTTTACGATAAAACAGTATTACGGTGGCTGGTCTTCAATTTACCATCGCTGGAGAGTGGTTCACCATGGTATTGTTCCGTTTCAAATCCACGCACGCATTTCTAAAAGTCGTACGACACTGTTTCGCCATTTCGGATGGATGTTGCACCTTGCACAATGGATGTTGCACACTTTAGATATCGATTATTCGGACGACCATAACTTCTGGCTCGTTTAGAGTTACGGGAGCCATAACCTGTCAAAACGAAGGCCTCGATGAGTTCTGCGGCTTTGACAGCTTTCAGCCGTCAACGGATAGATTAACGCCCAAAAAGGACAACCCGAATCTCAATCGGGTCTCGTAAGTTTTTAACCCTTCGTTTTTTCGACGCGTGTATTTTTACGGTAAAACGGGATTACGGTGGCTGGTCTTCGATTTACCATCGCTGGAGAGTGGTACACCATGGTACTGTTCCGTTTCAAATCCATGCATGCATTTCTAAAAGTCGTACGTCACTGTTTCGCCATTTCGGACGGATGTTGCACCTTGCACCATGGATGTTGCACCCTGTAGATATCGATTATTCGGACGGCCATAACTTCTGGCTCGTTTAGAGTTACGGGAGCCATAACCTGTCAAAACGAAGGCCTCGATGAGTTCTACGGCTTTGACCGCTTTCCGCCGTCAATGGATAGATTAATGCCCAAAAAGGACAACCCGAATCTCAATCGGGTCTCGTAAGTTTTTTACCCTTCGTTTTTTCGACACATGAATTTTTACGGTAAAACAGGATTACCGTGGCTGGCCTTCTATTTACCATCGCTGGAGAGTGGTGCACCATGGTACTGTTCCGTTTCAAATCCATGCACGCATTTCTAAAAGTCGTACGACACTGTTTCGCCATTTCGGACGGATGTTGCACCTTGCACCGTGGATGTTGCACCCTGTAGATATCGATTATTCGGACGGCCATAACTTCTGGCTCGTTTAGAATTACGGGAGCCATAACCTGTCAAAACGAAGGCCTCGATGAGTTCTACGGCTTCGATAGCTTTCAGCCGTCAACGGATAGATTAATGCCCAAAAAGGACAACCCGAATCTCAATCGGGTCTCGTAAGTTTTTTACCCTTCGTTTTTTCGACACGTGGATTTTTACGGTAAAACTGGATTACCGTGGCTGGCCTTCGATTTACCATCGCTGGAGAGTGGTGCACCATGGTACTGTTCCGTTTCAAATCCATGCACGCATTTCTAAAAGTCGTACGGCACTGTTTCGCCATTTCGGACGGATGTTGCACCTTGCACCGTGGATGTTGCACCCTGTAGATATCGATTATTCGGACGGCCATAACTTCTGGCTCGTTTAGAGTTACGGGAGCCATAACCAGTCAAAACGAAGGCCTCGATGAGTTCTACGGCTTTGATAGCTTTCAGCCGTCAACGGATATATTAATGCCCAAAAAGGACAACCCGAATCTCAATCGGGTCTCGTAAGTTTATTACCCTTCGTTTTTTCGACACGTGGATTTTTACGGTAAAACGGGATTACCGTGGCTGGCCTTCGATTTACCATCGCTGGACAGTGGTGCACCATGGTACTGTTCCATTTCAAACCCATGCACGCATTTCTAAAAGTCGTACGACACTGTTTCGCCATTTCGGACGGATGTTGCACCTTGCACCGTGGATGTTGCACCCTGTAGATATCGATTATTCGGACGGCCATAACTTCTGGCTCGTTTAGAATTACGGGAGCCATAACCTATCAAAATGAAGGCCTCGATGAGTTCTACGGCTTCAATAGCTTTCAGCCGTCAACGGATAGATTAATGCCCAAAACGGACAACCCGAATCTCAATCGGGTCTCGTAAGTTTTTTACCCTTCGTTTTTTCGACACGTGGATTTTTACGGTAAAACTGGATTACCGTGGCTGGCCTTCGATTTACCATCGCTGGAGAGTGGTTCACCATGGTACTGTTCCGTTTCAAATCCATGCACGCATTTCTAAAAGTCGTACGGCACTGTTTCGCCATTTCGGACGGATGTTGCACCTTGCACCGTGGATGTTGCACCCTGTAGATATCGATTATTCGGACGGCCATAACTTCTAGCTCGTTTAGATTTACGGGAGCCATAACCAGTCAAAACGAAGGCCTCGATGAGTTCTACGGCTTAGATAGCTTTCAGCCGTCAACGGATATATTAATGCCCAAAAAGGACAACCCGAATCTCAATCGGGTCTCGTAAGTTTATTACCCTTCGTTTTTTCGACACGTGGATTTTTACGGTAAAACGGGATTACCGTGGCTGGCCTTCGATTTACCATCGCTGGACAGTGGTGCACCATGGTACTGTTCCATTTCAAACCCATGCACGCATTTCTAAAAGTCGTACGGCACTGTTTCGCCATTTCGGACGGATGTTGCACCTTGCACCGTGGATGCTGCACCTTGTAGATATCGATTATTCGGACGGCCATAACTTCTGCCTCGTTTAGAGTTACGGGAGCCATGACCTGTCAAAACGAAGGCCTCGATGATTTCTACGGCTTTGAAAGCTTTCAGCCGTCAACGGATAGATTAATACCCAAAAAGAACAACCCGAATCTCAATCGGGTCTCGTAAGTATTTTACCCTTCGTTTTTTCGACACGTGGATTTTTAGGGTAAAACAGGATTACCGTGGCTGGCCTTCAATTTACCATCGCTGGAGAGTGGTGCACCATGGTACTGTTCTGTTTCAAATCCATGCACGCATTTCTAAAGGTCGTACGGCACTGTTTCGCCATTTCGGACGGATGTTGCACCTTGCATCGTGGATGGTGCACCCTGTAGATATCGATTATTCGGACGGCCATAACTTCTGGCTCGTTTAGAGTTTCGGGAGCCATAACCTGTCAAAACGAAGGCCTTGATGAGTTCTACGGCTTTGACAGCTTTCAGCCGTCAACGGATAGATTAATTCCCAAAAAGGACAACCCGAATCTCAATCGGGTCTCGTAAGTTTCTAACCCTTCGTTTTTTTGACACGTGGATTTTTATGGTAAAACTGGATTACCGTGGCCGGCCTTCGATTTACCATCGCTGGAGAGTGGTGCACCATGGTACTGTTCCGTTTCAAATCCATGCACGCATTTCTAAAAGTCGTACGTCACTGTTTCGCCATTTCGGACGGAAGTTGCACCTTGCACCGTGGATGTTGCACCCTGTAGATATCGATTATTCGGACGGCCATAACTTCTGGCTCGTTTAGAGTTACGGGAGCCATAACCTGTCAAAACGAAGGCCTCGATGAGTTCTACGGCTTTGACAGCTTTCAGCCGTCAACGGACAGATTAATGCCCAAAAATGACAACCCGAATCTCAATCGGGTCTCGTAAGTTTTTATCCCTTCGTTTTTTCGACACGTTGTTTTTTACGGTAAAACGAGATTACGGTGGCTGGTCTTCGATTTACCGTCGCTGGAGAGTTGTGCACCATGGTACTGTTCCGTTTCAAATCCATGCACGCATTTCTAAAAGTCGTACGGCACTGTTTCGCCGTTTCAGACGGATGTTGCACCTTGCACCGTGGATGTTGCACCCTGTAGATATCGATTATTCGGACGGCCATAACTTCTGGCTCGTTTAGAGTTACGGGAGCCATAACCTCTCAAAACGAAGGCCTCGATGAGTTCTACGGCTTTGATAGCTTTCAGCCGTCAACGGATAGATTAATACCCAAAAAGGACAACCCGAATCTCAATCGGGTCTCGTAAGTATTTTACCCTTCGTTTTTTCGACACGTGGATTTTTAGGGTAAAACAGGATTACCGTGGCTGGCCTTCAATTTACCATCGCTGGAGAGTGGTGCACCATGGTACTGTTCCGTTTCAAATCCATGCACGCATTTCTAAAGGTCGTACGGCACTGTTTCGCCATTTCGGACGGATGTTGCACCTTGCACCGTGGATGGTGCACCCTGTAGATATCGATTATTCGGACGGCCATAACTTCTGGCTCGTTTAGAGTTTCGGGAGCCATAACCTGTCAAAACGAAGGCCTTGATGAGTTCTACGGCTGTGACAGCTTTCAGCCGTCAACGGATAGATTAATTCCCAAAAAGGACAACCCGAATCTCAATCGGGTCTCGTAAGTTTCTAACCCTTCGTTTTTTCGACACGTGGATTTTTATGGTAAAACTGGATTACCGTGGCTGGCCTTCGATTTACCATCGCTGGAGAGTGGTGCACCATGGTACTGTTCCGTTTCAAATCCATGCACACATTTCTAAAAGTCGTACGTCACTGTTTCGCCATTTCGGACGGAAGTTGCACCTTGCACCGTGGATGTTGCACCCTGTAGATATCGATTATTCGGACGGCCATAACTTCTGGCTCGTTTAGAGTTACGGGAGCCATAACCTGTCGAAACGAAGGCCTCGATGAGTTCTACGGCTTTGACAGCTTTCAGCCGTCAACGGATAGATTAATGCCCAAAAATGACAACCCGAATCTCAATCGGGTCTCGTAAGTTTTTATCCCTTTGTTTTTTCGACACGTGGATTTTTACGGTAAAACGAGATTACGGTGGCTGGTCTTCGATTTACCGTCGCTGGAGAGTTGTGCACCATGGTACTGTTCCGTTTCAAATCCATGCACGCATTTCTAAAAGTCGTACGGCACTGTTTCGCCGTTTCAGACGGATGTTGCACCTTGCACCGTGGATGTTGCACCCTGTAGATATCGATTATTCGGACGGCCATAACTTCTGGCTCGTTTAGAGTTACAGGAGCCATAACCTCTCAAAACGAAGGCCTCGATGAGTTCTACGGCTTTGATAGCTTTCAGCCGTCAACGGATAGATTAATGCCCAAAAAGGACAACCTGAATCTCAATTGGGTCTCGTAAGTTTTTTACCCTTCGTTTTTTCGACACGTGGATTTTTACGGTAAAACAGGATTACCGTTGCTGGCCTTCGATTTACCATCGCTGGAGAGTGGTGCACCATGGT
The DNA here is from genome assembly GCA_030765085.1 of Allium cepa. NCBI lineage: Eukaryota > Viridiplantae > Streptophyta > Magnoliopsida > Asparagales > Amaryllidaceae > Allium > Allium cepa. The sequence goes on along the minus strand of CM060946.1, from coordinate 450,908,987 downwards.
ACTGTTCCGTTTCAAATCCATGCATGCATTTCTAAAAGTCGTCCGGCAATGTTTCGCCATTTCGGACGGATGTTGCACCCTGCACCGTGGATGTTGCACTCTGTAGATATCGATTATTCGGACGGCCATAACTTTTGGCTCGTTTAGAGTTTCGGGAGCCATAACCTGTCAAAAAAAAGGCCTCGATGAGTTCTACGGCTTTGACAGCTTTCAGCCGTCAACGGATAGATTAATGCCCAAAAAGGACAACCCGAATCTCAATCGGGTCTCGTAAGTTTATTACCCTTCGTTTTTTCGACACGTGGATTTTTACGGTAAAACGGGATTACCGTGGCTGGCCTTCGATTTACCATCGCTAGAGAGTGGTGCACCATGGTACTGTTCCATTTCAAACCCATGCACGCATTTCTAAAAGTCGTACGATATTGTTTCGCCATTTCGGACGGATGTCGCACCTTGCACCGTAGATGTTGCACCCTGTAGATATCGATTATTCGGACGGCCATAACTTCTGGCTCGTTTAGAATTACGGGAGCCATAACATGTCAAAACGAAGGCCTCGATGAGTTCTACGGCTTTGACAGCTTTCAACCGTCAACGGATAGAATAATGCCCAAAAAGGACAACCCGAATCTTAATCGGGTATCGTAAGTTTTTTACCCTTCGTTTTTTCGACACGTGGATTTTTACGGTAAAACAGGATTACCGTGGCTGGCCTTCAATTTACCATCGCTGGAGAGTGGTGCACCGTGGTACTGTTCCGTTTCAAATCCATGCACGCATTTCTAAAAGTCGTACGGCACTGTTTTGCCATTTCGGACGGATGTTGCACCTTGCACCATGGATGTTGCACCATGTAGATATCGATTATTCGGACGGCCATAACTTCTGGCTCGTTTAGAGTTTTGGGAGCCGTAACCTGTCAAAATGAAGGCCTTGATGAGTTCTACGGCTTTGACAGCTTTCAGCCGTCAACGGATAGATTAATGCCCAAAAAAGACAACCCGAATCTCAATCGGGTCTCGTAAGTTTTTTACCCTTCGTTTTTTCGACACGTGGATTTTTACGGTAAAACAGGATTACGGTGGCTGGTCTTCGATTTACCATCGCTGGAGAGTGGTGCACCATGGTACTGTTCCATTTCAAACCCATGCACGCATTTCTAAAAGTCGTACGGCACTGTTTCGCCATTTTGGATGGATGTTGCACCTTGCACCGTGGATGTTGCACCCTGTAGATATCGATTATTCGGACGACCATAACTTCTGGCTCGTTTAGAGTTACGGGAGCCATAACCTGTCAAAACGAAGGCCTCGATGAGTTCTATGGCTTTGACAGCTTTCAGCCGTCAACGTATAGATTAATGCCCAAAAAGGACAATCCGAATCTCAATCGGGTCTCGTAAGTTTTTTACCCTTCGTTTTTTCGACACGTGGATTTTTACGGTAAAACAGGATTACCATGGCTGGCCTTCGATTTACCATCGCTGGAGAGTGGTGCACCATGGTACTGTTCCGTTTCAAATCCATGCACGCATTTCTAAAAGTCGTACGGCACTGTTTCGCCATTTCGGACGGATGTTGCACCTTGCACCGTGGATGTTGCACCCTGTAGATATCGATTATTCGGACGGCCATAACTTCTGGCTCGTTTAGAGTTACGGGAGCCATAACATGTCAAAATGAAGGACTCAATGAGTTCTACGGCTTTAATAGCTTTCAACCGTCAACGGATAGATTAATGCCCAAAAAGGACAACCCGAATCTCAATCGGGTCTCGTAAGTTTTTTACCGTTCGTTTTTTCGACACGTGGATTTTTACGGTAAAACAGGATTACGGTGGCTGGTCTTCGATTTACCATCGCTGGAGAGTGGTGCACCATGGTATTGTTCCATTTCAAATCCATGCACGCATTACTAAAAGTCATACGACACTGTTTCGCCATTTCGGACGGATGTTGCACCTTGCAACGTGGATGTTGCACCCTGTAGATATCGATTATTCGGACGACCATAACTTCTGGCTCGTTTAGAGTTAGAGGAGCCATAACCTGTCAAAACGAAGGCCTCGATGAGTTCTACGGCTTTGACAGCTTTCAGCCGTCAACGGATAGATTAATGCCCAAAAAGGACAGCCCGAATCTCAATCGGGTCTCGTAAGTTTTTAACCCTTCGTTTTTTCGACGCGTGGATTTTTACGGTAAAACGGGATTACGGTGGCTGGTCTTTGATTTAACATCGCTGGAGAGTGGTGCACCGTGGTACTGTTCCGTTTCAAATCCATGCACGCATTTCTAAAAGTCGTACGGCACTGTTTTGCCATTTCGGACGGATGTTTAACCTTGCACCGTGGATGTTGCACCCTGTAGATATCGATTATTCGGACGGCCATAACTTCTGGCTCGTTTAGAGTTTCGGGAGCCGTAACCTGTCAAAACGAAGGCCTTGATGAGTTCTATGGTTTTGACAGCTTTCAGCCGTCAACGGATAGATTAATGCCCAAAAAGGACAACCCGAATCTCAATCGGGTCTCGTAAGTTTTTTACCCTTCGTTTTTTCGACACGTGGATTTTTACGGTAAAACAGGATTACGGTGGCTGGTCTTCGATTTACCATCGCTGGAGAGTGGTGCACCATGGTACTGTTCCATTTCAAACCCATGCACGCATTTCTAAAAGTCGTACGGCACTGTTTCGCCATTTTGGATGGATGTTGCACCTTGCACCGTGGATGTTGCACCCTGTAGATATCGATTATTCGGACGACCATAACTTCTGGCTCGTTTAGAGTTACGGGAGCCATAACCTGTCAAAACGAAGGCCTCGATGAGTTCTATGGCTTTGACAGCTTTCAGCCGTCAACGTATAGATTAATACCCAAAAAGGACAACCCGAATCTCAATCGGGTCTCGTAAGTTTTTTACCCTTCGTTTTTTCGACACGTGGATTTTTATGGTAAAACAGGATTACCATAGCTGGCCTTCGATTTACCATCGCTGGAGAGTGGTGCACCATGGTACTGTTCCGTTTCAAATCCATGCACGCATTTCTAAAAGTCGTACGGCACTGTTTCGCCATTTCGGACGGATGTTGCACCTTGCACCGTGGATGTTGCACCCTGTAGATATCGATTATTCGCACGGCCATAACTTCTGGCTCGTTTAGAGTTACAGGAGCCATAACATGTCAAAACGAAGGACTCGATGAGTTCTACGGCTTTAACAGCTTTCAACCGTCAACGGATAGATTAATGCCCAAAAAGGACAACCCGAATCTCAATCGGGTCTCGTAAGTTTTTTACCGTTCGTTTTTTCGACACGTGGATTTTTACGGTAAAACAGGATTACGGTGGCTGGTCTTCAATTTCCCATCGCTGGAGAGTGGTGCGCCATGGTATTGTTCCGTTTCAAATCCACGCACGCATTTCTAAAAGTCGTACGACACTGTTTCGCCATTTCGGACGGATGTTGCACCTTGCACCATGGATGTTGCACACTTTAGATATCGATTATTCGGACGACCTTAACTTCTGGATCGTTTAGAGTTACGGGAGCCATAACCTGTCAAAACGAAGGCCTCGATGAGTTCTACGGCTTTGACAGCTTTCAGCCGTCAACGGATAGATTAACGCCCAAAAAGGACAACCCGAATCTCAATCGGGTCTCGTAAGTTTTTAACCCTTCGTTTTTTCGACGCATGGATTTTTACGGTAAAACGGGATTACGGTGGCTGGTCTTTGATTTACCATCGCTGGAGAGTGGTACACCATGGTACTGTTCCGTTTTAAATCCATGCACGCATTTCTAAAAGTCGTACGGCACTGTTTCGCCATTTCGGACGGATGTTGCACCTTGCACCGTGGATGTTGCACCCTGTAGATATCGATTATTTGGACGGCCATAACTTCTGGCTCGTTTAGAGTTACGGGAGCCATAATCTGTCAAAACGAAGGCCTCGATGAGTTCTGCGGCTTTGACCGCTTTCAGCCGTCAACGGATAGATTAATGCCCAAAAAGGACAACACGAATCTAAATCTGGTCTCGTAAGTTTTTTACCCTTTGTTTTTTCGACACGTGGATTTTTACGGTAAAAAAGGATTACCGTGGCTGGCCTTCGATTTACCATCGCTGGAGAGTGGTGCACCATGGTACTGTTCCATGTCAAATCCATGCACGCATTTCTAAATGTCGTATGGCACTGTTTCGCCATTTCGGACGGATGTTGCACCTTGCACCGTGGATGTTGAACCCTGTAGATATCGATTATTCGGACGGCCATAGCTTCTGGCTCGTTTAGAGTTACGGGAGCCATAACCTGTCAAAATGAAGGCCTCGATGAGTTCTACGGCTATGACAGCTTTTAGCCGTCAAGGATAGATTAATGTCCAAAAAGGACAACCCTAATCTCAATCGGGTCTCGTAAGATTTTTACCCTTCGTTTTTTCGACACGTGGATTTTTACGGTAAAACTGGATTACCGTGGCTGGCCTTCGATTTACCATCGCTGGAGAGTGGTGCACCAGGTACTTTTCCGTTTCAAATCCATGCACGCATTTCTAAAAGTCGTACGGCACTGTTTCGCCATTTCGGACGGATGTTGCACCTTGCATCGTGGATGTTGCACCCTGTAAATATCGATTATTCGGACGGCCATAACTTCTGGCTCGTTTAGAGTTACGGGAGCCATATCCTATCAAAACGAAGGCCTCGATGACTTCTACGGCTTTGACCACTTTCAGCCGTCAACGGATAGATTAATGCCCAAAAAGGACTACCCGAATCTCAATCGGGTCTCGTAAGTTTTTTACCCTTCGTTTTTTCAACACGTGGATTTTTACGGTAAAACAGGATTACGGTGGCTGGCCTTCGATTTACCATCGCTGGAGTGTGGTGCACCATGGTACTGTTCCGTTTCAAATCCATGCACGCATTTCTAAAAGCCGTACGACACTGTTTCGCCATTTCGGACGGATGTTGCACCTTGCACCTTGGATATTGCACCCTGTAGATATCGATTATTCGGACGGCCATAACTTCTGGCTCGTTTAGAGTTACGGGAGCCATAACATATCAAAACGAAGGACTCGATGAGTTCTACGGCTTTGACAGCTTTCAACCGTCAACGGATAGATTAATGCCCAAAAAGGATAACCCGAATCTCAATCTGGTCTCGTAATTTTTTAACCCTTCGTTTTTTCGACACGTCGATTTTTACGGTAAAACAGGATTACCGAGGCTGGCCTTCGATTTACCATCGCTGGAGAGTGGTGCACCAGGGTACTGTTCCGTTTCAAATCCATCAATGCACATCTAAAAGTCTTACGGCACTGTTTCGCCATTTCGGACGGATGTTGCACCTTGCACCGTGGATGTTGCACCCTGTAGATATCGATTATTCGGACGGCCATAACTTCTGGCTCGTATAGAGTTACGGGAGCCATAACATGTCAAAACGAAGGACTCGATGAGTTCTACGGCTTTGATAGCTTTCAACCGTCAACTGGTAGATTAATGCCCAAAAAGGACAACCCGAATCTCAATCGGGTCTCGTAAGTTTTTTACCGTTCGTTTTTTCGACACGTGGATTTTTACGGTAAAACAGGATTACGGTGGCTGGTCTTCGATTTACCATCGCTGGAGAGTGGTGCACCATGGTACTGTTCCGTTTCAAATCCATGCACGCATTTCTAAAAGTCGTACGGCACTGTTTCGCCATTTCGGACGGATGTTGCACCTTGCACCGTGGATGTCGCACCCTGTAGATATCGATTATTCGGACGACCATAACTTCTGGCTCGTTTAGAGTTACGGGAGCCATAACCTATCAAAATGAAGGACTCGATGAGTTCAACGGCTTTGACAGCTTTCAGCCATCAACGGATAGATTAATGCCCAAAAAGGACAACCCGAATCTCAATCGGGTCTCGTAAGTTTTTAACCCTTCGTTTTTTCGACACGTGGATTTTTACGGTAAAATGGGATTACGGTGGCTGGTCTTCGATTTACCATCGTCGGAGAGTGGTGCACCATGGTACTGTTCCGTTTCAAATCCATGCACGCATTTCTAAAAGTCGTACGGCACTGTTTCGCCATTTCGGACGGATATTGCACCTTGCACCGTGGATGTTGCACCCTTTAGATATCGATTATTCGGACAGCCATAACTTCTGGCTCGTTTAGAGTTACGGGAGCCATAACCTATCAAAACGAAGGCCGCGATGAGTTATACGGCTTTGACAGCTTTCAGCCATCAACGGATAGATTAATGCCCAAAAAGGACAACCCGAGTCTCGATTGTGTCTCGTAAGTTTTTTACCCTTCGTTTTTTCGACACGTGGATTTTTACGGTAAAACGGGATTACCGTGGCTGGCCTTCGATTTACCATCGCTGGAGAGTGGTGCACCATGGTACTGTTCCGTTTCAAACCCATGCACGCATTTCTAAAAGTCGTACGACAATGTTTCGCCATTTCGGACGGATGTTGCACCTTGCACCGTGGATGTTGCACCCTGTAGATATCGATTATTCGGACGGCCATAACTTCTGGCTCGTTTATAGTTACGGGAGACATAACATGTCAAAACGAAGGCGTCGATGAGTTCTATGGCTTTGATAGCTTTCAACCGTCAACGGATAGATTAATGCCCAAAAAGGACAACCCGAATCTCAATCGGGACTCGTAAGTTTTTTACCCTTCGTTTTTTCGACACGTGGATTTTTACGGCAAAACAGGATTACCGTTCCTGGCCTTCAATTTACCATCGCTGGAGAGTGGTGCACCGGGTACTGTTCCATTTCAAATCCATGCACGCATTTCTAAAAGTCGTACGGCACTGTTTCGCCATTTCGGACGGATGTTGCACCTTGCACCGTGGATGTTGCACCTTGTAGATATCGATTATTCGGACGGCCATAACTTCTGGCTCGTTTAGAGTTTCGGGAGCCATAACCTGTCAAAACGAAGGCCTTGATGAGTTCTACGGCTTTGATAGCTTTCAACCGTCAACGGATAGATTAATGCCCAAAAAGGACAACCCGAATCTCAATCGGGTCTCGTAAGTTTTTTACCCTTCGTTTTTTCGACACGTGGATTTTTACGGTAAAAAAGGATTACCGTGGCTGGCCTTCGATTTACCATCGCTGGAGAGTGGTGCACCATGGTACTGTTCCATGTCAAATCCATGCACGTATTTCTAAATTTCGTACGGCACTGTTTCGCCATTTCGGACGGATGTTGCACCTTGCACCGTGGATGTTGAACCCTGTAGATATCGATTATTCGGACGGCCATAACCTGTCAAAACGAAGGCCTCGATGAGTTCTACGGCTATGACAGCTTTCAGCCGTCAACGGATAGATTAATGCCCAAAAAGTACAACCCGAATCTCAATCGGGCCTCGTAAGATTTTTACCCTTCGTTTTTTCGACACGTGGATTTTTACGGTAAAACTGAATTACCATGGCTGGCCTTCGATTTACCATCGATGGAGAGTGGTGCACCAGGTACAGTTCTGTTTCAAATCCATGCACGCATTTCTAAAAGTCGTACGGCACTGTTTCGCCATTTCGGACGGATGTTGCACCTTGCACCGTGGATGTTGCACCCTGTAAATATCGATTATTCGGACGGCCATAACTTCTGGCTCGTTTAGAGCTACGGGAGCCATAACCTATCAAAACGATGGCCTCGATGACTTCTATGGCTTTGACCACTTTCAGCCGTCAACGGATAGATTAATTCCCAAAAAGGACAACCCGAATCTCAATCGGGTCTCGTTAGTTTTTTACCCTTCGTTTTTTCGACACGTGGATTTTTACGGTAAAACAGGATTACGGTGGCTGGTCTTCGATTTACCATCGCTGGAGTGTGGTGCACCATGGTACTGTTCCGTTTCAAATCCATGCACGAATTTCTAAAAGTCATACGGCACTGTTTCGCCATTTCGGACGGATGTTGCACCTTGCCCCGTGGATATTGCACCCTGTAGATATCGATTATTCGGACGGCCATAACTTCTGGCTCGGTTAGAGTTACGGGAGCCATAACATGTCAAAACGAAGGACTCGATGAGTTCTACGGCTTTTACAGCTTTCAACCGTCAACGGATAGATTAATGCCCAAAAAGGACAACCCGAATCACAATCGGGTCTCGTAAGTTTTTTACCGTTCGTTTTTTTGACACGTGGATTTTTACGGTAAAGCAGGATTACGGTGGCTGGTCTTCGATTTAGCATCGCTGGAGAGTGGTGCACCAGGTACTGTTCCGTTTCAAATCCATGCACGCATTTCTAAAAGTCGTACCGCACTGTTTCGCCATTTCGGACGGATGTTGCACCTTGCTCCGTGGATGTTGCACCCTGTAGATATCGATTATTCGGACGGCCATAACTTCTGGCTCGTTTAGAGTTACGGGAGCCACAACATGTCAAAACGTAGGACTCGATGAGTTCTACGGCTTTGACAGCTTTCAACCGTCAACGGATAGATTAATGCCCAAAAAGGACAACCTGAATCTCAATCGGGTCTCGTAAGTTATTTACCGTTCGTGTTTTCGACACGTGGATTTTTTCGGTAAAACAGGATTACGTTGGCTGGTCTTCGATTTACCATCGCTAGAGAGTGGTGCACCATGGTATTGTTCCATTTCAAATCCATGCACGCATTTCTAAAAGTCGTACGGCACTGTTTCGCCATTTCGGACGGATGTTGCACCTTGCACCGTGGATGTTGCACCCTGTAGATATCGATTATTCGGACGAACATAACTTCTGGCTCGTTTAGAGTTACGGGAGCCATAACCTATCAAAACGAAGGACTCGATGAGTTCTATGGCTTTGACAGCTTTCAGCCATCAACGGATAGATTAATGCCCAAAAAGGACAACCCGAATCTCAATCGGGTCTCGTAAGTTTTTAACCCTTCGTTTTTTCGACACGTGGATTTTTACGGTAAAAACGGGATTACGGTGGCTGGTCTTCGATTTACGAACGCTGGATAGTGGTGCGCCATGGTACTGTTCTGTTTCAAATCCATGCACGCATTTCTAAAAGTCGTACGGCACTGTTTCGCCATTTCGGACGGATGTTGCACCTTGCACTGTGGATGTTGCACCCTGTAGATACCGATTATTCGGACGGCCATAACTTCTGCCTCGTTTAGAGTTACGGGAACCATAACCTATCAAAACGAAGGCCTTGATGAGTTCTACGGCTTTGACATCTTTCAGCCGTCAACGGATAGAATTAATGCCCAAAAAGGACAACCCGAATCTCAATTGGGTCTCGTAAGTTTTTTATCCTTCGTTTTTTCGACACGCGGATTTTTACAGTAAAACAGGATTACCGTTGCTGGCCTTCGATTTACCATCGCTGGAGAGTGGTGCACCATGGTACTGTTCCATTTCAAATCCATGCATGCATTTGTAAAAGTCGTACGGCACTGTTTCGCCATTTCGGACGGATGTTGCGCCTTGCACCGTGGATGTTGCACCCTGTAGATATCGATTATTCGGACGGCCATAATTTCTGGCTCGTTTAGAGTTTCGGGAGCCATAACCTGTCAAAACGAAGGCCTCGATGAGTTCTATGGCTTTGACTGCTTTCAGCCAACAACGGACAGATTAATGCCCAAAAAGGACAACCCGAATCTCAATCGGGTCTCGTAAGTTTATTACCCTTCGTTTTTTCGACACGTGGATTTTTACGGTAAAACGGGATTACCGTGGCTGGCCTTCGATTTACCATCGCTGGAGAGTGGTGCACCATGGTACTGTTCCGTTACAAACCCATGCACGCATTTCTAAAAGTCGTACGACACTGTTTCGCCATTTCGGACGGATGTTGCACCTTGCACCGTGGATGTTGCACCCTGTAGATATCGATTATTCGGACGACCATAACTTCTGGCTCGTTTAGAGTTACGGGAGCGATAACATGTCAAAACGAAGGCCTCGATGAGTTCTATGGCTTTTACAGCTTTGAACCGTCAATGGATAAATTAATGCCCAAAAAGGACAACCCGACTCTCAATCGGGTCTCGTAAGTTTTTTACCCTTCGTTTTTTCGACACGTGGATTTTTACGGTAAAACAGGATTACCGTGGCTGGCCTTCAATTTACCATTGCTGGAGAGTGGTGCACCGTGGTACTGTTCCGTTTCAAATCCATGCACGCATTTCTAAAAGTCGTACGGCACTGTTTCGCCATTTCGGACGGATGTTGCACCTTGCACCGTGGATGTTGCACCCTGTAGATATCGATTATTCGGACGGCCATAACTTCTGGCTCGTTTAGAGTTTCAGGAGCCATAACCAGTCAAAACGAAGGCGTTGATGAGTTCTACGGCTTTGACAGCTTTCAGCCGTCAACGGATAGATTAATGCCGAAAAAGGACAAACCGAATCTCAATCGGGTCTCGTAAGTTTTTTACCCTTCGTTTTTTCGACACGTTGATTTTTACGGTAAAACAGGATTACGGTGGCTGGTCTTCGATTTACCATCGCTGGAGAGTGATGCACCATGGTACTGTTCCATTTCAAACCCATGCACGCATTTCTAAAAGTCGTACGGCACTGTTTCGCCATTTCGGACGGATGTTGCACCTTGCACCGTGGATGTTGCACCCTGTAGATATCGATTATTCGGACGACCATAACTTCTGGCTCGTTTAGAGTTACGGGAGCCATAACCTGTCAAAACGAAGGCCTCGATGAGTTCTACAGCTTTGACAGCTTTCAGCCGTCAACGTACAGATTAATGACCAAAAAGGACAACCCGAATCTCAATCGGGTCTCGTAAGTTTTTTACCCTTCGTTTTTTCGACACGTGGATTTTTTCGGTAAAACAGGATTACCGTGGCTGGCCTTCGATTTACCATCGCTGGAGAGTGGTGCACCATGGTACTGTTCCGTTTCAAATCCATGCACGCATTTCTAAAAGTCGTACGGCACTGTTTCGTCATTTCGGACGGATGTTGCACCTTGCACCGTGGATGTTGCACCCTGTAGATATCGATTATTCGGACGGCCATAACTTCTGGCTCGTTTAGAGTTACGGGAGCCATAACATGTCAAAACGAAGGACTCGATGAGTTCTATGGCTTTGACAGCTTTCAACAGTCAACGGATAGATTAATGCCCAAAAAGGACAACCCGAATCTCAATCGGGTCTCGTAAGTTTTTTACCGTTCGTTTTTTCGACACGTGGATTTTTACGGTAAAACAGGATTACGGTGGCTGGTCTTCGATTTACCATCGCTGGAGAGTGGTGCACCATGGTATTGTTCCATTTCAAATCCATGCACGCATTTCTAAAAGTCGTACGGCACTGTTTCTCCATTTCGTACGGATGTTGCACCTTGCACCGTGGATGTTGCACCCTGTAGATATCGATTATTCGGACGACCATAACTTCTGGCTCGTTTAGAGTTACGGTGCCATAACCTGTCAAAACGAAGGCCTCGATGAGTTCTAAGGCTTTGATAGCTTTCAGCCGTCAACGGATAGATTAATGCCCAAAAAGGAAAACCCGAATCTCAATCGGGTCTCGTAAGTTTTTAACCCTTCATTTTTTCGACACGTGGATTTTTACGGTAAAACGGGATTACGTTGGCTGGTCTTTGATTTACCATCGCTGGAGAGTGGTGCACCATGGTACTGTTCCGTTTTAAATCCATGCACGCATTTCTAAAAGTCGTACGACACTGTTTCGCCATTTCGGACGGATGTTGCACCTTGCACCATGGATGTTGCACCCTGTAGATATCGATTATTCGGACGGCCATAACTTCTGGCTCGTTTAGAGTTATGTGAGCCATAACCTGTCAAAACGAAGGCCTCGATGAGTTCTACGGCTTTGACCGCTTTCAGCCGTCAGCGGATAGATTAATGCCCAAAAAGGATAACCCGAATCTCAATCTGGTCTCGTAAGTTTTTTACCCTTCGTTTTTTCGACACATGTGTTTGCGCAAAAAATGGGCAAACACCTCCAAGTCGTGTGATTTAGTTGATTTTATGTGATTCTTAATGATTTAGATGAGTTATGTAAATATGAAAAAAGCAGGGGCTGAAATGTAAAAGACACGCAGATTTATAGTGGTTCGGCCAGAACGTGCCTACGTCCACTTTATATGTTATTATCTTCTTTGTTTCAGATTACAAGTACAATGCTTTGTGTACAAGTATATGAAAGTAGTTTGAAAGTTCCTTCCGTGCTTGAGCTCTCAAACTTGTCTGCCATTGTTGTACCCCTGCTCCTCTATTTATATAGTGAGGCTGGGGGCAGGGGTCCTGAATGTATATAGCTGCTGGTGGGCCCGGGCTGAAGCAATCTGGCCTGGTAGTTATCTGGTTCGGCGAGGCCTCATTCGGCATGGAGCTTGGACCGGTGGTAGGTGTAGACCGGTGGTAGGTGTGGACCGGTAGTGAGTGTGGTTCGGTGTTAGATGGTGTGGGCTTTGGACCGGCAATGGCCTCGTCCGGTAGTAGTGGGGGATGTGTGGATCGGTAGTATGATTGGTTCGGTCATGATGGGAATGGGTTTGGTTCGGCCTTGATGGAGATGTGTTTGGTCCGGTGGCCGAATGGGAATGCCGAATGAGCTTGTATATTGCGAACGCCGGATGGACTTCTATGCTTGCATTGAGCCTTGTGTTTGTCGAACGTAGTGGGGGTTGTGAGCCCGGGTGAAACTGTGATTCCTTGGTCTCGAGATCTTCTGGGTGAGAATACGCCCAACATTTGCCCCCCAAAGTGGGGCACGTGCTTGCATGTGTCGCGCTTTGTTTCCCTGCGGTAGGAAGGCTTGTTTTGTAATGCCATGGGCTGGGTGTTCGTATTCTGTTGATGTCCTGCAAAGGAATTTACAGTTTTAGTGTGATTTCAAATAACGATCGCTCGGGATCGAAATTTTTGAGATAGAGCGAATCGTGCCGTTCGGGGCGAGAGGGTGTGCCCCGAAGGGGGTTTAGCATTATCGATGCCAGGTTCACGTTAGAGTGGGTCCCTGGATCTTTTGTCAAGGTGGTTTATCGCCAGCTCAGAGCATGCCTAGGGATCGTTCGCGACCCCGTACATGTGTAAGTAGCTTAGCCATTTCATAAGAATCAAATATCCATTTAATCGATGAGCTTAAAAAGGATGTCAAAGTGCAAATTCTCACGACGATAGGGTTAATAGCCATTCAGAGCGTGCCTATGGACCGTTCGTGGTTGCGTACACGTGTAAATGATTAACCCACGTTGGTGAGAGATTTACGACTCATTCATTGTTATCATATTCTCTACTTTATTAGTAGGTCCTAGAGTTTGGTACTTATCTGAGTGAGGTGCTTTACATGCCCCCTGTTTCTGGTTTTCGCTGGTGGAGACAGCTTCATTCGGTTTTTGGTTGGTCCGGTATGGATAATTTCATTCGGTATTTTGTTGGTCCGGTATATGTTGGTCCGGTGGGCCGGACCAGTTGGTTCGGAAGATCTGAGCGCGCCTATATATAGAGCTACGCCCCCTTAGTTTTTTCCTTACCGAACCAGAGAGCCGAATCAACTGACCACCGAACCAAATCTTCTGCCGAGCCAAGTTTCTTCCGAATCAGGTACATCCTTTTTTGCCGAATGGGTTTGATTGCCGAATACATATGAAAGATTTCAAATGCCGAATGAACTTGAGACATCAGTGCCGAATGAACTTTCGTCATAAGTGCCGAATCAACTTTAGACATCATCGCCGAATGAACCTTCGTCATAAGTGCCGAATGAACTTTAGATATCATCGCCGAATGAACATAGGACCCTAGTACCGAATGGCCTTGAATCCAAGTGCCGAATGACTTTTGTATTCGGACTTTGAGTGGAACTCCAGACTTATGCATGCTTGCTTGTATTCTTGTTCTAACATCATGTCTTTCACTTTTGTGTATGCAGATAAATGTCTCGCAAGGCGGAAACACGATCAGACAGACGGAAATCCAAAGATACAGGCGAGTCTTCCTCCGTGCCCCCAGCCCAATCAGGATCTGGGCAGCATCGACCTGTTCCGAGGTCGTTAGTGGACGGATATGGTCCACAGGAACTTCTGGTTTCCCCTCCTGATTGCTTTCCTAGCTCCCTAAAGGAGGAGCAACTTGATGTCATCTCTCGTTCATTTGGGATAGATAGGGCTCTTATGCTGCTGCCGGGAGATGGGGTGATGCCGTATAATCCCCCCGAAGGTTACTTCGCTTACAGCAGGTACCATTGCATGTGTGGTGCTATCCCTCCTATCAATGCATGGATAGTCAGCTTTACCACATATTTGAAAGTGGCTCCATTCCAGCTTCAGCCGAACTCCTATGCCATTCTGGTAAGCCTCTTCGTCATCTTCCAGAGGAGATACGGGCGCCCTCCTTCTAACCGGGAAATTCAGTATTTGTATAACCTGAGGGGCTACAAGAAGGGGTATCCGTATATTAGTCTGGAAGCGGCAGTGCCCTTCAAACCGGTCTTGGACTTATATTCAAAGTTCACCATGTTCAAGAAGTTATGGTTCTTAGTCAAGGACGATTCTGTTTCTTTCCGCCTTTTCACTTCCGGCTGTAAGATTAATTTCATTTATATTTTCCATGTTCTGACTGTAGTGCTTCTTCTGACACGCTTCTATTTCTTGCTAGCGACAGGTGGCATTGCTGTCGTGGAAGATGATTCTTTGGCGCGGATGGCTGCTGGAATAAAGGCCATTCCTGCGCGGGACAGGTCGGCTTCGTTCCTGATCAGGAACGCTACCCTCCTGGAGTACAATTTGATCCAGCCGCACCAGTCCGTTGTTAAGCAGAGGGACATGGCTGAGGAGAAGGCTGCTAAAGCTAAGGAGGGGGTCACGGTGAAGAGTGGCAAGAGAAAACCCTTTGCACAGCATCCCGTCGCGGGGGGCAAGAAGCTTAAAGAATCGGAGGGCCCCTCTCCCAGTACTTGCCCGATCATTCCGGAGGAGGAAGGTGTGGAAGAGGGCGAAGGAGGCGATATGGAAGGAGAGTCGGATGGTGGAGGAGATGGAGATGGTCAGGGTGGTAGTGGTGCTGGTGCCTTAACTTCTGGGCAAGACTCTGAGCTGGATGAGGCCCTCCGCCAGGCCTTCGGGGAATCGAAAGGGGAATCGGGAGCGGAGAAGGCAAAGGAGACTGGCAAGGTCGGGGCTGGTGCCGATCTATCCCCCAGGGGTTCCTCAGCCAGGGTGACTTCGGCGGTGCAAGGTGAACTTTTGTCCTCTGTCGATTCCAATTTCGATAAGGACTTAGAAATATTTTATGGTTCACTCCCGTCCTGGAATGAGATTCAGGACTTATTGCAGTACCCCACTCCTCCGCAGGGTTTGTACAATAGACGTGCCTTCACACTTTTCTTCCTTTTTACTTAACATGTTTCCTGAATTGTGGACCATTGTATGTTCGTAACACTTGTTCTTTATTCCAGGGGCAGGCCAGGTGGTTAAAACATCAGACGTTCGACACCGCCTCGAACAGTTCAAGTTGATGAGAGCTTCTGCGAAGCCTCCCACTGGTTGTACTGGGGACGTGGTCAAATACCGTCCTCTTCTCGGGGTCATCGAAAAGGGCATTCAGAAAAAGAAGAGGAGTCGTTCTTTATTTGAGCCTTCCCCTGGTCCGCAGCTTCCTGTTCAGCCTCCTCGTGATGCCACGGAGGAGAGTACGGAGTTTATCCCCCCTCCACCTCCTTCCAAGAATCCTAACGTTATAAGGCGTCCTGACGTGCCCCGTGACCCCTTTGCCGGTCATCCTGATTTAGATCCAAGCTCTCGGGATATTTCATTTGATGAGGCCACGGGTGAACACCTCCTTCCCCGCAACCCCATGGTACGAGTGTTAGACGAGGCTAAGTCTCTAGATCTTGATCTGCTTACCACTCGGGTAGTTACCATGGGAGACGAGGCCAAGGCTAATATTGATCGGGTGGCTGAGGAGACCAAGAAGTTAATGAAGTATCATGCTCAATTGGTCAAGGCTGGGGAGGAGATTGGAAGTGCTAATATTCGGTTGCAGCTGAAGGTTGCTGATCAGGCCGAACAGCTTGCCGGTCAAGCCGTTCAGATTTCTCGGCACGAGGAAGCCTCCAGGCGTCTGAAAGAGACCATGGAAAAGGCTAGTAGGGCGGAATTACGGAAGATGGAGGCCGCCTGTAAGGAGCGGATCGACATGGCCATTGCGACAGTGGATGAGGTTCGGAATGCGGATCTCGAGCAGATAGAGGAGTTGTCTGGGAGGCTTGAGGCCGCGGAGATGGCTCAAGTCAAGTTAAAGGAGGAGATGGAGGAGATGAGGAGGTCTCTCCAGGCTGACTACTCGAGATACCAATCAGAGAGGGATGCCATTGTCGCCAAGTTGCAGGCTTCCGAGGCCAGGGTGAGGGAGTTCGAGGAGAATGAGGGGATGATGGACGAGATGCTGCAGGACATGTACTTCCGCACTTGGAAGGAGGGCAGATTGTCTTGGATGGATGACTATCCCCGGGTCATGGCTAAGATATATCTCCGGGCTTTAGAGGAGGCCAGGGTCGATGCGGGTAAGGAAGGTGGAGTGGCTTTTAGCCTGGATGTGGTCACTGCTCAGTTCTCGAAAGAGGAGCAAGTGGCGGTGAAGGAGGGGATGCGGTTGCTCGCTGCGGAGGAAGCAGGTGTGCGACTGGAGGATGAGGATCAAGCGGCGGACGCTGGTGAGTTATTCTTCTCTTTTCCTTTTCTTTCCGGGTTTCCATAACTTGATCGTTTATCGTTTGTTTAATGGATTCCTTTTCTGAATTGGACAGGTGGAACTTCCGTTCAACATGCTGGGGGTTCCGGCCCTGCGGCCAAATAGGCTTGGGAAGTTGGTGATGGAGTGTGGACGCAGCTGGTTACTCGTCCGGATTCGGCCGCTTTTTATTTCTTTTTTTTACTGTTGTTTACGTTAGTCCAAAACATTGATGTGACTGTAATAATATTATTTGCAGAGAATAACTTGGTGTGATTTCATAATATAAGCTGATTTTGTTATGTTTAAACGTTGTTGTCATTTTGATGTGCTGCGTGAGAAGTATAACCATGTATATGCCTGTGATTTTAGTTGTGTTTGATGTTAAGCCTTTGCTTGAAATATAATTTCATGTTTTGCAATGTTGGTGTGACATATGAATAAGCTATAGTTATGCATCTAAGTACAAGAGAAGAGAGTACCGCCCTTCATGTTTTATTTGTAGGCGGTAGTTTTGAGCATCTTGTGTAACTGATCATGAATATATCTGAGTACCTTGCCACCCAGTACGCGGGCTTAGATTCTCATGAGTGAATGCTCCCTGTTCGGTTTCCTGTACTTTAGAGTTTGTTATACAGGATAGGGGAAAAGTATTTAAATGAAATGGAAATATAGAAAAAGTAAAACTTCCAGTCACGGAAGGCCGTCGATGTGCTTAAGTTCGTGGCAAACGGGTTTTGTAGTCACTTTCCCTAGCTGTGGGTCTTGGAGACATTCGTCACCCATCTTACGCCTCCGCGGGGAGTTTTCTTTTTTACCACAGCCGCACTTAAGACACATCGGAGCCGAGATCGCGCACGGTAACTACCCGAACCATTATGGTCCGTAATCGTGGGTATTATTCGATTTACCGTGGCCGGCTAGCGTGGGTGCCGTTGGCCGTGAACTACCCCTGGCTGGCCACACCTTATGTTGGGGCTTAAAGTAGGTTCACAGTTGCCGGCGAGCCGAACGCCGTAATGAGCTGCCATCGGCTATAGTCGGCCTTTATGATGACTTATAATCGGCTCATTACAGTTGGCTTTGAGGGCAGGCGCGAGCAATGAGTTAACCCGCAGCAGAGGGATGCTGGAGTAAAAGAGTCTCATTGGCGAGTGCATAGAATCGTAGCGCACCTGTTAGGCCTTGTCCAGATGAGGCCGTGGTGCGTCTTGAGTGGAGATGCCATAAGATTTTGTTCAACAGAAAAGGATAAAGCTTAACAAGCAGCCAAGATATAAAGGAACGAGTTAAAAAGAGACAAGATTTTTTAAAGTGGTTAGGCATGAAAATGCCTGCGTCCACTAATTCTCTTTGTTAATTCACTTCATATGGGCAGTACAAGTTAAGAAAAGTATCGACGGAGGTGTCGGATGTTCCACGCCCTCTGGAACACCTCTCCGTCCACTGTTGACAAAATATAAGCTCCGTTGTGGAGGTCTTTATGAATTACATATGGTCCGTCCCAGATGGGGTCCAGTGCCCCGGGGCGCGGAAAGATTCGCCTGAGGAAAAGATCTCCTTCTTGTAAGATGCGATGTTTGACTTTGGAGTTGTATAGTGCTGCCACCTTTTGTTTGTGAGCTGCTGCTTTGAGAGCTGCATCGTTTCTCCTTTCCTCAATCAGATCCAAAGACATGAGGAGGAGTTCTTCGTTTTCTTCTGGATTGTAGTGGATCCTACGATGGGAAGGAACAATAGTCTCAACAGGGAGCATTGCCTCCGATCCGTATGCCAAAGAGAAAGGAGTATGTCCCGTTGATGTTCTGAAAGATGTGCGGTAGGCCCAAAGTGCCGTAGGAAGTTCGTCCACCCAAGCGCCTTTTGACTTTTCGACTTTCTTCTTGATTAGTGAAACAGCCCGCAAATCCGTACCCCTTGAGTCAACACTATTATACAACAATCAACTCAAGTTGCACAGAATTATGAACCATTTGGGTTTAAGAAGAAGAGGTAGAAGAAGAGAAAACAAAATCAACATCAGAATCTAACCATCGCAGCGGAATAAAATATAATAGATAATATATAATCTTTACTCAACATCAAATATTTCTGTTTGTATATTACATCATCAGAGTACATCAATCACAGCTCAACATCAATATCATACAATGAATACACAACAACTCAGAATACATAACTCAACAGCGGAATATATATAAATAAGCACGAGAATACGTGTCGTCATCCTGCTCGTCTCCTGAGCTCCATAGCATCAAATCCTGTATCCTATAATACTCGGTCTGACCCGAGCATTATAGTTAAATAATACCCGAGTCGGTCTGGAATACCAGCGTGAGAAAATCACACCCAATTGATTATTAAGTTTCAAAAATCCTTTGAAAACAAAAGCATCTCTTAAGACCACGCCACAAATAAACATGTCGGGTTTTTACCTTACGATAGCTAAAACAATTTTTATAGAAATCCTCTGATATTATAATAGGGTCTATATACAAATACTTATAAAATAGCCGAAATTGTTACATGATTAAATTCCAGCTACTAGCCACAGAGTGGGTAATACAAACAAAACTCGTACGAGGCTCGTAGGGAGAATGGATTTCCAACAATGACTAGGCACTGGGGTACCACCTGTCACGGTACGGGGCCTAGATCACCGTACCGAGGACTACTCCCTTCATCCCCTGCAACACAAGACCGGAACCATTCCTTACTGAACAGTCCCGAACAAGATAAACCCCGTGGTTGGCGCGACCAACCACCCACTAAGCCGAAATATATATAAGGGACATCTAGACAGGGGAATTATCTTGTCCTGCTTGGGCATGACCCACCTAACCTTGCTGCATATCCCCTGATTTTCAGTCATTCCCATTTGAGGAGGCTTGAGGCTAAGCGTTACCTTTTTAGAACGTTTTCACTTAGAATGCCCATCGCCCACCTGACGATGTTTCGCAAGCATTCGTCCATACAAGTCCGTCCCGGGTTCGAACGGAACCGAAGGCACTACTCCTACTACATCCATTTGGAAATATCCTTAGGATTAGTAGCGACTAGCCCTTGCACTTCACTACTCCATCTTCGACTTCGGACACGTTTTTCGCACGAAACGTATAAACCGAATCGAAGTGGTTTTCGAGAAATTAATCTCGATCCCGGTCTCTTCGAAACGATCAACGTATTTGTCCAATATTGATAGTCGGTTATTTAACTATCAATTATATTCACAAAACAACCATCAACCAATAAATAATTTTCCAAACTATTTATAAATCTAGAAAATATCTTCACGAGATATATTGCTATTTTCAATCCTTTGAAAACAGTTTCAAAAAACTATCTTCCTTTCTCAGAATCATTTCTCAAATAGATTCTATTTCCACTGGAATTGCCAAGCACAAAACTTAGATTTTTAAAATAATTTAAAAACAATTTACTTTAAATATACTTTTAAACGTTTAAGTTAGAACTACTTCAATAATTTACTAAAAATACTTACTATATGATTTTTAATAATAAGGTTACTTTATAAAATATAAACTAGGTTTTCACGTTTAAATATAAAATACTAAGTCACTTTTAAATAGTTATTTCAATAATAGATTTGAAAAATATTTACTTAAGAATTTTAAACATTCATAAATGATAAATTTTCTAGAATATGTTTTTTTTTAAGACCATATTAAAACTTTTATCTTATATTTAAAATTTCTTTAAAAACTTACTTGGCTATCCAGGGAAATATACTTCTTTCCACATTCTTCTTGAAAATTTCAATTTCAAACACCTGAATCAATTTACAAATTGATTTCAAATTTACTCTATTTTATCTCAAAAACCATTAATTTCAAATTTTATTTCTTAATTATTATTTAACATACTTTAACTGAAAATACAAGTTTTAGATTTTTCAGATTACTTCTTAACCTTTTTAAATAAATTTAGACTTTAAATTTTAACATAATTCTTTATTTCTTTGATTGTTATCAATTAAGTTATAACTCATTAATTTTCTGTCTATTCAAAATTCTTATTCTTTTCCATACTCAAATTATTTATTAGTATTTAGCATACTTCTATTTCATTTCAATTCATTCTAATTTTATCAAATTTCCTATACTTACTATACTTACAAATTCATTTCTTTTATTTTCCTCCCAAAATCCAATCTATATAATTTTGGCAATTCATTATACCACAAATATATCCAATCAACCATAACATTCAATATTCCAATATAACTCATTATAGAATGTCAATATTCACAGCAGAGGATATTAAATAATTTAAATAATGTTGAGGGATCCAGTTGGATCCCTCCAACCTGTTTTCCCTGCATCCACAAACGTTAGCACAATATAATGCCTAAATTCCCAAACATAGCATACAATAGCACACCAAACAATTCAACCATTCAAACAATTATTTAAATTTAATCATCTAAATTTAAATAATTTAACTGACTAAGATTTACTCACTTTTTCTTTGTTGTTTCCAATCCATTCCAAACTGGCTTGTTTCCTTGATTTTTAAAACCCGAAGACAGAAGATAAATATTCGAACCTCTCTGTTGCCACTTCAGAATTCACGAGACAAGTATACCCAAACCCACGATACGCCACAACTTGAACCACCATCGCGGTCTAATCATGCGAACCACCACTATCTCGACCAGAAAACCCCAAACATCAATCACCGCGTCCTCCAAAACATCACGCATCGGGAAGCCCTAGGTCGATTCGACCTCACCCTCTTCAATGCGATCGAGAACTGCGGTCGCGAGTCGAACATCGCCGTCGCCTGACCTGTGTCGCCGCCGAACACCCCTCGTTTGCGAAACCCCCTAACGCCGCCGCACCGCTTCATGACATCACCGAACCTCCATCGCGAGTTGACTCGCGACATCCAAACCTTAACTTGCTCACGCACGCTCGCAATCTTCGTGCCCTTTCTTCGATTCACGTGGCCATCGATTTACTGCGACATCGAGGAGATGCTATTAGGTTGAAAAGGGAAAGAGTATGCGACCATTGATTCAATTTTGAAGATGGCTTCGGCTTGTAATAGATAGATATTTTTATTCTTATGTTCAAGGTTTGAAGCATCGGCTTAAAAACATTTTTTTTTTTTTTTAGATCTCGGTTTTGATTCTGAATGATAATGCTTCGGCCAAGTTCATTAAAGTGAAAATGAAGCTTGCGTTAGAAGCCAGGGTGTGTGACTTCCATAAAAAGTTTTGACCAGAATATAAATATGTTTGTAATTTAAGGGTACGTTGTCTCGATTTACACAGTTTGAAATTCGAACTCCGATCAATACGAAATTTGAAATCCGATAATAATTCCATATTACGGACCCAATGAAACTGGTTTCGTTGAATTCCGAGACTGCGCCTCGGAAGGCTATTTTTAAATTCAATTTTAACAATAATATTTTAAAACTGAACAAACCACTGTAAATTTCACTTTACAATTTTTATTATTTTCAGTGCTATCGATATAAAATTTTCAAGCCTTCAAATTATGTTTAACAGGCTTAAAATTCCAGATTTTACATTTTTATTCAACTTCCAGTTATTTAATTCGATAATTTAATTGTCAAATAAATTGTGATATTCGTAATTCAATTGAAAATTATACCATTGAATATTTAAAATCGATTAAATATTCTGATTTAAATGCTTGAAAATTCCGGGTCGTCACATTCCTCTCCCCTTAAAAGAATTTCGTCCCCGAAATTACTAGTTAGGAAGAATGGTCCAATACCCGTTACTATTTTTCCCAAAACCAAACAGTTTCTAACAGTTCAACATCTTACCAACTATCTTTTATATAAGACTCATTATTATTTTCATTAATATTCCTAACCTTTCCCAAGTTCCAAACCATAACATTTGTTTAACAATTCAAGTTTCGATTTAAAACCAATTTTGAATTCTCAAAATTTTCTCAAAATTTTTCTAACTCCCTAAATTCCCGAAATTTTTTGCCAGCGTTTCCTTTGCGCGGCTGACTCTGTACAACTACAAAATGGCTCTACGGCCTCCCAAATCCAAAAAGAAAACAAAAAGGCCAAGTGGCTCAATCCAAATCCAAATCCCAATCAAATTCCATACCAAATTTAACCACATACCTTTTTGTCGAGCATTTCAAATTTATCTCTTGAAATCCATCCAATTCTATTTTTTTCCTTTAGATTACCTGCATATCCTGCTCAATACTAATATCCAATCACAATATTCCCAAACATTATATCAACTTTCTCACAAAATACCAATATCTATTCATTCAAATATTAACTTGGAATATATTTATATTATCAATTTCCAAATAAGAATTCACTATTCCTCCCTTAAGTTCGGTATAAGTATTTAATATGCTTTTTATATTCATTATCACCTTACCACCTCAGTTTATATCATTTCTATCCAAATTGATTCTTTCTTTTCATACCAATTCAATTTATCTTTAATTTCAAATAGTGAATTTTATTCTCCATTTATAACTAATTCATGTCATAATTTTAATTAGTTTCATTTACTAACTAGTTTAAATTTTCCAGGTTGAAATCGTTTCGCTGTTAACTAAAGTTTCCAAAAATCTTCAAAATTTTTCTAGCTCCCAAAATTTCTGAAAAATTTTGGCAGAGTTTCCTTTGTACGGAGGAGCTTTTGCAATTTGACAAAAGAGATAAATATATATACATCGACCCACACGGTCGGAAAAACCAAAAACAGTTCATATTTCCTATTTTTATTGCGTAGGCGTACCTTATTTAGCATTTTAAGCAAGCGGCTTATTATTTTTAGCAAATAGCATAACCAAATCCAGCCTCACGGCTTCCAGGTACCTGTACTTTCTCAGTTTAAACATGTAAGTGCCAAATATAAGAAGTTTAACACATTTTACTTACTTGCAATAATTAAAACATATGAATTCTAAAAGAAATTCACACTAAACATTTTTCTGTAAGCAACTTATACAGTTTTCATACTAAACTAACTGTTTCAATTAATTTATAAACCATTTTCATTAAATTTGAATGGTTTTCAATCCATTTGTACACAACTTTACCAATTCGAATGGTTTAAAACTCAATTGCTTACATTAATTTATTTTTAAGCAAATTGAACTCACATTTAATTCAATTACTTCCAAAATCAATTTATGTTACTCATATCAACACATAGAATTTTAATTACTTTCATTTACATCAAATGACAATTTATTCTATACAATTTAACGAGATCTATGTGAATAAATAGATATTTATGTTTATAACCAATTTCAATTGATTTCAACACAATTTATACTTAATTCAATTTCATTTCGGATTTATTCACAATCCATATATTTAGCTCGACCCATTCCATTTAAATTTCATTTACCATCCATTTATTTGCGCTCATTCCTTATTTGTTTATTCCAAAGTATTTTATTTAGCTTGAAGACACTCCAGGCTATTTCATTTTATAACCATTTCTCAACTCATTTAAAATCACATTTCATTTGATACTTATTTATTTCATCATTTATTTATTCAATATAATTAGTTTATCCAAATTCACTTAAACTATTCTAATAAACTTGACTCATTCTATTTTCCTTATTGCCTCAAGTTATCTCAATCCCTTAAAAATTTAAATGGTTTACAATTATTTATTTAAGCATTTTCATTCCATTAAATATTACTGGCAACTCACCGAATTTTACTTCAATTGAAATTTGTTTTTACTTGATTTAAAACCAATCCAATTATTATTAGACTTTGTTTAAGTTGAATTCAATTCAACTCTCCTTCATTCATTCAGCTTAAGTCAATTCACTTCAATTTATTCAAATTTTATACTTAAGCTCATTCTCAGTTTGCAAACAAGTTCTCTTTTCAATTTAACTTGATTCTATTTCAATCCAATCTCATTTTGAATTTGCAATTTCATTTGATTGGTTATTATAGAATTTAACTTCCCAGATTCAACTCATTTAATTTATCACAAAGCCATTTCCATCTTACTTCCACTGATTTGGATTTGATTTGCAATTCATACCTTTATTATTTTAATCCATTTCATATTTTTTATTTTATACTTTCAAATTATATTTACTTTGTTAACACTTTAAGTCGAATTTCCATTGATAACTCAAGTTCTGATTCCACCATCCACTTTTTAATTTACCATCCAATTTTATTAACTTACATTGCAATTCCATTCACAATCACTCCACTTCCACTTCATCAACAATTTGAATCCATTTTAATTTAAAACTTGAGTTTATTTCAAACTTTATCATAAACTCACAACTCAATTTCATTAACTAATTTATTAGTTCTTTCCTTCTTTATAATCCAACACTTGAATTTTTATTCCAAATATCACTCCCCTTTTAATTTTCTTAGTTCGATTTAGTTTATAATTCAAGTTCTGATTTTTATTTTATTTTCCAATTCATCTAAAATATTTATTTTTGGGTTTTCTATCTCACCTTCAAATTTAACAAGTCACAACTTATTCTTTACACAATCCCATTCACTCAAGGCTTAAATATATTCATCTTCTATTTTTAACTCAAGCCTTATGCTTATCTACAACCCAAACATATTTTATTTTAAGTATTTTTAATTCTTTTACACATTATTCTTTTATTTCAATTCCAATCCTTATTCCACTTATTTTCCATTTATTCAGGTAAGAATATAATTCCATTAAATAATTCAATTGAATTCTTATGCCAATTCAATTTTATTTTGCCTCAGTTTTATTTAACTCAATTCGATTTCAATTTAATTCGGATACAACTGGATATTATTTTCAGCTTATTCAATTTATTTTAATCCAGTTAATTTCATTTTAGCATTTTAAATTTAAATTCCATTATTCAAAGCTTATATTTACTTCATTTTCATTCACTTAAGTTAAATTTATTTGCTGAATAAAAATTTTCAATCCCTTCTTATTAATATCAACTTCTCTCTATAAGTACATTATTTGATCATTTATTCATTCACCAATCATTATTTAACCAATGAATTTATTTCCAAACATTTATTATCTTTAGTCCATCCTGACTAATTTTCCCATTTCACATAACTCCACACAATTCCATTTTAAATTCCAATACTCAGTTTCGCTTACACTGTTGTTCAACAAATTTCAAAGTTTAAACAACCGTTCAACATTTCAAAATTCCCTTTAAAATCTTCTATATCCAAAATTCGTTTGATAAATTCAATATATCTCTTTGGATTTCAAAACTCAACCAGTTTTGCAAACAATTTCAATTCAAAACAATTTGGTAGCAATTTCACTTCGGGGAACTCGAAAATGAACATCGATGATGCTGCAGTCATCACCGAAGTTATTTTCTAGCGACCAAAAGAGTTCAATGCTTTTATTCTCTTTCTAAAATTCATCCAATATTTTTAAATTCCAAATCCCTCTAGATTTCAAATCCGATCCAAAAATATTTCTCAATATATAATATCTTTCCCAGTCTTTGGAAATCATTTCCAAATTCAAAGGAACTTAAATCTCCAAATTCCAACCTCTTTAGATTTAAATTCAAACTTTTATTTGGAATTTTATCTTACTTTAATAATTAATCATACTATAATTTACATTATAATTTACATTTACAAATTCATTTAATATGAATTGGTTTCTTAGTTTTTAATTATGAATTCAATTCCTTATTCCATTATGAATCACATTCGTAAATTTCTTCTATTATGTTAATTTATTCCTTAATTATTATTATTTTTGTCCAGTTATTATTTCAAACTTTATTCAATTATCTTACAAAGATAATAAATTTAATATTTATCACTTCTATCATCCAAACATCCATGTATATCTATAATAATTAAGAAAATCATTTTCTTTTATATACATAAAATAAATTTGGGTAAAATTATTTCATTTACCCTATTTAAAACAATACTGTGTCGGTTTATCTTATTCAAGAGTTTAGAAATTCCTATCGATGACATGGCGTCCCACACATCGACCAGAATTCATAAACACTCAACCGATAAATCAACACAATATAAAAACAATTTCATATTCACTAACAAGTACGCACTCATATCTATTAATACTCTCAAACTCATTCTAGAGTACTACGGACTCTATTTAATGAGTAATTCCCACCAGAGCCAAGGTTATCACCAACCTAAGCTCTGATACCAAGTGAAACAGCCCGCAAATCCGTACCCCTTGAGTCAACACTATTATACAACAATCAACTCAAGTTGCACAGAATTACGAACCATTTGGGTTTAAGAAGAAGAGGTAGATGAAGAGAAAACAAAATCAACATCAGAATCTAACTATCGCAGCGGAATAAAATATAATAGATAATATATAATCATTACTCAACATCAAATATTTCTGTTTGTATATTACATCATCAGAGTACATCAATCACAGCTCAACATCAATATCATACAATGAATACACAACAACTCAGAATACATAACTCAACAGCGGAATATATATAAATAAGCACGAGAATACGTGTCGTCATCCTGCTCGTCTCCTGAGCTCCATAGCATCAAATCCTGTATCCTATAATACTCGGTCTGACCCTAGCATTATACTTAAATAATACCCGAGTCAGTCTGGAATACCAGCGTGAGAAAATCACACCCAATTGATTATTAAGTTTCAAAAATCCTTTGAAAACAAAAGCATCTCGTAAGACCACGCCACAAATAAACATGTCGGGTTTTTACCTTACGATAGCTAAAACAATTTTTATAGAAATCCTCTGATATTATAATAGGGTCTATATACAAATACTTATAAAATAGCCGAAATTGTTACATGATTAAATTCCAGCTACTAGCCACAGAGTGGGTAATACAAACAAAACTCGTACGAGGCTCGTAGGGAGAATGGATTTCCAACAATGACTAGGCACTGGGGTACCACCTGTCACAGTACGGGGCCTAGATCACCGTACCGAGGACTACTCCCTTCATCCCCTGCAACACAAGGCCGGAACCATTCCTTACTGAACAGTCCCGAACAAGATAAACCCCGTGGTTGGCGCGACCAACCACCCACTAAGCCGAAATATATATAAGGGACATCTAGACAGGGGAATTATCTTGTCCTGCTTGGGCATGACCCACCTAACCTTGCTGCATATCCCCTGATTTTCAGTCATTCCCATTTGATGAGGCTTGAGGCTAAGCGTTACCTTTTTAGAACATTTTCACTTAGAATGCCCATCGCCCACCTGACGATGTTTCGCAAGCATTCGTCCATACAAGTCCGTCCCGGGTTCGAACGGAACCGAAGGCACTACTCCTACTACATCCATTTGGAAATATCCTCAGGATTAGTAGCGACTAGCCCTTGCACTTCACTACTCCATCTTCGACTTCGGACACGTTTTTCGCACGAAACGTATAAACCGAATCGAAGTGGTTTTCGAGAAATTAATCTCGATCCCGGTCTCTTCGAAACGATCAACGTATTTGTCCAATATTGATAGTCGGTTATTTAACTATCAATTATATTCACAAAACAACCATCAACCAATAAATAATTTTCCAAACTATTTATAAATCTCAAAAATATCTTCACGAGATATATTGCTATTTTCAATCCTTTGAAAACAGTTTCAAAAAACTATCTTCCTTTCTCAGAATCATTTCTCAAATAGATTCTATTTCCACTGGAATTGCCAAGCACAAAACTTAGATTTTTAAAATAATTTAAAAACAATTTACTTTAAATATACTTTTAAACGTTTAAGTTAGAACTACTTCAATAATTTACTAAAAATACTTACTATATGATTTTTAATAATAAGGTTACTTTATAAAATATAAACTAGGTTTTCACGTTTAAATATAAAATACTAAGTCACTTTTAAATAGTTATTTCAATAATAGATTTGAAAAATATTTACTTAAGAATTTTAAACATTCATAAATGATAAATTTTCTAGAATATGTTTTTTTTTTAAGACCATATTAAAACTTTTATCTTATATTTAAAATTTCTTTAAAAACTTACTTGGCTATCCAGGGAAATATACTTCTTTCCACATTCTTCTTGAAAATTTCAATTTCAAACACCTGAATCAATTTACAAATTGATTTCAAATTTACTCTATTTTATCTCAAAAACCATTAGTTTCAAATTTTATTTCTTAATTATTATTTAACATACTTTAACTGAAAATACAAGTTTTAGATTTTTCAGATTACTTCTTAACCTTTTTAAATAAATTTAGACTTTAAATTTTAACATAATTCTTTATTTCTTTGATTGTTATCAATTAAGTTATAACTCATTAATTTTCTGTCTATTCAAAATTCTTATTCTTTTCCATACTCAAATTATTTATTAGTATTTAGCATACTTCTATTTCATTTCAATTCATTCTAATTTTATCAAATTTCCTATACTTACTATACTTACAAATTCATTTCTTTTATTTTCCTCCCAAAATCCAATCTATATAATTTTGGCAATTCATTATACCACAAATATATCCAATCAACCATAACATTCAATATTCCAATATAACTCATTATAGAATGTCAATATTCACAGCAGAGGATATTAAATAATTTAAATAATGTTGAGGGATCCAGTTGGATCCCTCCAACCTGTTTTCCCTGCATCCACAAACGTTAGCACAATATAATGCCTAAATTCCCAAACATAGCATACAATATCACACCAAACAATTCAACCATTCAAACAATTATTTAAATTTAATCATCTAAATTTAAATAATTTAACTGACTAAGATTTACTCACTTTTTCTTTGTTGTTTCCAATCCATTCCAAACTGGCTTGTTTCCTTGATTTTTAAAACCCGAAGACAGAAGATAAATATTCGAACCTCTCTGCTGCCACTTCAGAATTCACGAGACAAGTATACCCAAACCCACGATACGCCACAACTTGAACCACCATCGCGGTCTAATCATGCGAACCACCACTATCTCGACCAGAAAACCCCAAACATCAATCACCGCGTCCTCCAAAACATCACGCATCGGGAAGCCCTAGGTCGATTCGACCTCACCCTCTTCAATGCGATCGAGAACTGCAGTCGCGAGTCGAACATCGCCGTCGCCTGACCTGTGTCGCCGCCGAACACCCCTCGTTTGCGAAACCCCCTAACGCCGCCGCACCGCTTCATGACATCACCGAACCTCCATCGCGAGTTGACTCGCGACATCCAAACCTTAACTTGCTCACGCACGCTCGCAATCTTCGTGCCCTTTCTTCGATTCACGTGGCCATCGATTTACTGCGACATCGAGGAGATGCTATTAGGTTGAAAAGGGAAAGAGTATGCGGCCATTGATTCAATTTTGAAGATGGCTTCGGCTTGTAATAGATAGATATTTTTATTCTTATGTTCAAGGTTTGAAGCATCGGCTTAAAAACATTTTTTTTTTTTTTAGATCTCGGTTTTGATTCTGAATGATAATGCTTCGGCCAAGTTCATTAAAGTGAAAATGAAGCTTGCGTTAGAAGCCAGGGTGTGTGACTTCCATAAAAAGTTTTGACCAGAATATAAATATGTTTGTAATTTAAGGGTACGTTGTCTCGATTTACACAGTTTGAAATTCGAACTCCGATCAATACGAAATTTGAAATCCGATAATAATTCCATATTACGGACCCAATGAAACTGGTTTCGTTGAATTCCGAGACTGCGCCTCGGAAGGCTATTTTTAAATTCAATTTTAACAATAATATTTTAAAACTGAACAAACCACTGTAAATTTCACTTTACAATTTTTATTATTTTCAGTGCTATCGATATAAAATTTTCAAGCCTTCAAATTATGTTTAACAGGCTTAAAATTCCAGATTTTACATTTTTATTCAACTTCCAGTTATTTAATTCGATAATTTAATTGTCAAATAAATTGTGATATTCGTAATTCAATTGAAAATTATACCATTGAATATTTAAAATCGATTAAATATTCTGATTTAAATGCTTGAAAATTCCGGGTCGTCACATTTAGGGTTTTGAGAATTTTGTTGACAGCTTCGACTTGTCCGTTTGCCTGAGGATAAGCTACCGATGAGAAGCTTTTATGAATTCCATGCTCTTGGCACCAGTCGGCGAATTCTTCGCTGTCAAATTGGAGTCCGTTGTCAGATATGATCTTGAGTGGTACTCCGTACCTGCACATAATATTTTTGATCAAGAAGTTGATAACTTTTGCTGAAGATATTTTATTTAGGGGTTCCGCTTCCACCCATTTGGTGAAATAATCGACTGCCACTATAGCATATTTGTCCCCGCCCCTGCCCGTTGGCAGTTCGCCAATTAAATCAATTCCCCATACAGCAAAGGGCCAAGGGCTGGTCATTTGAGTAATCTCATTTGTGGGTAGTCGAGGAATCTTGGAAAATTTCTGACATCTGTCGCATCTCTTGACGAAGTCTAAGGCGTCTTTGTTTAGTGTGGGCCAGTAATATCCATATTGGAGTATCTTTTTCGCCAGAGTTTGCCCTCCAGTGTGATCTCTGTAACTACCTTGATGGATGTTGAATAAGATTTCCTTGGCTTCCCTTCCAGCGACGCATCTGAATAAGGGGCTAGAGAAGCCACGCCGATAGAGGATGCCTTCTTGTATTGTGTAGTGGGGAGCTTTCCTCAAAATTCTCCTGACTTCATCACGTTTGTCTGGTAGTGTGCCGTCCTGCAAATATTTCCGGATAGGAGTCATCCAAGTTGCTTCTTCAATTGCAGTTATCAGATTCACTTGTTCAAAACTTGGGGCTAGCTGCCTTGAGATGGCTAGTGCTCCGGAAATGGTGCTATTCATCATACTAGCTTGCTTTGCTAGTTCATCGGCCTCTTGGTTATCTTCTCGAGGAATGTGTTTGATTAGATAATGGTCCAATTGGTCGAGCAGCAGTTTGGTTTTCTTTAGATATGCTGTGAGTCGTTCTCCTCGTGTCTGGAATTCTCCTAGTACTTGGTTTACGATAAGTTGAGAATCACTATGAAGACATAAAGAATTGACTCCAATTTCTAAGGCAAGCTCCAATCCCGCTATTACTGCCTCATACTCGGCATCGTTGTTAGTGGCCGCGAATTCCAACCTTAATGCATAGTACAGCTTTCTTCCCCTGGGGGTGATTATCACAATACCTGCCCCCGAGCCTTGTTCGTTTGATGCTCCGTCTACAAAGAGGTTCCATTTGATGTTTTTTGTTATTTCAAACTGATCCTTGCCTTCGTTGGTGGTGAATTCGGCAATGAAATCGGCCAGGGCTTGCCCCTTGATAGCAGTGCGAGGATGGTAGGTGACGTCATACTGACTTAGTTCAATGCACCATTTGAGGAGTCGTCCAGAAGTGTCGGGACGATGGAGCACCTGTCTTAGTGGCTGATCGGTTAGAACTCTGATGGAGTGAGATTGGAAGTAGTGTCGTAGTTTTCGTGACGCGATCAATAAACAATATGCCAATTTCTCAAGTTTAGGATACCTGGCTTCTGCCCCTGTAAATCTCTTACTTATAAAGTACACCGGGCGTTGTGTGCGGTCTTCTTCTCTCACCAGGGCAGCGCTTAGAGCATGAGATGATACAGCGAGGTATAGGTATAGCTCTTCGCCTTCGTTTGGAGTTGAGAGTACTGGTGGTTTCTGAAGGTGTTCGATCAGGTTAAGGAAGGCTTTTAAGCATTCATCGGTCCACTCGAACTTTCCTTTGTCTTTCTTGAGAGCTTCGAAGAAAGGGACGCACTTGTCAGTTGCTTTGGAAATGAATCTGCTTAGGGCGGCTACCTTTCCGTTTAAGCTCTGCATTTCTTTTCGGGTGGAAGGTATCCTTATTTCTTTTAGAGCCCGGATTTGTTCAGGGTTTGCTTCAATTCCTCTGGAATGGACAATGAACCCTAAGAATTTTCCCGATGACACTCCGAAGGAGCACTTTAGAGGATTCAGCTTCATTCCATATCGGCGAAGTACCTGAAACATCTCGCTCAGGTGGCTTACATGATCGTCGGCTTTCCTGGACTTTACCAACATGTCATCCACATATACTTCCATAGTTCGTCCTATTAATTCCGCGAACATCTTGTTGACGAGGCGCTGATAGGTGGCTCCGGCATTTTTGAGTCCAAAAGGCATGACTTTGTAACAATATAATCCCCGGTCAGTGATGAAGCTAGTGTGGTCTTGATCGGGAGCGTGCATGGGAATCTGGTTGTATCCGGAGTATGCGTCCATAAAAGATAAAAGTTCGTGCCCGGCAGTGCTGTCCACAAGTTGATCGATTCGGGGGAGCGGGAAGCAGTCTTTCGGGCAAGCGTCATTTAAGTTGGAGAAATCAATGCATGTTCGCCACTTCCCATTAGCTTTCTTTACTAGTACCGGGTTAGCTATCCACTCGGGGTAGATGGCTTCTCATATGAAGTCATTAGCAAGTAGGTTCTTTACTTCCTCGTCGAGGGCTGCTGATCGTTCTGCTCCCATGCTTCTCTTTTTCTGCTTTATCGGTGCCCTGGTGGGATCGATGTTCAGCATGTGGCATGCTATGTATGGGGAGATTCCTGTCATATCGGCATGTGTCCATGCAAATACATCTAAGTTGTGGCGGAGAAAGTCGATGAGTTGATCCTTCAATTCTGTTTTTAGTTGAGATCCTATTTTTAATAGTCTGTTTGAATCATGTTTGTCTACAGATACGAATTCCATGGCCTCTGCAGGCTCAGTGGTAGCCTCCTCCTCCTTATCCCTGGGGTCTAGTTCATTGAAAGGATCGCTGGTGTATCGAAGAGGAGGCGCTTTCTTTAGTTGCTATGCTTCCAAGCTTTTCATGCAGAGAGTAGTCTCTGCATCTTTCCCTTTATTCTTTCTATGGTTATTGCGAAGTTCAGTTACATAGCAATCTCGAGCGGCGTCTTGATCTCCTTCAACTTCTCCTATTCCGTCATCTGTTGGGAATTTCATCTTTAGGCACCACGGGGCTAGGACAATTTGGAAGTCAGACAAGGCTGGTCTTCCCAAGAAGGCGTTGTAGGCCGAGTGGTTTTCTATTAGTACGAACGTTTGTTTTCGCACAACGGAGCGGGGATGACTTCCTATTTCGACGAAGAGGTCAAGTTGCCCGAGGGGCATTTTCGCATCTCCAGTGAAACCGTGCAGGGGTTTGTTGCAGGGAGACACATCCTTCATTGACAGTTTCATTTTGTCGAAAGCATGCTTGAACAGGATATTTACGGAGCTTCCTGTGTCTATTAGAATTCAGAAAACTTTAGCTGGACCGAACCAGGCAGAGATGACCATGGGATCCATATGCGGATACTGTCTTCCTTCTAAATCACGCTTACTGAATACGATGTCTCACTCTCTTTCCGTTTCGGGTGGCGTTCTTCCATAATGGAGTTAACATAGCCTTCAGCATTTCTAAGTGACTTGCCGTATCTTTCCATCTCTGCCCAGCTTCTGTCGGCGATGTGTGGTCCTCCCGAGATGGTATGGACCACTATCTTCTCTTGACTAGAGCCACTGTTGTTGCGATTCCCTCCGCTTACTTCTGGGAGGGGTCGCTTTGAGTTCTCATTGGCAGGAGTTGGAGTCCTGTTCTGACCTTTCACATAGCGTTCCAGCCTTCTTCTCCTGATGTGTTCTTCGATCAAGTCCCGGAGATAGTGGCATTCATTGGTGTCATGTCCGTGGGATTCGTGGAAGCGGTAGAACTTTCCAGACTTGAGTGCGTTATCAGATTCTTTCTTGTGCGGGGGGAGCTTGTATCCGAGTTCGCCCTGAGTGGCTAGAAAGATGTTTTCGATTGTTTCATTCAAAGGAGTGTAGGAGTCAAATCTTGGTCCTGGCCGATATTGGCGTTTTTCAACCTTCTTGCCCCCAGCATTGTCTCTAGATTCATTTCTTCGAATGTCCTTGGTTGCAGCGGGAACCTTGTCTGAAGTTGTCTTACCTTGTTGCCCTGACTGCCTCTAAGTGGCGGCGTCTTCGAGTCTCATATACTTTCCAGCTTCATGGAAGAAATCAGGTAAAGTAGCTGGTTTTTCCTTAGTTAATCTTCTAGCGAACTTGGTATCCGGTTGTACACCACTACAGAGGGCCATTAGGGTGAGCTTTTCATCGGCATCTTGGACTGCGGCCGCTGCGGCATTGAACCGGGTTAGATATTGTTGTAGTGTCTCTCCGGATTTCTGTTTGACATTGGATAGAGAATAAGCATCCTTGGGTTGTTCTACGTAGATGCGGAACTGGCTAATGAACCTTTCTTTCAACATCTCCCATGAGCTGATAGAACCTTGGGGTAGATGGCAGAACCAGGAGGTAGCTAGATCTGCT
This sequence comes from Allium cepa, assembly GCA_030765085.1. Taxonomy (NCBI): domain Eukaryota; kingdom Viridiplantae; phylum Streptophyta; class Magnoliopsida; order Asparagales; family Amaryllidaceae; genus Allium; species Allium cepa. The sequence goes on along the minus strand of CM060946.1, from coordinate 450,873,951 downwards.
AGGAATAGCGGAAAGCATTTACACAGCACCCCTTCTGTTGCTCCGCTCATGAGCATATGCTGGGTGTATCTTTGTAAGTGTACGATGGGGTCGGAAGTCCCCTTGTAAGGTTCCATGGTTGGCATTTTCCATTCCCGGGGGGTGATGGCAGTTTCGATATAGCGGGTGAAGGGGCTGGTGACCCTAGCGCCTATTCCTCGGTCCCTTTGCTCCCGTTGGACGCATTCTCTGAATAATCGTGCCATTCTTTCATCAGAATTTGGAGCGGATAAAAATGAACTTAGTTCTTCCCTGCGAGATCGATCTCGTCCAGATGACCTGTAGGGATGGTATAGTCTATCACTTCTGACGTTATCCAGTGGTTGCCTCTGGCTGCTCGGATGCATGCTAGGACCAGCTACAGTTGCCCCCTGCCTTGATCTTCCCCGGTGGGGTTCTACTTCGAGCATTTCCATGGGGTCAACTTCGGGCTGGGTTCTAGCTCGGCTCCGTTCAGCGGGGTTTCTATGATTAGGTGGCATGACTGGCTCAGCTACATCCGACCCTCGCCTGGCGTCTCCCCCACTGGGTTCGGTTCCGAGCGCTTCCTCGAGTCGGAGTTCGGGCTGAGCCCGGGCGCGGCCCCTATCATTGTTATTCCTGTTGATGGCTTCCTCGAAGAGGGAAGATCTTTGCTGTCTCCGAGATCCTCCAGATTGGGATTCATCCCATGATTCAGTATTGCGGTTGGATTCTTCGACATCCCTCAAGCATGACATGAACTGGTTCACCAAAGCTTCTTGTTGGGATGCGAAGCGGTTAGTCACTTCCACCATAACTCTGTCTAGGTCTGCTCTAGTGATTACTGCCGGTTGTTCCGCGGCAGGGCTGTTGGAATTGCCTGATCTACCTGTGGCACTGCTGCGGTAGTGGGATGGTTCTCTTGATCTGGATCCACTGGATTTGGAGCGCTGCTAGTTGCAGCGTTCTTTCCCTTGTTGGCGTCTTTTCTTGGTCTGGAAGTCATGTTTCCTAGGCAATGAAGGATGCTATTGGGAAAGAAGGTTGAATGCGGGAAGCTGAAGCCTGAGTTCAATTCTCAGTGAAAGCACCAAAAATGTTTGCGCAAAAAATGGGCAAACACCTCCAAGTCGTGTGATTTAGTTGATTTTATGTGATTCTTAATGATTTAGATGAGTTATGTAAATATGAAAAAAGCAGGGGCTGAAATGTAAAAGACACGCAGATTTATAGTGGTTCGGCCAGAACGTGCCTACGTCCACTTTATATGTTATTATCTTCTTTGTTTCAGATTACAAGTACAATGCTTTGTGTACAAGTATATGAAAGTAGTTTGAAAGTTCCTTCCGTGCTTGAGCTCTCAAACTTGTCTGCCATTGTTGTACTCCTACTCCTCTATTTATAGAGTGAGGCTGGGGGCAGGGGTCCTGAATGTATATAGCTGCTGGTGGGCCCGGTCTGAAGCAATCTGGCCTGGTAGTTATCTGGTTCGGCGAGGCTTCATTCGGCATGGAGCTTGGACCGGTGGTAGGTCTAGACCGGTGGTAGGTGTGGACCGGTGGTAGGTGTGGACCGGTGGTGAGTGTGGTTCGGTGTTAGATGGTGTGGGCTTTGGACCGGCAATGGCCTCGTCCGGTAGTAGTGGGGGATGTGTGGATCGGTAGTATGATTGGTTCGGTCATGATGGGAATAGGTTTGGTTCGGCCTTGATGGAGATGTGTTTGGTCCGGTGGCCGAATGGGAATGCCGAATGAGCTTGTATATTGCGAACGCCGGATGGACTTCTATGCTTGCATTGAGCCTTGTGTTTGTCGAACGTAGTGGGGGTTGTGAGCCCGGGTGAAACTGTGATTCCTTGATCTCGAGATCTTCTGGGTGAGAATTCGCCCAACATACGTGGATTTGTACGGTAAAAAAGGATTACCGTGGCTGGCCTTCGATTTACCATCGCTGGAGAGTGGTGCACCGTGGTACTGTTCCATGTCAAATCCATGCACGCATTTCCAAATGTCGTACGACACTGTTTCTCCATTTCGGACGGATGTTGCACCTTGCACCGTGGATGTTGAACCCTGTAGATATCGATTATTCGGACGGCCATAACTTCTGGCTCGTTTAGATTTACGGGAGCCATAACCTGTCAAAACGAAGGCCTCAATGAGTTCTAGGGCTATGACAGCTTTCAGCCGTCAACGGATAGATTAATGCCCAAAAAGGACAACCCCAATCTCAATCGGGTCTCGTAAGATTTTTACCCTTCGTTTTTTCGACACGTGGATTTTTACGGTAAAACTGGATTACCGTGGCTGGCCTTAGATTTACCAACGCTGGAGAGTGGTGCACCAAGTACTGTTCTGTTTCAAATCCATGCACGCATTTCTAAAAGTCGTACGGCACTGTTTCGCCATTTCGGACGGATGTTGCACCTTGCACCGTGGATGTTGCACCCTGTAGATATCGATTATTCGAACGACCATAACTTCTGGCTCGTTTAGAGTTACGGGAGCCATAACCTATCAAAACGAAGGCCTCGATAACTTCTACGGCTTTGACCACTTTCAGCCATCAACGGATAGATTAATACCCAAAAAGGACAACCCGAATCTCAATCGGGTCTCGTAACGTTTTTACCCTTCGTTTTTTCGACACGTGGATTTTTACGGTAAAACAGGATTACGGTGGCTGGTCTTCGATTTACCATCGCTGGAGTGTGGTGCACCATGGTACTGTTCCGTTTCAAATCCATGCACGCATTTCTAAAAGTCGTACGACACTGTTTCGCCATTTCGGACGGATGTTGCACCTTGCACCGTTGATATTGCACCCGGTAGATATCGATTATTCGGACGGCCATAACTTCTGGCTCGTTTAGAGTTACGGGAGCCATAACATGTCAAAACGAAGGACTCGCTGAGTTCTACGGCTTTGAAAGCTTTCAACCGTCAACGGATAGATTAATGCCCAAAAAGGACAACCCGAATCTCAATCGGGTCTCGTAAGTTTTTTACCGTTCGTTTTTTTGACACGTGGATTTTTACGGTAAAACAGGATTACGGTGGCTGGTCTTCGATTTACCACCGCTGGAGAATGGTGCACCAGGTACTGTTCCGTTTCAAATCCATGCACGCATTTCTAAAAGTCGTACGGCACTGTTTCGCCATTTCGGACGGATGTTGCACCTTGCTCCGTGGATGTTGCACCCTGTAGATATCGATTATTCGGACGACCATAACTTCTGGCTCGTTTAGAGTTACGGGAGCCATAACATGTCAAAACGAAGGAATCGATGAGTTCTACGGCATTGACAGCTTTCAACCGTCAACGGATAGATTAGTGCCCAAAAAGGACAACCCGAATCTTAATCGGGTCTCGTAAGTTTTTTACCGTTCGTTTTTTCGACACGTGGATTTTTACGGTAAAACAGGATTACGTTGGCTGGTCTTCGATTTACCATTGCTGGAGAGTGGTGCACCATGGTACTGTTCCGTTTCAAATCCATGCATGCATTTCTAAAAGTCGTACGACACTGTTTCGCCATTTCGGACGGATGTTGCACCTTGCACCGTGGATGTTGCACCCTGTAGATATCGATTATTCGGACGACCATAACTTCTGGCTCGTTTAGAGTTACGGGAGCCATAACCTGTCAAAACGAAGGCCTCGATGAGTTCTACAGCTTTGATAGCTTTCACCCTTCAATGGATAGATTAATTCCCAAAAAGGACAACCCGAATCTCAATCGGGTCTCGTAAGTTTTTAACCCTTCGTTTTTTCGACACGTGGATTTTTACGGTAAAACGGGATTACGGTGGCTGGTCTTCGATTTACCATCGCTGGAGAGTGGTGCACCATGGTACTGTTCCATTTTAAATCCATGCATGCATTTCTAAAAGTCGTACGACACTGTTTCGCCATTTCGGAAGGATGTTGCACCTTGCACCATGGATGTTGCACCCTGTAGATATCGATTATTCGGACGGCCATAACTTCTGGCCCGTTTAGAGTTACGGGAGCCATAACCTGTCAAACCAAAGGCCTCGATGAGTTCTACGGCTTTGACCGCTTTCAGCCGTCAACGGATAGATTAATGCCCAAAAAGGACAACCCGAATCTCAATCTGGTCTCGTAAGTTTTTTACCCTTCGTTTTTTCGACACGTGGATTTTTACGGTAAAAAAGGATTACCGCGGATGGCCTTTGATTTACCATCGCTGGAGAGTGGTGCACCATGGTACTGTTCCGTTTCAAATCCATGCACGCATTTCTAAAAGTCGTACGACACTGTTTCGCCATTTCGGACGGATGTTGCACCTTGCACCGTGGATGTTGAACCCTGTAGATATCGATTATTCGGACGGCCATAACTTCTGGCTCGTTTAGATTTACGGGAGCCATAATCTGTCAAAACGAAGGCCTCGATGAGTTCTACGGCTTTGACAGCTTTTAGCCGTCAACGGATAGATTAATTCCCAAAAAGGACAACCCGAATCTCAATCGGGTCTCGTAAGTTTTTTACCCTTCGTTTTTTCAACACGTGGATTTTTACGGTAAAACTGGATTACCGTGGCTGGCCTTCGATTTACCATATCTGGAGAGTGGTGCACCAGGTACTGTTCCGTTTCAAATCCATGAACACATTTCTAAAATTCGTACGGCGCTGTTTCCCCATTTCCGACGGATGTTGCACATTGCACCGTGGATGTTGCACCCTTTAGATATCGATTATTCGGACGGCCATAACTTCTGGCTCGTTTAGAGTAACGGGAGCCATAACCTGTCAAAACAAAGGCCTCGATGAGTTCTACGGCTTTGACAGCTTTCAGCCGTCAACGGATAGATTAATGCCCAAAAAGTACAACCCGAATCTCAATCGGGTCTCGTAAGTTTTTTACCCTTCGTTTTTTCGACACGTGGATTTTTACGGTAAAACAGGATTACGGTTGCTGGTCTTCGATTTACCATCGCTGGAGAGTGGTGCACCATGGTACTGTTCCGTTTCAAACCCATGCACGCATTTCTAAAAGCCGTACGGCACTGTTTCGCCATTTCGGACGGATGTTGCACCTTGCACCGTGGATGTTGCACCCTGTAGATATCGATTATACGGACGACCATAACTTCTGGCTCGTTAAGAGTTACGGGAGCCATAACCTGTCAAAACGAAGGCCTCGATGAGTTCTACGGCTTTAACGGATTTCAGCCGTCAACGGATAGATTAATGCCCAAAAAGGACAACCCGAATCTCAATCGGGTCTCGTAAGTTTTTTACCCTTCGTATTTTCGACACGTGGATTTTTACGGTAAAACAGGATTACCGTGCTGGCCTTCGATTTACCATCGCTAGAGAGTGGTACAGCGTGATACTGTTCCGTTTCAAATCCATGCACTCATTTTTAAAAGTCGTACGGCACTGTTTCGCCATTTCGGACGGATGTTGCACCGTGCACGTGGATGTTGCACCATGTAGATATCGATTATTCGGACGGCCATAACTTCTGGCTCGTTTAGAGTTACGGGAGCCATAACTTGTCAAAACGAAGGCCTCGATGATTTCTACGGCTTTGACAGCTTTCAGCCGTCAATGGATAAACTAATGCCCAAAAAGGACAACCCGAATCTCAGTCGGGTCTCGTAAGTTTTTGACCCTTCGTTTTTTCGACACGTGGATTTTTATGGTAAAACAGGATTACGGTGGCTGGTCATCGATTTACCATCGCTGGAGACTGGTGCACAATGGTACTGTTCCGTTTCAAATCCATGCACGCATTTCTAAAAGTCGTACGGCACTGTTTCGCCATTTCGGACGGATGTTGCACCTTGCACCGTGGATGTTGCACCCTGTAGATATCGATTATTTGGAGGACCATAACTTCTGGCTCGTTTAGAGTTACGGGAGCCATAACCTGTCAAAACGAAGGACTCGATGAGTTCTACGGCTTTGACAGCTTTCAGCCATCAACGGATAGATTAATGCCCAAAAAGGACAACCCGAATCTCAATCGGGTCTCGTAAGTTTTTAACCCTTCGTATTTTCGACACATGGATTTTTACGGTAAAACGGGATTACGGTGGCTGGTCTTCGTTTTACCATCGCTGGAGAGTGGTGCACCATGGTACTGTTCCGTTTCAAATCCATGCACGCATTTCTAAAAGTCGTACGACACAGTTTCGCCATTTCGGACGGATGTTGCACCTTGCACCGTGGATGTTGCACCCTGTAGATATCGATTATTCGGACGGCCATAACCTCTGGCTCGTTTAGAGTTACAGGAGCCATAACCTATCAAAACGAAGGCCTCGATGACTTCTACGGCTTTGACCACTTTCAGCCGTCAACGGATAGACTAATGCCCAAAAAGGACAACCCGAATCTCAATCGGGTCTCGTAAGTTTTTTACCCTTCGTTTTTTCGACACGTGGATTTTTACGGTAAAACAGGATTACCGTGGCTGGCCTTCGATTTACCATCGCTGGAGAGTGGTGCACCATGGTACTGTTCCATTTCAAATCCATGCACGTATTTCTAAAAGTCGTACGACACTGTTTAGCCATTTCGGATGGATTTTGCACCTTGCACCGTGGATGTTGCACCCTGTAGATATCGATTATTCGAACGGCCATAACTTCTGCCTCGTTTAGAATTACGGAAGCCATAAACTGTCAAAATGAAGGCCTCGATGAGTTCTATGGCTTTGACAACCTTTAGCCGTCAACGGATAGATTAATGCCAAAAAAGGACAACCCGAATCTCAATCGGGTCTCGTAAGTTTTTTACCCATCGTTTTTTCGACACGTGGATTTTTACGGTAAAACTGGATTACCGTGGCTGGCCTTCGATTAACCATCGCTGGAGAGTGGTGCACCATGGTAGTGTTCCGTTTCAAATCCATGCACGCATTTCTAAAATTCGTACGGCACTGTTTCGCCATTTCGGACGGATGTTGCACCTTGCACCGTGGATGTTGCACCCTGTAGATATCAATTATTTGAACGGCCATAAATTCTGGCTCGTTTAGAGTTACGGGAGCCCTAACCTGTCAAAACGAAGGCCTCGACGAGTTCTACGGCTTTGACAGCTTTCAGCCGTCAACGTATAGATTAATGCCCAAAAAGGACAACCCGAATCTCAATCGGGTCTCGTAAGTTTTTAACCCTTCGTTTTTTCGACACGTGGATTTTTACGGTAAAACGGGATTACGGTGGCTGGTCTTCGATTTACCATCGCTGGAGAGTGGTGCACCATGGTACTGTTCCGTTTCAAATCTATGCACGCATTTCTAAAAGTCGTACGACACTGTTTCGCCATTTCGGACGGATGTTGCACCTTGCACCGTGGATGTTGCACCCTGTAGATATCGATTATTCGGACGGCCATAACTTCTGGCTCGTTTAGAGTTACGGGAGCCATAACCTATCAAAACGAAGGCCTCGATGAGTTCTACGGCTTTGACCACTTTCAGCCGTCAACGGATAGATTAATGTCCAAAAAGGACAACCCGAATCTCAATCGGGTCTCGTAAGTTTTTTACCCTTCGTTTTTTCGACACGTGGATTTTTATGGTAAAACAGGATTACCGTGGCTGGCCTTCGAGTTACCATCGCTGGAGAGTGGTGCAGCATGGTACTGTTCCGTTTCAAATCCATGCACGCATTTCCAAAAGTCGTACGACACTGTTTCGCCATTTCGGACGGATGTTGCGCCTTGCACCGTGGATGTTGCACCCTGTAGATATCGATTATTCGGACGGCCATAACTTCTGGCTCGTTTAGAGTTACGGGAGCCATAACCTGTCAAAACGAAGGCCTCGATGAGTTCTACGGCTTTGACAGCTTTCAGCCGTCAACGGATAGACTAATGCCCAAAAAGAACAACCCGAATCTCAGTCGGGTCTCGTAAGTTTTTTACCCTTTGTTTTTTCGACACGTGGATTTTTACGGTAAAACAGGATTACGGTTGCTGGTCATCGATTTACCATCGCTGGAGAGTGGTGCACCATGGTACTGTTCCGTTTCAAATCCATGCACGCATTTCTAAAAGTCGTACGGCACTGTTTCGTCATTTCGGACGGATGTTGCACCTTGCACCGTGGATGTTGCACCCTGTAGATATCGATTATTCGGACGACCATAACTTCTGGCTCGTTTAGAGTTACGGATAAAAATGAACTTAGTTCTTTCCTGCGAGATCGATCTCGTCCAGATGACCTGTAGGGATGGTATAGTCTATCACTTCTGACGTTATCCAGTGGTTGCCTGTGGCTGCTCGGATGCATGCTAGGGCCAGCTACAGTTGCCCCCCTGCCTTGATCTTCCCCGGTGGGGTTCTGTTTCGAGCATTTCCATGGGGTCAACTTCGTGCTGGGTTCTAGCTCGGCTCCGTTCAGCGGGGTTTCTATGATTAGGTGGCATGACTGGCTCAGCTACATCCGACCCTCGCCTGGCGCCTCCCCCACTGGGTTCGGTTCCGAGCGCTTCCTCGAGTCGGAGTTCGGGCTGAGTCCGGGCGCGGCCCCTATCATTGTTATTCCTGTTGATGGCTTCCTCGAAGAGGGAAGATCTTTGCTGTCTCCGAGATCCTCCAGATTGGGATTCATCCCATGATTCAGTGTTGCGGTTGGATTCTTCGACATCCCTCAAGCGTGACATGAGCTGGTTCACCAAATCTTCTTGTTGGGACACGAAGCGGTTAGTCACTTCCACCATAACTCTGTCTAGGTCTGCTCTAGTGATTACTGCCGGTTGTTCCGCGGCAGGGGCTGTTGGAATTGCCTGATCTACCTGTGGCACTGCTGCGGTAGTGGGATGGTTCTCTTGATCTGGATCCACTGGATTTGGAGCGCTGCTAGTTGCAGCGTTCTTTCCCTTGTTGGCGTCTTTTCTTGGTCTGGAAGTCATGTTTCCTAGGCAATGAAGGATGCTATTGGGAAAGAAGGTTGAATGCGGGAAGCTGAAGCCTGAGTTCAATTCTCAGTGAAAGCACCAAAAATGTTTGCGCTAAAAATGGGCAAACACCTCCAAGTCGTGTGATTTAGTTGATTTTATGTGATTCTTAATGATTTAGATGAGTTATGTAAATATGAAAAAAGCAGGGGCTGAAGTGTAAAAGACACGCAGATTTATAGTGGTTCGGCCAGAACGTGCCTACGTCCACTTTATATGTTATTATCTTCTTTGTTTCAGATTACAAGTACAATGCTTTGTGTACAAGTATATGAAAGTAGTTTGAAAGTTCCTTCCGTGTTTGAGCTCTCAAACTTGTCTGCCATTGTTGTACCCCTGCTCCTCTATTTATAGAGTGAGGCTGGGGGCAGGGGTCCTGAATGTATATAGCTGCTGGTGGGCCCGGGCTGAAGCAATGTGGCCAGGTAGTTATCTGGTTCGGCTAGGCTTCATTCGGCATGGAGCTTGGACCGGTGGTAGGTCTAGACCGGTGGTAGGTGTGGACCGGTGGTAGGTGTGGACCGGTAGTGAGTGTGGTTCGGTGTTAGATGGTGTGGGCTTTGGACCGGCAATGGCCTCGTCCGGTAGTAGTGGGGGATGTGTGGATCGGTAGTATGATTGGTTCGGTCATGATGGGAATAGGTTTGGTTCGGCCTTGATCGAGATGTGTTTATTCCGGTGGCCGAATGGGAATGCTGAATGAGCTTGTATATTGCGAACGCCGGATGGACTTCTATGCTTGCATTGAGCCTTGTGTTTGTCGAACGTAGTGGGGGTTGTGAGCCCAGGTGAAACTGTGATTCCTTGGTCTCGAGATCTTCTGGGTGAGAATTCGCCCAACATACGTGGATTTGTACGGTAAAAAAGGATTACCGTGGCTGGCCTTCGATTTACCATCGCTGGAGAGTGGTGCACCATGGTACAGTTCCATGTCAAATCCATGCACGCATTTCTAAATGTCGTACGGCACTGTTTCGCCATTTCGGACGGATGTTGCACCTTGCACCGTGGATGTTGAACCCTGTAGATATCGATTATTCGGACGGCCATAACTTCTGGCTCGTTTAGATTTACGGGAGCCATAATCTGTCAAAACGAAGGCCTCGATGAGTTCTAGGGCTATGACAGCTTTCAGCCGTCAACGGATAGATTAATGCACAAAAAGGACAACCCGAATCTCAATCGGGTCTCGTAAGATTTTTACCCTTCGTTTTTTCGACACGTGGATTTTTACGGTAAAACTGGATTACCGTGGCTGACCTACGATTTACCATCGCTGGAGAGTGGTGCACCAAGTACTGTTCCGTTTCAAATCCATGCATGCATTTCTAAAAGTCGTACGGCATTGTTTCACCATTTCGGACGGATGTTGCACCTTGCACCGTGGATGTTGCACCCTGTAGATATCGATTATTCGAACGGCCATAACTTCTGGCTCGTTTAGAGTTACGGGAGCCATAACCTATCAAAACGAAGGCCTCGATAACTTCTACGGCTTTGACCACTTTCAGCCGTCAACGGATAGATTAATACCCAAAAAGGACAACCCGAATCTCAATCGGGTCTCGTAAGTTTTTTACCCTTCGTTTTTTCGACACGTGGATTTTTATGGTAAAACAGGATTACGGTGGCTGGTCTTCGATTTACCATCGCTGGAGTGTGGTGCACCATGGTACTGTTCCGTTTCAAATCCATGCACGCATTTCTAAAAGTCGTACGACACTGTTTCGCCATTTCGGACGGATGTTGCACCTTGCACCGTTGATATTGCACCCGGTAGATATCGATTATTCGGACGGCCATAACTTCTGGCTCGTTTAGAGTTACGGGAGCCATAACATGTCAAAACGAAGGACTCGATGAGTTCTACGGCTTTGATAGCTTTCAACCGTCAACGGATAGATTAATGCCCAAAAAGGACAACCCGAATCTCAATCGGGTCTTGTAAGTTTTTTACCGTTCGTTTTTTTGACACGTGGATTTTTACGGTAAAACAGGATTACGGTGGCTGGTCTTCGATTTACCACCGCTGGAGAGCGGTGCACCAGGTACTGTTCCGTTTCAAATCTATGCACGCATTTCTAAAAGTCGTACGGCACTGTTTCGCCATTTCGGACGGATGTTGCACCTTGCTCCGTGGATGTTGCACCCTGTAGATATCGATTATTCGGACGACCATAACTTCTGGCTCGTTTAGAGTTACGGGAGCCATAACATGTCAAAACGAAGGAATCGATGAGTTCTACGGCATTGAAAGCTTTCAACCGTCAACGGATAGATTAGTGCCCAAAAAGGACAACCCGAATCTTAATCGGGTCTCGTAAGTTTTTTACCGTTCGTTTTTTCGACACGTGGATTTTTACGGTAAAACAGGATTACGTTGGCTGGTCTTCGATTTACCATAACTGAAGAGTGGTGCACCATGGTACTGTTCCGTTTCAAATCCATGCACGCATTTCTAAAAGTCGTACGGCACTGTTTCGCCATTTCGGACGGATGTTGCACCTTGCACCGTGGATGTTGCACCCTGTAGATATCGATTATTCGGACGACCATAACTTCTGGCTCGTTTAGAGTTACGGGAGCCATAACCTGTCAAAACAAAGGTCTCGATGAGTTCTACAGCTTTGATAGCTTTCACCCTTCAATTGATAGATTAATTCCCAAAAAGGACAACCCGAATCTCAATCGGGTCTCGTAAGTTTTTAACCCTTCGTTTTTCGACACGTGGATTTTTACGGTAAAACGGGATTACGGTGGCTGGTCTTCGATTTACCATCGCTGGAGAGTGGTGCACCATGGTACCGTTCCATTTTAAATCCATGCATGCATTTCTAAAAGTCGTACGACACTGTTTCGCCATTTCGGAAGGATGTTGCACCTTGCACCGTGGATGTTGCACCCTGTAGATATCGATTATTCGGACGGCCATAACTTCTGGCCCTTTTAGAGTTACGGGAGCCATGACCTGTCAAAGCAAAGGCCTCGATGAGTTCTACGGCTTTGACCGCTTTCAGCCGTCAACGGATAGATTAATGCCCAAAAAGGACAACCCGAATCTCAATCTGGTCTCTTAAGTTTTTTACCTTTCGTTTTTTCGACACGTGGATTTTTACGGTAAAAAAGGATTACCGCGGATGGCCTTTGATTTACCATTGCTGGAGAGTGGTGCACCATGGTACTGTTCCGTTTCAAATCCATGCACGCATTTCTAAAAGTCGTACGGCACTGTTTCGCCATTTCGGACGGATGTTGCACCTTGCACCGTGGATGTTGAACCCTGTAGATATCGATTATTCGGACGGCCATAACTTCTGGCTCGTTTAGAGTTACGGGAGCCATAATCTGTCAAAACGAAGGCCTCGATGAGTTATACGGCTTTGACAGCTTTTAGCCGTCAACGGATAGATTAATGCCCAAAAAGGACAACCCGAATCTCAATCGGGTCTCGTAAGTTTTTTACCCTTCGTTTTTTCAACACGTGGATTTTTACGGTAAAACTGGATTACCGTGGCTGGCCTTCGATATACCATATCTGGAGAGTGGTGCACCATGTACTGTTCCGTTTCAAATCCATGAACGCATTTCTAAAATTCGTACGGCATTGTTTCCCCATTTTCGACGGATGTTGCACATTGCACCGTGGATGTTGCACCCTTTAGATATCGATTATTCGGACGGCCATAACTTCTGGCTCGTTTAGAGTTACGGGAGCCATAACCTGTCAAAACAAAGGCCTCGATGAGTTCTACGGTTTTGACAGCTTTCAGCCGTCAACGGATAGATTAATGCCCAAAAAGTACAACCCGAATCTCAATCGGGTCTCGTAAGTTTTTTACCCTTCGTTTTTTCGACACGTGGATTTTTACGGTAAAACAGGATTACGGTTGCTGGTCTTCGATTTACCATCGCTGGAGAGTCTTGCACCATGGTACTGTTCCGTTTCAAATCCATGCACGCATTTCTAAAAGCCGTACGGCACTGTTTCACCATTTCGAACGGATGTTGCACCTTGCACCGTGGATGTTGCACCCTGTAGATATCGATAATACGGACGACCATAACTTCTGGCTCGTTTAGAGTTACGGGAGCCATAACCTGTCAAAACGAAGGCCTCGATGAGTTCTACGGGTTTAACAGATTTCAGCCGTCAACGGATAGATTAATGCCCAAAAAGGACAACCCGAATCTCAATCGGGTCTCGTAAGTTTTTTTACCCTTCGTGTTTTCGACACGTGGATTTTTACGGTAAAACAGGATTACCGTGGCTGGCCTTCGATTTACCATCGCTAGAGAGTGGTACAGCGTGGTACTATTCCGTTTCAAATCCACGCACGCATTTCTAAAAGTCGTACGGCACTGTTTCGCCATTTCGGACGGATGTTGCACCTTGCACCGTGGATGTTGCACCATGTATATATCGATTATTCGGACGGCCATAACTTCTGGCTCGTTTAGAGTTACGGGAGCCATAACCTGTCAAAACGAAGGCCTCGATGATTTCTACGGCTTTGACAGCTTTCAGCCGTCAATGGATTGACTAATGCCCAAAAAGGACAACCCGAATCTCAGTCGGGTCTCGTAAGTTTTTGACCCTTCGTTTTTTCGACACGTGGATTTTTACGGTAAAACAGGATTACGGTGGCTGGTCATCGATTTACCATCGCTGGAGAGTGGTGCACCATGGTACTGTTCCATTTCAAATCCATGTACGCATTTCTAAAAGTCGTACGGCACTGTTTCGCCATTTCGGACGGATGTTGCACCTTGCACCGTGGATGTTGCACCCTGTAGATATCGATTATTCGGACGACCATAACTTCTGGCTCGTTTAGAGTTACGGGAGCCATAACCTGTCAAAACGAAGGACTCGATGAGTTCTACGGCTTTGACAGCTTTCAGCCATCAACGGATAGATTAATGCCCAAAAAGGACAACCCGAATCTCAATCGGGTCTCGTAAGTTTTTAACCCTTCGTATTTTCGACACATGGATTTTTACGGTAAAACGGGATTACGGTGGCTGGTCTTCGTTTTACCATCGCTGGAAAGTGGTGCACCATGGTACTGTTCCGTTTCAAATCCATGCACGCATTGCTAAAAGTCGTACGACACAGTTTCGCCATTTCGGACGGATGTTGCGCCTTGCACCGTGGATGTTGCACCCTGTAGATATCGATTATTCGGACGGCCATAACTTCTGGCTCGTTTAGAGTTACGGGAGCCATAACCTATCAAAACGAAGGCCTCGATGACTTCTACGGCTTTGACCACTTTCAGCCGTCAACGAATAGACTAATGCCCAAAAAGGACAACCCGAATCTTAATCGGGTCTCGTAAGTTTTTTACCCTTCGTTTTTTCGACACGTGGATTTTTACGGTAAAACAGGATTACCGTGGCTGGCCTTCGATTTACCATCGCTGGAGAGTGGTGCACCATGGTACTGTTCCATTTCAAATCCATGCACGCATTTCTAAAAGTCGTACGACACTGTTTAGCCATTTCGGACGGATTTTGCACCTTGCACCGTGGATGTTGCACCCTGTAGATATCGATTATTCGAACGACCATAACTTCTGGCTCGTTTAGAATTACAGAATCCATAAACTGTCAAAACGAAGGCCTCGATGAGTTCTACGGCTTTGACAGCTTTCAGCCGTCAACGGATAGATTAATGCCCAAGAAGGACAACCCGAATCTCAATCGGGTCTCGTAAGTTTTTTACCCATCGTTTTTTCGACACGTGGATTTTTACGGTAAAACTGGATTACCGTGGCTGGCCTTCGATTAACCATCGCTGGAGAGTGGTACACCATGGTACTGTTCCGTTTCAAATCCATGCACGCATTTCTAAAAGTCGTACGGCACTGTTTCGCCATTTCGGACGGATGTTGCACCTTGCACCGTGGATGTTGCACCCTGTAGATATCAATTATTCGGACGGCCATAAATTCTGGCTCGTTTAGAGTTACGGGAGCCATAACCTGTCAAAATGAAGGCCTCGATGAGTTCTACGGCTTTGACAGCTTTCAGCCGTCAACGTATAGATTAATGCCCAAAAAGGACAACCCGAATCTCAATCGGGTCTCGTAAGTTTTTAACCCTTCGTTTTTTCGACACGTGGATTTTTACGGTAAAACGGGATTACGGTGGCTGGTCTTCGATTTACCATCGCTGGAGAGTGGTGCGCCATGGTACTGTTTCGTTTCAAATCCATGCACGCATTTCTAAAAGTCGTACGACACTGTTTCGCCATTTCGGACGGATGTTGCACCTTGCACCGTGGATGTTGCACCCTGTAGATATCGATTATTCAGACGGCCATAACTTCTGGCTCGTTTAGAGTTACGGGAGCCATAACCTGTCAAAACGAAGGCCTCGATGAGTTATACGGCTTTGACAGCTTTTAGCCGTCAACGGATAGATTAATGCCCAAAAAGGACAACCTGAATCTCAATCGGGTCTCGTAAGTTTTTTACCCTTCGTTTTTTCAACACGTGGATTTTTACGGTAAAACTGGATTACCGTGGCTGGCCTTCGATATACCATATCTGGAGAGTGGTGCACCAGGTACTGTTCCGTTTCAAATCCATGAACGCATTTCTAAAATTCGTACGGCATTGTTTCCCCATTTTCGACGGATGTTGCACATTGCACCGTGGATGTTGCACCCTTTAGATATCGATTATTCGGACGGCCATAACTTCTGGCTCGTTTAGAGTTACGGGAGCCATAACCTGTCAAAACAAAGGCCTCGATGAGTTCTACGGTTTTGACAGCTTTCAGCCGTCAACGGATAGATTAATGCCCAAAAAGTACAACCCGAATCTCAATCGGGTCTCGTAAGTTTTTTACCCTTCGTTTTTTCGACACGTGGATTTTTATGGTAAAACAGGATTACCGTGGCTGGCCTTCGATTTACCATCGCTGGAGAGTGGTGCAGCATGGTACCGTGGCTGGCCTTCGATTTACCATCGCTGGAGAGTGGTGCAGCATGTGCAACATCCGTCGAAAATGGGGAAACAATGCCGTACGAATTTTAGAAATGCGTTCATGGATTTGAAACGGAACAGTACCATGTTGCACCACTCTCCAGCGATGGTAAATCGAAGACCGTCCACCGTAATCCTGTTTTACCGTAAAAATCCACGTGTCGAAAAAACGAAGGGTAAAAAACTTACGAGACCCAATTGAGATTCGGGTTGTCCTTTTTGGGCACTAATCTATTCGTTGACGGCTAAAAGCTGTCAAAGCCGTAGAACTCATCGAGGCCTTCGTTTTGACAGGTTATGGCTCCCGTAACTCTAAACGAGCCAGAAGTTTTGGCCGTCCGAATAATCGATATCTACAGGGTGCAACATCCACGGTGCAAGGTGCAGCATCCGTCCGAAATGGCGAAACCGTGTCGTACGACTTTTAGAAGTGCGTGCATGGATTTGAAACGGAACAGTACCATGGTGCACCACTCTCCAGCGATGGGAAGTCGAACCACGATAATCCTGTTTTACCGTAAAAATCTACGTGTCGAAAAAACGAAGGGTAAAAAACTTACGAGACCCGATTGAGATTCGGGTTGTCCTTTTTGGGCATTAATCTATCCGTTGACGGTTGAAAGCTGTCAAAGCCGTAGAACTCATCGAGGCCTTCGTTTTGACGGGTTATGGCTCCCGTAACTCTAAACGAGCCAGAAGTTAAGGCCGTTTGAATAATTGATATCTACAGGGTGCAACATCCACGGTGCAAGGTGCAACATCCGTCCGAAATGGCGAAACAGTGCATGGATTTGAAATGGAACAGTACCATGGTGCACCACTCTCCAGCGATGTTAAATCGATGACCATCCACCGTAATCCTGTTTTACCGTAAAAATCCACGTGTCGAAAAAACGAAGGGTCAAAAACTTACGAGACCCGACTGAGATTCGGGTTGCCCTTTTTGGGCATTAGTCTATCCATTGACGGCTGAAAGCTATCAAAGCCGTAGAAATCATCGAGGCCTTCGTTTTGACGGGTTATGGCTCCCGTAACTCTAAACGAGCCAGAAGTTATGGCCGTCCGAATAATCGATATCTACATGGTGCAACATCCACGGTGCAAGGTGCAACATCCGTCCGAAATGGCGAAACAGTGCCGTACGACTTTTCGAAATGCATGCATGGATTTGAAACGGAACAGTACCATGGTGCACCACTCTCCAGCGATGGTAAATCGAAGACCAGCCACGGTAATCCCGTTTTACCGTAAAAATCCACGTGTCGAAAACACGAAGGGTAAAAAAACTTACGAGACCCGATTGAGATTCGGGTTGTCCTTTTTGGGCATTAATCTATCCGTTGACGGCTGAAATCTGTTAAACCAGTAGAACTCATCGAGGCCTTCGTTTTGATAGGTTATGGCTCCCGTAACTCTAAACGAGCCAGAAGTTATGGTCGTCCGTATAATCGATATCTACAGGGTGCAACATCCACGGTGCAAGGTGCAACATCCGTTCGAAATGGTGAAACAGTGCCGTACGGCTTTTAGAAATGCGTGCATGGATTTGAAACGGAACAGTACCATGGTGCAAGACTCTCCAGCGATGTTAAATCGATGACCATCCACCGTAATCCTGTTTTACCATAAAAATCCACGTGTCGAAAAAACGAAGGGTCAAAAACTTACGAGACCCGACTGAGATTCGGGTTGCCCTTTTTGGGCATTAGTCTATCCATTGACGGCTGAAAGCTATCAAAGCCGTAGAAATCATCGAGGCCTTTGTTTTGACGGGTTATGGCTCCCGTAACTCTAAACGAGCCAGAAGTTATGGCCGTCCGAATAATCGATATCTACATGGTGCAACATCCACGGTGCAAGGTGCAACATCCGTCCGAAATGGCGAAACAGTGCCGTACGACTTTTCGAGGCCTTCGTTTCAAATCCATGCGTGGTACTATTCCGTTTCAAATCCATGCGTGCATGGATTACCGTGGCTGGCCTTCGATTTACCATCGCTAGAGAGTGGTAAAGCGTGGTACTATTCCGTTTCAAATCCATGCACGCATTTCTAAAAGTCGTACGGCACTGTTTCGCCATTTCGGACGGATGTTGCACCTTGCACCGTGGATGTTGCACCATGTAGATATCGATTATTCGGACGGCCATAACTTCTGGCTCGTTTAGAGTTACGGGAGCCATAACCTGTCAAAACGAAGGCCTCGATGATTTCTACGGCTTTGATAGCTTTCAGCCGTCAATGGATAGACTAATGCCCAAAAAGGGCAACCCGAATCTCAGTCGGGTCTCGTAAGTTTTTGACCCTTCGTTTTTTCGACACGTGGATTTTTACGGTAAAACAGGATTACGGTGGATGGTCATCGATTTAACATCGCTGGAGAGTGGTGCACCATGGTACTGTTCCATTTCAAATCCATGCACGCATTTCTAAAAGTCGTACGGCACTGTTTCGCGATTTCGGACGGATGTTGCACCTTGCACCGTGGATGTTGCACCCTGTAGATATCGATTATTCGGACGACCATAACTTCTGGCTCGTTTAGAGTTACGGGAGCCATAACCTGTCAAAACGAAGGACTCGATGAGTTCTACGGCTTTGACAGCTTTCAGCCATCAACGGATAGATTAATGCCCAAAAAGGACAACCCGAATCTCAATCGGGTCTCGTAAGTTTTTAACCCTTCGTATTTTCGACACATGGATTTTTACGGTAAAACGGGATTACGGTGGCTGGTCTTCATTTTACCATCGCTGGAGAGTGGTGCACCATGGTACTGTTCCGTTTCAAATCCATGCACGCATTGCTAAAAGTCGTACGACACAGTTTCGCCATTTCGGACGGATGTTGCGCCTTGCACCGTGGATGTTGCACCCTATAGATATCGATTATTCGGACGGCCATAACTTCTGGCTCGTTTAGAGTTACGGGAGCCATAACCTATCAAAACGAAGGCCTCGATGACTTCTACGGCTTTGACCACTTTCAGCCGTCAACGGATAGACTAATGCCCAAAAAGGACAACCCGAATCTTAATCGGGTCTCGTAAGTTTTTTACCCTTCGTTTTTTCGACACGTGGATTTTTACGGTAAAACAGGATTACCGTGGCTGGCCTTCGATTTACCATCGCCGGAGAGTGGTGCACCATGGTACTGTTCCATTTCAAATCCATGCACGCATTTCTAAAAGTCGTACGACACTGTTTAGCCATTTCGGACCGATTTTGCACCTTGCACCGTGGATGTTGCACCCTGTAGATATCGATTATTCGAACGACCATAACTTCTGGCTCGTTTAGATTTACGGAATCCATAAACTGTCAAAACGAAGGCCTCGATGAGTTCTACGGCTTTGACAGCTTTCAGCCGTCAACGGATAGATTAATGCCCAAGAAGGACAACCCGAATCTCAATCGGGTCTCGTAAGTTTTTTACCCATCGTTTTTTCGACACGTGGATTTTTACGGTAAAACTGGATTACCGTGGCTGGCCTTCGATTAACCATCGCTGGAGAGTGGTACACCATGGTACTGTTCCGTTTCAAATCCATGCACGCATTTCTAAAAGTCGTACGGCACTGTTTCGCCATTTCGGACGGATGTTGCACCTTGCACCGTGGATGTTGCACCATGTAGATATCAATTATTCGGACGGCCATTAATTCTGGCTCGTTTAGAGTTACGGGAGCCATAACCTGTCAGAATGAAGGCCTCGATGAGTTCTACGGCTTTGACAGCTTTCAGCCGTCAACGTATAGATTAATTCCCAAAAAGGACAACCCGAATCTCAATCGGGTCTCGTAAGTTTTTAACCCTTCGTTTTTTCGACACGTGGATTTTTACGGTAAAACGGGATTACGGTGGCTGGTCTTCGATTTACCATCGCTGGAGAGTGGTGCACCATGGTACTGTTCCGTTTCAAATCCATGCACGCATTTCTAAAAGTCGTACGACACAGTTTCGCCATTTCGGACGGATGTTCCACCTTGCATCGTGGATGTTGCACCCTGTAGATATCGATTATTCGGACGGCCATAACTTCTGGCTCGTTTAGAGTTACGGGAGCCATAACCTGTCAAAACGAAGGCCTCGATGAGTTCTAGGGCTATGACAGCTTTCAGCCGTCAACGTATAGATTAATGCCCAAAAAGGACAACCCGAATCTCAATCGGGTCTCGTAAGTTTTTTACCCATCGTTTTTTCGACACGTGGATTTTTACGGTAAAACAGGATTACCGTGGCTGGCCTTCGATTTACCATCGCTGGAGAGTGGTGGAGCATGGTACTGTTCCGTTTCAAATCCATGCACGCATTTCTAAAAGTCGTACGGCACTGTTTCGCCATTTCGGACGGATGTTGCACCTTGCACCGTGGATGTTGCACCGTGTAGATATCGATTATTCGGACGGCCATAACTTCTGGCTCGTTTAGAGTTACGGGAGCCATAACCTATCAAAACGAAGGCCTAGATGATTTCTACGGCTTTGACCACTTTCAGCCGTCAACGGATAGATTAATGCCCAAAAAGGACAACCCGAATCTCAATCGGGTCTCGTAAGTTTTTTACCCTTCGTTTTTTCGACACGTGAATTTTTACGGTAAAACAGGATTACCGTGGCTGGCTTTCGATTTACCATCGTTGGAGAGTGGTGCACCATGGTACTGTTCCGTTTCAAATCCATGCACGCATTTCTAAAAGTCGTACGACACAGTTTCGCCATTTCGGACGGATGTTCCACCTTGCATCGTGGATGTTGCACCCTGTAGATATCGATTATTCGGACGGCCATAACTTCTGGCTCGTTTAGAGTTACGGGAGCCATAACCTGTCAAAACGAAGGCCTCGATGAGTTCTAGGGCTATGACAGCTTTCAGCCGTCAACGTATAGATTAATGCCCAAAAAGGACAACCCGAATCTCAATCGGGTCTCGTAAGTTTTTTACCCATCGTTTTTTCGACACGTGGATTTTTACGGTAAAACTGGATTACCGTGGCTGGCCTTCGCTTTACCATCGCTGGAGAGTGGTGCACCATGGTACTGTTCCGTTTCAAATCCATGCACGCATTTCTAAAAGTCGTACGGCACTGTTTCGCCATTTCGGACGGTTGTTGCACCTTGCACCGTGGATGTTGCACCCTGTAGATATCGATTATTCGGAAGGCCATAAATTCTGGCTCGTTTAGAGTTACGGGAGACATAACCTGTCCAAACGAAGGCCTCGATGAGTTCTACAGCTTTGACAGCTTTCAGCCGTCAACGTATAGATTAATGCCCAAAAAGGACAACCCGAAACTCTATCGGGTCTCGTAAGTTTTTAACCCTTCGTTTTTTCGACACGTGGATTTTTACGGTAAAACGGGATTACGGTGGCTGGTCTTCGATTTACGATCGCTGGAGAGTGGTGCACCATGGTACTATTCCGTTTCAAATCCATGCACGCATTTCTAAAAGTCGTACGACACTGTTTCGCCATTTCGGACGGATGTTGCACCTTGCACCGTGGATGTTGCACCCTATAGATATCGATTATTCGGACGGCCATAACTTCTGGCTCGTTTAGAGTTACGGGAGCCATAACCTATCAAAACGAAGGCCTAGATGATTTCTACGGCTTTGACCACTTTCAGCCGTCAACGGATAGATTAATGCCCAAAAAGGACAACCCGAATCTCAATCGGGTCTCGTAAGTTTTTTACCCTTCGTTTTTTCGACACGTGGATTTTTATGGTAAAACAGGATTACCGTGGCTGGCCTTCGATTTACCATCGCTGGAGAGTGGTGCTGCATGGTACTGTTCCGTTTCAAATCCATGCACGCATTTCTAAAAGTCGTACGACACTGTTTCGCCATTTCGGACGGATGTTGCACCTTGCACCGTGGATGTTGCACCCTGTAGATATCGATTATTCGGACGGCCATAACTTCTGGCTCGTTTAGAGTTACGGGAGCCATAACCTGTCAAAACGAAGGCCTCGATGAGTTCTACGGCTTTGACAGCTTTCAGCCATCAACGGATAGACTAATGCCCAAAAAGGACAACCCGAATCTCAGTCGGGTCTCGTAAGTTTTTTACCCTTCGTTTTTTCGACACGTGGATTTTTACGGTAAAACAGGATTACCGTGGCTGGTCATCGATTTACCATCGCTGGAGAGTGGTGCACCATGGTACTGTTCCGTTTCAAATCCATGCACGCATTTCTAAAAGTCGTACGGCACTGTTTCGCCATTTCGGACGGATGTTGCACCTTGCACCGTGGATGTTGCACCTTGTAGATATCGATTATTCGGACGACCATAACTTCCGGCTCGTTTAGAGTTACGGGAACCATAACCTGTCAAAACGAAGGCCTCGATGAGTTCTACGGCTTTGATAGCTTTCAGCCGTCAACGGACAGATTAATGCCCAAAAAGGACAACCCGAATCTCAATCGGGTCTCGTAAGTTTTGAACCCTTCGTTTTTTCGAAACGTGGATTTTTACGGTAAAACGGGATTACGGTGGCTGGTCTTCGATTTACCATCGCTGGAGAGTGGTGCACCATGGTACTGTTCCGTTTCAAATCCGTGCACGCATTTCTAAAAGTCGTACGACACAGTTTCGCCATTTCGGACGGATGTTGAACCTTGCACCATGGATGTTGCACCCTGTAGATATCGATTATTCGGACGGCCATAACTTCTGGCTCGTTTAGAGTTACGGGAGCCATAACCTATCAAAACGAAGGCCTCGATGACGTCTACGGCTTTGACCACTTTCAGCCATCAACGGATAGACTAATGCCCAAAAAGGACAACCCGAATCTCAATCGGGTCTCGTAAGTTTTTTACCCTTCGTTTTTTCGACACGTGGATTTTTACGGTAAAACAGGATTACCGTGGCTGGCCTTCGATTTACCATCGCTGGAGAGTGGTGCACCATGGTACTATTCCATTTCAAATCCATGCACGCATTTCTAAAAGTCGTACGACACTGTTTAGCCATTTCGGACGGATTTTTCACCTTGCACCGTGGATGTTGCACCCTGTAGATATCGATTATTCGAACGGCCATAACTTCTGGCTCGTTTAGAATTACGGAAGCCATAAACTGTCAAAACGAAGGCCTCGATGAGTTCTACGGCTTTGACAGCTTTCAGCCGTCAACGGATTGATTAATGCCCAAAAAGGACAACCCGAATCTCAATCGGGTCTCGTAAGTTTTTTACCCATCGTTTTTCGACACGTGGATTTTTACGGTAAAACTGGATTACCGTGGCTGGCCTTCGATTTACCATCGCTGGAGAGTGGTGCACCATGGTACTGTTCCGTCTCAAATCCATGCACGCATTTCTAAAAGTCGTACGGCACTGTTTCGCCATTTCGGACGGTTGTTGCACCATGCACCGTGGATGTTGCACCCTGTAGATATCGATTATTCGGACGGCCATAAATTCTGGCTCGTTTAGAGTTACGGGAGCCATAACCTGTCAAAACGAAGGCCTCGATGAGTTCCACGGCTTTGACAGCTTTCAGCCGTCAACGTATAGATTAATGCCCAAAAAGGACAACCCGAATCTCAATCGGGTCTCGTAAGTTTTTAACCCTTCGTTTTTTCGACACGTGGATTTTTACGGTAAAACGGGATTACGGTGGCTGGTCTTCGATTTACCATCGCTGGAGAGTGGTGCACCATGGTACTGTTCCGTTTCAAATCCATGCACGCATTTCTAAAAGTCGTACGACACTGTTTCGCCATTTCGGACGGATGTTGCACTTGCACCGTGGATGTTGCACCCTGTAGATATCGATTATTCGGACGGCCATAACTTCTGGCTCGTTTAGAGTTACGGGAGCCATAACCTCTCAAAACGAAGGCCTCGATGAGTTCTACGGCTTTGACCACTTTCAGCCGTCAACGGATAGATTAATGCCCAAAAAGGACAACCCGAATCTCAATCGGGTCTCGTAAGTTTTTTACCCTTCGTTTTTTCGACACGTGGATTTTTACGGTAAAATAGGATTACGGTGGCAGGCCTTCGATTTACCATCGCTGGAGAGTGGTGCAGCATGGTACTGTTCCGTTTCAAATCCATGCACGCATTTCTAAAAGTCGTACGACACTGTTTCGCCATTTCGGACGGATGTTGCACCTTGCACCGTGGATGTTGCACCCTGTAGATATCGATTATTCGGACGGCCATAACTTCTGGCTCGTTTAGAGTTACGGGAGCCATAACATGTCAAAACGAAGGCCTCGATGAGTTCTACGGCTTTGACATCTTTCAGCCGTCAACGGATAGACTAATGCCCAAAAAGGACAACCCGAATCTCAGTCGGGTCTCGTAAGTTTTTTACCCTTCATTTTTTCGACACGTGGATTTTTACGGTAAAACAGGATTACGGTGGTTGGTCAACGATTTACCATCGCTAGAGAGTGGTACACCATGGTACTGTTCTGTTTCAAATCCATGCACGCATTTCTAAAAGTCGTACGGCACGGTTTCGCCATTTCGGACGGATGTTGCACCTTGCACCGTGGATGTTGCACCTTGTAGATATCGATTATTCGGACGACCATAACTTCTGGCTTGTTTAGAGTTACGGGAGCCATAACCTGTCAAAACGAAGGCCTCGATGAGTTCTACGGCTTTGACCGCTTTCAGCCGTCTACGGACAGATTAATGCCCAAAAAGGACAACCCGAATCTCAATCGGGTCTCGTAAGTTTTTAACCCTTCGTTTTTTCGAAACGTGGATTTTTACGGTAAAACGGGATTACGGTGGCTGGTCTTCGATTTACCATCGCTGAAGAGTGGTGCACCATGGTACTGTTTCGTTTCAAATCCATGCATGCATTTCTAAAAGTCGTACGACACTGTTTCGCCATTTCGGACGGATGTTGCACCTTGCACCGTGGATGTTGCACCCTGTAGATATCGATTATTCGGACGGCCATAACTTCTGGCTCGTTTAGAGTTACGGGAGCCATAACCTATCAAAACGAAGGCCTCGATGACTTCTACGGCTTTGACCGCTTTCAGCCGTCAACGGATAGATTAATGCCAAAAAATGACAACCCGAATCTCAATCGGGTCTCGTAAGTTTTTTACCCTTCATTTTTTCGACACATGAATTTTTACGGTAAAACAGGATTACCGTGGCTGGCCTTCGATTTACCATCGCTGGAGAGTGGTGCACCATGGTACTGTTCCGTTTCAAATCCATGCACGCATTTCTAAAAGTCGTACGACACTGTTTCTCCATTTCGGACGGATGTTGCACCTTGCACCGTGGATGTTGCACCCTGTAGATATCGATTACTCGGACGGCCATAACTTCTGGCTCGTTTAGAGTTACGGGAGCCATAACCTGTCAAAACGAAGGCCTCGATGATTTCTACGGCTTTGACAGCTTTCAACCGTCAACGGATAGACTAATGCCCAAAAAGGACAATCCGAATCTCAGTCGGGTCTCGTAAGTTTTTTACCCTTCGTTTTTTCGACACGTGGATTTTTACGGTAAAACAGGATTACGGTGGCTGGTCATCGATTTACCATCGCTGGAGAGTGGTGCACCATGGTACTGTTCCGTTTCAAATCCATGCACGCATTTTAAAAGTCGTACGGCACTGTTTCGCCATTTCGGACGGATGTTGCCCCTTGCACCGTGGATGTTGCACCCTGTAGATATCGATTATTCGGACGACCATAACTTCTGGCTCGTTTATAGTTACGGGAGCCATAACCTGTCAAAACGAAGGCCTCGATGAGTTCTACGGCTTTGATAGCTTTCAGCCGTCAACGGATAGATTAATGCCCAAAAAGGACAACCCGAATCTCAATCGGGTCTCGTAAGTTTTTAACCCTTCGTATTTTCGACACGTGGATTTTTACGTTAAAACGGGATTACGGTGGTTGGTCTTCGATTTACCATCGCTGGAGAGTGGTGCACCATGGTACTGTTCCGTTTCAAATCCATGCACGCATTTCTAAAAGTCGTACGACACTGTTTCGCCATTTCGGACGGATGTTGCACCTTGCACCGTGGATGTTGCACCCTGTAGATATCGATTATTCGGACGGCCATAACTTCTGGCTCGTTTCGAGTTACGGGAGCCATAACCTGTCAAAACGAAGGCCTCGATGAGTTCTACGGCATTGACCACTTTCAGCCGTCAACGGATAGATTAATGCCCAAAAAGGACAACCCGAATCTCAATCGGGTCTCGTAAGTTTTTTACCCTTCGTTTTTTCGACACGTGGATTTTTACGGTAAAACAGGATTACCTTGGCTGGCCTTCGATTTACCATCGCTGGAGAGTGGTACAGCATGGTACTGTTCCGTTTCAAATCCATGCACGCATTTCTAAAAGTCGTACGACACTGTTTCGCCATTTCGGACGGATGTTGCACCTTGCACCGTGGATGTTGCACCCTGTAGATATCGATTATTCGGACGGCCATAACTTCTGGCTCGTTTAGAGTTACGGGAGCCATAACCTGTCAAAACGAAGGCCTCGATGAGTTCTACGGCTATGACAGCTTTCAGCCGTCAACGGATAGACTAATGCCCAAAATGGACAACCCGAATCTCAGTCGGGTCTCGTAAGTTTTTTACCCTTCGTTTTTACGACACGTGGATTTTTACGGTAAAACAGGATTACGGTGGCTGGTCATCGATTTACCATCGCTGGAGAGTGGTGCACCATGGTACTGTTCCGTTTCAAATCCATGCACGCATTTCTAAAAGTCGTACGGCACTGTTTCGCCATTTCGAACGGATGTTGCACCTTGCACCGTGGATGTTGCACCTTGTAGATATCGATTATTCGGACGACCATAACTTCTGGCTCGTTTAGAGTTACGGGAGCCATAACCTGTCAGAACGAAGGCCTCGATGAGATCTACGGCTTTGATAGCTTTCATCCGTCAACGGATAGATTAATGCCCAAAAAGGACAACCCGAATCTCAATCGGGTCTCGTAAGTTTTTAACCCTTCGTTTTTTCGACACGTTGATTTTGACGGTAAAACGGGATTACGGTGGCTGGTCTTCGATTTACCACCGCTGGAGAGTGGTGCACCATGGTACTGTTCCGTTTCAAATCCATGCATGCATTTCTAAAAGTCGTACGACAATGTTTCGCCATTTCGGACGGATGTTGCACCTTGCACCGTGGATGTTGCACCCTGTAGATATCGATTATTCGGACGGCCATAACTTCTGGCTCGTTTAGAGTTACGGGAGCCATAACCAATCAAAACGAAGGCCTCGATGACTTCTACCGCTTTGACCGCTTTCAGCCGTCAACGGATAGATTAATGCCCAAAAAGGACAACCCGAATCTCAATCGGGTCTCGTAAGTTTTTTACCCTTCGTTTTTTCGACACATGAATTTTTACGGTAAAACAGGATTACCGTGGCTGGCTTTCGATTTACCATCGTTGGAGAGTGGTGCACCATGGTACTGTTCCGTTTCAAATCCATGCACGCATTTCTAAAAGTCGTACGACACAGTTTCGCCATTTCGGACGGATGTTCCACCTTGCATCGTGGATGTTGCACCCTGTAGATATCGATTATTCGGACGGCCATAACTTCTGGCTCGTTTAGAGTTACGGGAGCCATAACCTGTCAAAACGATGGCCTCGATGATTTCTACGGCTTTGACAGCTTTCAGCCGTCAACGGATAGACTAATGCCCAAAAAGGACAACCCGAATCTCAGTCGGGTCTCGTATGTTTTTTGCCCTTCGTTTTTTCGACACGTGGATTTTTACGGTAAAACAGGATTACGGTGGCTGGTCATCGATTTACCATCGCTGGAGAGTGGTGCACCATGGTACTGTTCCGTTTCAAATCCATGCACGCATTTCTAAAAGTCGTACGGCACTGTTTCGCCATTTCGGACGGATGTTGCACCTTGCACCGTGGATGTTGCACCCTGTAGATATCGATTATTCGGACGACCATAACTTCTGGCTCGTTCAGAGTTACGGGAGCCATAACCTGTCAAAAAGAAGGACTCGATGAGTTCTACGGCTTTGACAGCTTTCAGCCATCAACAGATAGATTAATGCCCAAAAAGGACAACCCGAATCTCAATCGGGTCTCGTAAGTTTTTAACCCTTCCTATTTTCGACACGTGGATTTTTACGTTAAAACGGGATTATGGTGGTTGGTCTTTGATTTACCATCGCTGGAGAGTGGTGCGCCATCGTACTGTTCCGTTTCAAATCCATGCACGCATTTCTAAATGTCGTACGACACTGTTTCGCCATTTCGGACGGATGTTGCACCTTGCACCGTGGATGTTGCACCCTGTAGATATCGATTATTCGGACGGCCATAACTTCTGGCTCGTTTAGAGTTACGGGAGCCATAACCTGTAAAAACGAAGGCCTCGATGATTTCTACGGCTTTGACAGCTTTCAGCTGTCAACGGATAGACTAATGCCCAAAAAGGACAACCCGAATCTCAGTCGGGTCTCGTAAGTTTTTTACCCTTCGTTTTTTCGACACGTGGATTTTTACGGTAAAACAGGATTACGGTGGCTGGTCATCGATTTACCATCGCTAGAGAGTGGTGCACCATGGCACTGTTTCGTTTCAAATCCATGCACGCATTTCTAAAAGTCGTACGACACTATTTCGCCATTTCGAACGGATGTTGCACCTTGCATCGTGGATGTTGCACCCTATAGATATCGATTATTCGGACGGCCATAACTTCTGGCTCGTTTAGAGTTACGGGAGCCATAACCTATCAAAACGAAGGCCTCGATGAGTTCTACGGCATTGACCAATTTCAGCCGTCAACGGATAGATTAATGCCCAAAAAGGACAACCCGAATCTCAATCGGGTCTCGTAAGTTTTTTACCCTTCGTTTTTTCGACACGTGGATTTTTACGGTAAAACAGGATTACCGTGGCTGGCCTTTGATTTACCATTGCTGGAGAGTGGTGCAGCATGGTACTGTTCCGTTTCAAATCCGTGCACGCATTTCTAAAAGTCGTACGACACTGTTTCGCCATTTCGGACGGATGTTGCACCTTGCACCGTGGATGTTGCACCCTGTAGATATCGATTATTCGGACGGCCATAACTTCTGGCTGGTTTAGAGTTACGGGAGCCATAACCTGTCAAAACGAAGGCCTCGATGAGTTCTACGGCTTTGACAGCTTTCAGCCGTCAACGGATAGACTAATGCCCAAAAAGGACAACCCGAATCTCAGTCGGGTCTCGTAAGTTTTTAACCCTTCGTTTTTTTGACACGTGGATTTTTACGGTAATACAGGATTACGGTGGCTGGTCATCGATTTACCATCGCTGGAGAGTGGTGCACCATGGTACTGTTCCGTTTCAAATCCATGCACGCATTTCTAAAAGTCGTACGGCACTGTTTCGCCATTTCGGACGGATGTTGCACCTTGCACCGTGGATGTTGCACCTTGTAGATATCGATTATTCGGACGACCATAACTTCTGGCTCGTTTAGAGTTACGGGAGCCATAACCTGTCAAAAAGAAGGCCTCGATGAGTTCTACGGCTTTGACAGCTTTCAGCCGTCAACGGATAGATTAATGCCCAAAAAGGACAACCCGAATCTCAATCGGGTCTCGTAAGTTTTTAACCCTTCGTTTTTTCGACACGTGGATTTTTACGGTAAAACGGGATTACGGTGGCTGGTCTTCGATTTACCACCGCTGGAGAGTGGTGCACCATGGTATTGTTCTGTTTCAAATCCATGCATGCATTTCTAAAAGTCGTACGACAATGTTTCGCCATTTCGGACGGATGTTGCACCTTGCACCGTGGATGTTGCACCCTGAAGATATCGATTATTCGGACGGCCATAACTTCTGGCTCGTTTAGAGTTACGGGAGCCATAACCAATCAAAACGAAGGCCTCAATGAGTTCTACCGCTTTGACCGCTTTCAGCCGTCAACGGATAGATTAATGCCCAAAAAGGACAACCCGAATCTCAATCGGGTCTCGTAAGTTTTTTACCCTTCGTTTTTTCGACACATGAATTTTTATGGTAAAACAGGATTACCGTGGCTGGCCTTCGATTTACCATCGCTGGAGAGTGGTACACCATGGTACTGTTCCATTTCAAATCCATGCACGCATTTCTAAAAGTCGTACGACACTGTTTCGCCATTTCGGACGGATGTTGCACCTTGCACCGTGGATGTTGCACCCTGTAGATATCGATTATTCGGACGGCCATAACTTCTGGCTCGTTTAGAGTTACGGGAGCCATAACCTGTCAAAACGAAGGCCTCGATGATTTCTACGGCTTTGACAGCTTTCAGCCGTCAACGGATAGACTAATGCCCAAAAAGGACAACCCGAATCTCAGTCGGGTCTCGTAAGTTTTTTACCCTTCGTTTTTTCGGCACGTGGATTTTTACGGTAAAACATGATTACGGTGGCTAGTCATCGATTTACCATCGCTGGAGAGTGGTGCACCATGGTACTGTTCCGTTTCAAATCAATGCACGCATTTCTAAAAGTCGTACGGCACTGTTTCGCCATTTCGGACGGATGTTGCACCTTGCACCGTGGATGTTGCACCCTGTAGATATCGATTATTCGGACGACCATAACTTCTGGCTCGTTTATAGTTACGGGAGCCATAACCTGTCAAAACGAAGGCCTCGATGAGTTCTACGGCTTTGATAGCTTTCAGCCGTCAACGGATAGATTAATGCCCAAAAAGGACAACCCGAATCTCAATCGGGTCTCGTAAGTTTTTAACCCTTCGTATTTTCGACACGTGGATTTTTACGTTAAAACGGGATTACGGTGGTTGGTCTTCGATTTACCATCGCTGAAGAGTGGTGCACCATGGTACTGTTCCGTTTCAAATCCATGCACGCATTTCTAAAAGTCGTACGACACTGTTTCGCCATTTCGGACGGATGTTGCACCTTGCACCGTGGATGTTGCACCCTGTAGATATCGATTATTCGGACGGCCATAACTTCTGGCTCGTTTCGAGTTACGGGAGCCATAACCTGTCAAAACGAAGGCCTCGATGATTTCTACGGCTTTGACCGCTTTCAGCCGTCAATGGATACACTAATGCCCAAAAACGACAACCCGAATCTCAGTCGGGTCTCGTAAGTTTTTTACCCTTCGTTTTTTCAACACGTGGATTTTTACGGTAAAACAGGATTACGGTGGCTGGTCATCGATTTACCATCGCTGGAGAGTGGTGCACCATGATACTGTTCCGTTTCAAATCCATGCACGCATTTCTAAAAGTCGTACGGCACTATTTCGCCATTTTGGACGGATGTTGCACCTTGCACCGTGGATGTTGCACCCTGTAGATATCGATTATTCGGACGGCCATAACTTCTGGCTCGTTTAGAGTTACGGGAGCCATAACCTATCAAAACGAAGGCCTCGATGAGTTCTACGGCATTGACCACTTTCAGCCGTCAACGGATAGATTAATGCCCAAAAAGGACAACCCGAATCTCAATCGGGTCTCGTAAGTTTTTTACCCTTCGTTTTTTCGACACGTGGATTTTTACGGTAAAACAGGATTACCGTGGCTGGCCTTCGATTTACCATCGCTGGAGAGTGGTACAGCATGGTACTGTTCCGTTTCAAATCCATGCACGCATTTCTAAAAGTCGTACGACACTGTTTCGCCATTTCGGACGGATGTTGCACCTTGCACCGTGGATGTTGCACCCTGTAGATATCGATTATTCGGACGGCCATAACTTCTGGCTCGTTTAGAGTTACGGGAGCCATAACCTGTCAAAACGAAGGCCTCGATGAGTTCTACGGCTTTGACAGCTTTCAGCAGTCAACGGATAGACTAATGCCCAAAAAGGACAACCCGAATCTCAGTCGGGTCTCGTAAGTTTTTTACCCTTCGTTTTTTCTACACGTGGATTTTTACGGTAAAACAGGATTACCGTGGCTGGCCTTCGATTTACCATCGCTGGAGAGTGGTACAGCATGGTACTGTTCTGTTTCAAATCCATGCACGCATTTCTAAAAGTCGTACGACACTGTTTCGCCATTTCGGACGGATGTTGCACCTTGCACCGTGGATGTTGCACCCTGTAGATATCGATTATTCGGACGGCCATAACTTCTGGCTCGTTTAGAGTTACGGGAGCCATAACCTGTCAAAACGAAGGCCTCGATGATTTCTACGGCTTTGACAGCTTTCAGCCGTCAACGGATAGACTAATGCCCAAAAAGGACAACCCGAATCTCAGTCGGGTCTCGTAAGTTTTTTACCCTTCGTTTTTTCGGCACGTGGATTTTTACGGTAAAACATGATTACGGTGGCTAGTCATCGATTTACCATCGCTGGAGAGTGGTGCACCATGGTACTGTTCCGTTTCAAATCAATGCACGCATTTCTAAAAGTCGTACGGCACTGTTTCGCCATTTCGGACGGATGTTGCACCTTGCACCGTGGATGTTGCACCCTGTAGATATCGATTATTCGGACGACCATAACTTCTGGCTCGTTTATAGTTACGGGAGCCATAACCTGTCAAAACGAAGGCCTCGATGAGTTCTACGGCTTTGATAGCTTTCAGCCGTCAACGGATAGATTAATGCCCAAAAAGGACAACCCGAATCTCAATCGGGTCTCGTAAGTTTTTAACCCTTCGTATTTTCGACACGTGGATTTTTACGTTAAAACGGGATTACGGTGGTTGGTCTTCGATTTACCATCGCTGAAGAGTGGTGCACCATGGTACTGTTCCGTTTCAAATCCATGCACGCATTTCTAAAAGTCGTACGACACTGTTTCGCCATTTCGGACGGATGTTGCACCTTGCACCGTGGATGTTGCACCCTGTAGATATCGATTATTCGGACGGCCATAACTTCTGGCTCGTTTCGAGTTACGGGAGCCATAACCTGTCAAAACGAAGGCCTCGATGATTTCTACGGCTTTGACCGCTTTCAGCCGTCAATGGATACACTAATGCCCAAAAACGACAACCCGAATCTCAGTCGGGTCTCGTAAGTTTTTTACCCTTCGTTTTTTCAACACGTGGATTTTTACGGTAAAACAGGATTACGGTGGCTGGTCATCGATTTACCATCGCTGGAGAGTGGTGCACCATGGTACTGTTCCGTTTCAAATCCATGCACGCATTTCTAAAAGTCGTACGGCACTATTTCGCCATTTCGGACGGATGTTGCACCTTGCACCGTGGATGTTGCACCCTGTAGATATCGATTATTCGGACGGCCATAACTTCTGGCTCGTTTAGAGTTACGGGAGCCATAACCTATCAAAACGAAGGCCTCGATGAGTTCTACGGCATTGACCACTTTCAGCCGTCAACGGATAGATTAATGCCCAAAAAGGACAACCCGAATCTCAATCGGGTCTCGTAAGTTTTTTACCCTTCGTTTTTTCGACACGTGGATTTTTACGGTAAAACAGGATTACCGTGGCTGGCCTTCGATTTACCATCGCTGGAGAGTGGTACAGCATGGTACTGTTCCGTTTCAAATCCATGCACGCATTTCTAAAAGTCGTACGACACTGTTTCGCCATTTCGGACGGATGTTGCACCTTGCACCGTGGATGTTGCACCCTGTAGATATCGATTATTCGGACGGCCATAACTTCTGGCTCGTTTAGAGTTACGGGAGCCATAACCTGTCAAAACGAAGGCCTCGATGAGTTCTACAGCTTTGACAGCTTTCAGCAGTCAACGGATAGACTAATGCCCAAAAAGGACAACCCGAATCTCAGTCGGGTCTCGTAAGTTTTTTACCCTTCGTTTTTTCGACACGTTGATTTTTACGGTAAAACAGGATTACGGTGGATGGTCTTCGATTTACCATCGCTGGAGAGTGGTGCACCATGGTACTCTTCCGTTTCAAATCCATGCACGCATTTCTAAAAGTCGTACGGCACTGTTTCGCCATTTCGGACGGATGTTCCACCTTGCACCGTGGATGTTGCACCCTGTAGATATCGATTATTCGGACGGCCATAACTTCTGGCTCGTTTAGAGTTACGGGAGCCATAACCTGTCAAAACGAAGGCCTCGATGAGTTCTACGGCATTGACAGCTTTCAGCCGTCAACGGATAGATTAATGCCCAAAAAGGACAACCCGAATCTCAATCGGGTCTCGTAAGTTTTTAACCCTTCGTTTTTTCGACACGTGGATTTTTACGGTAAAACGGGATTACGGTGGCTGGTCTTCGATTTACCACCGCTGGAGAGTGGTGCACCATGGTATTGTTCCGTTTCAAATCCATGCATGCATTTCTAAAAGTCGTACGACAATGTTTCGCCATTTCGGACGGATGTTGCACCTTGCACCGTGGATGTTGCACCCTGAAGATATCGATTATTCGGACGGCCATAACTTCTGGCTCGTTTAGAGTTACGGGAGCCATAACCAATCAAAACGAAGGCCTCGATGACTTCTACCGCTTTGACCGCTTTTAGCCGTCAACGGATAGATTAATGCCCAAAAAGGACAACCCGAATCTCAATCGGGTCTCGTAAGTTTTTTACCCTTCGTTTTTTCGACACGTGGATTTTTACGGTAAAACAGGATTACCGTGGCTGGCCTTCGATTTACCATCGCTGGAGAGTGGTACAGCATGGTACTGTTCCGTTTCAAATCCATGCACGCATTTCTAAAAGTCGTACGACACTGTTTCGCCATTTCGGACGGATGTTGCACCTTGCACCGTGGATGTTGCACCCTGTAGATATCGATTATTCGGACGGCCATAACTTCTGGCTCGTTTAGAGTTACGGGAGCCATAACCTGTCAAAACGAAGGCCTCGATGAGTTCTACGGCTTTGACAGCTTTCAGCAGTCAACGGATAGACTAATGCCCAAAAAGGACAACCCGAATCTCAGTCGGGTCTCGTAAGTTTTTTACCCTTCGTTTTTTCGACACGTGGATTTTTACGGTAAAACAGGATTACCGTGGCTGGCCTTCGATTTACCATCGCTGGAGAGTGGTACAGCATGGTACTGTTCTGTTTCAAATCCATGCACGCATTTCTAAAAGTCGTACGACACTGTTTCGCCATTTCGGACGGATGTTGCACCTTGCACCGTGGATGTTGCACCCTGTAGATATCGATTATTCGGACGGCCATAACTTCTGGCTCGTTTAGAGTTACGGGAGCCATAACCTGTCAAAACGAAGGCCTCGATGAGTTCTACAGCTTTGACAGCTTTCAGCAGTCAACGGATAGACTAATGCCCAAAAAGGACAACCCGAATCTCAGTCGGGTCTCGTAAGTTTTTTACCCTTCGTTTTTTCGACACGTTGATTTTTACGGTAAAACAGGATTACGGTGGATGGTCTTCGATTTACCATCGCTGGAGAGTGCTGCACCATGGTACTCTTCCGTTTCAAATCCATGCACGCATTTCTAAAAGTCGTACGGCACTGTTTCGCCATTTCGGACGGATGTTGCACCTTGCACGTGGATGTTGCACCCTGTAGATATCGATTATTCGGACGGCCATAACTTCTGGCTCGTTTAGAGTTACGGGAGCCATAACCTGTCAAAACGAAGGCCTCGATGAGTTCTACGGCTTTGACAGCTTTCAGCCGTCAACGGATAGATTAATGCCCAAAAAGGACAACCCGAATCTCAATCGGGTCTCGTAAGTTTTTAACCCTTCGTTTTTTCGACACGTGGATTTTTACGGTAAAACGGAATTACGGTGGCTGGTCTTCGATTTACCACCGCTGGAGAGTGGTGCACCATGGTATTGTTCCGTTTCAAATCCATGCATGCATTTCTAAAAGCCGTACGACAATGTTTCGCCATTTCGGACGGATGTTGCACCTTGCACCGTGGATGTTGCACCCTGAAGATATCGATTATTCGGACGGCCATAACTTCTGGCTCGTTTAGAGTTACGGGAGCCATAACCAATCAAAACGAAGGCCTCGATGACTTCTACCGCTTTGACCGCTTTCAGCCGTCAACGGATAGACTAATGCCCAAAAAGGACAACCCGAATCTCAGTCGGGTCTCGTATGTTTTTTGCCCTTCGCTTTTTCGACACGTGGATTTTTACGGTAAAACAGGATTACGGTGGCTGGTCATCGATTTACCATCGCTGGAGAGTGGTGCACCATGGTACTGTTCCGTTTCAAATCCATGCACGCATTTCTAAAAGTCGTACGGCACTGTTTCGCCATTTCGGACGGATGTCGCACCTTGCACCGTGGATGTTGCGCCCTGTAGATATCGATTATTCGGACGACCATAACTTCTGGCTCGTTTAGAGTTACGGGAGCCATAACCTGTCAAAAAGAAGGACTCGATGAGTTCTACGGCTTTGACAGCTTTCAGCCGTCAATGGATAGATTAATGCCCAAAAAGGACAACCCGAATCTCAATCGGGTCTCGTAAGTTTTTAACCCTTCCTATTTTCGACACGTGGATTTTTACGTTAAAACGGGATTACGGTGGTTGGTCTTCGATTTACCATCGCTGGAGAGTGGTGCGCCATCGTACTGTTTCGTTTCAAATCCATGCACGCGTTTCTAAATGTCGTACGACACTGTTTCGCCATTTCGGACGGATGTTGCACCTTGCACCGTGGATGTTGCACCCTGTAGATATCGATTATTCGGACGGCCATAACTTCTGGCTCGTTTAGAATTACAGAAGCCATAACCTGTAAAAACGAAGGCCTCGATGATTTCTACGGCTTTGACAGCTTTCAGCTGTCAACGGATAGACTAATGCCCAAAAAGGACAACCCGAATCTCAGTCGGGTCTCGTAAGTTTTTTACCCTTCGTTTTTTCGACACGTGGATTTTTACGGTAAAGCAGGATTACGGTGGATGGTCATCGATTTACCATCGCTGGAGAGTGGTGCACCATGGTACTGTTTCGTTTCAAATCCATGTACGCATTTCTAAAAGTCGTACGGCACTGTTTCGCCATTTCGGACGGATGTTGCACCTTGCACCGTGGATGTTGCACCCTGTAGATATCGATTATTCGGACGGCCATAACTTCTGTCTCGTTTAGAGTTACGGGAGCCATAACCTATCAAAACGAAGGCCTCGATGAGTTCTACGGCATTGACCAATTTCAGCCGTCAACGGATAGATTAATGCCCAAAAAGGACAAGCCGAATCTCAATCGGGTCTCGTAAGTTTTTTACCCTTCGTTTTTTCGACACGTGGATTTTTACGGTAAAACAGGATTACCGTGGCTGGCCTTTGATTTACCATTGCTGGAGAGTGGTGCAGCATGGTACTGTTCCGTTTCAAATCCGTGCACGCATTTCTAAAAGTCGTACGACACTGTTTCGCCATTTCGGACGGATGTTGCACCTTGCACCGTGGATGTTGCACCCTGTAGATATCGATTATTCGGACGGCCATAACTTCTGGCTGGTTTAGAGTTACGGGAGCCATAACCTGTCAAAACGAAGGCCTCGATGATTTCTACGGCTTTGAAAGCTTTCAGCCGTCAACGGATAGACTAATGCCCAAAAAGGACAACCCGAATCTCAGTCGGGTCTCGTAAGTTTTTTACCCTTCGTTTTTTCGACACGTTGATTTTTACGGTAAAACAGGATTACGGTGGATGGTCTTCGATTTACCATCGCTGGAGAGTGGTGCACCATGGTCCTCTTCCGTTTCAAATCCATGCACGCATTTCTAAAAGTCGTACGGCACTGTTTCGCCATTTCGGACGGATGTTGCACCTTGCACCGTGGATGTTGCACCCTGTAGATATCGATTATTCGGACGGCCATAACTTCTGGCTCGTTTAGAGTTACGGGAGCCATAACCTATCAAAACGAAGGCCTCGATGAGTTCTACGGCTTTGACAGCTTTCAGCCGTCAACGGATAGATTAATGCCCAAAAAGGACAACCCGAATCTCAATCGGGTCTCGTAAGTTTTTAACCCTTCGTTTTTTCGACACGTGGATTTTTACGGTAAAACGGGATTACGGTGGCTGGTCTTCGATTTACCACCGCTGGAGAGTGGTGCACCATGGTATTGTTCCGTTTCAAATCCATGCATGCATTTCTAAAAGTCGTACGACAATGTTTCGCCATTTCGGACGGATGTTGCACCTTGCACCGTGGATGTTGCACCCTGAAGATATCGATTATTCGGACGGCCATAACTTCTGGCTCGTTTAGAGTTACGGGAGCCATAACCAATCAAAACGAAGGCCTCGATGACTTCTACCGCTTTGACCGCTTTCAGCCGTCAACGGATAGATTAATGCCCAAAAAGGACAACCCGAATCTCAATCGGGTCTCGTTAGTTTTTTACCCTTCGTTTTTTCGACACATGAATTTTTACGGTAAAACAGGATTACCGTGGCTGGCCTTCGATTTACCATCGCTGGAGAGTGGTGCACCATGGTACTTTTCCGTTTCAAATCCATGCACGCATTTCTAAAAGTCGTACGACACTGTTTCGCCATTTCGGACGGATGTTGCACCTTGCACCGTGGATGTTGCACCCTGTAGATATCGATTATTCGGACGGCCATAACTTCTGGCTCGTTTAGAGTTACGGGAGCCATAACCTGTCAAAACGAAGGCCTCGATGAGTTCTACGGCTTTGACAGCTTTCAGCCGTCAACGGATAGATTAATGCCCAAAAAGGACAACCCGAATCTCAATCGGGTCTCGTAAGTTTTTAACCCTTCGTTTTTTCGACACGTGGATTTTTACGGTATAACGGGATTACGGTGGCTGGTCATCGATTTACCATCGCTGGAGAGTGGTGCACCATGGTACTGTTCCGTTTCAAATCCATGCACGCATTTCTAAAAGTCGTACGGCACTGTTTCGCCATTTCGGACGGATGTTGCACCTTGCACCGTGGATGTTGCACCTTGCACCGTGGATGTTGCACCTTGTAGATATCGATTATTCGGACGACCATAACTTCTGGCTCGTTTAGATTTACAGGAGCCATAACCTGTCAAAACGAAGGCCTCGATGAGTTCTACGGCTTTGATAGCTTTCAGCCGTCAACGGATAGATTAATGCCCAAAAAGGACAACCCGAATCTCAATCGGGTCTCGTAAGTTTTTAACCCTTCGTTTTTTCGACACGTGGATTTTTACGGTAAAACGGGATTACGGTGGCTGGTCTTCGATTTACCATCGCTGGAGAGTGGTGCACCATGGTACTGTTCCGTTTCAAATCCATGCATGCATTTCTAAAAGTCGTACGACACTGTTTCGCCATTTCGGACGGATGTTGCACCTTGCACCGTGGATGTAGCACCCTGTAGATATCGATTATTCGGACGGCCATAACTTCTGGCTCGTTTAGAGTTACGGGAGCCATAACCTGTCAAAACGATGGCCTCGATGATTTCTAAGGCTTTGACAGCTTTCAGTCGTCAACGGATAGACTAATGCCCAAAAAGGACAACCCGAATCTCAGTCGGGTCTCGTAAGTTTTTCACCCTTCGTTTTTTCGACACGTGGATTTTTACGGTAAAACAGGATTACGGTGGCTGATCATCGATTTACCATCGCTGGAGAGTGGTGCACCATGGTACTGTTCCGTTTCAAATCCATGCACGCATTTCTAGAAGTCGTACGGCACTGTTTTGCCATTTCGGACGGATGTTGCACCTTGCACCGTGGATATTGCACCCTGTAGATATCGACTATTCGGACGACCATAACTTCTGGCTCGTTTAGAATTACGGGAGCCATAACCTGTCAAAAAGAAGGACTCGATGAGTTCTACGGCTTTGACAGCTTTCAGCCGTCAACGGATATATTAATGCCCAAAAAGGAGAACCCGAATCTCAATCGGGTCTCGTAAGTTTTTAACCCTTCGTATTTTCGACACGTGGATTTTTACGTTAAAACGGGATTACGGTGGTTGGTCTTCGATTTACCATCGCTGGAGAGTGGTGCGCCATCGTACTGTTCCGTTTCAAATCCATGCACGCATTTCTAAATGTCGTACGACACTGTTTCGCCATTTCGGACGGATGTTGCACCTTGCACCGTGGATGTTGCACCCTGTAGATATCGATCATTCGGACGGCCATAACTTCTGGCTCGTTTAGAGTTACGGGATCCATAACCTGTAAAAATGAAGGCCTCGATGATTTCTACGGCTTTGACGGCTCGCAGCTGTCAACGGATAGACTAATGCCCAAAAAGGACAACCCGAATCTCAGTCGGGTCTCGTAAGTTTTTTACCCTTCGTTTTTTCGACACGTGGATTTTTACGGTAAAACAGGATTACGGTGGCTGGTCATCGATTTACCATCGCTGGAGAGTGGTGCACCATGGTACTGTTTCGTTTCAAATCCATGTACGCATTTCTAAAAGTCGTACGGCACTGTTTCGCCATTTCGGACGGATGTTGCACCTTGCACCGTGGATGTTGCACCCTGTAGATATCGATTATTCGGACGGCCATAACTTCTGGCTCGTTTAGAGTTACGGGAGCCATAACCTATCAAAACGAAGGCCTCGATGAATTCTACGGCATTGACCAATTTCAGCCATCAACGGATAGACTAATGCCCAAAAAGGACAACCCGAATCTCAATCGGGTCTCGTAAGTTTTTTACCCTTCGTTTTTTCGACACGTGGATTTTTACGGTAAAACAGGATTACCGTGGCTGGTCATCGATTTACCATCGCTGGAGAGTGGTGCACCATGGTACTGTTTCGTTTCAAATCCATGCACGCATTTCTAAAAGTCGTACGGCACTGTTTCGCCATTTCGGACGGATGTTGCACCTTGCACCGTGGATGTTGCACCCTGTAGATATCGATTATTCGGACGGCCATAACTTCTGGCTCGTTTAGAGTTACGGGAGCCATAACCTATCAAAACGAAGGCCTCGATGAGTTCTACGGCATTGGCCAATTTCAGCCGTCAATGGATAGATTAATGCCCAAAAAGGACAACCCGAATCTCAATCGGGTCTCGTAAGTTTTTTACCCTTCGTTTTTTCGACACATGGATTTTTACGGTAAAACAGGATTACCGTGGCTGGCCTTTGATTTACCATCGCTGGAGAGTGGTGCAGCATGGTACTGTTCCGTTTCAAATCCGTGCATGCATTTCTAAAAGTCGTACGACACTGTTTCGCCATTTCGGACGGATGTTGCGCCTTGCACCGTGGATGTTGCACCCTGTAGATATCGATTATTCGGACGGCCATAACTTCTGGCTCGTTTAGATTTACGGGAGCCATAACCTGTCAAAACGAAGGCCTCGATGAGTTCTACGGCTTTGACAGCTTTCAGCCGTCAACGGATAGACTAATGCCCAAAAGGACAACCCGAATCTCAGTCGGGTCTCGTAAGTTTTTTACCCTTCGTTTTTTCGACACGTGGATTTTTACGGTAAAACAGGATTACGGTGGCTGGTCATCGATTTACCATCGCTGGAGAGTGGTGCACCATGGTACTGTTCCGTTTCAAATCCATGCACGCATTTCTAAAAGTCGTACGGCACTGTTTCGCCATTTCGGACGGTTGTTGCACCTTGCACCGTGGATGTTGCACCTTGTAGATATCGATTATTCGGACGACCATAACTTCTGGCTCGTTTACAGTTACGGGAGCCATAACCTGTCAAAACGAAGGCCTCGATGAGTTCTATGGCTTTGATAGCTTTCAGCCGTCAACGGATAGATTAATGCCCAAAAAGGACAACCCGAATCTCAATCGGGTCTCGTAAGTTTTTAACC
This sequence comes from Allium cepa, assembly GCA_030765085.1. Lineage (NCBI taxonomy): Eukaryota > Viridiplantae > Streptophyta > Magnoliopsida > Asparagales > Amaryllidaceae > Allium > Allium cepa. The sequence goes on along the minus strand of CM060946.1, from coordinate 450,832,327 downwards.
CTTCGTTTTTTCGACACGTTGATTTTTACGGTAAAACGGGATTACGGTGGCTGGTCTTCGCTTTACCACCGCTGGAGAGTGGTGCACCATGGTACTGTTCTGTTTCAAATCCATACATGCATTTCTAAAAGTCGTACGACAATGTTTCGCCATTTCGGACGGATGTTGCACCTTGCACCGTGGATGTTGCACCCTGTAGATATCGATTATTCGGACGGCCATAACATCTGGCTCGTTTAGAGTTACGGGAGCCATAACCAATCAAAACGAAGGCCTCGATGACTTCTACCGCTTTGACCGCTTTCAGCCGTCAACGGATAGATTAATGCCCAAAAAGGACAACCCGAATCTCAATCGGGTCTCGTATGTTTTTTACCCTTCGTTTTTTCGACACATGAATTTTTACGGTGAAACAGGATTACCGTGGCTGGCCTTCGATTTACCATCGCTGGAGAGTGGTGCACCATGGTACTGTTCCGTTTCAAATCCATGCACGCATTTCTAAAAGTCGTACGACACAGTTTCGCCATTTCGGACGGATGTTGCACCTTGCACCGTGGATGTTGCACCCTGTAGATATCGATTATTCGGACGGCCATAACTTCTGGCTCGTTTAGAGTTACGGGAGCCATAACCTGTCAAAACGAAGGCCTCGATGATTTCTACGGCTTTGACAGCTTTCAGCCGTCAACGGATAGACTAATGCCCAAAAAGGACAACCCGAATCTCAGTCGGGTCTCGTAAGTTTTTTACCCTTCGTTTTTTCGACACGTGGATTTTTACGGTAAAACAGGATTACGGTGGCTGGTCATCGATTTACCATCGCTGGAGAGTGGTGCACCATGGTACTGTTCCATTTCAAATCCATGCACGCATTTCTAAAAGTCGTACGGCACTGTTTCGCCATTTCGGACGGATGTTGCACCTTGCACCGTGGATGTTGCACCCTGTAGATATCGATTATTCGGACGACCATAACTTCTGGCTCGTTTAGAGTTACGGGAGCCATAACCTGTCAAAAAGAAGGACTCGATGAGTTCTACGGCTTTGATAGCTTTCAGCCGTCAACGGATAGATTAATGCCCAAAAAGGACAACCCGAATCTCAATCGGGTCTCGTAAGTTTTAACCCTTCGTATTTTCGACACGTGGATTTTTACGTTAAAACGGGATTACGGTGGTTGGTCTTCGATTTACCATCGCTGGAGAGTGGTGCGCCATGGTACTGTTCCGTTTCAAATCCATGCACGCATTTCTAAAAGTCGTACGACACTGTTTCGCCATTTCGGACGGATGTTGCACCTTGCACCGTGGATGTTGCACCCTGTAGATATCGATTATTCGGACGGCCATAACTTCTGGCTCGTTTAGAGTTACGGGAGCCATAACCTGTCAAAACGAAGGCCTCGATGATTTCTACGGCTTTGAAAGCTTTCAGCCGTCAACGGATAGACTAATGCCCAAAAAGGACAACCCGAATCTCAGTCGGGTCTCGTAAGTTTTTTACCCTTCGTTTTTTCGACACGTGGATTTTTACGGTAAAACAGGATTACGGTGGCTGGTCATCGATTTACCATCGCTGGAGAGTGTGCACCATGGTACTGTTTCGTTTCAAATCCATGCACGCATTTCTAAAAGTCGTACGGCACTGTTTCGCCATTTCGGACGGATGTTGCACCTTGTACCGTGGATGTTGCACCCTGTAGATATCGATTATTCGGACGGCCATAACTTCTGGCTCGTTTAGAGTTACGGGAGCCATAACCTATCAAAACGAAGGCCTCGATGAGTTCTACGACATTGACCAATTTCAGCCGTCAATGGATAGATTAATGCCCAAAAAGGACAACCCGAATCTCAATCGGGTCTCGTAAGTTTTTTACCCTTCGTTTTTTCGACACGTGGATTTTTACGGTAAAACAGGATTACCGTGGCTGGCCTTTGATTTACCATCGCTGGAGAGTGGTGCAGCATGGTACTGTTCCGTTTCATATCCGTGCACGCATTTCTAAAAGTCGTACGACACTGTTTCGCCATTTCGGACGGATGTTGCACCTTGCACCGTGGATGTTGCACCCTGTAGATATTGATTATTCGGACAGCCATAACTTCTGGCTCGTTTAGGGTTACGGGAGTCATAACCTGTCAAAACGAAGGCCTCGATGAGTTCTACGGCTTTGACTGCTTTCAGCCGTCAACGGATAGACTAATGCCCAAAAAGGACAACCCGAATCTCAGTCGGGTCTCGTAAGTTTTTTACCCTTCGTTTTTTCGACACGTGGATTTTTACGGTAAAACAGGATTACGGTGGCTGGTCATCGATTTACCATCGCTGGAGAGTGGTGCACCATGGTACTGTTCCGTTTCAAATCCATGCACGCATTTCTAAAAGTCGTACGGCACTGTTTCGCCATTTCGGACGGATGTTGCACCTTGTAGATATCGATTATTCGGACGACCATAACTTCTGGCTCGTTTAGACTTACGGGAGCCATAACCTGTCAAAACGAAGTCCTCGATGAGTTCTACGGCTTTGACAGCTTTCAGCCGTCAACGGATAGATTAATGCCCAAAAAGGACAACCCGAATCTCAATCGGGTCTCGTAAGTTTTTAACCCTTCGTTTTTTCGACACGTGGATTTTTACGGTAAAACGGGATTACGGTGGCTGGTCTTCGATTTACCACCGCTGGAGAGTGGTGCACCATGGTACTGTTCCGTTTCAAATCCATGCATGCATTTCTAAAGGTCGTACGACAATGTTTCGCCATTTCGGACGGATGTTGCACCTTGCACCGTGGATGTTGCACCCTGAAGATATCGATTATTCGGACGGCCATAACTTCTGGCTCGTTTAGAGTTACGGGAGCCATAACCAATCAAAACGAAGGCCTCGATGACTTCTACCGCTTTGGCCGCTTTCAGTCGTCAACGGATAGATTAATGCCCCAAAAGGACAACCCGTATCTCAATCGGGTCTCGTAAGTCTTTTACCCTTCGTTTTTTCGACACATGAATTTTTACGGTAAAACAGGATTACCGTGGCTGGCCTTCGATTTACCATCGCTGGAGAGTGGTGCACCATGGTACTGTTCCGTTTCAAATCCATGCATGCATTTGTAAAAGTCGTACGACACTGTTTCGCCATTTCGGACGGATGTTGCACCTTGCACCGTGGATGTTGCACCCTGTAGATATCGATTATTTGGACGGCCATAACTTCTGCCTCGTTTAGAGTTACGGGAGCCATAACCTGTCAAAACGAAGGCCTCGATGATTTCTACGGCTTTGACAGCTTTCAGCCGTCAACGGATAGACTAACGCCCAAAAAGGACAACCCGAATCTCAGTCGGGTCTCGTAAGTATTTTACCCTTCGTTTTTTCGGCACGTGGATTTTTACGGTAAAACAGGATTACGGTGGCTGGTCATCGATTTACCATCGCTGGAGAGTGGTGCACCATGGTACTATTCCATTTCAAATCCATGCACGCATTTCTAAAAGTCGTACGGCACTGTTTCGCCATTTCGGACGGATGTTGCACCTTGCACCGTGGATGTTGCACCCTGTAGATATCGATTATTCGGACGACCATAACTTCTGGCTCGTTTAGAGTTACGGGAGCCATAACCTGTCAAAAAGAAGGACTCGATGAGTTCTACGGCTTTGACAGCTTTCAGCCATCAACGGATAGATTAATGCCCAAAAAGGACAACCCGAATCTCAATCGGGTCCCGTAAGTTTTTAACCCTTCGTATTTTCGACACGTGGATTTTTACGGTAAAACGGGATTACAGTGGCTGGTCTTTGATTTACCATCGCTGGAGAGTGGTGCACCATGGTACTGTTCCGTTTCAAATCCATGCACGCATTTGTAAAAGTCGTACGACACTGTTTCGCCATTTCGGACGGATGTTGCACCTTGCACTGTGGATGTCGCACCCTGTAGATATCGATTATTCGGACGGCCATAACTTCTGGCTCGTTTAGAGTTACGGGAGCCATAACCTATCAAAACGAAGGCCTCGATGACTTCTACGGCTTTGACCACTTTCAGCCGTCAACGGATAGACTAATGCCCAAAAAGGACAACCCGAATCTCAATCGGGTCTCGTAAGTTTTTTACCCTTCGTTTTTTCGACACGTGGATTTTTACGGTAAAACAGGATTACCTTTGCTGGCCTTCGATTTACCATCGCTGGAGAGTGGTGCACCATGGTGCTGTTCCGTTTCAAATACATGCACGCATTTCTAAAAGTCGTACGGCACTTTTTCGCCATTTCGGACGGATGTTGCACCTTGCACTGTGGATGTCGCACCCTGTAGATATCGATTATTCGGACGGCCATAACTTCTGGCTCGTTTAGAGTTACGGGAGCCATAACCTATCAAAACGAAGGCCTCGATGACTTCTATGGCTTTGACCACTTTCAGCCGTCAACGGATAGATTAATGCCCAGAAAGGACAACCCGAATCTCAATCGGGTCTCGTAAGTTTTTTACCCTTCGTTTTTTCGACACATGAATTTTTACGGTAAAACAGGATTACCGTGGCTGGCCTTCGATTTACCATCGCTGGAGAGTGGTGCACCATGGTACTCTTCCGTCTCAAATCCATGCACGCATTTCTAAAAGTCGTACGACACTGTTTCGCCATTTCAGACGGATGTTGCACCTTGCACCGTGGATGTTGCACCCTGTAGATATCGATTATTCGGACGGCCATAACTTCTGGCTCGTTTAGAATTACGGGAGCCATAACCTGTCAAAACGAAGGCCTCGATGACTTCTATGGCTTTGACCACTTTTAGCCGTCAACGGATAGATTAATGCCCAAAAAGTACAACCCGAATCTCAATCGGGGCTCGTAAGTTTTTTACCCTTCGTTTTTTCGACACATGAATTTTTACGGTAAAACAGGATTACCGTGGCTGGCCTTCGATTTACCATCGCTGGAGAGTGGTGCACCATGGTACTGTTCCGTTTCAAATCCATGCACGCATTTCTAAGAGTCGTACGACACTGTTTCGCCATTTCGGACGGATGTTGCACCTTGCACCGTGGATGTTGCACCCTGTAGATATCGATTATTCTGACGGCCATAACTTCTGGCTCGTTTAGAGTTACGGGAGCCATAACCTGTCAAAACGAAGGCCTCGATGAGTTCTACGGCTTTGACAGCTTTCAGCAGTCAACGGACAAATTAATGCCCAAAAAGGACAACCCGAATCTCAATCGGGTCTCGTAAGTTTTTCACCCTTCGTTTTTGCGACACGTGGATTTTTACGGTAAAACGGGATTACGGTGGCTAGTCTTCGATTTACCATCGCTGGAGAGTGGTGCACCATGGTACTATTCCATTTCAAATCCATGCACGCATTTCTAAAAGTCGTACGGCACTGTTTCGCCATTTCGGACGGATGTTGCACCTTGCACCGTGGATGTTACACCCTGTAGATATCGATTATTCGGACGGCCATAACTTCTGGCTCGTTTAGAGTTACGGGAGCCATAACCTGTCAAAACGAAGGCCTCGATGAGTTCTACGGTTTTGACGGCTTTCAGCCGTCAACGGATAGATTAATGCCCAAAAAGGACAACCCTAATCTCAATCGGGTCTCGTAAGTTTTTAACCCTTCGTTTTTTCGACACGTGGATTTTTACGGTAAAATGGGATTACGGGGGCTGGTCTTCGATTTACCATCGCTGGAGAGTGTTGCACCATGGTACTGTTCCGTTTCAAATCCATGCACACATTTTTAAAAGTCGTACGGCACTGTTTCGCCATTTCGGACGGATGTTGCACCTTGCACCGTGGATGTTGCACCCTGTAGATATCGATTATTCGGACGGCCATAACTTCTGGCTCGTTTAGAGTTACGGGAGCCATAACCTGTCAAAACGAAGGCCTCGATGAGTTCTACGGCTTTGACAGCTTTCAGCCGTAAACGGATAGATTAATGCCCAAAACGGACAACCCAAATGTCAATCGGGTCTCGTAAGTTTTTAACCCTTCATTTTTTCGACACGTGGATTTTTACGGTAAAACGGGATTACGGTGGCTTGTCTTTGATTTACCATCGCTGGAGAGTGGTGCACCATGGTACTTTTCCGTTTCAAATCCATGCACGCATTTCTAAAAGTCGTACGGCACTGTTTCACCATTTCGGACAAATGTTGCACCTTGCACCGTGGATGTTGCACCCTGTAGATATCGATTATTCGGACAAGCATAACTTCTGGCTCGTTTCGAGTTACGGGAGCCATAACCTGTCAAAACGAAGGACTCGATGAGTTCTACGGCTTTGACAGCTTTCAGCCGTCAACGGATAGATTAATGCCCAAAAAGGACAACACGAATCTCAATCGGGTCTCGTAAGTTTTTAACCCTTCGTATTTTCGACACGTGGATTTTTACGGTAAAACGAGATTACGGTGGCTGGTCTTCGATTTACCATCGCTGGAGAGTGATGCACCATGGTACTGTTCCGTTTCAAATCCATGCATGCATTTCTAAAAGTCGTACGACGCTGTTTCGCCATTTCGGACGGATGTTGCACCTTGCACCGTGGATGTTGCACCCTGTAGATATCGATTATTCGGACGGCCATAACTTCTGGCTCGTTTAGAGTTACGGGAGCCATAACCTATCAAAACGAAGGCCTCGATAACTTCTACGGCTTTGACCACTTTCAGCCATCAACGGATAGATTAATGCCCAAAAAGGACAACCCGAATCTCAATCGGGTCTCGTAAGTTTTTTACCCTTCGTTTTTTCGACACGTGGATTTTTACGGTAAAACAGGATTACCGTGGCTGGCCTTCGATTTACCATCGCTGGAGAGTGGTGCACCATGGTACTGTTCCATTTCAAATCCATGCACGGATTTCTAAAAGTCGTACGACACTGTTTCGTCATTTCGGACGGATGTTGCACCGTGGATGTTGCACCCTATGGATATCGATTATTCGTACGGCCATAACTTCTGACTCGTTTAGAATTACGGGAGCCATAACCTGTCAAAACGAAGGCCACGATGAGTTCTACGGCTTTGACAGCTTTCAGCCGTCAACGGATAGATTAATGCCCAAAAATGACAACCCGAATCTCAGTCGGGTCTCGTAAGTTTTTTACCCTTCTTTTTTCGACACGAGGATTTTTACGGTAAAACTGGATTACCGTGGATGGCCTTCGATTTACCATCGCTGGAGAGTGGTGCACCATGGTACTGTTCCGTTTCAAATCCATGCACGCATTTCTAAATGTCGTACGACACTGTTTCGCCATTTCGGACGGATGTTGCACCTTGCACCGTGGATGTTGCACCCTGTAGATATCGATCATTCGGACGGCCATAACTTCTGGCTCGTTTAGAGTTACGGGATCCATAACCTGTAAAAATGAAGGCCTCGATGATTTCTACGGCTTTGACGGCTCGCAGCTGTCAACGGATAGACTAATGCCCAAAAAGGACAACCCGAATCTCAGTCGGGTCTCGTAAGTTTTTTACCCTTCGTTTTTTCGACACGTGGATTTTTACGGTAAAACAGGATTACGGTGGCTGGTCATCGATTTACCATCGCTGGAGAGTGGTGCACCATGGTACTGTTTCGTTTCAAATCCATGTACGCATTTCTAAAAGTCGTACGGCACTGTTTCGCCATTTCGGACGGATGTTGCACCTTGCACCGTGGATGTTGCACCCTGTAGATATCGATTATTCGGACGGCCATAACTTCTGGCTCGTTTAGAGTTACGGGAGCCATAACCTATCAAAACGAAGGCCTCGATGAGTTCTACGGCATTGACCAATTTCAGCCGTCAACGGATAGACTAATGCCCAAAAAGGACAACCCGAATCTCAATCGGGTCTCGTAAGTTTTTTACCCTTCGTTTTTTCGACACGTGGATTTTTACGGTAAAACAGGATTACCGTGGCTGGTCATCGATTTACCATCGCTGGAGAGTGGTGCACCATGGTACTGTTTCGTTTCAAATCCATGCACGCATTTCTAAAAGTCGTACGGCACTGTTTCGCCATTTCGGACGGATGTTGCACCTTGCACCGTGGATGTTGCACCCTGTAGATATCGATTATTCGGACGGCCATAACTTCTGGCTCGTTTAGAGTTACGGGAGCCATAACCTATCAAAACGAAGGCCTCGATGAGTTCTACGGCATTGGCCAATTTCAGCCGTCAATGGATAGATTAATGCCCAAAAAGGACAACCCGAATCTCAATCGGGTCTCGTAAGTTTTTTACCCTTCGTTTTTTCGACACATGGATTTTTACGGTAAAACAGGATTACCGTGGCTGGCCTTTGATTTACCATCGCTGGAGAGTGGTGCAGCATGGTACTGTTCCGTTTCAAATCCGTGCATGCATTTCTAAAAGTCGTACGACACTGTTTCGCCATTTCGGACGGATGTTGCGCCTTGCACCGTGGATGTTGCACCCTGTAGATATCGATTATTCGGACGGCCATAACTTCTGGCTCGTTTAGAGTTACGGGAGCCATAACCTATCAAAACGAAGGCCTCGATGAGTTCTACGGCTTTGACAGCTTTCAGCCGTCAACGGATAGACTAATGCCCAAAAGGACAACCCGAATCTCAGTCGGGTCTCGTAAGTTTTTTACCCTTCGTTTTTTCGACACGTGGATTTTTACGGTAAAACAGGATTACGGTGGCTGGTCATCGATTTACCATCGCTGGAGAGTGGTGCACCATGGTACTGTTCCGTTTCAAATCCATGCACGCATTTCTAAAAGTCGTACGGCACTGTTTCGCCATTTCGGACGGTTGTTGCACCTTGCACCGTGGATGTTGCACCTTGTAGATATCGATTATTCGGACGACCATAACTTCTGGCTCGTTTACAGTTACGGGAGCCATAACCTGTCAAAACGAAGGCCTCGATGAGTTCTATGGCTTTGATAGCTTTCAGCCGTCAACGGATAGATTAATGCCCAAAAAGGACAACCCGAATCTCAATCGGGTCTCGTAAGTTTTTAACCCTTCGTTTTTTCGACACGTTGATTTTTACGGTAAAACGGGATTACGGTGGCTGGTCTTCGCTTTACCACCGCTGGAGAGTGGTGCACCATGGTACTGTTCTGTTTCAAATCCATACATGCATTTCTAAAAGTCGTACGACAATGTTTCGCCATTTCGGACGGATGTTGCACCTTGCACCGTGGATGTTGCACCCTGTAGATATCGATTATTCGGACGGCCATAACATCTGGCTCGTTTAGAGTTACGGGAGCCATAACCAATCAAAACGAAGGCCTCGATGACTTCTACCGCTTTGACCGCTTTCAGCCGTCAACGGATAGATTAATGCCCAAAAAGGACAACCCGAATCTCAATCGGGTCTCGTAAGTTTTTTACCCTTCGTTTTTTCGACACATGAATTTTTACGGTGAAACAGGATTACCGTGGCTGGCCTTCGATTTACCATCGCTGGAGAGTGGTGCACCATGGTACTGTTCCGTTTCAAATCCATGCACGCATTTCTAAAAGTCGTACGACACAGTTTCGCCATTTCGGACGGATGTTGCACCTTGCACCGTGGATGTTGCACCCTGTAGATATCGATTATTCGGACGGCCATAACTTCTGGCTCGTTTAGAGTTACGGGAGCCATAACCTGTCAAAACGAAGGCCTCGATGATTTCTACGGCTTTGACAGCTTTCAGCCGTCAACGGATAGACTAATGCCCAAAAAGGACAACCCGAATCTCAGTCGGGTCTCGTAAGTTTTTTACCCTTCGTTTTTTCGACACGTGGATTTTTACGGTAAAACAGGATTACGGTGGCTGGTCATCGATTTACCATCGCTGGAGAGTGGTGCACCATGGTACTGTTCCGTTTCAAATCCATGCACGCATTTCTAAAAGTCGTACGGCACTGTTTCGCCATTTCGGACGGATGTTGCACCTTGCACCGTGGATGTTGCACCCTGTAGATATCGATTATTCGGACGACCATAACTTCTGGCTCGTTTAGAGTTACGGGAGCCATAACCTGTCAAAAAGAAGGACTCGATGAGTTCTACGGCTTTGATAGCTTTCAGCCGTCAACGGATAGATTAATGCCCAAAAAGGACAACCCGAATCTCAATCGGGTCTCGTAAGTTTTAACCCTTCGTATTTTCGACACGTGGATTTTTACGTTAAAACGGGATTACGGTGGTTGGTCTTCGATTTACCATCGCTGGAGAGTGGTGCGCCATGGTACTGTTCCGTTTCAAATCCATGCACGCATTTCTAAAAGTCGTACGACACTGTTTCGCCATTTCGGACGGATGTTGCACCTTGCACCGTGGATGTTGCACCCTGTAGATATCGATTATTCGGACGGCCATAACTTCTGGCTCGTTTAGAGTTACGGGAGCCATAACCTGTCAAAACGAAGGCCTCGATGATTTCTACGGCTTTGAAAGCTTTCAGCCGTCAACGGATAGACTAATGCCCAAAAAGGACAACCCGAATCTCAGTCGGGTCTCGTATGTTTTTTACCCTTCGTTTTTTCGACACGTGGATTTTTACGGTAAAACAGGATTACGGTGGCTGGTCATCGATTTACCATCGCTGGAGAGTGGTGCACCATGGTACTGTTTCGTTTCAAATCCATGCACGCATTTCTAAAAGTCGTACGGCACTGTTTCGCCATTTCGGACGGATGTTGCACCTTGCACCGTGGATGTTGCACCCTGTAGATATCGATTATTCGGACGGCCATAACTTCTGGCTCGTTTAGAGTTACGGGAGCCATAACCTATCAAAACGAAGGCCTCGATGAGTTCTACGGCATTGACCAATTTCAGCCGTCAATGGATAGATTAATGCCCAAAAAGGACAACCCGAATCTCAATCGGGTCTCGTAAGTTTTTTACCCTTCGTTTTTTCGACACGTGGATTTTTACGGTAAAACAGGATTACCGTGGCTGGCCTTTGATTTACCATCGCTGGAGAGTGGTGCAGCATGGTACTGTTCCGTTTCATATCCGTGCACGCATTTCTAAAAGTCGTACGACACTGTTTCGCCATTTCGGACGGATGTTGCACCTTGCACCGTGGATGTTGCACCCTGTAGATATCGATTATTCGGACAGCCATAACTTCTGGCTCGTTTAGGGTTACGGGAGTCATAACCTGTCAAAACGAAGGCCTCGATGAGTTCTACGGCTTTGACTGCTTTCAGCCGTCAACGGATAGACTAATGCCCAAAAAGGACAACCCGAATCTCAGTCGGGTCTCGTAAGTTTTTTACCCTTCGTTTTTTCGACACGTGGATTTTTACGGTAAAACAGGATTACGGTGGCTGGTCATCGATTTACCATCGCTGGAGAGTGGTGCACCATGGTACTGTTCCGTTTCAAATCCATGCACGCATTTCTAAAAGTCGTACGGCACTGTTTCGCCATTTCGGACGGATGTTGCACCTTGTAGATATCGATTATTCGGACGACCATAACTTCTGGCTCGTTTAGACTTACGGGAGCCATAACCTGTCAAAACGAAGGCCTCGATGAGTTCTACGGCTTTGACAGCTTTCAGCCGTCAACGGATAGATTAATGCCCAAAAAGGACAACCCGAATCTCAATCGGGTCTCGTAAGTTTTTAACCCTTCGTTTTTTCGACACGTGGATTTTTACGGTAAAACGGGATTACGGTGGCTGGTCTTCGATTTACCACCGCTGGAGAGTGGTGCACCATGGTACTGTTCCGTTTCAAATCCATGCATGCATTTCTAAAGGTCGTACGACAATGTTTCGCCATTTCGGACGGATGTTGCACCTTGCACCGTGGATGTTGCACCCTGAAGATATCGATTATTCGGACGGCCATAACTTCTGGCTCGTTTAGAGTTACGGGAGCCATAACCAATCAAAACGAAGGCCTCGATGACTTCTACCGCTTTGGCCGCTTTCAGCCGTCAACGGATAGATTAATGCCCCAAAAGGACAACCCGTATCTCAATCGGGTCTCGTAAGTCTTTTACCCTTCGTTTTTTCGACACATGAATTTTTACGGTAAAACAGGATTACCATGGCGGGCCTTCGATTTACCATCGCTGGAGAGTGGTGCACCATGGTACTGTTCCGTTTCAAATCCATGCATGCATTTCTAAAAGTCGTACGACACTGTTTCGCCATTTCGGACGGATGTTGCACCTTGCACCGTGGATGTTGCACCCTGTAGATATCGATTATTTGGACGGCCATAACTTCTGCCTCGTTTAGAGTTACGGGAGCCATAACCTGTCAAAACGAAGGCCTCGATGATTTCTACGGCTTTGACAGCTTTCAGCCGTCAACGGATAGACTAACGCCCAAAAAGGACAACCCGAATCTCAGTCGGGTCTCGTAAGTATTTTACCCTTCGTTTTTTCGGCACGTGGATTTTTACGGTAAAACAGGATTACGGTGGCTGGTCATCGATTTACCATCGCTGGAGAGTGGTGCACCATGGTACTATTCCATTTCAAATCCATGCACGCATTTCTAAAAGTCGTACGGCACTGTTTCGCCATTTCGGACGGATGTTGCACCTTGCACCGTGGATGTTGCACCCTGTAGATATCGATTATTCGGACGACCATAACTTCTGGCTCGTTTAGAGTTACGGGAGCCATAACCTGTCAAAAAGAAGGACTCGATGAGTTCTACGGCTTTGACAGCTTTTAGCCATCAACGGATAGATTAATGCCCAAAAAGGACAACCCGAATCTCAATCGGGTCCCGTAAGTTTTTAACCCTTCGTATTTTCGACACGTGGATTTTTACGGTAAAACGGGATTACATTGGCTGGTCTTTGATTTACCATCGCTGGAGAGTGGTGCACCATGGTACTGTTCCGTTTCAAATCCATGCACGCATTTGTAAAAGTCGTACGACACTGTTTCGCCATTTCGGACGGATGTTGCACCTTGCACTGTGGATGTCGCACCCTGTAGATATCGATTATTCGGACGGCCATAACTTCTGGCTCGTTTAGAGTTACGGGAGCCATAACCTATCAAAACGAAGGCCTCGATGACTTCTACGGCTTTGACCACTTTCAGCCGTCAACGGATAGACTAATGCCCAAAAAGGACAACCCGAATCTCAATCGGGTCTCGTAAGTTTTTTACCCTTCGTTTTTTCGACACGTGGATTTTTACGGTAAAACAGGATTACCTTTGCTGGCCTTCGATTTACCATCGCTGGAGAGTGGTGCACCATGGTGCTGTTCCGTTTCAAATACATGCACGCATTTCTAAAAGTCGTACGGCACTTTTTCGCCATTTCGGACGGATGTTGCACCTTGCACTGTGGATGTCGCACCCTGTAGATATCGATTATTCGGACGGCCATAACTTCTGGCTCGTTTAGAGTTACGGGAGCCATAACCTATCAAAACGAAGGCCTCGATGACTTCTATGGCTTTGACCACTTTCAGCCGTCAACGGATAGATTAACGCCCAGAAAGGACAACCCGAATCTCAATCGGGTCTCGTAAGTTTTTTACCCTTCGTTTTTTCGACACATGAATTTTTACGGTAAAACAGGATTACCGTGGCTGGCCTTCGATTTACCATCGCTGGAGAGTGGTGCACCATGGTACTCTTCCGTCTCAAATCCATGCACGCATTTCTAAAAGTCGTACGACACTGTTTCGCCATTTCAGACGGATGTTGCACTTTGCACCGTGGATGTTGCACCCTGTAGATATCGATTATTCGGACGGCCATAACTTCTGGCTCGTTTAGAATTACGGGAGCCATAACCTGTCAAAACGAAGGCCTCGATGACTTCTATGGCTTTGACCACTTTCAGCCGTCAACGGATAGATTAATGCCCAAAAAGTACAACCCGAATCTCAATCGGGGCTCGTAAGTTTTTTACCCTTCGTTTTTTCGACACATGAATTTTTACGGTAAAACAGGATTACCGTGGCTGGCCTTCGATTTACCATCGCTGGAGAGTGGTGCACCATGGTACTGTTCCGTTTCAAATCCATGCACGCATTTCTAAGAGTCGTACGACACTGTTTCGCCATTTCGGACGGATGTTGCACCTTGCACCGTGGATGTTGCACCCTGTAGATATCGATTATTCTGACGGCCATAACTTCTGGCTCGTTTAGAGTTACGGGAGCCATAACCTGTCAAAACGAAGGCCTCGATGAGTTCTACGGCTTTGACAGCTTTCAGCAGTCAACGGACAAATTAATGCCCAAAAAGGACAACCCGAATCTCAATCGGGTCTCGTAAGTTTTTAACCCTTCGTTTTTGCGACACGTGGATTTTTACGGTAAAACGGGATTACGGTGGCTAGTCTTCGATTTACCATCGCTGGAGAGTGGTGCACCATGGTACTATTCCATTTCAAATCCATGCACGCATTTCTAAAAGTCGTACGGCACTGTTTCGCCATTTCGGACGGATGTTGCACCTTGCACCGTGGATGTTACACCCTGTAGATATCGATTATTCGGACGGCCATAACTTCTGGCTCGTTTAGAGTTACGGGAGCCATAACCTGTCAAAACGAAGGCCTCGATGAGTTCTACGGCTTTGACGGCTTTCAGCCGTCAACGGATAGATTAATGCCCAAAAAGGACAACCCTAATCTCAATCGGGTCTCGTAAGTTTTTAACCCTTCGTTTTTTCGACACGTGGATTTTTACGGTAAAATGGGATTACGGTGGCTGGTCTTCGATTTACCATCGCTGGAGAGTGTTGCACCATGGTACTGTTCCGTTTCAAATCCATGCACACATTTTTAAAAGTCGTACGGCACTGTTTCGCCATTTCGGACGGATGTTGCACCTTGCACCATGGATGTTGCACCCTGTAGATATCGATTATTCGGACGGCCATAACTTCTGGCTCGTTTAGAGTTACGGGAGCCATAACCTGTCAAAACGAAGGCCTCGATGAGTTCTACGGCTTTGACAGCTTTCAGCCGTAAACGGATAGATTAATGCCCAAAACGGACAACCCAAATGTCAATCGGGTCTCGTAAGTTTTTAACCCTTCATTTTTTCGACACGTGGATTTTTACGGTAAAACGGGATTACGGTGGCTTGTCTTTGATTTACCATCGCTGGAGAGTGGTGCACCATGGTACTTTTCCGTTTCAAATCCATGCACGCATTTCTAAAAGTCGTACGGCACTGTTTCACCATTTCGGACAAATGTTGCACCTTGCACCGTGGATGTTGCACCCTGTAGATATCGATTATTCGGACAAGCATAACTTCTGGCTCGTTTCGAGTTACGGGAGCCATAACCTGTCAAAACGAAGGACTCGATGAGTTCTACGGCTTTGACAGCTTTCAGCCGTCAACGGATAGATTAATGCCCAAAAAGGACAACACGAATCTCAATCGGGTCTCGTAAGTTTTTAACCCTTCGTATTTTCGACACGTGGATTTTTACGGTAAAACGGGATTACGGTGGATGGTCTTCGATTTACCATCGCTGGAGAGTGGTGCACCATGGTACTGTTCCGTTTCAAATCCATGCACGCATTTCTAAAAGTCGTACGACACTGTTTCGCCATTTCGGACGGATGTTGCACCTTGCACCGTGGATGTTGCACCCTGTAGATATCGATTATTCGGACGGCCATAACTTCTGGCTCGTTTAGAGTTACGGGAGCCATAACCTATCAAAACGAAGGCCTCGATAACTTCTACGGCTTTGACCACTTTCAGCCATCAACGGATAGATTAATGCCCAAAAAGGACAACCCGAATCTCAATCGGGTCTCGTAAGTTTTTTACCCTTCGTTTTTTCGACACGTGGATTTTTACGGTAAAACAGGATTACCGTGGCTGGCCTTCGATTTACCATCGCTGGAGAGTGGTGCACCATGGTACTGTTCCATTTCAAATCCATGCACGGATTTCTAAAAGTCGTACGACACTGTTTCGTCATTTCGGACGGATGTTGCACCGTGGATGTTGCACCCTATGGATATCGATTATTCGTACGGCCATAACTTCTGACTCGTTTAGAATTACGGGAGCCATAACCTGTCAAAACGAAGGCCACGATGAGTTCTACGGCTTTGACAGCTTTCAGCCGTCAACGGATAGATTAATGCCCAAAAATGACAACCCGAATCTCAGTCGGGTCTCGTAAGTTTTTTACCCTTCTTTTTTCGACACGAGGATTTTTACGGTAAAACTGGATTACCGTGGATGGCCTTCGATTTACCATCGCTGGAGAGTGGTGCACCATGGTACTGTTCCGTTTCAAATCCATGCACGCATTTGTAAAAGTCGTACGGCACTGTTTCACCATTTCGGACGGATGTAGCACCTTGCACCGTGGATGTTGCACCCTGTAGATATCGATTATTCGGACGGCCATAACTTCTGGCTCGTTTAGAGTTACGGGAGCCATAACCTGTCAAAACGAAGGCCTCAATGAGTTCTACGGCTTTGACAGCTTTCAGCCGTCAACGGATAGATTAATGCCCAAAAAGGACAACCCGAATCTCAATCGGGTCTCGTAAGTTTTTAACCCTTCGTTTTTTCGACACGTGGATTTTTACGGTAAAATGGGATTACGGTGGCTGGTCTTCGATTTACCATCGCTGGAGAGTGTTGCACCATGGTACTGTTCCGTTTCAAATCCATGCACACATTTTTAAAAGTCGTACGGCACTGTTTCGCCATTTCGGACGGATGTTGCACCTTGCACCGTGGATGTTGCACCCTGTAGATATCGATTATTCGGACGGCCATAACTTCTGGCTCGTTTAGAGTTACGGGAGCCATAACCTGTCAAAACGAAGGCCTCGATGAGTTCTACGGCTGTGACAGCTTTCGGCCGTAAACGGATAGATTAATGCCCAAAACGGACAACCCAAATGTCAATCGGGTCTCGTAAGTTTTTAACCCTTCATTTTTTCGACACGTGGATTTTTACGGTAAAACGGGATTACGGTGGCTGGTCTTTGATTTACCATCGCTGGAGAGTGGTGCACCATGGTACTTTTCCGTTTCAAATCCATGCACGCATTTCTAAAAGTCGTACGGCACTGTTTCACCATTTCGGACAAATGTTGCACCTTGCACCGTGGATGTTGCACCCTGTAGATATCGATTATTCGGACAACCATAACTTCTGGCTTGTTTCGAGTTACGGGAGCCATAACCTGTCAAAACGAAGGACTCGATGAGTTCTACGGCTTTGACAGCTTTCAGCCGTCAACGGATAGATTAATGCCCAAAAAGGACAACACGAATCTCAATCGGGTCTCGTAAGTTTTTAACCCTTCGTATTTTCGACACGTGGATTTTTACGGTAAAACGGGATTACGGTGGCTGGTCTTCGATTTACCATCGCTGGAGAGTGGTGCACCATGGTACTGTTCCGTTTCAAATCCATGCACGCATTTCTAAAAGTCGTACGACACTGTTTCGCCATTTCGGACGGATGTAGCACCTTGCACCGTGGATGTTGCACCCTGTAGATATCGATTATTCGGACGGCCATAACTTCTGGCTCGTTTAGAGTTACGGGAGCCATAACCTGTCAAAACGAAGGCCTCAATGAGTTCTACGGCTTTGACAGCTTTCAGCCGTCAACGGATAGATTAATGCCCAAAAAGGACAACCCGAATCTCAATCGGGTCTCGTAAGTTTTTAACCCTTCGTTTTTTCGACACGTGGATTTTTACGGGAAAACGGGATTACGGTGGCTGGTCTTCGATTTACCACCGCTGGAGAGTGGTGCACCATGGTACTGTTCCGTTCCAAATCCATGCACGCATTTCTAAAAGTCGTACGACACTGTTTCGCCATTTCGGACGGATGTTGCACCTTGCACCGTGGATGTTGCACCCTATAGATATCGATTATTCGGACGGTCATAACTTCTGGCTCGTTTAGAGTTAAGGGAGGCATAACCTATCAAAGCAAAGGCCTCGATGAGTTCTACGGCTTTGACCACTTGCAGCCGTCAACGGATAGATTAATGCCCAAAAAGGACAACCCGAATCTCAATCGGGTCTCGTAAGTTTTTTACCCTTCGTTTTTTCGACACGTGGATTTTTACGGTAAAACAGTATTACCGTGGCTGGCCTTCGATTTACCATCGCAGGAGAGTGGTGCAGTATGGTACTGTTCCGTTTCAAATCCATGCACGCATTTCTAAAAGTCGTACGGCACTGTTTCGCCATTTCGGACGGATGTTGCACCTTGCACCGTGGATGTTGCACCCTGTAGATATCGATTATTCGGACGGCCATAACTTCTGGCTCGTTTAGAGTTACGGGAGCCATAACCTGTCAAAACGAAGGCCTCGGTGAGTTCTACGGCTTTGACAGCTTTCAGCCGTCAACGGATAGACTAATGCGCAAAAAGGACAACCCGAATCTCAATCGGGTCTCGTAAGTTTTTTACCCTTCGTTTTTTCGACACGTGGATTTTTACGGTAAAACAGGATTACAGTGGCTGGTCATCGATTTACCATCGTTGGACAGTGGTGCACCATGGTAATGTTCGTTTCAAATCCATGCACGCATTTCTAAAAGTCGTACGACACTGTTTCGCCATTTCGGACGGATGTTGCACCTTGCACCGTGGATGTTGCATCCTGTAGATATCGATTATTCGGACGACCATAACTTCTGGCTCGTTTAGAGTTACGGGAGCCATAACCTGTCGAAACGAAGGCCTCGATGAGTTCTACGTCTTTGACCGCTTTCAGCCATCAACGGATAGATTAATGCCCAAAAAGGACAACCCGAATCTCGATCGGGTCTCGTATGTTTTTAACCCTTCGTTTTTTCGACACGTGGATTTTTACGGTAAAACGGGATTACGGTGGCTGGTCTTCGATTTACCATCGCTGGAGAGTGGTGCACCATGGTACTGTTCCGTTTCAAATCCATGCACGCATTTCTAAAAGACGTACGACACTGTTTCGCCATTTCGGACGGATGTTGCACCTTGCACCATGGATGTTGCACCCTTTAGATATCGATTATTCGGACGGCCATAACTTCTGGCTCGTTTAGAGTTACGGGAGCCATAACCTATCAAAACGAAGGCCTCGATGACTTCTACGGCTTTGACCACTTTCAGTCGTAAACAGATAGATTAATGCCCAAAAAGGACAACCCGAATCTCAATCGGGTCTCGTAAGTTTTTTACCCTTCGTTTTTTCGACACGTGGATTTTTACGGTAAAATAGGATTACCGTGGCTGGACTTCGATTTACCATCGCTGGAGAGTGGTGCACCATCGTACTTTTCCATTTCAAATCCATGCACGGATTTCTAAAAGTCGTACGACACTGTTTCGCCATTTCGGACGGATGTTGCACCTTGCACCGTGGATGTTGCACCCTGTAGATATCGATTATTCGGACGGCCATAACTTCTGGCTCGTTTAGAATTACGGAAGCCATAACCTGTCAAAACGAAGGCCTCGATGAGTACTACGGCTTTGACAGCTTTCAGCCGTCAACGGATAGATTAATGCCCAAAAAGGACAACCCGAATCTCAATCGGGTCTCGTAAGTTTTTTACCCTTCGTTTTTTCGACACGTGGATTTTTACGGTAAAACTGGATTACCGTGGATGGACTTCGATTTACCATCGCTGGAGAGTGGTGCACTATGGTAATGTTCCGTTTCAAATCCATGCACGCATTTCTAAAAGTCGTACGGCACTATTTCGCCATTTCGGACGGATGTTGCACCTTGCACCGTGGATGTTGCACCCTGTAGATATCGATTATTCGGACGGCCATAACTTCTGGCTCGTTTAGAGTTACGGGAGCCATAACCTGTCAAAACGAAGGCCTCGATTAGTTCTACGGCTTTGACAGCTTTCAGCCGTCAACGTATAGATTAATTCCCAAAAAGGACAACCCGAATCTCAATCGGGTCTCGTAAGTTTTTAACCCTTCGTTTTTTCGACACATGGATTTTTACGGTAAAACGGGATTACGGTGGCTGGTCTTCGATTTACCAATGCTGGAGAGTGGTGCACCATGGTACTGTTCCGTTTCAAATCCATGCACGCATTTCTAAAAGTCGTACGACACTGTTTCGCCATTTCGGACGGATGTTGCACCTTGCACCGTGGATGTTGCACCCTATAGATATCGATTATTCGGACGGCCATAACTTCTGGCTAGTTTAGAGTTACGGGAGCCATAGCCTATCAAAACGAAGGCCTCGATGAGTTCTACGGCTTTGACCACTTTCAGCCGTCAATGGATAGATTAATGCCCAAAAAGGACAACCCGAATCTCAATCGGGTCTCGTAAGTTTTTTACCCTTCGTTTTTTCGACACGTGGATTTTTACGGTAAAACAGTATTACCGTGGCTGGCCTTCAATTTACCATCGCAGGAGAGTGGTGCAGCATGGTACTGTTCCATTTCAAATCATGCATGCATTTATAAAAGTCGTACGACACTGTTTCGCCATTTCGGACGGATGTTGCATCTTGCACCGTGGATGTTGCACCTTGTAGATATCGATTATTCGGACGGCCATAACTTCTGGTCGTTTAGAGTTACGGGAGCCATAACCTGTCAAAACGAAGGCCTCGATTAGTTCTACGGCTTTGACAGCTTTCAGCCGTCAACGTATAGACTAATGCCCAAAAAGAACAACCCGAATCTCAATCTGGTCTCGTAAGTTTTTTACCCTTCGTTTTTTCGACACGTGGATTTTTACGGTAAAACTGGATTACCGTGGCTGGTCATCGATTTACCATCGCTGGAGAGTGGTGCACCATGGCACTGTTCCGTTTCAAATCCATGCACGCATTTCTAAAAGTCGTACGGCACTGTTTCGCCATTTCGGACGGATGTTGCACCTTGCACCGTGGATGTTGCACCCTGTAGATATCGATTATTCGGACGACCATAACTTCTGGCTCGTTTAGAGTTACGGGAGCCATAACCTGTCAAAACGAAGGCCTCGATGAGTTCTACGGCTTTGACAGCTTTCAGCCGTAAACGGATAGATTAATGCCCAAAACGGACAACCCAAATGTCAATCGGGTCTCGTAAGTTTTTAACCCTTCATTTTTTCGACACGTGGATTTTTACGGTAAAACGGGATTACGGTGGCTGGTCTTTGATTTACCATCGCTGGAGAGTGGTGCACCATGGTACTTTTCCGTTTCAAATCCATGCACGCATTTCTAAAAGTCGTACGGCACTGTTTCACCATTTCGGACAAATGTTGCACCTTGCACCGTGGATGTTGCACCCTGTAGATATCGATTATTCGGACAACCATAACTTCTGGCTCGTTTCGAGTTACGGGAGCCATAACCTGTCAAAACGAAGGACTCGATGAGTTCTACGGCTTTGACAGCTTTCAGCCGTCAACGGATAGATTAATGACCAAAAAGGACAACACGAATCTCAATCGGGTCTCGTAAGTTTTTAACCCTTCGTATTTTCGACACGTGGATTTTTACGGTAAAACGGGATTACGGTGGCTGGTCTTCGATTTACCATCGCTGGAGAGTGGTGCACCATGGTACTGTTCCGTTTCAAATCCATGCACGCATTTCTAAAAGTCGTACGACACTGTTTCGCCATTTCGGACGGATGTTGCACCTTGCACCGTGGATGTTGCACCCTGTAGATATCGATTATTCGGACGGCCATAACTTCTGGCTCGTTTAGAGTTACGGGAGCCATAACCTATCAAAACGAAGGCCTCGATAACTTCTACGGCTTTGACCACTTTCAGCCATCAACGGATAGATTAATGCCCAAAAAGGACAACCCGAATCTCAATCGGGTCTCGTAAGTTTTTTACCCTTCGTTTTTTCGACACGTGGATTTTTACGGTAAAACAGGATTACCGTGGCTGGCCTTCGATTTACCATCGCTGGAGAGTGGTGCACCATGGTACTGTTCCATTTCAAATCCATGCACGGATTTCTAAAAGTCGTACGACACTGTTTCGTCATTTCGGACGGATGTTGCACCGTGGATGTTGCACCCTGTGGATATCGATTATTCGTACGGCCATAACTTCTGACTCGTTTAGAATTACGGGAGCCATAACCTGTCAAAACGAAGGCCACGATGAGTTCTACGGCTTTGACAGCTTTCAGCCGTCAACGGATAGATTAATGCCCAAAAATGACAACCCGAATCTCAGTCGGGTCTCGTAAGTTATTTACCCTTCTTTTTTCGACACGAGGATTTTTACGGTAAAACTGGATTACCGTGGATGGCCTTCGATTTACCATCGCTGGAGAGTGGTGCACCATGGTACTGTTCCGTTTCAAATCCATGCACGCATTTGTAAAAGTCGTACGGCACTGTTTCACCATTTCGGACGGATGTAGCACCTTGCACCGTGGATGTTGCACCCTGTAGATATCGATTATTCGGACGGCCATAACTTTTGGCTCGTTTAGAGTTACGGGAGCCATAACCTGTCAAAACGAAGGCCTCAATGAGTTCTACGGCTTTGACAGCTTTCAGCCGTCAACGGATAGATTAATGCCCAAAAAGGACAACCCGAATCTCAATCGGGTCTCGTAAGTTTTTAACCCTTCGTTTTTTCGACACGTGGATTTTTACGGGAAAACGGGATTACGGTGGCTGGTCTTCGATTTACCACCGCTGGAGAGTGGTGCACCATGGTACTGTTCCGTTTCAAATCCATGCACGCATTTCTAAAAGTCGTACGACACTGTTTCGCCATTTCGGACGGATGTTGCACCTTGCACCGTGGATGTTGCACCCTATAGATATCGATTATTCGGACGGTCATAACTTCTGGCTCGTTTAGAGTTAAGGGAGGCATAACCTATCAAAGCAAAGGCCTCGATGAGTTCTACGGCTTTGACCACTTGCAGCCGTCAACGGATAGATTAATGCCCAAAAAGGACAACCCGAATCTCAATCGGGTCTCGTAAGTTTTTTACCCTTCGTTTTTTCAACACGTGGATTTTTACGGTAAAACAGTATTACCGTGGCTGGCCTTCGATTTACCATCGCAGGAGAGTGGTGCAGTATGGTACTGTTCCGTTTCAAATCCATGCACGCATTTCTAAAAGTCGTACGGCACTGTTTCGCCATTTCGGACGGATGTTGCACCTTGCACCGTGGATGTTGCACCCTGTAGATATCGATTATTCGGACGGCCATAACTTCTGGCTCGTTTAGAGTTACGGGAGCCATAACCTGTCAAAACGAAGGCCTCGGTGAGTTCTACGGCTTTGACAGCTTTCAGCCGTCAACGGATAGACTAATGCGCAAAAAGGACAACCCGAATCTCAATCGGGTCTCGTAAGTTTTTTACCCTTCGTTTTTTCGACACGTGGATTTTTACGGTAAAACAGGATTACAGTGGCTGGTCATCGATTTACCATCGTTGAAGAGTGGTGCACCATGGTAATGTTCGTTTCAAATCCATGCACGCATTTCTAAAAGTCGTACGACACTGTTTCGCCATTTCGGACGGATGTTGCACCTTGCACCGTGGATGTTGCATCCTGTAGATATCGATTATTCGGACGACCATAACTTCTGGCTCGTTTAGAGTTACGGGAGCCATAACCTGTCGAAACGAAGGCCTCGATGAGTTCTACGTCTTTGACCGCTTTCAGCCATCAACGGATAGATTAATGCCCAAAAAGGACAACCCGAATCTCGATCGGGTCTCGTATGTTTTTAACCCTTCGTTTTTTCGACACGTGGATTTTTACGGTAAAACGGGATTACGGTGGCTGGTCTTCGATTTACCATCGCTGGAGAGTGGTGCACCATGGTACTGTTCCGTTTCAAATCCATGCACGCATTTCTAAAAGACGTACGACACTGTTTCGCCATTTCGGACGGATGTTGCACCTTGCACCATGGATGTTGCACCCTTTAGATATCGATTATTCGGACGGCCATAACTTCTGGCTCGTTTAGAGTTACGGGAGCCATAACCTATCAAAACGAAGGCCTCGATGACTTCTACGGCTTTGACCACCTTCAGTCATAAACAGATAGATTAATGCCCAAAAAGGACAACCCGAATCTCAATCGGGTCTCGTAAGTTTTTTACCCTTCGTTTTTTCGACACGTGGATTTTTACGGTAAAACAGGATTACCGTGGCTGGACTTCGATTTACCATCGCTGGAGAGTGGTGCACCATAGTACTTTTCCATTTCAAATCCATGCACGGATTTCTAAAAGTCGTACGACACTGTTTCGCCATTTCGGACGGATGTTGCACCTTGCACCGTGGATGTTGCACCCTGTAGATATCGATTATTCGGACGGCCATAACTTCTGGCTCGTTTAGAATTACGGAAGCCATAACCTGTCAAAACGAAGGCCTCGATGAGTACTACGGCTTTGACAGCTTTCAGCCGTCAATGGATAGATTAGTGCCCAAAAAGGACAACCCGAATCTCAATCGGGTCTCGTAAGTTTTTTACCCTTCGTTTTTTCGACACGTGGATTTTTACGGTAAAACTGGATTACCGTGGATGGACTTCGATTTACCATCGCTGGAGAGTGGTGCACTATGGTACTGTTCCGTTTCAAATCCATGCACGCATTACTAAAAGTCGTACGGCACTATTTCGCCATTTCGGACGGATGTTGCACCTTGCACCGTGGATGTTGCACCCTGTAGATATCGATTATTCGGACGGCCATAACTTCTGGCTCGTTTAGAGTTACGGGAGCCATAACCTGTCAAAACGAAGGCCTCGATTAGTTCTACGGCTTTGACAGCTTTCAGCCGTCAACGTATAGATTAATTCCCAAAAAGGACAACCCGAATCTCAATCGGGTCTCGTAAGTTTTTAACCCTTCGTTTTTTCGACACATGGATTTTTACGGTAAAACGGGATTACGGTGGCTGGTCTTCGATTTACCAATGCTGGAGAGTGGTGCACCATGGTACTGTTCCGTTTCAAATCCATGCATGCATTTCTAAAAGTCGTACGACACTGTTTCGCCATTTCGGACGGATGTTGCACCTTGCACCGTGGATGTTGCACCCTATAGATATCGATTATTCGGACGGCCATAACTTCTGGCTAGTTTAGAGTTACGGGAGCCATAGCCTATCAAAACGAAGGCCTCGATGAGTTCTACGGCTTTGACCACTTTCAGCCGTCAATGGATAGATTAATGCTCAAAAAGGACAACCCGAATCTCAATCGGGTCTCGTAAGTTTTTTACCCTTCGTTTTTTCGACACGTGGATTTTTACGGTAAAACAGTATTACCGTGGCTGGCCTTCAATTTACCATCGCAGGAGAGTGGTGCAGCATGGTACTGTTCCATTTCAAATCATGCATGCATTTATAAAAGTCGTACGACACTGTTTCGCCATTTCGGACGGATGTTGCATCTTGCACCGTGGATGTTGCACCTTGTAGATATCGATTATTCGGACGGCCATAACTTCTGGTCGTTTAGAGTTACGGGAGCCATAACCTGTCAAAACGAAGGCCTCGATTAGTTCTACGGCTTTGACAGCTTTCAGCCGTCAACGTATAGACTAATGCCCAAAAAGGACAACCCGAATCTCAATCTGGTCTCGTAAGTTTTTTACCCTTCGTTTTTTCGACACGTGGATTTTTACGGTAAAACTGGATTACCGTGGCTGGTCATCGATTTACCATCGCTGGAGAGTGGTGCACCATGGCACTGTTCCGTTTCAAATCCATGCACGCATTTCTAAAAGTCGTACGGCACTGTTTCGCCATTTCGGACGGATGTTGCACCTTGCACCGTGGATGTTGCACCCTGTAGATATCGATTATTCGGACGACCATAACTTCTGCCTCGTTTAGAGTTACGGGAGCCATAACCTGTCAAAACGAAGGCCTCGATGAGTTCTACGGCTTTGACAGCTTTCAGCCGTAAACGGATAGATTAATGCCCAAAACGGACAACCCAAATGTCAATCGGGTCTCGTAAGTTTTTAACCCTTCATTTTTTCGACACGTGGATTTTTACGGTAAAACGGGATTACGGTGGCTGGTCTTTGATTTACCATCGCTGGAGAGTGGTGCACCATGGTACTTTTCCGTTTCAAATCCATGCACGCATTTCTAAAAGTCGTACGGCACTGTTTCACCATTTCGGACAAATGTTGCACCTTGCACCGTGGATGTTGCACCCTGTAGATATCGATTATTCGGACAACCATAACTTCTGGCTCGTTTCGAGTTACGGGAGCCATAACCTGTCAAAACGAAGGACTCGATGAGTTCTACGGCTTTGACAGCTTTCAGCCGTCAACGGATAGATTAATGCCCAAAAAGGACAACACGAATCTCAATCGGGTCTCGTAAGTTTTTAACCCTTCGTATTTTCGACACGTGGATTTTTACGGTAAAACGGGATTACGGTGGCTGGTCTTCGATTTACCATCGCTGGAGAGTGGTGCACCATGGTACTGTTCCGTTTCAAATCCATGCACGCATTTCTAAAAGTCGTACGACACTGTTTCGCCATTTCGGACGGATGTTGCACCTTGCACCGTGGATGTTGCACCCTGTAGATATCGATTATTCGGGCGGCCATAACTTCTGGCTCGTTTAGAGTTACGGGAGCCATAACCTATCAAAACGAAGGCCTCGATAACTTCTACGGCTTTGACCACTTTCAGCCATCAACGGATAGATTAATGCCCAAAAAGGACAACCCGAATCTCAATCGGGTCTCGTAAGTTTTTTACCCTTCGTTTTTTCGACACGTGGATTTTTACGGTAAAACAGGATTACCGTGGCTGGCCTTCGATTTACCATCGCTGGAGAGTGGTGCACCATGGTACTGTTCCATTTCAAATCCATGCACGGATTTCTAAAAGTCGTACGACACTGTTTCGTCATTTCGGACGGATGTTGCACCGTGGATGTTGCACCCTGTGGATATCGATTATTCGTACGGCCATAACTTCTGACTCGTTTAGAATTACGGGAGCCATAACCTGTCAAAACGAAGGCCACGATGAGTTCTACGGCTTTGACAGCTTTCAGCCGTCAACGGATAGATTAATGCCCAAAAATGACAACCCGAATCTCAGTCGGGTCTCGTAAGTTTTTTACCCTTCTTTTTTCGACACGAGGATTTTTACGGTAAAACTGGATTACCGTGGATGGCCTTCGATTTACCATCGCTGGAGAGTGGTGCACCATGGTACTGTTCCGTTTCAAATCCATGCACGCATTTGTAAAAGTCGTACGGCACTGTTTCACCATTTCGGACGGATGTAGCACATTGCACCGTGGATGTTGCACCCTGTAGATATCGATTATTCGGACGGCAATAACTTCTGGCTCGTTTAGAGTTACGGGAGCCATAACCTGTCAAAACGAAGGCCTCAATGAGTTCTACGGCTTTGACAGCTTTCAGCCGTCAACGGATAGATTAATGCCCAAAAAGGACAACCCGAATCTCAATCGGGTCTCGTAAGTTTTTAACCCTTCGTTTTTTCGACACGTGGATTTTTACGGGAAAACGGGATTACGGTGGCTGGTCTTCGATTTACCACCGCTGGAGAGTGGTGCACCATGGTACTGTTCCGTTTCAAATCCATGCACGCATTTCTAAAAGTCGTACGACACTGTTTCGCCATTTCGGACGGATGTTGCACCTTGCACCGTGGATGTTGCACCCTATAGATATCGATTATTCGGACGGTCATAACTTCTGGCTCGTTTAGAGTTAAGGGAGTCATAACCTATCAAAGCAAAGGCCTCGATGAGTTCTACGGCTTTGACCACTTTCAGCCGTCAACGGATAGATTAATGCCCAAAAAGGACAACCCGAATCTCAATCGGGTCTCGTAAGTTTTTTACCCTTCGTTTTTTCGACACGTGGAATTTTACGGTAAAACAGTATTACCGTGGCTGGCCTTCGATTTACCATCGCAAGAGAGTGGTGCAGTATGGTACTGTTCTGTTTCAAATCCATGCACGCATTTCTAAAAGTCGTACGGCACTGTTTCGCCATTTCGGACGGATGTTGCACCTTGCACCGTGGATGTTGCACCCTGTAGATATCGATTATTCGGACGGCCATAACTTCTGGCTCGTTTAGAGTTACGGGAGCCATAACCTGTCAAAACGAAGGCCTCGGTGAGTTCTACGGCTTTGACAGCTTTCAGCCGTCAACGGATAGACTAATGCGCAAAAAGGACAACCCGAATCTCAATCGGGTCTCGTAAGTTTTTTACCCTTCGTTTTTTCGACACGTGGATTTTTACGGTAAAACAGGATTACAGTGGCTGGTCATCGATTTACCATCGTTGGAGAGTGGTGCACCATGGTAATGTTCGTTTCAAATCCATGCACGCATTTCTAAAAGTCGTACGACACTGTTTCGCCATTTCAGACGGATGTTGCACCTTGCACCGTGGATGTTGCATCCTGTAGATATCGATTATTCGGACGACCATAACTTCTGGCTCGTTTAGAGTTACGGGAGCCATAACCTGTCAAAACGAAGGCCTCGATGAGTTCTACGTCATTGACCGCTTTCAGCCATCAACGGATAGATTAATGCCCAAAAAGGACAACCCGAATCTCGATCGGGTCTCGTATGTTTTTAACCCTTCGTTTTTTCGACACGTGGATTTTTACGGTAAAACGGGATTACGGTGGCTGGTCTTCGATTTACCATCGCTGGAGAGTGGTGAACCATGGTACTGTTCCGTTTCAAATCCATGCACGCATTTCTAAAAGACGTACGACACTGTTTCGCCATTTCGGACGGATGTTGCACCTTGCACCATGGATGTTGCACCCTTTAGATATCGATTATTCGGACGGCCATAACTTCTGGCTCGTTTAGAGTTACGGGAGCCATAACCTATCAAAACGAAGGCCTCGATGACTTCTACGGCTTTGACCACTTTCAGCCGTAAACGGATAGATTAAAGCCCAAGAAGGACAACCCGAATCTCAATCGGGTCTCGTAAGTTTTTTACCCTTCGTTTTTTCGACACGTGGATTTTTACGGTAAAACAGGATTACCGTGGCTGGACTTCGATTTACCATCGCTGGAGAGTGGTGCACCATGGTACTTTTCCATTTCAAATCCATGCACGGATTTCTAAAAGTCGTACGACACTGTTTCGCCATTTCGGACGGATGTTGCACCTTGCACCGTGGATGTTGCACCCTGTAGATATCGATTATTCGGACGGCCATAACTTCTGGCTCGTTTAGAATTACGGAAGCCATAACCTGTCAAAACGAAGGCCTCGATGAGTACTACGGCTTTGACAGCTTTCAGCCGTCAACGGATAGATTAATGCCCAAAAAGGACAACCCGAATCTCAATCGGGTCTCGTAAGTTTTTTACCCTTCGTTTTTTCGACACGTGGATTTTTACGGTAAAACTGGATTACCGTGGATGGACTTCGATTTACCTTCGCTGGAGAGTGGTGCACTATGGTACTGTTCCGTTTCAAATCCATGCACGCATTTCTAAAAGTCGTACGGCACTATTTCGCCATTTCGGACGGATGTTGCACCTTGCACCGTGGATGTTGCACCCTGTAGATAACGATTATTCGGACGGCCATAACTTCTGGCTCGTTTAGAGTTACGGGAGCCATAACCTGTCAAAACGAAGGCCTCGATTAGTTCTACGGCTTTGACAGCTTTCAGCCGTCAACGTTTAGATTAATTCCCAAAAAGGACAACCCGAATCTCAATCGGGTCTCGTAAGTTTTTAACCCTTCGTTTTTTCGACACATGGATTTTTACGGTAAAACGGGATTACGGTGGCTGGTCTTCGATTTACCAATGCTGGAGAGTGGTGCACCATGGTACTGTTCCGTTTCAAATCCATGCACGCATTTCTAAAAGTCGTACGACACTGTTTCGCCATTTCGGACGGATGTTGCACCTTGCACCGTGGATGTTGCACCCTATAGATATCGATTATTCGGACGGCCATAACTTCTGGCTAGTTTAGAGTTACGGGAGCCATAGCCTATCAAAACGAAGGCCTCGATGAGTTCTACGGCTTTGACCACTTTCAGCCGTCAATGGATAGATTAATGCCCAAAAAGGACAACCCGAATCTCAATCGGGTCTCGTAAGTTTTTTACCCTTCGTTTTTTCGACACGTGGATTTTTACGGTAAAACAGTATTACCGTGGCTGGCCTTCAATTTACCATCGCAGGAGAGTGGTGCAGCATGGTACTGTTCCATTTCAAATCATGCATGCATTTATAAAAGTCGTACGACACTGTTTCGCCATTTCGGACGGATGTTGCATCTTGCACCGTGGATGTTGCACCCTGTAGATATCGATTATTCGGACGACCATAACTTCTGGTCGTTTAGAGTTACGGGAGCCATAACCTGTCAAAACGAAGGCCTCGATTAGTTCTACGGCTTTGACAGCTTTTAGCCGTCAACGTATAGACTAATGCCCAAAAAGGAAAACCCGAATCTCAATCTGGTCTCGTAAGTTTTTTACCCTTCGTTTTTTCGACACGTGGATTTTTACGGTAAAACTGGATTACCGTGGCTGGTCATCGATTTACCATCGCTGGAGAGTGGTGCACCATGGCACTGTTCCGTTTCAAATCCATGCACGCATTTCTAAAAGTCGTACGGCACTGTTTCGCCATTTCGGACGGATGTTGCACCTTGCACCGTGGATGTTGCACCCTGTAGATATCGATTATTCGGACGACCATAACTTCTTGCTCGTTTAGAGTTACGGGAGCCATAACCTGTCAAAACGAAGGCCTCGTTGATTTCTACGGTTTGACAGCTTTTAGCCGTCAACGGATAGATTAATGCCCAAAAAGGACAACCCGAATCTCAATCGGGTCTCGTAAGTTTTTAACCCTTCGTTTTTTCGACACGTGGATTTTTAAGGTAAAACGGGATTACGGTGGCTGGTCTTCGATTTACCATCGCTGGAGAGTGGTGCACCATGGTACTGTTCCGTTTTAAATCCATGCATGCATTTCTAAAAGTCGTACGACACTGTTTCACCATTTCGGACGGATGTTGCAACTTGCACCGTGGATGTTGCACCCTGTAGATATCGATTATTCGGACGGCTGTAACTTCTGGCTCGTTTAGAGTTACGGGAGCCATAACCTATCAAAACGAAGGCCTCGATGACTTCTACGGCTTTGACCGCTTTCAGCCGTCAACGGATAGATTAATGCCCAAAAAGGACAACCCGAATCTCAATCGGGTCTCGTAAGTTTTTTACTCTTCGATTTTTCGACTCATGAATTTTTACGGTAAAACGGGATTACCGCGGCTGGCCTTCGATTTACCATCGCTGGAGAGTGGCGCACCATGGTATGTTCCGTTTCAAATCCATGCACGCATTTCTAAAAGTCGTACGACACTGTTTCGCCATTTCGGACGGATGTTGCACCTTGCACCGTGGATGTTGCACCCTGTAGATATCGATTATTCGGACGGCCATAACTTCTGGCTCGTTTAGAATTACGGGAGCCATAACCTGTCAAAACGAAGGCCTCGATTAGTTCTACGGCTTTGACAGCTTTCAGCCGTCAACATATAGATTAATGCCCAAAAAGGACAACCCGAATCTCAATCTGGTCTCGTAAGTTTTTTACCCTTCGTTTTTTCGACACGTGGATTTTTACGGTAAAACTGGATTACCGTGGCTGGCCATCGATTTACCATCGTTGGAGAGTGGTGCACCATGGTACTGTTCCGTTTCAAATCCATGCGCGTATTTCTAAAAGTCGTACGGCACTGTTTCGCCATTTCGGACGGATGTTGCACCTTGCACCGTGGATGTTGCACCCTGTAGATATCGATTATTCGGACGGCCATAACTTCTGGCTCGTTTAGAGTTACGGGAGTCATAACCTGTCAAAACGAAGGCCTCGATTAGTTCTATGGCTTTGACAGCTTTCAGCCGTCAACGTATAGATTAATGCCCAAAAAGGACAACCCGAATCTCAATCGGGTCTCCTAAGTTTTTAACCCTTCGTTTTTTCGACACATGGATTTTTACGGTAAAACGGGATTACGGTGGCTGGTCTTCGATTTACCATCGCTGGAGAGTGGTGCACCATGGTACTGTTCCGTTTCAAATCCATGCACGCATTTCTAAAAGTCGTACGACACTGTTTCGCCATTTCAGACGGATGTTGCACCTTGCACCGTGGATGTTGCACCCTGTAGATATCGATTATTCGGACGGCCATAACTTCTGGCTCGTTTAGAGTTACGGGAGCCATAACCTATCAAAACGAATGCCTCGATGACTTTTACGGCTTTGACCACTTTCAGCCATCAACGGATAGATTAATGCCCAAAAAGGACAACCCGAATCTCAATCGGGTCTCGTAAGATTTTTACCCTTCGTTTTTTCGACACGTGGATTTTTACGGAAAAACTGGATTACCGTGGATGGCCTTCGATTTACCATCGCTGGAGAGTGGTACGCCATGGTACTGTTCCGTTTCAAATCCATGCACGCATTTCTAAAAGTCGTACGGCACTGTTTCGCCATTTCGGACGGATGTTGCACCTTGCACCGTGGATGTTGCACCCTGTAGATATCGATTATTCGGACGGCCATAACTTCTGGCTCGTTTAGAGTTACGGGAGCCATAACCTGTCATAACGAAGGCCTCAATGAGTTCTACGGCTTTGACAGCTTTCAGCCGTCAACGGATAGATTAATGCCCAAAAAGGACAACCCGAATCTCAATCGGGTCTCGTAAGTTTTTAACCCTTCGTTTTTTCGACACGTGGATTTTTACGGTAAAACGGGATTACGGTGGCTGGTCTTCGATTTACCATCGCTGGAGAGTGGTGCACCATGGTACTGTTCCATTTCAAATCCATGCACGCATTTCTAAAAGTCGTACGACACTGTTTCGCCATTTCGGACGGATGTTGCACCTTGCACCGTGGATGTTGCACCCTATAGATATCGATTATTCGGACGGTCATAACTTCTGGCTCGTTTAGAGTTACGGGAGCCATAACCTTTCAAAGCAAAGGCCTCGATGAGTTCTACGGCTTTGACCACTTTCAGCCGTCAACCGATAGATTAATGCCCAAAAAGGACAACCCGAATCTCAATCGGGTCTCGTAAGTTTTTTACCCTTCGTTTTTTCGACACGTGGATTTTTACGGTAAAACAGTATTACCGTGGCTGGCCTTCGATTTACCATCGCAGGAGAGTGGTGCAGTATGGTACTGTTCCGTTTCAAATCCATGCACGCATTTCTAAAAGTCGTACGGCATTGTTTCGCCATTTCGGACGGATGTTGCACCTTGCACCGTGGATGTTGCACCCTGTAGATATCGATTATTCGGACGACCATAACTTCTTGCTCGTTTAGAGTTACGGGAGCCATAACCTGTCAAAACGAAGGCATCGTTGATTTCTACGGTTTGACAGCTTTTAGCCGTCAACGGATAGATTAATGCCCAAAAAGGACAACCCGAATCTCAATCGGGTCTCGTAAGTTTTTAACCCTTCGTTTTTTCGACACGTGGATTTTTAAGGTAAAACGGGATTACGGTGGCTGGTCTTCGATTTACCATCGCTGGAGAGTGGTGCACCATGGTACTGTTCCGTTTTAAATCCATGCATGCATTTCTAAAAGTCGTACGACACTGTTTCACCATTTCGGACGGATGTTGCAACTTGCACCGTGGATGTTGCACCCTGTAGATATCGATTATTCGGACGGCTGTAACTTCTGGCTCGTTTAGAGTTACGGGAGCCATAACCTATCAAAACGAAGGCCTCGATGACTTCTACGGCTTTGACCGCTTTCAGCCGTCAACGGATAGATTAATGCCCAAAAAGGACAACCCGAATCTCAATCGGGTCTCGTAAGTTTTTTACTCTTCGATTTTTCGACTCATGAATTTTTACGGTAAAACAGGATTACCGCGGCTGGCCTTCGATTTACCATCGCTGGAGAGTGGCGCACCATGGTATGTTCCGTTTCAAATCCATGCACGCATTTCTAAAAGTCGTACGACACTGTTTCGCCATTTCGGACGGATGTTGCACCTTGCACCGTGGATGTTGCACCCTGTAGATATCGATTATTCGGACGGCCATAACTTCTGGCTCGTTTAGAATTACGGGAGCCATAACCTGTCAAAACGAAGGCCTCGATTAGTTCTACGGCTTTGACAGCTTTCAGCCGTCAACATATAGATTAATGCCCAAAAAGGACAACCCGAATCTCAATCTGGTCTCGTAAGTTTTTTACCCTTCGTTTTTTCGACACGTGGATTTTTACGGTAAAACTGGATTACCGTGGCTGGCCATCGATTTACCATCGTTGGAGAGTGGTGCACCATGGTACTGTTCCGTTTCAAATCCATGCGCGTATTTCTAAAAGTCGTACGGCACTGTTTCGCCATTTCGGACGGATGTTGCACCTTGCACCGTGGATGTTGCACCCTGTAGATATCGATTATTCGGACGGCCATAACTTCTGGCTCGTTTAGAGTTACGGGAGTCATAACCTGTCAAAACGAAGGCCTCGATTAGTTCTATGGCTTTGACAGCTTTCAGCCGTCAACGTATAGATTAATGCCCAAAAAGGACAACCCGAATCTCAATCGGGTCTCCTAAGTTTTTAACCCTTTGTTTTTTCGACACATGGATTTTTACGGTAAAACGGGATTACGGTGGCTGGTCTTCGATTTACCATCGCTGGAGAGTGGTGCACCATGGTACTGTTCCGTTTCAAATCCATGCACGCATTTCTAAAAGTCGTACGACACTGTTTCGCCATTTCAGACGGATGTTGCACCTTGCACCGTGGATGTTGCACCCTGTAGATATCGATTATTCGGACGGCCATAACTTCTGGCTCGTTTAGAGTTACGGGAGCCATAACCTATCAAAACGAATGCCTCGATGACTTTTACGGCTTTGACCACTTTCAGCCATCAACGGATAGATTAATGCCCAAAAAGGACAACCCGAATCTCAATCGGGTCTCGTAAGATTTTTACCCTTCGTTTTTTCGACACGTGGGTTTTTACGGAAAAACTGGATTACCGTGGATGGCCTTCGATTTACCATCGCTGGAGAGTGGTACGCCATGGTACTGTTCCGTTTCAAATCCATGCACGCATTTCTAAAAGTCGTACGGCACTGTTTCGCCATT
Organism: Allium cepa; assembly: GCA_030765085.1. NCBI lineage: Eukaryota > Viridiplantae > Streptophyta > Magnoliopsida > Asparagales > Amaryllidaceae > Allium > Allium cepa. The sequence continues at coordinate 450,797,203 of CM060946.1, read as the reverse complement.
TCGGACGGATGTTGCACCTTGCACCGTGGATGTTGCACCCTGTAGATATCGATTATTCGGACGGCCATAACTTCTGGCTCGTTTAGAGTTACGGGAGCCATAACCTGTCATAACGAAGGCCTCAATGAGTTCTACGGCTTTGACAGCTTTCAGCCGTCAACGGATAGATTAATGCCCAAAAAGGACAACCCGAATCTCAATCGGGTCTCGTAAGTTTTTAACCCTTCGTTTTTTCGACACGTGGATTTTTACGGTAAAACGGGATTACGGTGGCTGGTCTTCGATTTACCATCGCTGGAGAGTGGTGCACCATGGTACTGTTCCATTTCAAATCCATGCACGCATTTCTAAAAGTCGTACGACACTGTTTCGCCATTTCGGACGGATGTTGCACCTTGCACCGTGGATGTTGCACCCTATAGATATCGATTATTCGGACGGTCATAACTTCTGGCTCGTTTATTGTTACGGGAGCCATAACCTTTCAAAGCAAAGGCCTCGATGAGTTCTACGGCTTTGACCACTTTCAGCCGTCAACCGATAGATTAATGCCCAAAAAGGACAACCCGAATCTCAATCGGGTCTCGTAAGTTTTTTACCCTTCGTTTTTTCGACACGTGGATTTTTACGGTAAAACAGTATTACCGTGGCTGGCCTTCGATTTACCATCGCAGGAGAGTGGTGCAGTATGGTACTGTTCCGTTTCAAATCCATGCACGCATTTCTAAAAGTCGTACGGCATTGTTTCGCCATTTCGGACGGATGTTGCACCTTGCACCGTGGATGTTGCACCCTGTAGATATCGATTATTCGGACGGCCATAACTTCCGGCTCGTTTAGAGTTACGGGAGCCATAACCTGTCAAAACGAAGGCATCGGTGAGTTCTACGGCTTTGACAGCTTTCAGCCGTCAACGGATAGACTAATGCACAAAAAGGACAACCCGAATCTCAATCGGGTCTCGTAAGTTTTTTACCCTTCGTTTTTTCGCCACGTGGATTTTTACGGTAAAATAGGATTACAGTGGCTGGTCATCGATTTACCATCGTTGGAGAGTGGTGCACCATGGTACTGTACGTTTCAAATCCATGCACGCATTTGTAAAAGTCGTACGACACTGTTTCGCCATTTCGTACGGATGTTGCACCTTGCACCGTGGATGTTGCACCCTGTAGATATCGATTATTCGGACGACCATAACTTCTGGCTCGTTTAGAGTTACGGGAGCCATAACCTGTCAAAACGAAGGCCTCGATGAGTTCTACGGTTTTGACCGCTTTCAGCCATCAACGGATAGATTAATGCCCAAAAAGGACAACCCGAATCTCGATTGGGTCTCGTAAGTTTTTAACCCTTCGTTTTTTCGACACGTGGATTTTTACGGTAAAACGGGATTACGGTGGCTGGTCTTCGATTTACCATCGTTGGAGAGTGGTGCACCATGGTACTGTTCCGTTTCAAATCCATGCACGCATTTCTAAAAGTCGTACGACACTGTTTCGCCATTTCGGACGGATGTTGCACCTTGCACCGTGGATATTGCACCCTTTAGATATCGATTATTAGGACAGCCATAACTTTTGGCTCGTTTAGAGTTACGGGAGTCATAACCTATTAAAACGAAGGCCTCGATGACTTCTACCGCTTTGACCACTTTCAGCCGTCGACGGATAGATTAATGCCCAAAAAGGACAACCCGAATCTCAATCGGGTCTCGTAAGTTTTTTACCCTTCGTTTTTTCGACACGTGGATTTTTACGGTAAAACAGGATTACCGTGGCTGGCCTTCGATTTACCATCGCTGGAGAGTGGTGCACCATGGTACTGTTCCATTTCAAATCCATGCACGGATTTCTAAAAGTCGTACGACACTGTTTCGCCATTTCGGACGGATGTTGCACCTTGCACCGTGGATGTTGCACCCTGTAGATATCGATTATTCGGACGGCCATAACTTGTGGTCGTTTAGAGTTACGGGAGCCATAACCTATCAAAACGAAGGCCTCGGTGAGTTCTGCGGCTTTGACAGCTTTCAGTAGTCAACGGATAGACTAATGCACAAAAAGGACAACCCGAATCTCAGTCGGGTCTCGTAAGTTTTTAACCCTTCGTTTTTTCGACACGTGGATTTTTACGGTAAAACAGGATTACAGTGGTTGGTCATCGATTTACCATCGCTGGAGAGTGGTGCACCATGGTACTGTTCCGTTTCAAATCCATGCACGCATTTCTAAAAGTCGTACGGCACTGTTTCGCCATTTCGGACGGATGTTGCACCTTGCACCGTGGATGTTGCACCCTGTAGATATCGATTATTCGGACGGCCATAACTTCTGGCTCGTTTAGAGTTACGGGAGCCATAACCTGTCAAAACGAAGGCCTCGATGAGTTCTACGGTTTGACAGCTTTCAGCCGTCAATGTATAGATTAATGCCCAAAAAGGACAACCCGAATCTCAATCGGGTCTCGTAAGTTTTTAAACCTTCGTTTTTTCGACACATGGATTTTTACGGTAAAACGGGATTACGGTGGCTGGCCTTCGATTTACCATCGCTGGAGAGTGGTGCACCATGGTACTGTTCCGTTTCAAATCCATGCACGCATTTCTAAAAGTCGTACGACACTGTTTCGCCATTTCGGACGGATGTTGCACCTTGCACCGTGGATGTTGCACCCTATAGATATCGATTATTCGGACGGCCATAACTTCTGGCTAGTTTAGAGTTACGGGAGCCATAACCTATCAAAACGAAGGCCTCGATGAGTTCTACGGCTTTGACCACTTTCAGCCGTCAACGGATAGATTAATGCCCAAAAAGGACAACCCGAATCTCAATCGGGTCTCGTAAGTTTTTTACCCTTCGTTTTTTCGACACGTGGATTTTTACGGTAAAACAGTATTACCGTGGCTGGCCTTCGATTTACCATCGTAGGAGAGTGGTGCAGCATGGTACTGTTCCGTTTCAAATCATGCACGCATTTCTAAAAGTCGTACGACACTGTTTCGCCATTTCGGACGGATGTTGCACCTTGCACCGTGGATGTTGCACCCTGTAGATATCGATTATTCGGACGGCCATAACTTGTGGTCGTTTAGAGTTACGGGAGCCATAACCTATCAAAACGAAGGCCTCGATGAGTTCTGCGGCTTTGACAGCTTTCAGTAGTCAACGGATAGACTAATGCACAAAAAGGACAACCCGAATCTCAGTCGGGTCTCGTAAGTTTTTAACCCTTCGTATTTTCGACACGTGGATTTTTACGGTAAAACAGGATTACAGTGGTTGGTCATCGATTTACCATCGCTGGAGAGTGGTGCACCATGGTACTGTTCGTTTCAAATCCATGCACGCATTTCTAAAAGTCGTACGGCACTGTTTCGCCATTTCGGACGGATGTTGCACCTTGCACCGTGGATGTTGCACCCTGTAGATATCGATTATTCGGACGGCCATAACTTCTGGCTCGTTTAGAGTTACGGGAGCCATAACCTGTCAAAACGAAGGCCTCGATGAGTTCTACGGTTTGACAGCTTTCAGCCGTCAACGTATAGATTAATGCCCAAAAAGGACAACCCGAATCTCAATCGGGTCTCGTAAGTTTTTAAACCTTCGTTTTTTCGACACATGGATTTTTACGGTAAAACGGGATTACGGTGGCTGGTCTTCGATTTACCATCGCTGGAGAGTGGTGCACCATGGTACTGTTCCGTTTCAAATCCATGCACGCATTTCTAAAAGTCGTACGACACTGTTTCGCCATTTCGGACGGATGTTGCACCTTGCACCGTGGATGTTGCACCCTATAGATATCGATTATTCGGACGGCCATAACTTCTGGCTAGTTTAGAGTTACGGGAGCCATAACCTATCAAAACGAAGGCCTCGATGAGTTCTACGGCTTTGACCACTTTCAACCGTCAATGGATAGATTAATGCCCAAAAAGGACAACCCGAATCTCAATCGGGTCTCGTAAGTTTTTTACCCTTCGTTTTTTCGACACGTGGATTTTTACGGTAAAACAGTATTACCGTGGCTGGCCTTCGATTTACCATCGTAGGAGAGTGGTGCAGCATGGTACTGTTCCGTTTCAAATCATGCACGCATTTCTAAAAGTCGTACGACACTGTTTCGCCATTTCGGACGGATGTTGCACCTTGCACCGTGGATGTTGCACCCTGTAGATATCGATTATTCGGACGGCCATAACTTGTGGTCGTTTAGAGTTACGGGAGCCATAACCTATCAAAACGAAGGCCTCGGTGAGTTCTGCGGCTTTGACAGCTTTCAGTAGTCAACGGATAGACTAATGCACAAAAAGGACAACCCGAATCTCAGTCGGGTCTCGTAAGTTTTTAACCCTTCGTTTTTTCGACACGTGGATTTTTACGGTAAAACAGGATTACAGTGGTTGGTCATCGATTTACCATCGCTGGAGAGTGGTGCACCATGGTACTGTTCCGTTTCAAATCCATGCACGCATTTCTAAAAGTCGTACGACACTGTTTCGCCATTTCGGACGGATGTTGCACCTTGCACCGTGGATGTTGCACCCTGTAGATATCGATTATTCGGACGGCCATAACTTCTGGCTCGTTTAGAGTTACGGGAGCCATAACCTGTCAAAACGAAGGCCTCGATGAGTTCTACGGTTTGACAGCTTTCAGCCGTCAACGTATAGATTAATGCCCAAAAAGGACAACCCGAATCTCAATCGGGTCTCGTAAGTTTTTAACCCTTCGTTTTTTCGACACATGGATTTTTACGGTAAAACGGGATTACGGTGGCTGGTCTTCGATTTACCAAAGCTGGAGAGTGGTGCACCATGGTACTGTTCCGTTTCAAATCCATGCACGCATTTCTAAAAGTCGTACGACACTGTTTCGCCATTTCGGACGGATGTTGCACCTTGCACCGTGGATGTTGCACCCTATAGATATCGATTATTCGGACGGCCATAACTTCTGGCTAGTTTAGAGTTACGGGAGCCATAACCTATCAAAACGAAGGCCTCGATGAGTTCTACGGCTTTGACCACTTTCAGCCGTCAATGGATAGATTAATGCCCAAAAAGGACAACCCGAATCTCAATCGGGTCTCGTAAGTTTTTTACCCTTCGTTTTTTCGACACGTGGATTTTTACGGTAAAACAGTATTACCGTGGCTGGCCTTCGATTTACCATCGTAGGAGAGTGGTGCAGCATGGTACTGTTCCGTTTCAAATCATGCACGCATTTCTAAAAGTCGTACGACACTGTTTTGCCATTTCGGACGGATGTTGCACCTTGCACCGTGGATGTTGCACCCTGTAGATATCGATTATTCGGACGGCCATTACTTGTGGTCGTTTAGAGTTACGAGAGCCATAATCTATCAAAACGAAGGCCTCGGTGAGTTCTGCGGCTTTGACAGCTTTCAGTAGTCAACGGATAGACTAATGCACAAAAAGGACAACCCGAATCTCAGTCGGGTCTCGTAAGTTTTTAACCCTTCGTTTTTTCGACACGTGGATTTTTACGGTAAAACAGGATTACAGTGGTTGGTCATTGGTTTACCATCGCTGGAGAGTGGTGCACCATGGTACTGTTCCGTTTCAAATCCATGCACGCATTTCTAAAAGTCGTACGACACTGTTTCGCCATTTCGGACGGATGTTGCACCTTGCACCGTGGATGTTGCACCCTATAGATATCGATTATTCGGACGGCCATAACTTCTGGCTCGTTTAGAGTTACGGGAGCCATAACCTGTCAAAACGAAGGCCTCGTTGAGTTCTACGGCTTTGACAGCTTTCAGCCATCAACGGATAGATTAATTCCCAAAAAGGACAACCCGAATCTCAATCGGGTCTCGTAAGTTTTTAACCCTTCGTTTTTTCGACACGTGAATTTTTAAGGTAAAACGGGATTACGGTGGCTGGTCTTCGATTTACCATCGCTGGAGAGTGGTGCACCATGGTACTGTTCCGTTTCAAATCCATGCATGCATTTCAAAAAGTCGTGCGACACTGTTTCGCCATTTCGGACGGATGTTGCACCTTGCACCGTGGATGTTGCACCCTGTAGATATCGATTATTCGGACGGCCATAACTTTTGGCTCGTTTAGAGTTACGGGAGCCATAACCTATCAAAACGAAGGCCTCGATGGCTTCTACGGCTTTGACCGCTTTCAGCCGTCAACGGATAGATTAATGCCCAAAAAGGACAACCCGAATCTCAATCGGGTCTCGTAAGTTTTTTACTCTTCGATTTTTCGACACATGAATTTTTACGGTAAAATAGGATTACCGTGGCAGGCCTTCGATTTACCATCGCTGGAGAGTGGCGCACCATGGTACTGTTCCGTTTCAAATCCATGCACACATTTCTAAAAGTCGTACGACACTGTTTCGCCATTACGGACGGATGTTGCACCTTGCACCGTGGATGTTGCACCCTGTAGATATCGATTATTCGGACGGCCATAACTTCTGGTTCGTTTAGAATTACGGGAGCCATAACCTGTCAAAACGAAGGCCTCGATGAGTTCTACGGCTTTGAAAGCTTTCAGCCGTCAATGGATAGATTAACGCCCAAAAAGGACAACCCGAATCTCAATCGGGTCTCGTAAGTTTTTTACCCTTCGTTTTTTCGACACGTGGATTTTTACGGTAAAACTGGATTACCGTGGCTGGCCTTCGATTTACCATCGCTGGAGAGTGGTGCACCATGGTACTGTTCCGTTTCAAATCCATGGACGCATTTCTAAAAGTCGTACGACACTGTTTCGCCATTTCGGACGGATGTTGCACCTTGCACCGTGGATGTTGCACCCTGTAGATATCGATTATTCGGACGGCCATAACTTCTGGCTCGTTTAGAGTTACGGGAGCCATAACCTGTCAAAACGAAGGCCTCGATGAGTTCTACGGCTTTGACAGCTTTCAGCCATCAACGGATAGATTAATGCCCAAAAAGGACAACCCGAATCTCAATCGGGTCTCGTAAGTTTTTAACCCTTCGTTTTTTCGACACGAGGATTTTTACGGTAAAACGGGATTACGGTAGCTAGTCTTCGATTTACCATCGCTGGAGAGTGGTGCACCATGGTACTGTTCTGTTTCTAACCCATGCACGCATTTCTAAAAGTCATACGGCACTGTTTCGCCATTTTGGACGGATGTTGCACCTTGCACCGTGGATGTTGCACCCTGTAGATATCGATTATTCGGACGGCCATAACTTCTGGCTCGTTTAGAGTTACGGGAGCCATAACCTGTCAAAACGAAGGCCTCGATGAGTTCTACGTCTTAGACAGCTTTCAACCGTCAACGGATAGATTAATTCCCAAAATGGACAACCCGAATCTTAATTGGGTCTCGTAAGTTTTTTACCCTTCGTTTTTTCGACATGTGGATTTTTACGGTAAAACAGGATTACCGTTGCTGGCCTTCGATTTACCATCGCTGGAGAGTGGTGCACCATGGTACTGTTCCGTTTCAAATCCATGCATGCATTTCTAAAAGTCGTACGGCACTATTTCGCCATTTCGGACGGATGTTGCACCTTGCACCGTGGATGTTGCACCCTGTAGATATCGATTATTCGGACGGCCATAACTTCTGGCTCGTTTAGAGTTACGGGAGCCATAACCTGTCAAAACGAAGGCCTCGATGAGTTCTACGGCTTTGACAGCTTTCAGCCGTCAACGGATAGATTAATGCCCAAAAAGGACAACGCGAATCTCAATCGGGTCTCGTAAGTTTTTAACCCTTCGTTTTTTCGACACATGGATTTTTACGGTAAAATGGGATTACGGTGGCTGGTCTTCGATTTACCATCGCTGCAGAGTGGTGCACCATGGTACTGTTCCGTTTCAAATCCATGCACGCATTTCTAAAAGTCGTACGACACTGTTTCGCCATTACGGACGGATGTTGCACCTTGCACCGTGGATGTTGCACCCTATAGATATCGATTATTCGGACGGCCATAACTTCTGGCTAGTTTAGATTTACGGCAGCCATAACCTATCAAAACGAAGGCCTCGATGAGTTCTACGGCTTTGACCACTTTCAGCCGTCAACAGATAGATTAATGCCCAAAAAGGACAACCCGAATCTCAATCGGGTCTCGTAAGTTTTTTACCCTTCGTTTTTTCGACACGTGTATTTTTACGGTAAAACAGTATTACCGTGGCTGGCCTTCGATTTACCATCGCAGGAGAGTGGTGCAGCATGGTACTGTTCCGTTTCAAATCATGCACGCATTTCTAAAAGTCGTACGGCACTGTTTCGCCATTTTGGACGGATGTTGCACCTTGCACCGTGGATGTTGCACCCTGTACATATCGATTATTCGGATGACCATAACTTCTGGCTCGTTTAGAGTTACGGGAGCCATAACCTGTCAAAACGAAGGCCTCATTGAGTTCTACGGCTTTGACAGCTTTCAGCCGTCAACGGATAGATTAATTCCCAAAAAGGACAACCCGAATCTCAATCGGGTCTCGTAAGTTTTTAACCCTTCGTTTTTTCGACACGTGGATTTTTACGGTAAAACTGGATTACCGTGGCTGGTCTTCGATTTACCATAGCTGGAGAGTGGTGCACCATGGTACTGTTCCGTTTCAAATACATGCATGCATTTCTAAAAGTCGTACGGCACTGTTTCGCCATTTCGGACGGATGTTGCACCTTGCACCGTGGATGTTGCACACTGTAGATATCGATTATTCGGACGGCCATAACTTCAGGCTCGTTTAGAGTTACGGGAGCCATAACCAATCAAAACGAAGGCCTCGATGAGTTCTACGGCTTTGACAGCTTTTAGCCATCAACGGATAGATTAATGCCCAAAAAGGACATCCCGAATCTCAATTGGGTCTCGTAATTTTTTTACCCTTCGTTTTTTCGACACGTGGATTTTTACGGTAAAACAGGATTACCCTTGCTGGCCATCGATTCACCATCGCTGGAGAGTGGTGCACCATGGTACTGTTCCGTTTCAAATCCATGCATGCATTTCTAAAATTCGTACGGCACTGTTTCGCCATTTCGGACGGATGTTGCACCTTGCACCGTGGATGTTGCACCCTGTTGATATCGATTATTCAGACAGCCATAACTTCTGGCTCGTTTAGAGTTTCGGTAGCCATAACCTGTCAAAACGAAGGCCTCGATGAGTTCTACGGCTTTGACAGCTTTCAGCCGTCAATGGTTAGATTAATGCCCAAAAAGGACAACGCGAATCTCAATCGGGTCTCGTAAGTTTTTTACCCTTCGTTTTTCGACACGTGGATTTTTACGGTAAAACAGGATTACGGTGGCTGATCTTCGATTTACCATCGCTGGAGAGTGGTGCACCATGGTACTGTTCCGTTACAAATCCATGCACGCATTTCTAAAAGTCGTACGACACTGTTTCGCCATTTCAGACGGATGTTGCACCTTGCTCCGTGGATGTTGCACCCTGTAGATATCGATTATTCGGACGGCCATAACTTCTGGCTCGTTTAGAGTTTCGGGAGCCATAACCTGTCAAAACGAAGGCCTTGATGAGTTCTACGGCTTTGACAGCTTTCATCCGTCAACGGATAGATTAATGCCCAAAAAGGACAACCCGAATCTCAATCGGGTCTCGTAAGTTTTATACCCTTCGTTTTTTCGACACGTGGATTTTTACGGTAAAACTGGATTACCGTGGCTGGCCTTCGATTTACCATCACTGGAGAGTGGTGCACCATGGTACTGTTCCGTTTCAAATCCATGCACGCATTTTTAAAAGTCGTACGGCACTGTTTCGGCATTTCGGACGGATGTTGCACCTTGCACCGTGGATGTTGCACCCTGTAAATATCGATTATTCGGACGGCCATAACTTCTGGCTCGTTTGGAGTTACGGGAGCCATAACCTGTCAAAATGAAGGCCTCGATGAGTTCTACGGCTTTGATAGCTTTCAACCATCAACGGATAGATTAATGCCCAAAAAGGACAACCCGAATCTCAATCGGGTCTCGTAAGTTTTTTACCCTTCGTTTTTTCGACACGTGGATTTTTAGGGTAAAACGGGATTACGTTGGTTGTTCTTCGATTTACCATCGCTGGAGAGTGGTGCATCATGCTACTGTTCCGTTTCAAATCCATGCACGCATTTCTAAAAGTCGTACGGCACTGTTTTGCCATTCCGGACGGATGTTGCACCTTGCACCGTGGATGTTGCACCCTGTAGATATCGATTATTCGGACGGCCATAACTTCTGGCTCGTTTAGAGTTACGGGAGCCATAACCTATCAAAACGAAGGCCTCGATGAGTTCTACGTCTTTGACAGCTTTTAGCCGTCAACGGATAGATTAATGCCCAAAAAGGACATCTCGATCTCAATTGGGTCTCGTAAGTTTTTTACCCTTCGTTTTTTCGACACGTGGATTTTTACGGTAAAACAGGATTACCGTTGCTGGCCTTCGATTTACCATCGCTGGAGAGTGGTGCACAATGGTACTGTTCCGTTTCAAATCCATGCATGCATTTCTAAAATTCGTACGGCACTGTTTCGCCATTTCGGACGGATGTTGCACCTTGCACCGTGGATGTTGCACCCTGTAGATATCGATTATTCAGACGGCCATAACTTCTGGCTCGTTTAGAGTTTCGGGAGTCATAACCTGTCAAAACGAAGGCCTCAATGAGTTCTACGGCTTTGACAGCTTTCAGCTGTCAACGGATAGATTAATGCCCAAAAAGGACAACCCGAATCACAATCGGGTCTCGTAAGTTTTTTACCCTTCATTTTTTCGACACGTGGATTTTTACGGTAAAACAGGATTACGGTGGCTGGTCTTCGATTTACCATCGCTGGAGAGTGGTGCACCATGGTACTGTTCCATTTCAAACCCATGCACGCATTTCTAAAAGTTGTACGGCACTGTTTCGCCATTTCGGATGGATGTTGCACCCTGTAGATATCGATTATTCGGACGACCATAACTTCTGGCTCGTTTAGAGTAACGGGAGCCATAACCTGTCAAAACGAAGGCCTCGATGAGTTCTACGGCTTTGACAGCTTTCAGCCGTCAACGTATAGATTAATGCCCAAAAAGGACATTCCGAATCTCAATCTGGTCTCGTAAGTTTTTTACCCTTCGTTTTTTCGACACGTGGATTTTTACGGTAAAAAAGGATTACCGTGGCTGATCTTCGATTTACCATCGCTGGAGAGTGGTGCACCATGGTACTGTTCCATGTCAAATCCATGCACGCATTTCTAAATGTCGTACGGCACTGTTTCTCCATTTCGGACGGATGTTGCACCTTGCACCGTGGATGTTGAACATTGTAGATATCGATTATTCGGACGGCCATAACTTCTGGCTCGTTTAGAGTTACGGGAGCCATAACCTGTCAAAACGAAGGCCTCGATGAGTTCTACGGCTCTGACGGCTTTCAGCCGTGAACGGATAGATTAATGCACAAAAAGGACAACCCGAATCTCAATCGGATCTCGTAAGATTTTTACCCTTCGTTTTTTCGACAGGTGGATTTTTACAGTAAAACTAGATTACCGTGGCTGGCCTTCGATTTACCATCACTGGAGAGTAATGCACCAGGTACTGTTCCGTTTCAAATCAATGCACGCATTTCTAAAAGTCGTACGGCACTGTTTCGCCATTTCGGACGGATGTTGCACCTTGCACCGTGGATGTTGCACCCTGTAGATATCGATTATTCGGACGGCCATAACTTCTGGCTCGTTTAGAGTTACGGGAGCCATAACCTATCAAAACGAAGGCCTCGATGACTTCTACGGCTTTGACCGCTTTCAGCCGTCAACGGATAGATTAATGCCCAAAAAGGACAACCCGAATCTCAATCGGGTCTCGTAAGTTTTTAACCCTTCGTTTTTTCGACGCGTGGATTTTTACGGTAAAACGGGATTACGGTGGCTGGTCTTTGATTTACCATCGCTGGAGAGTGGCGCACCATGGTACTGTTCCGTTTTAAATCCATGCACGCATTTCTAAAAGGCGTACGGCACTGTTTCGCCATTTCGGACGGATGTTGCACCTTGCACCGTGGATGTTGCACCCTGTAGATATCGATTATTCGAACGGCCATAAATTCTGGCTCGTTTAGAGTTACTCGAGCCATAACCTGTCAAAACGAAGGCCTCGATGAGTTCTACGGCTTTGACCGCTTTCAGCCGTCAACGGATAGATTAATGCCCGAAAAGGACATTCCGAATCTCAATCTGGTCTCGTAAGTTTTTTACCCTTCGTTTTTTCGACACGTGGGTTTTTACGGTAAAAAAGGATTACCGTGGCTGATCTTCGATTTACCATCGCTGGAGAGTGGTGCACCATGGTACTGTTCCATGTCAAATCCATGCACGCATTTCTAAATGTCGTACGGCACTGTTTCGCCATTTCGGACGGATGTTGCACCTTGCACCGTGGATGTTGAACACTGTAGATATCGATTATTCGGACGGCCATAACTTCTGGCTCGTTTAGGGTTACGGGAGCCATAACCTGTCAAAACGAAGGCCTCGATGAGTTCTACGGCTCTGACGGCTTTCAGCCGTCAACGGATAGATTAATGCGCAAAAAGGACAACCCGAATCTCAATCGGATCTCGTAAGATTTTTACCCTTCGTTTTTTCGACACGTGGATTTTTACGGTAAAACTAGATTACCATGGCTGGCCTTCGATTTACCATCGCTGGAGAGTAATGCGCCAGGTACTGTTCCATTTCAAATCAATGCACGCATTTCTAAAAGTCGTACGGCACTGTTTCGCCATTTCGGACGGATGTTGCACCTTGCACCGTGGATGTTGCACCCTGTAGATATCGATTATTCGGACGGCCACAACTTCTGGCTCGTTTAGAGTTACGGGTGCCATAACCTATCAAAACGAAGGCCTCGATGACTTCTACGGCTTTGACCACTTTCAACCGTCAACGGATAGATTAATGCCCAAAAAGGACAACCCGAATCTCAATCGGGTCTCATAAGTTTTTTACCCTTCGTTTTTTCGACACATGGATTTTTATGGTAAAATAGGATTACGGTGGCTGGTCTTAGGATTACCATCGCTGGAGTGTGGTGCACCATGGTACCGTTCCGTTTCGAATCCGTGCACGCATTTCTAAAAGTCGTACGGCACTGTTTCTCCATTTCGGACGGATGTTGCACCTTGCACCGTGGATATTGCACCCTGTAGATATCGATTATTCGGACGGCCATAACTTCTGGCTCGTTTAGAGTTACGGGAGCCATAACATATCAAAACGAAGAACTCGATGAGTTCTACGGCTTTGATTGCTTTCAACTGTCAACGGATAGATTAATGCCCAAAAAGGACAACCCGAATCTCAATCGGGTCTCGTAAGTTTTTTACCGTTCGTTTTTTCGACACGTGGATTTTTACGGTAAAATAGGATTACGGTGGCTGGTCTTTGATTTACCATCGCTGGAGAGTGGTGCACCAAGTACTGTTCCATTTCAAATCCATGCACGCATTTCAAAAAGTCTTACAGCACTTTTTCGCCATTTCGGACGGATGTTGCACCTTGCACCGTGGATGTTGCACCCTGTAGATATCGATTATTCGGACGGCCATAACTTCTGGCTCGTTTACAGTTACGGGAGCCATAACATGTCAAAACAAAGGACTCGATGAGTTCTACGGCTTTGACAGCTTTCAACCGTCAACGGATAGATTAGTGCCCAAAAAGGACAACCCGAATCTTAATCGGGTCTCGTAAGTTTTTTACCGTTTGTTTTTTCGACACGTGGATTTTTACGGTAAAACAGTGTTACGTTGGCTGGTCTTCGATTTACCATCGTTGGAGAGTGGTGCACCATGGTACTGTTCCGTTTCAAATCCATGCACGCATTTCTAAAAGTCGTACGGCACTGTTTCGCCATTTCGGACGGATGTTGCACCTTGCACCGTGGATGTTGCACCCTGTAGATATCGATTATTCGGACGACCATAACTTCTGCCTCGTTTAGAGTTACGGGAGCCATAACCTATCAAAACGAAGGCCTCGATGAGTTCTACGGCTTCGACAGCTTTCAGCCGTCAACGGATAGATTAATTCCCAAAAAGGACAACCCGAATCTCAATCGGGTCTCGTAAGTTTTTAACCCTTCGTTTTTTCGACGCGTGGATTTTTACGGTAAAACGGGATTACGGTGGCTGGTCTTCCATTTACCATCGCTGGAGAGTGGTGCACCATGGTACTATTCCATTTCAAATCCATGCACGCATTTCTAAAAGTCGTACGGCAGTGTTTCGCCATTTCGGACGGATGTTGCACCTCGCACCGTGGATGTTGCACCCTGTAGATATCGATTATTCGGACGGCCATAACTTCTGGCTCGTTTAGAGTTACGGGAGCCATAACCTGTCAAAACAAAGGCCTCGATGAGTTCTACGGCTTTGACCGCTTTCAGCCGTCAATGGATAGATTAATGCCCAAAAAGGACAACCCGAATCTCAATCGGGTCTCGTAAGTTTTTTACCCTTCGTTTTTTCAACACGTGGATTTTTACGGTAAAACTGGATTACCGTGGCTGGCCTTCGATTTACCATCGCTGGAGAGTGGTGCACCAGGCACTGTTCCGTTTCAAATCCATGCACGCATTTCTTAAAGTCGTACGACACTTTTTCGCCATTTCGGACGGATGTTGCACCTCGCACCGTGGATGTTGCACCCTTTAGATATCGATTATTCGGACGGCCATAACTTCTGGCTCGTTTACAGTTACGGGAGCCATAACATGTCAAAACGAAGGACTCGATGAGTTCTACGTCTTTGACAGCTTTCAACCTTCAACGGATAGATTTGTGCCCAAAAAGGACAACCCGAATCTTAATCGGGTCTTGTAAGTTTTTTACGTTCGTTTTTTCGACACGTGGATTTTTACGGTAAAACAGGATTACGTTGGCTGGTCTTCGATTTACCATCGCTGGAGAGTGGTGCACCATGGTACTGTTCCTTTTCAAATCCATGCACGCATTTCTAAAAGTCGTACGGCACTGTTTCGCCATTTCGGACGGATGTTGCACCTTGCACCGTGGATGCTGCACCCTGTAGATATCGATTATTCGGACGACCATAACTTCTGGCTCGTTTAGAGTTACGGGAGCCATAACCTGTCGAAACGAAGGCCTCGATGACTTCTACGGCTTTGACAGCTTTCAGCCGTCAACGGATAGATTAATTCCCAAAAAGGACAACCCGAATCTCAATCGGGTCTCGTAAATTTTTAACCCTTCGTTTTTTCGACACGTGGATTTTTACGGTAAAACGGGATTATGGTGGCTGGTCTTCGATTTACCATCGCTGGAGAGTGGTGCACCATGGTACTGTTCCGTTTTAAATCCATGCATGCATTTCTAAAAGTCGTGCGACACTGTCTCGCCATTTCGGACGGATGTTGCACCTTGCACCGTGGATGTTGCACCCTGTAGATATCGATTATTCGGACAGCCATAACTTCTGGCTCGTTTAGAGTTACGGGAGCCATAACCTGTCAAAACAAAGGCCTCGATGAGTTCTACGGCTTTGACCGCTTTCAGCCGTCAATGGATAGATTAATGCCCAAAAAGGACAACCCGAATCTCAATCTGGTCTCGTAAGTTTTTTACCCTTCGTTTTTTCGACACGTGGATTTTTACGGTAAAAAAGGATTACCGTGGCTGGCCTTTGAATTACCATCGCTGGAGAGTGGTGCACCATGGTACTGTTCCGTTTCAAATCCATGCACGCATTTCTAAAAGTCGTACGGCAGTTTTTCGCCATTTCGGACGGATGTTGCACCTTGCACCGTGGATGTTGAACCCTGTAGATACCGATTATTCGGACGGCCATAACTTCTGCCTCGTTTAGAGTTACGGGAGCCATAACCTATCAAAACGAAGGCCTCGATGACTTCTACGGCTTTGACAGCTTTCAGCCGTCAACGGATAGATTAATGCCCAAAAAGGACCACCCGAATCTCAATCGGGTCTCGTAAGTTTTTTACCCTTCGTTTTTTCGACACGTGGATTTTTACGGTAAAACAGGATCACCGTGGCTGGCCTTCGATTTACCATCGCTGGAGTGTGGTGCACCATGGTATTGTTCCGTTTCAAATCCATGCACGCATTTCTAAAAGTCGTACGGCACCGTTTCGCCATTTCAGACGGATGTTGAACCTTGCACCGTGGATGTTGCACCCTGTAGATATCGATTATTCGGACGGCCATAACTTCTGGCTCGTTTAGAGCTACGGGAGCCATAACATCTCCAAACGAAGACCTCGATGAGTTCTACAGCTTTGATAGCTTTCAACCGTCAATGGATAGATTAATGCCCAAAAAGGACAACCCGAATCTCAATCGGGTCTCGTAAGTTTTTTACCCTTCGTTTTTTCGACACGTGGATTTTTACGGTAAAACAGAATTACCGTGGCAGGCCTTCGATTTACCATCGCTGAAGAGTGGTGCACCATGGTACTGTTCCGTTTCAAACCCATGCACACATTTCTAGAATTCGTACGGCACTGTTTCTCCATTTCAGAAGGATGTTGCACCTTGCACCGTGGATGTTGCACCCTGTAGATATCGATTATTCGGACGGCCATAACTTCTGGCTCGTTTAGAGTTACGGGAGCCATAACCTGTCAAAACGAAGTCCTCGATGAGTTCTACGGCTTTGACAGCTTTCAGCCATCAATGGATAGATTAATGCCCAAAAAGGACAACCCGAATCTCAATCGGGTCTCGTAAGTTTTTTACCCTTCGTTTTTTCGACACGTGGATTTTTACGGTAAAACAGGATTACGGTGGCTGGTCTTCGATTTACCATCGCTGCAGAGTGGTGCACCATGGTACTGTTCCGTTCCAAATCCATGCACGCATTTCTAAAAGTCGTACGACACTGTTTCGCCATTTCGGACTGATGTTGCACCTTGCACCGTGGATGTTGCTCCCTGTAGATATCGATTATACGGACGACGATAACTTCTGGCTCGTTTAGAGTTACGAGAGCCATAACCTGTAAAAACGAAGGCCTCGATGAGTTCTACGGCTTTGACAGCTTTCAGCCATCAACGGATAGATTAATGCCCGAAAAGGACAACCCGAATCTCAATCGGGTCTCGTAAGTTTTTTACCCTTCGTTTCATCGACACGTGGATTTTTACGGTAAAACAGGATTACGTTGGCTGGTCTTCGATTTACCATCGCTGGAGAGTGGTGTACCATGGTACTACTCCGTTTCAAACCCATGCACGCATTTCTATAAGTCGTACGACACTGTTTCGCCATTTCGTACGGATGTTGCACCTTACACCGTGGATGTTGCACCCTGTAGATATCGATTATTCGGACGGCCATGACTTCTGGCTCGTTTAGAGTTACGGGAGCCACAACCTGTCAGAACGAAGGCCTCGATGAGTTCTACGGCTTTGACAGCTTTCGGCCGTCAACGGACATATTAATGCCCAAAAAGGACAAACCGAATCTCAATCGTGTCTCGTAATTTTTTACCCTTCGTTTTTTCGACACGTGGATTTTTACGGTAAAACAGGATTACCGTGGCTGGCCTTCGATTTACC
Organism: Allium cepa; assembly: GCA_030765085.1. Lineage (NCBI taxonomy): Eukaryota > Viridiplantae > Streptophyta > Magnoliopsida > Asparagales > Amaryllidaceae > Allium > Allium cepa. The sequence goes on along the minus strand of CM060946.1, from coordinate 450,779,613 downwards.
ATCGCTGGAGAGTGGTGCACCATGGTACTGTTCTGTTTCAAATCCATGCACGCGTTTCTAAAAGTCGTACGGCACTGTTTCGCCATTTCGGACGGATGTTGCACCTTGCACCGTGGATGTTGCACCCTGTAGATATCCATTATTCAGACGACCATAACTTCTGGCTCATTTAGAGTTACGGGAGCCATAACATGTCAAAACGAAGGCCTCGATGAGTTCTACGACTTTGACAGCTTTCAACCGTCAACGGATAGATTAATGCCCAAAAAGGACAACCCGAATCTCAATCGGGTCTCGTAAGTTTTTTACCTTTCGTTTTTTTCGACACGTGGATTTTTACGGTAAAACAGGATTACCGTGGTTGGCCTTCGATTTACCATCGCTGGAGAGTGGTGCACCATGGTACTGTTCCGTTTCAAACCCATGCACGCATTTCTAAATGTCGTACGGCATTGTTTCGCCATTTCGGACGGATGTTGAACCTTGCACCTTGGATGTTGCACCCTGTAGATATCGATTATTCGGACGGCCATAACTTCTGGCTCGTTTAGAGTTACGGGAGCCATAACCTGTCTAAACGAAGGCCTCGATGAGTTCTACGGCTTTGACAGCTTTCAGACGTCAACGGATAGATTAATGCCCAAAAAGGACAACCCGAATCTCAATCGGGTCTCGTATGTTTTTTACCCTTCGTTTTTTCGACACGTGGATTTTTACGGCAAAACAGGATTACGGTGGCTGGTCTTCGATTTACCATCGCTGGAGAGTGGTGCACCATGGTACTGTTCCGTTTCAAATCCAAGCACGCATTTCTAAAAGTCGTACGACACTGTTTCGCCATTTCGGACGGATGTTGCACCTTGCACCGTGGATGTTGCACTCTGTAGATATCGATTATACGGACGACCATAACTTCTGGCTCGTTTAGAGTTACGAGAGCCATAACCTGTCAAAACGAAGGCCTCGATGAGTTCTACGGCTTTGACAGCTTTCAGCCGTCAACGGATAGATTAATGCCGAAAAAGGACAACCCGAATCTCAATCGGGTCTCGTAAGTTTTTTACCCTTCGTTTTTTTGACACGTGGATTTTTACGGTAAAATGGGATTACCGTGGCCCGTCTTCGACTTCCCATCGCTGGAGAGTGATGCATCATGGTAGTGTTCCATATCAAATCCATGCACGCATTTCAAAAAGTCGTACGGCGCTGTTTCGCCATTTCGGACGGATGTTGCACCTTGCACCGTGGATGTTGCACCCTGTGGATATCGATTATTCGGACGGCCATAACTTCTGGCTCGTTTAGAGTTGCGGGAGCCATAACCTGTCAAAACAAAGGCCTCGATGAGTTCTATGGCTTTGACAGCTTTCAACCGTCAACGGATAGATTAATGCCCAAAAAGGACAACCCGAATCTCAATCCGGTCTTGTAAGTTTTTTACCCTTCGTTTTTTCGACACGTGGATTTTTACGGTAAAACAGGATTACCGTGGCTGGCCTTCAATTTACCATCGCTGAAGAGTGGTGCACCATGGTACTGTTCCGTTTCAAATCCATTTCTAAAAGTCGTACGACACTGTTTCGCCATTTCGGACGGATGTTGCACGTTGCACCGTGGATGTTGCACCCTGTAGATATCGATTATTCGTACGGCCATAACTTCTGGCAAGTTTAGAGTTTCGGGAGCCATAACCTGTCAAAACGAAGGCCTCGATGAGTTCTACGGCTTTTACAGCTTTCATACGTCAACGGATAGATTAATGCCCAAAAAGGACAACCCGAATCTCAATCGGGTCTCGTTAGTTTTTTACACCTCGTTTTTTCGACACGTGGATTTTTACGGTAAAACAGGATTACGGTGGCGGGTCTTCGATTTACCATCGCTGGAGAGTGGTGCACTATGGTACTGTTCCGTTTCAAATCCATGCACGCATTTCTAAAAGTCGTACGACACTGTTTCGCCATTTCGGACGGATGTTGCACTCTGTAGATATCGATTATACGGACGACCATAACTTCTGGCTCGTTAAGAGTTACGAGAGCCATAACCTGTCAAAACGAAGGCCTCGATGAGTTCTACGGCTTTGACAGCTTTCAGCCGTCAAAGGATAGATTAATGCCCAAAAAGGACAACCCGAATCTTAATCGGGTCTCGTAAGTTTTTTACCCTTCGTTTTTTCGACACGTGGATTTTTACGGTAAAACGGGATTACCGTGGCCCGTCTTCGACTTCCCATCGCTGGAGAGTGATGCACCATGGTACTATTCCAGATCAAATCAATGCACGCATTTCTAAAACTCGTACGACACTGTTTCGCCATTTCGGACGGATGTTGCACCTTGCACCGTGGATGTTGCACTCTGTAGATATCGATTATACGGACGACCATAACTTCTGGCTCGTTTAAAGTTACGAGAGCCTTAACCTGTCAAAACGAAGGCCTCGATGAGTTCTACGGCTTTGACAGCTTTCAGCCGTCAACGGATAGATTAATGCCCAAAAAGGACAACCCGAATCTCAATCGGGTCTCGTAAGTTTTTAACCCTTCGTTTTTCCGACACGTGGATTTTTACGGTAAAACGGGATTGCCGTGGCCCGTCTTCGACTTCCCATGGCTGAAGAGTGGTGCACCATGGTAGTGTTCCGTTTCAAATCCATGCACGCATTTCAAAAAGTCGTACGGCACTGTTTCGCCATTTCGGATGGATGTTGCACCTTGCACCGTGGATGTTGCACCCTATGAATATCGATTATTCGGACGTCCATAACTTCTGGCTCGTTTAGAGTAACGGGATCTATAACCTGTCAAAACAAAGGCCTCGATGAGTTTTACGGCTTTGACCGCTTTCAGCCGTCAACGGATATATTAATGCCCAAAAAGGACAACCCGAATCTCAATCGGGTCACGTAAGTTTTTTACTCTTCGTTTTTTCGACACGTGGATTTTTACGGTAAAACAGGATTACCGTGGCTGGCCTTCGTTTTACCATCGCTGGAGAGTGGTGCACCGTGGTACTGTTCCGTTTCAAATCCATGCACACATTTCTAAAAGTCGTACGGCACTGTTTCGCCATTTCGGACGGATGTTGCACCTTGCACCGTGGATGTTGCACCTTGTAGATATCGATTATTCGGACGGCCATAACTTCTGGCACGTTTAGAGTTACGGGAGCCATAACATGTCAAAACGAATGCCTCGATGAGTTCTACAGCTCTGACAGCTTTCAGCCGTGAACGGATAGATTAATGCCCAATAAGGACAACCCGAATCTCAATCGGATCTCGTAAGTTTTTTACCGTTCATTTTTTCGACACGTGGATTTTTACGGTAAAACAGGATTACGGTTGCTGGTCTTCGATTTACCATCGCTGGAAAGTGGTGCACCACGGTACTGTTCCGTTTCAAATCCATGAACGCATTTCTAAAAGTCGTACGGCACTGTTTCTCCATTTCGGACGGATGTTGCACCTTGCACCGTGGATGTTGCACCCTGTAGATATCGATTATTCGGACGACCATAACTTCTGGCTCGTTTAGAGTTACGGGAGCCATAACCTGTCAAAACGAAGGCCTCGATGAGTTCTACGGCTTTGACAGCTTTCAGCCGTCAACGGATAGATTAATGCCCAAAAAGGACAACCCGAATCTCAATCGGGTCTCGTAAGTTTTTACCCTTCTTTTTTCGACACGTGGATTTTTACGGTAAAACAGGATTACGGTGGCTGGTCTTCGATTTACCATCGCTGGAGAGTGGTGTACCATGGTACTGTTCCGTTTCAAACCCATGCACGCATTCGTATAAGTCGTACGGCACTGTTTCACCATTTCGTACGGATGTTCCATCTTACACCGTGGATGTTGCACCCTGTAGATATCGATTATTCAGACGGCCATAACTTCTGGCTCGTTTAGAGTTACGGGAGCCATAACCTGTCAGAACGAAGGCCTAGATGAGTTCTACGGCTTTGACAGCTTTCAGCCGTCAACGGATAGATTAATGCTCAAAAAGGACAACCCAAATCTCAATCGTGTCTCGTAAGTTTTTTACCCTTTGTTTTTTTGACACGTGGATTTTTACGGTAAAACAGGATTACCGTGGCTGGCCTTCGATTTACCATCGCTGGAGAGTGGTGCACCATGGTACTGTTCCGTTTCAAATCCATGCACGCATTTCTAAAAGTCGTACGGCACTGTTTTGCCATTTCGGACGGATGTTGCACCTTGCACCGTGGATGCTGCACCCTGTAGATATCGATTATTCAGACGGCCATAACTTCTGGCTCGTTTAGAGTTACGGGAGCCATAACATGTCAAAACGAAGGCCTCGATGAGTTCTACGGGTTTGACAGCTTTCAACCATCAACGGATAGATTAATGCCCAAAAAGGACAACCCGAATCTCAATCGGGTCTCGTAAGTTTTTAACCCTTCGTTTTTTCGACACGTGGATTTTTACGGTAAAACGGGATTATGGTGGCTGGTCTTTGATTTACCATCGCTGGAGAGTGGTGCACCATGGTACTGTTCCGTTTTAAATCCATGCATGCATTTCTAAAAGTCGTACGACACTGTCTCGCCATTTCGGACGGATGTTGCACCTTGCACCGTGGATGTTGCACCCTGTAGATATCGATTATTCGGACGGCCATAACTTCTGGCTCGTTTAGAGTTACGGGAGCCATAACCTGTCAAAACAAAGGCCTCGATGAGTTCTACGGCTTTGACCGCTTTCAGCCGTCAATGGATAGATTAATGCCCAAAAAGGACAACCCGAATCTCAATCTGGTCTCGTAAGTTTTTTACCCTTCGTTTTTTCGACACGTGGATTTTTACGGTAAAAAAGGATTATCGTGGCTGGCCTTTGAATTACCATCGCTGGAGAGTGGTGCATCATGGTACTGTTCCGTTTCAAATCCATGCACGCATTTCTAAAAGTCGTACGGCACTTTTTCGCCATTTCGGACGGATGTTGCACCTTGCACCGTGGATGTTGAACCCTGTAGATACCGATTATTCGGACGGCCATAACTTCTGGCTCGTTTAGAGTTACGGGAGCCATAACCTATCAAAACGAAGGCCTCGATGACTTCTACGGCTTTGACCACTTTCAGCCGTCAACGGATAGATTAATGCCCAAAAAGGACCACCCGAATCTCAATCGGGTCTCGTAAGTTTTTTACCCTTCGTTTTTTCGACACGTAGATTTTTACGGTAAAACAGGATCACCGTGGCTGGCCTTCGATTTACCATCGCTGGAGTGTGGTGCACCATGGTACTGTTCCGTTTCAAATCCTTGCACGCATTTCTAAAAGTCGTACGGCACCGTTTCGCCATTTCAGACGGATGTTGAACCTTGCACCGTGGATGTTGCACCCTGTAGATATCGATTATTCGGACGGCCATAACTTCTGGCTCGTTTAGAGCTACGGGAGCCATAACATCTCAAAACGAAGACCTCGATGAGTTCTACAGCTTTGATAGCTTTCAACCGTCAATGGATAGATTAATGCCCAAAAAGGACAACCCGAATCTCTATCAGGTCTCGTAAGTTTTTTACCCTTCGTTTTTTCGACACGTGGATTTTTACTGTAAAACAGAATTACCGTGGCTGGCCTTCGATTTACCATCGCTAAAGAGTGGTGCACCATGGTACTGTTCCATTTCAAACCCATGCACACATTTCTAGAATTCGTACGGCACTGTTTCGCCATTTCGGAAGGATGTTGCACCTTGCACCGTGGATGTTGCACACTGTAGATATCGATTATTCGGACGGCCATAACTTCTGGCTCGTTTAGAGTTACGGGAGCCATAACCTGTCAAAACAAAGGCCTCGATGAGTTCTACGGCTTTGACAGCTTTCAGACGTCAATGGATAGATTAATGCCCAAAAAGGACAACCCGAATCTCAATCGGGTCTCATAAGTTTTTTACCCTTCGTTTTTTCGACACGTGGATTTTTACGGTAAAACAGGATTACGGTGGCTGGTCTTCGATTTACCATCGCTGGAGAGTGGTGCACCATGGTACTGTTCCGTTTCAAATCCATGCACGCATTTCTAAAAGTCGTACGACACTGTTTCGCCATTTCGGACGGATGTTGCACCTTGCACCGTGGATGTTGCACCCTGTAGATATCGATTATACGGACGACCATAACTTCTGGCTCGTTTAGAGTTACAGGAGCCATAACCTGTCAAAACAAAGTCCTCGATGAGTTCTACAGTTTTGACAGCTTTCAACCGTCAACGGATAGACTAATTCCCAAAAAGGACAACCCGAATCTCAATCGGGTCTCGTAAGTTTTTTACCCTTCGTTTTTTCGACACGTGGATTTTTACGGTAAAACGGGATTACCGTGGCCCGTCTTCGACTTCCCATCGCTGGAGAGGGGTGCACCATGGTAGTGTTCCGTTTCAAATCCGTACACGCATTTCAAAAAGTCGTACGGCACTGTTTCGCCATTTCGGACGGATGTTGCACCTTGCACCATGGATGTTGCACCCTGTGGATATCGATTATTCGGACGGCCATAACTTCTGGCTCGTTTAGCGTTACGGGAGCCATACCAGTCAAAACAAAGGCCTCGATGAGTTCTACGGCTTTGACAGCTTTCAGCCGTCAACGGATAGATTAATGCCCAAAAAGGACAACTCGAATCTCAATCGGGTCTCGTAAGTTTTTTACCCTTCGTTTTTTCGACACGTGGATTTTTACGGTAAAACAGGATTACCGTGGCTGGCCTTCGATTTACCATCGCTGGAGAGTGGTGCACCATGGTACTGTTCCGTTTCAAACCCATGCACGCATTTCTAAACGTCGTACGACACTGTTTCGCCATTTCGGACGGATGTTGAACCTTGCACCATGGATGTTGCACACTGTAGATATCGATTATTCGAACGGCCATAACTTCTGGCTCGTTTAGAGTTACGGGAGCCATAACCTGTCAAAACGAAGGCCTCGATGAGTTCTACGGCTTTGACAACTTTCATACATCAACGGATAGATTAATGCCCAAAAAGGACAACCCGAATCTCAATCGGGTCTCGTAAGTTTTTTACCCTTCGTTTTTTCGACACGTGGATTTTTTCGGTAAAACAGGATTACGGTGGCTGGTCTTCGATTTACCATCGCTAGAGAGTGGTGCACCATGGTACTGTTCTGTTTCAAATCCATGCACGCATTTCTAAATGTCGTACGACACTGTTTCGCCATTTCGGACGGATGTTGCACCTTGCACCGTGGATGTTGCACCCTGTAGATATCGATTATACGGACGACCATAACTTCTGGCTCGTTTAGAGTTACGGGAGCCATAACCTGTCAAAACGAAGGCCTCGATGAGTTCTACAGCTTTGACAGCTTTCAGCCGTCAACGGATAGATTAATTCCCAAAAAGGACAACCCGAATCTCAATCGGGTCTCGTAAGTTTTTTACCCTTCGTTTTTTCGACACGTGGATTTTTACGGTAAAACGGGATTACCGTGGCCCGTCTTCGACTTCCCATCGCTGGAGAGGGGTGCACCATGGTAGTGTTCCGTTTCAAATCCATACACGCATTTCAAAAAGTCGTACGGCACTGTTTCGCCATTTCGGACGGATGTTGCACCTTGCACCGTGGATGTTGCACCCTGTGCATATCGATTATTCGGACGGCCATAACATCTGGCTCGTTTAGAGTTACGGGAGCCATAACCAGTCAAAACAAAGGCCTCGATGAGTTCTATGGCTTTGACAGCTTTCAACCATCAACGGATAGATTAATGCCCAAAAAGGACAACTCGAATCTCAATCGGGTCTCGTAAGTTTTTTACCCTTCGTTTTTTCGACACGTGGATTTTTACGGTAAAACAGGATTACTGTGGCTGGCCTTCGATTTACCATTGCTGGAGAGTGGTGCACCATGGTACTGTTCCGTTTCAAACCATGCACGCATTTCTAAAAGTCGTACGGCACTGTTTCGCCATTTCGGACGGATGTTGCACCTTGCACCGTGGATGTTGCACCCCATAGATATCAATTATTCGGACGGCCATAACTTCTGGCTCGTTTAGAGTTACGGGAGCCATAACCTGTCAAAACGAAGGCCTCGATGAGTTCTACGGCTTTGACAGCTTTCAGCCGTCAACGGATAGATTAATGCCCAAAAAGGACAACCCGAATCTCAATCGAGTCTCGTAAGTTTTTTACCCTTCGTTTTTTCGACACGTGGATTTTTACGGTAAAACAGGATTACCGTGGCTGGCCTTCGATTTACCATCGCTGGAGAGTGGTGCACCATGGTACTGTTCCGTTTCAAATCCATGCACACATTTCTAAAAGTCGTACGACACTGTTTCGCCATTTCGGACGGATGTTGCACCTTGCACCGTGAATGTTGCACCCTGTAGATATCGATTATTCGGACGACCATAACTTCTGGCTCGTTTAGAGTTACGGGAGCCATAACCTGTCAAAACGAAGGCCTCGATGAGTTCTACGGCTTCGACAGCTTTCAGCCGTCAACGGATAGATTAATGCCCAAAAAGGACAACCCAAATCTCAATCGGGTCTCGTAAGTTTTTAACCCTTCGTTTTTTTGACACGTGGATTTTTACGGTGAAACGGGATTACGGTGGCCGATCTTCAATTTACCATCGCTGGAGAGTGGTGCACCATGGTGCTGTTCCGTTTTAAATCCATGCACGCATTCCTAAAAGTCGTACGACACTGTTTCGCCATTTCGGACGGATGTTGCACCTCGCACCGTGGATGTTGCACCCTATAGATATCGATTATTCGGACGGCCATAACTTCTGGCTCGTTTAGAGTTACGGGAGCTATACCCTGTCAAAACGAAGGCCTCGATGAGTTCTACGGCTTTGACCACTTTCAGCCCTCAACAGATAGATTAATGCCCAAAAAGGACAACCCGAATCTCAATTTGGTCTCGTAAGTTTTTTACCCTTCGTTTTTTCGACACGTGGATTTTTACGGCAAAAAGGATTACCTTGGCTAGCCTTCGATTTACCATCGCTGGAGAGTGGTGCACCATGGTACTGTTCCGTTTCAAATCCATGCACGCATTTCTAAAAGTCGTACGGCACTGTTTCGCCATTTCGGACGGATGTTGCACCTTGCACCGTGGATGTTGCACCCTGTAGATATCGATTATTTGGAAGGCCATAACTTCTGGCGCGTTTAGAGTTACGGGGGCCATAACCTGTCAAAACGAAGGCCTCGATGAGTTCTACGGCTTTGACAGCTTTCAGCCGTCAACGGGTAGATTAATGCCCAAAAAGGACAACCTGAATCTCAATCGGGTCTCGTAAGTTTTTTACCGTTCGTTTTTGCGACACGTGGATTTTTACGGTAAAACTGGATTACCGTGGCTGGCCTTCGATTTACCATCGCTGGAGAGTGGTGCACCAGGTACTGTTCCGTTTCAAATCCATGCATGCATTTCTAAAAGTCGTACGGCACTGTTTCGCCATTTCGGACGGATGTTGCACCTTGCACTGTGGAAGTCGCACCCTGTAGATATCAATTATTCAGACGGCCATAACTTCTGGTTCGTTTAGAGTTACGGGAGCCATAACATGTCAAAACGAAGGCCTCGATGAGTTCTACGGCTTTGATAGCTTTCAACCGTCAACGGATAGATTAATGCCCAAAAAGGACAACCCGAATCTCCATCGGGTCTCGTAAGTTTTTTACCCTTCGTTTTTTTCGACACGTGGATTTTTACGGTAAAACAGGATTACCGTGGCTGGCCTTCGATTTACCATCGCTGGAGAGTGGTGCACCATGGTACTGTTCCGTTTCAAACCCATGCACGCGTTTCTAAACCTCGTACGACACTGTTTCGCCATTTCGGACGGATGTTGAACCTTGCACCGTGGATGTTGCACCCTGTAGATATCGATTATTCGGACGGCCATAACTTCTGGCTCGTTTAGAGTTACGGGAGCCATAACCAGTCAAAACGAAGGCCTCGATGAGTTCTACGGGTTTGACAGCTTTCAGACGTCAACGGATAGATTAATGCCCAAAAAGGACAACCCGAATCTCAATCGGGTCTCGTAAGTTTTTTACCCTTCGTTTTTTCGACACGTGGATTTTTACGGTAAAACGGGATTACGGTGGCTGGTCTTCGACTTCCCATCGCTGGAGAGTGGTGCACCATTGTACTGTTCCGTTTTTGTACTGTTCCGTTTCAAATCCATGCACGCATTTCAAAAAGTCGTACGACACTGTTTCGCCATTTCGGACGGATGTTGCACCTTGCACCGTGGATGTTGCACCCTGTAGATATCGATTATACGGACGACCATAACTTCTGGCTCGTTTAGAGTTACGGGAGCCATAACCTGTCAAAACGAAGGCCTCGATGAGTTCTACGGCTTTGATAGCTTTCAGCCGTCAACGGATAGACTAATTCCCAAAAAGGACAACCCGAATCTCAATCCAGTCTTGTAAGTTTTTTACCCTTCGTTTTTTTGACACGTGGATTTTTACGGTAAAACGGGATTACGGTGGCCCGTCTTCGACTTCCCATCGCTGGAGAGTGGTGCACCACGGTAGTGTTCCATTTTAAATCCATGCACGCATTTCGAAAAGTCGTACGGCACTGTTTCGCCATTTCGGACGGATGTTGCACCTTGCACCGTGGATGTTGCACCCCGTGGATATCGATTATTCGGACGGGCATAACTTCTGGCTCGTTTAGAGTTACGGGAGCCACAACCTGTCAAAAAAAAGGCCTCGATGAGTTCTATGGCTTTGATAGCTTTCAACCGTCAACGGATAAATTAATGCCCAAAAAGGACAACCCGAATCTCAATCGGGTCTTGTAAGTTTTTTACCCTTCGTTTTTTCGACACGTGGAATTTTACGGTAAAACAAGAATACCGTGGTTGGCCTTCGAGTCCTGCACCATGGTACTGTTCCGTTTCAAATCCATGCATGCATTTCTAAAAGTCGTATGGCACTGTTTCTCCATTTCGGACGGATGTTGCACCTTGCACCGTGGATTATGCACCCTGTAGATATCGATTATTCGGACGGCCATAACTTCTGGCTCATTTGGAGTTTCGGGAGCCATAACCTGTCAAAACGAAGGCCTCGATGAGTTCTACGGCTTTGACAGCTTTCAGCCGTCAACGGATAGATTAATGCCCAAAAAGGACAACCCGAATCTCAATCGGGTCTCGTAAGTTTTTTACCCTTTTTTTTGACACGTGGATTTTTACGGTAAAACAGGATTACCGTCGCTGGCCTTCGATTTACCATCGCTGGAGAGTGGTGCACCATGGTACTGTTCCGTTTCAAATCCATGCACGCATTTCTAAAAGTCGTACGGCAGTGTTTCGCCATTTCGGACGGATGTTGCACCTTGCACCGTGGATGTTGCACCCTGTAGATATCGATTATTCGGACGGCCATAACTTCTGGCTCGTTTAGAGTTACGGGAGCCATAACATGTCAAAACGAAGGCCTCGATGAGTTCTATGGCTTTGACAGCTTTCAAACGTCAACGGATAGATTAATGCACAAAAAGGACAACCCGAATCTCAATCGGGTCTCCTAAGTTTTTTACCCTTCGTTTTTTCGACATGTCGATTTTTACGGTAAAACAGGATTACCGTGGCTAGCCTTCGATTTACCATCGCTGGAGATTGGTGCACCATGGTACTGTTCCGTTTCAAACCCATGCACGCATTTCTAAAAGTCGTACGACACTGTTTCTCCATTTCGGACGGATGTTGCACCTTGCACCGTGGATGTTGCACCCTGTAGATATCGATTATTCGGACAACCATAACTTCTGGCTCGTTTAGAGTTACGGGAGCCATAACCTGTCAAAACGAAGGTCTGGATGAGTTCTACGGCTTTGATAGTTTTCAGCCATCAACGGATAGATTAATGCCCAAAAAGGACAACCCGAATCTCAATCGGGTCTCGTAAGTTTTTTACCCTTCGTTTTTTCGACACGTGGTTTTTTACGGTAAAACAGGAATACGGTGGCTGGTCTTCGATTTACCATCGCTGGAGAGTGGTGCACCATGGTACTGTTCTGTTTCAAATCAATGCACGCTTTTCTAAAAGTCGTACGGCACTGTTTCTCCATTTCGGACGGATGTTGCACCTTGCACCGTGGATGTTGCACCCTGTACATATCGATTATACGGACGACCATAATTTCTGTCTCGTTTAGAGTTACGGGAGCCATAACCTGTCAAAACGAAGGCCTCGATGAGTTCTACGGCTTTGACAGCTTTCAGCCATCAACGGAATATTAATGCCCAAAAAGGACAACCCGAATCTCAGTCGGGTCTCGTAAGTTTTTTACCCTTCGTTTTTTCGACACGTGGATTTTTACGCTAAAACAGGATTACGGTGGCTGGTCTTCGATTTACCATCGCTGGAGAGTGGTGCACCATGGTACTGTTCCATTTCAAATCCATGCACGCATTTCTAAAAGTCGTACGGCACTGTTTCGCCATTTCGGACGGATGTTGCACCTTGCACCGTGGATGTTGCACCCTGTAGATATCGATTATACAGACGACCATAACTTCTGGCTCGTTTAGAGTTACGGGAGCCATAACCTGTCAAAACGAAGGCCTCGATGAGTTCTACGGCTTTGACAGCTTTCAGCCGTCGACGGATAGATTAATGCCCAAAAAGGACAACCCGATTCTCAATCGGGTCTCGTAAGTTTTTTACCCTTCGTTTTTTTGACACGTGGATTTTTACGATAACACGGGATTACCGTGGCCCGTCTTCGACTTCCCATCGCTGGTGAGTGGTGCACCATGGTAGTGTTCCGTTTCAAATCCATGCACGCATTTCAAAAAGTCGTGCGGTACTGTTTCGCCATTTCGGACGGATGTTGCACCTTGCACCGTGGATGTTGCACCCTGTAGATATCGATTATTCGGACGGCCATAACTTCTGGCTCGTTTAGAGTTACAGGATCCATAACCTGTCAAAACGAAGCCCTCGATGAGTTCTACGGCTTTGATAGCTTTCAACCGTCAACGGATAGATTAATGCCCAAAAAGGACAACTCGAATCTCAATCGGGTCTCGTAAGTTTTTTACCATTCGTTTTTTCGACACGTGGATTTTTACGGTAAAACAGGATTACTGTGGCTGGCCTTCGATTTACCATTGCTGGAGAGTGGTGCACCATGGTACTGTTCCGTTTCAAACCATGCACGCATTTCTAAAAGTCGTACGACACTGTTTCGCCATTTCGGACGGATGTTGCACCTTGCACCGTGGATGTTGCACCCCGTAGATATCAATTATTCGGACAGCCATAACTTCTTGCTCGTTTAGAGTTACGGGAGCCATAACCTGTCAAAACGAAGGCCTCGATGAGTTCTACGGCTTTGACAGCTTTCAGCCGTCAACGGATAGATTAATGCCCAAAAAGGACAACCCGAATCTCAATCGGGTCTCGTAAGTTTTTTACCCTTCGTTTTTTCGACACGTGGATTTTTACGGTAAAACAGGATTACCGTGGCTGGCCTTCGATTTACCATCGCTGGAGAGTGGTGCACCATGGTACTGTTCCGTTTCAAATCCATGCATACATTTCTAAAAGTCGTACGACAATGTTTCGCCATTTCGGACGGATGTTGCACCTTGCACCGTGAATGTTGCACCCTGTAGATATCGATTATTCGGACGACCATAACTTCTGGCTCGTTTAGAGTTACGGGAGCCATAACCTGTCAAAACGAAGGCCTCGATGAGTTCTACGGCTTCGACAGCTTTCAGCCGTCAACGGATAGATTAATGCCCAAAAAGGACAACCCAAATCTCAATCGGGTCTCGTAAGTTTTTAACCCTTCGTTTTTTTGACACGTGGATTTTTACGGTGAAACGGGATTACGGTGGCCGATCTTCAATTTACCATCGCTGGAGAGTGGTTCACCATGGTGCTGTTCCGTTTTAAATCCATGCACGCATTCCTAAAAGTCGTACGACACTGTTTCGCCATTTCGGACGGATGTTGCACCTCGCACCGTGGATGTTGCACCCTATAGATATCGATTATTCGGACGGCCATAACTTCTGGCTCGTTTAGAGTTACGGGAGCCATACCCTGTCAAAACGAAGGCCTCGATGAGTTCTACGGCTTTGACCGCTTTCAGCCGTCAACAGATAGATTAATGCCCAAAAAGGACAACCCGAATCTCAATCTGGTCTTGTAAGTTTTTTACCCTTCGTTTTTTCGACACGTGGATTTTTACGGTAAAAAGGATTACCTTGGCTAGCCTTCGATTTACCATCGCTGGAGAGTGGTGCACCATGGTACTGCTCCGTTTCAAATCCATGCACGCATTTCTAAAAGTCGTACGGCACTGTTTCGCCGTTTCGGACGGATGTTGCACCTTGCACCGTGGATGTTGCACCCTGTAGATATCGATTATTTGGAAGGCCATAACTTCTGGCGCGTTTAGAGTTACGGGAGCCATAACCTGTCAAAACGAAGGCCTCGATGAGTTCTACGGCTTTGACAGCTTTCAGCCGTCAGCGGGTAGATTAATGCCCAAAAAGGACAACCTGAATCTCAATTGGGTCTCGTAAGTTTTTTACCGTTCGTTTTTGCGACACGTGGATTTTTACGGTAAAACTGGATTACCGTGGCTGGCCTTCGATTTACCATCGCTGGAGAGTGGTGCACCAGGTACTGTTCCGTTTCAAATCCATGCATGCATTTCTAAAAGTCGTACGGCACTGTTTCGCCATTTCGGACGGATGTTGCACCTTGCACCGTGGAAGTCGCACCCTGTAGATATCGATTATTCGGACGGCCATAACTTCTGGCTCGTTTAGAGTTTCGGGAGCCATAACCTGTCAACACGAAGGCCTTGATGAGTTCTACGGCTTTGATAGCTTTCAACCGTCAACGGATAGATTAATGCCCAAAAAGGACAACCCGAATCTCCATCGGGTCTCGTAAGTTTTTTACCCTTCGTTTTTTTCGACACGTGGATTTTTACGGTAAAACAGGATTACCGTGGCTGGCCTTCGATTTACCATCGCTGGAGAGTGGTGCACCATGGTACTGTTCCGTTTCAAACCCATGCACGCATTTCTAAACCTCGTACGACACTGTTTCGCCATTTCGGACGGATGTTGAACCTTGCACCTTGGATGTTGCACCCTGTAGATATCGATTATTCGGACGGCCATAACTTCTGGCTCGTTTAGAGTTACGGGAGCCATAACCAGTCAAAACGAAGGCCTCGATGAGTTCTACGGGTTTGATAGCTTTCAGTCGTCAACGTATAGATTAATGCCCAAAAAGGACAACCCGAATCTCAATCAGGTCTCGTAAGTTTTTTACCCTTCGTTTTTTTGACACGTGGATTTTTACGATAACACGGGATTACCGTGGCCCGTCTTCGACTTCCCATTGCTGGTGAGTGGTGCACCATGGTAGTGTTCCGTTTCAAATCCATGCACGCATTTCAAAAAGTCGTGCGGTACTGTTTCGCCATTTCGGACGGATGTTGCACCTTGCACCGTGGATGTTGCACCCTGTAGATATCGATTATTCGGACGGCCATAACTTCTGGCTCGTTTAGAGTTACGGGATCCATAACCTGTCAAAACGAAGCCCTCGATGAGTTCTACGGCTTTGATAGCTTTCAACCGTCAACGGATAGATTAATGCCCAAAAAGGACAACTCGAATCTCAATCGGGTCTCGTAAGTTTTTTACCCTTCGTTTTTTCGACACGTGGATTTTTACGGTAAAACAGGATTACTGTGGCTGGCCTTCAATTTACCATTGCTGGAGAGTGGTGCACCATGGTACTGTTCCGTTTCAAACCATGCACGCATTTCTAAAAGTCGTACGGCACTGTTTCGCCATTTCGGACGGATGTTGCACCTTGCACCGTGGATGTTGCACCCCGTAGATATCAATTATTCGGACAGCCATAACTTCTGGCTCGTTTAGAGTTACGGGAGACATAACCTGTCAAAACGAAGGCCTCGATGAGTTCTACGGCTTTGACAGCTTTCAGCCGTCAACGGATAGATTAATGCCCAAAAAGGACAACCCGAATCTCAATCGGGTCTCGTAAGTTTTTTATCCTTCGTTTTTTCGACACGTGGATTTTTACGGTAAAACAGGATTACCGTGGCTGGCCTTCGATTTACCATCGCTGGAGAGTGGTGCACCATGGTACTGTTCCGTTTCAAATCCATGCACACATTTCTAAAAGTCGTACGACACTGTTTCGCCATTTCGGACGGATGTTGCACCTTGCACCGTGAATGTTGCACCCTGTAGATATCGATTATTCGGACGACCATAACTTCTGGCTCGTTTAGAGTTACGGGAGCCATAACCTGTCAAAACGAAGGCCTCGATGAGTTCTACGGCTTCGACAGCTTTCAGCCGTCAACGGATAGATTAATGCCCAAAAAGGACAACCCAAATCTCAATCGGGTCTCGTAAGTTTTTAACCCTTCGTTTTTTTGACACGTGGATTTTTACGGTGAAACGGGATTACGGTGGCCGATCTTCAATTTACCATCGCTGGAGAGTGGTGCACCATGGTGCTGTTCCGTTTTAAATCCATGCACGCATTCCTAAAAGTCGTACGACACTGTTTCGCCATTTCGGACGGATGTTGCACCTCGCACCGTGGATGTTGCACCCTATAGATATCGATTATTCGGACGGCCATAACTTCTGGCTCGTTTAGAGTTACGGGAGCCATACCCTGTCAAAACGAAGGCCTCGATGAGTTCTACGGCTTTGACAGCTTTCAGCCGTCAACAGATAGATTAATGCCCAAAAAGGACAACCCGAATCTCAATCTGGTCTTGTAAGTTTTTTACCCTTCGTTTTTTCGACACGTGGATTTTTACGGTAAAAAGGATTACCTTGGCTAGCCTTCGATTTACCATCGCTGGAGAGTGGTGCACCATGGTACTGCTCCGTTTCAAATCCATGCACGCATTTCTAAAAGTCGTACGGCACTGTTTCGCCGTTTCGGACGGATGTTGCACCTTGCACCGTGGATGTTGCACCCTGTAGATATCGATTATTTGGAAGGCCATAACTTCTGGCGCGTTTAGAGTTACGGGAGCCATAACCTGTCAAAACGAAGGCCTCGATGAGTTCTACGGCTTTGACAGCTTTCAGCCGTCAGCGGGTAGATTAATGCCCAAAAAGGACAACCTGAATCTCAATTGGGTCTCGTAAGTTTTTTACCGTTCGTTTTTGCGACACGTGGATTTTTACGGTAAAACTGGATTACCGTGGCTGGCCTTCGATTTACCATCGCTGGAGAGTGGTGCACCAGGTACTGTTCCGTTTCAAATCCATGCATGCATTTCTAAAAGTCGTACGGCACTATTTCGCCATTTCGGACGGATGTTGCACCTTGCACTGTGGAAGTCGCACCCTGTAGATATCAATTATTCAGACGACCATAACTTCTGGTTCGTTTAGAGTTACGGGAGCCATAACATGTCAAAACGAAGGCCTCGATGAGTTCTACGGCTTTGATAGCTTTCATCCGTCAACGGATAGATTAATGCCCAAAAAGGACAACCCGAATCTCCATCGGGTCTCGTAAGTTTTTTACCCTTCGTTTTTTTCGACACGTGGATTTTTACGGTAAAACAGGATTACCGTGGCTGGCCTTCGATTTACCATCGCTGGAGAGTGGTGCACCATGGTACTGTTCCGTTTCAAACCCATGCACGCATTTCTAAACCTCGTACGACACTGTTTCGCCATTTCGGACGGATGTTGAACCTTGCACCGTGGATGTTGCACCCTGTAGATATCGATTATTCGGACGGCCATAACTTCTGGCTCGTTTAGAGTTACGGGAGCCATAACCAGTCAAAACGAAGGCCTCGATGAGTTCTACGGGTTTGATAGCTTTCAGACGTCAACGGATAGATTAATGCCCAAAAAGGACAACCCGAATCTCAATCGGGTCTCGTAAGTTTTTTACCCTTCGTTTTTTCGACACGTGGATTTTTACGGTAAAACGGGATTACGGTGGCTGGTCTTCGACTTCCCATCGCTGGAGAGTGGTGCACCATTGTACTGTTCCGTTTTTGTGCTGTTCCGTTTCAAATCCATGCACGCATTTCGAAAAGTCGTACGACACTGTTTCGCCATTTCGTACGGATGTTGCACCTTGCACCGTGGATGTTGCACCCTGTAGATATCGATTATACGGACGACCATAACTTCTGGCTCATTTAGAGTTACGGGAGCCATAACCTGTCAAAACGAAGGCCTCGATGAGTTCTACGACTTTGACAGCTTTCAACCATCAACGGATAGACTAATTCCCAAAAAGGACAACCCGAATCTCAATCCGGTCTTGTAAGTTTTTTACCCTTCGTTTTTTTGACACGTGGATTTTTACGGTAAAATGGGATTACGGTGGCCCGTCTTCGACTTCCCATCGCTGGAGAGTGGTGCACCATGGTAGTGTTCCGTTTTAAATCCATGCACGCATTTCGAAAAGTCGTACGGCACTGTTTCGCCATTTCGGACGGATGTTGCACCTTGCACCGTGGATGTTGCACCCCGTGGATATCGATTATTCGGACGGGCATAACTTCTGGCTCGTTTAGAGTTACGGGAGCCACAACCTGTCAAAAAAAAGGCCTCGATGAGTTCTATGGCTTTGATAGCTTTCAACCGTCAACGGATAGATTAATGCCCAAAAAGGACAACCCGAATCTCAATCGGGTCTCGTAAGTTTTTTACCCTTTGTTTTTTCGACACGTGGAATTTTACGGTAAAACAAGAATACCGTGGCTGGCCTTCGATTTACCATCACTGAAGAGTCCTGCACCATGGTACTGTTCCGTTTCAAATCCATGCATGCATTTCTAAAAGTCGTACGGCACTGTTTCTCCATTTCGGACGGACGTTGCACCTTGCACCGTGGATTATGCACCCTGTAGATATCGATTATTCGGACGGCCATAACTTCTGGCTCGTTTGGAGTTTCGAGGGCCATAACCTGTCAAAACGAAGGCCTCGATGAGTTCTACGGCTTTGACAGCTTTCAGCTGTCAACGGATAGATTAATGCCCAAAAAGGACAACCCGAATCTCAATCGGGTCTCGTAAGTTATTTACCCTTTTTTTTTTGACACGTGGATTTTTACGGTAAAACAGGATTACCGTCGCTGGCCTTCGATTTACCTTCGCTGGAGATTGGTGCACCATGGTACTGTTCCGTTTCAAATCCATGCACGCATTTCTAAAAGTCGTACGGCAGTGTTTCGCCATTTCGGACGGATGTTGCACCTTGCACCGTGGATGTTGCACCCTGTAGATATCGATTATTCAGACGGCCATAACTTCTGGCTCGTTTAGAGTTACGGGAGCCATAACATGTCAAAACGAAGGCATCGATGAGTTCTATGGCTTTGACAGCTTTCAAACGTCAACGGATAGATTAATGCACAAAAAGGACAACCCGAATCTCAATCGGGTCTCCTAAGTTTTTTACCCTTCGTTTTTTCGACATGTCGATTTTTACGGTAAAACAGGATTACCGTGGCTGGCCTTCGATTTACCATCGCTGGAGATTGGTGCACCATGGTACTGTTCCGTTTCAAACCCATGCACGCATTTCTAAAAGTCGTACGACACTGTTTCTCCATTTCGGACGGATGTTGCACCTTGCACCGTGGATGTTGCACCCTGTAGATATCGATTATTCGGACAGCCATAACTTCTGGCTCGTTTAGAGTTACGGGAGCCATAACCTGTCAAAACGAAGGTCTGGATGAGTTCTACGGCTTTGATAGTTTTCAGCCGTCAACGGATAGATTAATGCCCAAAAAGGACAACCCGAATCTCAATCGGGTCTCGTAAGTTTTTTACCCTTCGTTTTTTCGACACGTGGTTTTTTACGGTAAAACAGGAATACGGTGGCTGGTCTTCGATTTACCATCGCTGGAGAGTGGTGCACCATGGTACTGTTCTGTTTCAAATCAATGCACGCTTTTCTAAAAGTCGTACGGCATTGTTTCTCCATTTAGGACGGATGTTGCACCTTGCACCGTGGATGTTGCACCCTGTACATATCGATTATACGGACGACCATAATTTCTGTCACGTTTAGAGTTACGGGAGCCATAACCTGTCAAAACGAAGGCCTCGATGAGTTCGATGGCTTTGATAGCTTTCAGCCATCAACGGATATATTAATGCCCAAAAAGGACAACCCGAATCTCAGTTGGGTCTCGTAAGTTTTTTGCACTTCGTTTTTTCGACACGTGGATTTTTACGGTAAAACAGGATTACGGTGGCTGGTCTTCGATTTAGCATCGCTGGAGAGTGGTGCACCATGGTACAGTTCCGTTTCAAATCCATGCACGCATTTCTAAAAGTCGTACGGCACTGTTTCGCCATTTCGGACGGATGTTGCACCTTGCACCGTGGATGTTGCACCCTGTTGATATCGATTATACAGACGACCATAACTTCTGGCTTGTTTAGAGTTACGGGAGCCATAACCTATCAAAACGAAGGCCTCGATGAGTTCTACGGCTTTGACAGCTTTCAGCCATCGACGGATAGATTAATGCCCAAAAAGGACAACCCGAATCTCAATCGGGTCTCGTAAGTTTTTTACCCTTCGTTTTTTTGACACGTGGATTTTTACGATAACACGGGATTACCGTGGCCCGTCTTCGACTTCCCATCGCTGGTGAGTGGTGCACCATGGTAGTGTTCCGTTTCAAATCCATGCACGCATTTCAAAAAGTCGTGCGGTACTGTTTCGCCATTTCGGACAGATGTTGCGCCTTGCACCGTGGATGTTGCACCCTGTAGATATCGATTATTCGGACGGCCATAACTTCTGGCTCGTTTAGAGTTACGGGATCCATAACCTGTCAAAACGAAGCCCTCGATGAGTTCTACGGCTTTGATAGCTTTCAACCGTCAACGGATAGATTAATGCCCAAAA
The DNA here is from genome assembly GCA_030765085.1 of Allium cepa. NCBI lineage: Eukaryota > Viridiplantae > Streptophyta > Magnoliopsida > Asparagales > Amaryllidaceae > Allium > Allium cepa. Next base: position 450,758,637 of record CM060946.1, on the reverse strand, counting down.
AGAACAACCCGAATCTCAATTGGGTCCCGTAAGTTTTTTACCCTTCGTTTTTTCGACACGTGGATTTTTACGGTAAAACAGTATTACCGTGGCTGGCCTTCGATTTACCATCGATGGAGAGTGGTGCACCATGGTACTGTTCCATTTCAAACCCATGCACGCATTTCTAAAAGTCGTACGGCACTGTTTCGCCATTTCGGACGGATGTTGCACCTTGCACCGTGGATGTTGCACCCTGTAGATATCGATTATTCGGACGGCCATAACTTCTGGCTCGTTTAGAGTTACGGGAGCCATAACCTGTCAAAACGAAGGCCTCGATGAGTTCTACGGCTTTGGCATCTTTCAGCCGTCAACGGATAGATTAATGCCCAAAAAGGACAACCCGAATCTCAATCGGGCCTCTTAAATTTTTTACCCTTCGTTTTTTCGACACGTGGATTTTTACGGCAAAACAGGATTACGGTGGCTGGCCTTCGATTTACCATCGCTGGACAGTGGTGCACCATGGTACTGTTCCGTTTCAAATCCATGTACGCATTTCTAAAAGTCGTACGGCACTGTTTCGCCATTTCGGACGGATGTTGCACCTTGCACCGTAGATGTTGCACCCGGTAGATATCGATTATTCGGATGGCCATAACTTCTGGCTCGTTTAGAGTTACGGGAGCCATAACCTGTCAAAACGAAGGCCTCGATGAGTTCTACGGCTTTGACAGCTTTCAGCCATCAATGGATAGATTAATGCCCAAAAAGGACAACCCGAAGCTCAATCGGGTCTCGTAAGTTTTTTACCCTTCGTTTTTTCGACACGTGGATTTTTACGGTAAAACGGGATTACCTTGGCCTGTCTTCGACTTTGCATCGCTGGAGAGTGGTGCACCATGGTATTGTTCTGTTTCAAATCCATACACGCATTTATAAAAGTTGTACGGCACTGTTTCACCATTTCGGACGGATGTTGCACCTTGCTCCGTGGATGTTGCACCCTGTAGATATCGATTATTCAAACGGTCATTACTTCTGGCTCGTTTAGAGTTACGGGAGCCATAACCTGTCAAGACGAAGGCCTCGATGAGTTCTACGGATTTGACAGCTTTCAGCCATCAACGGATAGATTAATGCCCAAAAAGGACAACCCGAATCTCAATCGGGCCTCGTAAGTTTTTTACCTTCGTTTTTTCGACACGTGGATTTTTACGGTAAAACGTGATTACCGTGGCCCGTCTTCGACTTCCCATCGCTGGAGAGTGGTGCACCATGGTAGTGTTCCGTTTCAAATCCATGCACGCATTTCAAAAAGTCATACGGCACTGTTTCGCCATTTCGGAAGGATGTTGCACCTTGCACCGTGGATGTTGCACCCTGTAGATATCGATTATTCGGACGGCCATAACTTCTGGCTCGTTTAGAGTTACGGGAGCCATAACCTGTCAAAACGAAGGCCTCGATGAGTTCTATGGCTTTGACAGCTTTCAACCGTCAACGGATAGATTAATGCCTAAAAAGGACAACCCGAATCTCAATCGGGTCTCGTAAGTTTTTTACCCATCGTTTTTTCGACACGTGGATTTTTACGGTAAAACAGGATTACCGTGGCTGGCCTTCGATTTACCATCGATGGAGAGTGGTGCACCATGGTACTGTTCCATTTCAAATCCATGCACGCATTTCTAAAAGTCGTACGGCACTTTTTCGCCATTTCGGACGGATATTGCACCTTGCACCGTGGATGTTGCACCCTGTAGATATCGATTATTCGGACGGCCATAACTTCTGGCTCGTTTAGAGTTACGAGAGCCATAACCTTCCAAAACGAAGGCCCCGATGAGTTCTACGGCTATGACAGCTTTCAGCCATCATTAATGCCCAAAAAGGACAACCCGAATCTCAATCGGGTCTCGTAAGTTTTTTACCCTTCATTTTTTCGACACGTGGATTTTTACGGTAAAACAGGATTACGGTGGCTGGTCTTCGATTTACCATCGCTGGAGAGTGGTGCACCATGGTACTGTTCCGTTTCAAATCCATGCACGCATTTCTAGAAGTCGTACGACACTGTTTCGCCATTTCGGACGGATGTTGCACCTTGCACCGTGGATGTTGCACCCTGTAGATATCAATTATACGGACGACCATAACTTCTGGCTCGTTTAGAGTTACGGGAGCCATAACCTGTCAAAATGAAGGCCTCGATGAGTTCGATGGCTTTGACAGCTTTCAGCCATCAACGGATAGATTAATGCCCAAAAAGGACAACCCGAATCTCAATCGGGTCTCGTAAGTTTTTTACCCTTCGTTTTTTCGACACGTGGATTTTTACGGTAAAACGGGATTACCGTGGCCCGTCTTCCACTTTCCATCGCTGGAGAGTGGTGCACCATGGTAGTGTTCCGTTTCAAATCCATGCACACATTTCAAAAAGTCATACGACGTTGTATCGTCATTTCGGACGGATGTTGCACCTTGCACCGTGGATGTTGCACCCTGTAGATATCGATTATTCGGTCGGCCATAACTTCTGGCTCGTTTAGATTTACGGGAGCCATAACCTGTCAAAACGAAGGCCTCGATGAGTTCTACGGCTTTGACAGCTTTCAACCATCAACGGATAGATTAATGCCCAAAAAGAACAACCCGAATCTCAATTGGGTCTCGTAAGTTTTTTACCCTTCGTTTTTTCGACACGTGGTTTTTACGGTAAACAGGATTACCGTGGCTGGCCTTAGATTTACCATCGATGGAGAGTGGTACGCCATGGTACTGTTCCATTTCAAACCCATGCATGCATTTCTAAAAGTCGTACGGCACTGTTTCGCCATTTCGGACGGATGTTGCACCATGCACCGTGGATGTTGCACCCTGTAGATATCGATTATTCGGACGGCCATAACTTCTGGCTCGTTTAGAGTTACGGGAGCCATAACCTGTCAAAACGAAGGCCTCGATGAGTTCTACGGCTTTGGTAGCTTTCAGCCGTCAACGGATAGATTAATCCCCAAAAAGGACAACCCGAATCTCAATCGGGTCTCTTAAGTTTTTTACCCTTCGTTTTTTCGACACGTGGATTTTTACGGCAAAACAGGATTACGGTGGCTGGCCTTCGATTTACCATCGCTGGACAGTGGTGCACCATGGTACCGTTCCGTTTCAAATCCATGTACGCATTTCTAAAAGTCGTACGGCACTGTTTCGCCATTTCGGATGGATGTTGCACCTTGCACCGTGGATGTTGCATCCTGTAGATATCGATTATTCGGACGGCCATAACTTCTGGCTCGTTTAGAGTTACGGGAGCCATAACCTGTCAAAATGAAGGTCTCGATGAGTTCTGCGGCTTTGACAGCTTTCATCCATCAATGGATAGATTAATGCCCAAAAAGGACAACCCGAATCTCAATCAGGTCTCGTAAGTTTTTTACCCTTCGTTTTTTCGACACGTGGATTTTTACGGTAAAACGGGATTACCGTGACCCGTCTTCGACTTCGCATCGCTGGAGAGTGGTGCACCATGGTACTGTTCTATTTCAAATCCATGCACGCATTTTTAAAAGTCGTACGGCACTGTTTCACCATTTCGGACGGATGTTGCACCTTGCTCCGTGGATGTTGCACCCTGTAGATATCGATTATTCAAACGGCCATAACTTCTGGCTCGTTTAGAGTTACAGGAGCCATAACCTGTCAAGACGAAGGCCTCGATGAGTTCTACGGCTTTGACAGCTTTCAGCCGTCAACGGATAGATTAATGCCCAAAAAGGACAACCCGAATCTCAATCGGCTCTCGTAAGTTTTTTACCCTCCGTTTTTTCGACACGTGGATTTTTACTGTAAAACGGGAATACCGTGGCCCGTCTTCGGCTTCCCGTCACTAGAGAGTGGTGCACCATGTTAGTGTTCCGTTTCAAATCCATGCATGCAATTCAAAAAGTCGTACGACACTGTTTCGCCATTTCGGAAGGATGTTGCACCTTGCACCGTGGATGTTGCACCCTGTAGATATCGATTATTCGGACGGCCATAACTTCTGGCTCGTTTAGAGTTACGGGAGCCATAACCTGTCAAAACGAAGGCCTCGATGAGTTCTATGGCTTTGACAGCTTTCAACCGTCAACGGATAGATTAATGCCTAAAAAGGACAACCCGAATCTCAATCGGGTCTCGTAAGTTTTTTACCCATCGTTTTTTCGACACGTGGATTTTTACGGTAAAACAGGATTACCGTGGCTGGCCTTCGATTTACCATCAATGGAGAGTGGTGCACCATGGTACTGTTCCGTTTCAAATCCATGCATGCATTTCTAAAAGTCGTACGGCACAGTTTCGCCATTTCGGACGGATGTTGCACCTTGCACCGTGGATGTTGCACCCTGTAGATATCGATTATTCGGACGGCCATAACTTCTGGCTCGTTTAGAGTTACGGGAGCCATAACCTGTCAAAACGAAGGCCTCGATGAGTTCTACGGCTATGACAGCTTTCAGCCATCAACGGATATATTAATGCCCAAAAAGGACAACCCGAATCTCAATCGGGTCTCGTAAGTTTTTTACCCTTCGTTTTTTCGACACGTGGATTTTTACGGTAAAATAGGATTACGGTGGCTGGTCTTCGATTTACCATCGCTGGAGAGTGGTGCACCATGGTACTGTTCCGTTTCAAATCCATGCACGCATTTCTAGAAGTCGTACGACACTGTTTCGCCATTTCGGACGAATGTTGCACCTTGCACCGTGGATGTTGCACCCTGTAGATATCGATTATTCGGACGGCCATAACTTCTGGCTCGTTTAGAGTTACGGGAGCCATAACCTGTAAAAACGAAGGCCTCGATGATTTCGACGGCTTTGACAGCTTTCAGCCACCAACGGATAGATTAATGCCCAAAAAGGACAACCCGAATCTCAATCGGGTCTCGTAAGTTTTTTACCCTTCGTTTTTTCGACACGTGGATTTTTACGGTAAAACGGGATTACCGTGGCCCGTCTTCGACTTCCCATCGCTGGAGAGTGGTGCACCATGGTATTTTTCCGTTTCAAATCCGTGCACGCATTTCAAAAAGTCGTACGACACTGTTTCGCCTTTTCGGACGGATGTTGCACCCTGTAGATATCGATTATTCGGACGGCCATAACTTCTGCCTCGTTTAGAGTTACGGGAGCCATAATCTGTCAAAACGAAGGCCTCGGTGAGTTCTACGGCTTTGACAGCTTTCAACCGTCAACGGATAGATTAATGCCCAAAAAGAACAACCCGAATCTCAATTGGGTCTCGTAAGTTTTTTACCCTTCGTTTTTTCGACACGTGGATTTTTACGGTAAAACAGGATTACCGTGGCTGGCCTTCGATTTACCGTCGATGGAGAGTGGTGCGCCATGGTACTGTTCCATTTCAAACCCATGCACGCATTTCTAAAAGTCGTACGGTACTGTTTCGCCATTTCGGACGGATGTTGCACCTTGCATCGTGGATATTGCACCCTGTAGATATCGATTATTCGGACGGCCATAACTTCTGGCTCGTTTAGAGTTACGGGAGCCATAACCTGTCAAAACGAAGGCATCGATGAGTTCTACGGCTTTGGCAGCTTTCAGCCGTCAATGGATAGATTAATGCCCAAAAAGGAAAACCCGAATCTCAATCGGGTCTCTTAAGTTTTTTACCCTTCGTTTTTTCGACACGTGGATTTTTACGGCAAAACAGGATTACGGTGGCTGGCCTTCGATTTACCATCGCTGGACAGTGGTGCACCATGGTACAATTCCGTTTCAAATCCATGCACGCATTTCTAAAAGTCGTACGGCACTGTTTCGCCATTTCGGACGGATGTTGCACCTTGCACCGTGGATGTTGCACCCTGTAAATATCGATTATTCGGATGGCCATAACTTCTGGCTCGTTCAGAGTTACGGGAGCCATAACTTGTCAAAACGAAGGCCTCGATGAGTTCTACGGCTTTAACAGCTTTCAGCCGTCAATGGATAGATTAATGCCCAAGAAGGACAACCCGAATCTCAATCGGGTCTCGTAAGTTTTTTACCCTTCGTTTTTTCGACACGTGGATTTTTACGGTAAAACAGGATTACGGTGGCTGGTCTTCGATTTACCATCGCTGGAGAGTGGTGCACCATGGTACTGTTCCGTTTCAAATCCATGCACGCATTTCTAGAAGTCGTACGACACTGTTTCGCCATTTCGGCCGGATGTTGCACCTTGCACCGTGGATGTTGCACCCTGTAGATATCAATTATACGGACTACCATAACTTCTGGCTCGTTTAGAGTTACGGGAGCCATAACCTGTCAAAACGAAGGCCTCGATGAGTTCGACGGCTTTGACAGCTTTCAGCCATCAACGGATAGATTAATGGCCAAGAAGGACAACCCGAATCTCAATCGGGTCTCGTAAGTTTTTTACCCTTCGTTTTTTCGACACGTGGATTTTTACGGTAAAACAGGATTACGGTGGCTGGTCTTCGATTTACCATCGCTGGAGAGTGGTGCACCATGGTACTGTTCCGTTTCAAATCCATGCACGCATTTCTAGAAGTCGTACGACACTGTTTCGCCATTTCGGCCGGATGTTGCACCTTGCACCGTGGATGTTGCACCCTGTAGATATCAATTATACGGACTACCATAACTTCTGGCTCGTTTAGAGTTACGGGAGCCATAACCTGTCAAAACGAAGGCCTCGATGAGTTCGACGGCTTTGACAGCTTTCAGCCATCAACGGATAGATTAATGGCCAAAAAGGACAACCCGAATCTCAATCGGGTCTCGTAAGTTTTTTACCCTTCGTTTTTTCGACACGTGGATTTTTACGGTAAAACGAGATTACCGTGGCCCGTCTTCGACTTCCCATTGCTGGAGAGTGGTGCACCATGGTAGTGTTCCGTTTCAAATCCATGCACGCATTTCAAAAAGTCGTATGGCACTGTTTCGCCATTTCGGACGGATGTTGCACCTTGCACCATGGATGTTGCACCCTGTAGATATCGTTTATTCGGACGGCCATAACTTCTGGCTCGTTTAGAGTTACGGGAGTCATAACCTGTCAAAACGAAGGCCTCAGTGAGTTCTACGGCTTTGATAGCTTTCAACCGTCAACGGATAGATTAATGCCCAAAAAGAACAACCCGAATCTCAATTGGGTCTCGTAAGTTTTTTACCCTTCGTTTTTTCGACACGTGGATTTTTACGGTAAAACAGGATTACCGTGGCTGGCCTTCGATTTACCATCGATGAAGAGTGGTGCACCATGGTACTGTTCCATTTCAAACCCATGCACGCATTTCTAAAAGTCGTACGACACTGTTTCGCCATTTCGGACGGATGTTGCACCTTGCACCGTGGATGTTGCACCCTGTAGATATCGATTATTCGGACGGCCATAACTTCTGGCTCGTTTAGAGCTACGGGAGCCATAACCTGTCAAAACGAAGGCCTCGATGAGTTCTACGGCTTTGGCAGCTTTCAGCCGTCAACGGATAGATTAATGCCCAAAAAGGACAACCCAAATCTCAATCGGGTCTCTTAAGTTTTTTACCCTTCGTTTTTTCGACACGTGAATTTCTATGGCAAAACAGGATTACGGTGGCTGGCCTTCGATTTACCATCGCTGGACAGTGGTGCACCATGGTACAGTTCCGTTTCAAATCCATGCACGCATTTCTAAAAGTCGTACGGCACTGTTTCGCCATTTCGGACGGATGTTGCACCTTGCACCGTGGATGTTGCACCCTGTAAATATCGATTATTCGGACCGCCATAACTTCTGGCTCGTTTAGAGTGACGGGAGCCATATCCTGTCAAAACGAAGGCCTCGATGAGTTCTACGGCTTTAACAGCTTTCAGCCGTCAATGGATAGATTAATGCCCAAAAAGGACAACCCGAATCTCAATCGGTCTCGTAAGTTTTTTACCCTTCGTTTTTTCGACATGTGGATTTTTACGGTAAAACGGGATTACCGTGGCCCGTCTTCGACTTCGCATCGCTGGAGAGTGGTGCACCATGGTACTATTCTGTTTCAAATCCATGCACGCATTTCTAAAAGTCGTACGACACTGTTTCACCATTTCGGACGGATGTTGCACCTTGCTCCGTGGATGTTGCACCCTGTAGATATCGATTATTCAAACGGCCATAACTTCTGGCTCGTTTAGAGTTACGGGAGCCATAAACTGTCAAGACGAAGGCCTCGATGAGTTCTACGGCTTTGACAGCTTTTAGCCGTCAAAGGATAGATTAATGCCAAAAAAGGACAATCCGAATCTCAATCGGGTCTCGTAAGTTTTTTACCCTTCGTATTTTCGACACGTGGATTTTTACGGTAAAACGGGATTACTGTGGCCCGTCTTCGACTTCCCATCGCTGGAGAGTGGTGCACCATGGTAGTGTTCCGTTTCAAATCCTTGCACGCATTTCAAAAAGTCGTACTGCACTGTTTCGCCATTTCGGAAGGATGTTGCACCTTACACCGTGGATGTTGCACCCTGTAGATATCGATTATCCGGACGGCCATAACTTCTGGCTCGTTTAGAGTTATGGGAGCCATAACCTGTCAAAGTTCTACGGCTTTGACAGCTTTCAACCATCAACGGATAGATTAATGCCCAAAAAGGACAACCCGAATCTCAATCGGGTCTCGTAAGTTTTTTACCCTTCGTTTTTTCGACACACGGATTTTTACGGTAAAACAAGATTACCGTGGCTGGCCTTCGATTTACCATCGATGGAGAGTGGTGCACCATGGTACTGTTCCGTTTCAAACTCATGCACGCATTTCTAAAAGTTGTACGGAACTGTTTCGCCATTTCGGGCGGATGTTGCACCTTGCACCGTGGATGTTGCACCCTGTAGATATCGATTATTCGGACGGCCATAACTTCTGGCTCGTTTAGAGTTACGGGAGCCATAACCTGTCAAAACGAAGGCCTCGATGAGTTCTACGGCTTTGACAGCTTTCGGCCGTCATTGGATAGATTAATGCCCAAAAACGACAACCCAAATCTCAATCGGGTCTCTTAAGTTTTTTACCCTTCGGTTTTTCGACACGTGAATTTTTATGGCAAAACAGGATTACGGTGGCTGGCCTTCGATTTACCATCGCTGGACAGTGGTGCACCATGGTACAGTTCCGTTTCAAATCCATGCACGCATTTCTAAAAGTCGTACGGCAATGTTTCGCCATTTCGGACGGATGTTGCACCTTGCACCGTGGATGTTGCACCCTGTAGATATCGATTATTCGGACGGCCATAACTTCTTGCTCGTTTAGAGTTACGGGAGCCATAACCCGTCAAAACGAAGGCCTCGATGAGTTCTACGGCTATGACAACTTTCAGTCATCAACGGATAGATTAATGCCCAAAAAGGACAACCCGAATCTCAATCGGGTCTCTTAAGTTTTTTACCCTTCGTTTTTTCGACACGTGGATTTTTACGGCAAAACAGGATTACGGTGGTTGGCCTTCGATTTACCATCGCTGGACAGTGGGGCACCATGGTACTGTTCCGTTTCAAATCCATGCACGCATTTCTAAAAGTCGTACGGCACTGTTTCGCCATGACGGATGTTGCACCTTGCACCGTGAATGTTGCACCCTGTAGATATCGATTATTCGGACGGCCATAACTTCTGGCCCGTTTAGAGTTACGGGAGCCATAACCTATCAAAACGAAGGCCTCGATGAGTTCTATGGCTTTGATAGATTTCAGCCATCAACGGATAGATTAATGCCCAAAAAGGACAACCCGAATCTCAATCGGGTCTCGTAAGTTTTTTACCCTTCGTTTTTTCGACACGTGCATTTTTACGGTAAAACAGAATTAAGGTGGCTGGTCTTCGATTTACCATCGCTGGAGAGTGGTGCACCATGGTACTGTCCCGTTTCAAATCCATGCACGCATTTCTAAAAGTCGTACGGCACTGTTTCGCCATTTCGGACGGATGTTGCACCTTGCACCGTGGATGTTGCACCCTGTAGATATCGATTATACGGACGACCATAACTTCTGGCTCGTTTAGAGTTACGGGAGCCATAACGTGTCAAAACGAAGGCCTCGATGAGTTCTACGGCATTGACAGCTTTCAGCCGTCAACGGATAGATTAATGCCCAAAAAGAACAACCCGAATCTCAATCGGGTCTCGTAAGTTTTTCACCCTTCGTTTTTTCGACACGTGCATTTTTACGGTAAAACAGAATTAAGGTGGCTGCTCTTCGATTTGCCATCGCTAGAGAGTGGTGCACCATGGTACTGTCCCGTTTCAAATCCATGCATGCATTTCTAAAAGTCGTACGGCACTGTTTCGCCATTTCGGACGGATGTTGCACCGTGGATGTTGCACCCTGTAGATATCGATTATACGGACGACCATAACTTCTGGCTCGTTTAGAGTTACGGGAGCCATAACCTGTCAAAACGAAGGCCTCGATGAGTTCTACGGCGTTGACGGCTTTCAGCCGTCAACGGATAGATTAATGCCCAAAAAGAACAACCCGAATCTCAATCGGGTCTCGTAATTTTTTTACCCTTCGTTTTTTCGACACGTGGATTTTTACGGTAAAACGGGATTACCGTGGCCCGTCTTCGACTTCGCATCGCTGGAGAGTGGTGCACCATGGTACGGTTCCGTTTCAAATCCATGCACACATTTCTAAAAGTCGTACGGCACTGTTTCACCATTTCGGACGTATGGTGCACCTTGCTCCGTGGATGTTGCACCCTGTAGATATCGATTATTCAAACGGCCATAACTTCTGGCTCGTTTAGAGTTACGGGAGCCATAACCTGTCAAAACGAAGGCCTCGATGAGTTCTACGGATTTGGCAGCTTTCAGCCGTCAATGGATAGATTAATGTCCAAAAAGTACAACCCGAATCTCAATCAGGTCTCGTAAGTTTTTTACCCTTCGTTTTTTCGACACGTGGATTTTTACGGTAAAACGGGATTACCGTGGCCCGTCTTCGACTTTCCATCGTTGGAAAGTGGTGCACCATGGTAGTGTTCCATTTCAAATCGATGCATGCATTTCAAAAAGTCGTACGGCACTGTTTCGCCATTTCGGACGGATGTTGCACCTTGCACCGTGGATGTTGCACACTGTAGATATCGTTTATTCGGACGGCCATAACTTCTGGCTCGTTTAGAGTTACGGGAGCCATAACCTGTCAAAACGAAGGCCTCGATGAGTTCTACAGCTTTGATAGCTTTCAACTGTCAAAGGATAGATTAATGCCCAAAAAGGACAACCCGAATCTCAATTGGGTCTCGTAAGTTTTTTACCCTTCGTTTTTTCGACACGTGGAATTTTACGGTAAAACAGGATTACCGTGGCTGGACTTCGATTTACCATCGATGGAGAGCGGTGCACCATGGTACTGTTCCGTTTCAAACCCATGCACGCATTTCTAAAAGTCATACGGCAATGTTTCGCCATTTCGGACGGATGTTGCACCTTGCACCATGGATGTTGCACCCTATAGATATCGATTATTCGGACGGCCATAACTTCTGGCCCGTTTAGAGTTACGGGAGCCATAACCTGTCAAAACGAAGGCCTCGATGAGTTCTACGGCTTTGACAGCTTTCAGCCGTCAACGGATAGATTAATGCCCAAAAAGGACAACCCGAATCTCAATCGGGTCTCTTAAGTTTTTTACCCTTCGTTTTTTCGACACGTGGACTTTTACGGCAAAACAGGATTACGGTGGCTGGCCTTCGATTTACCATCGCTGGACAGTGGTGCACCATGGTACTGTTCCGTTTCAAATCCATGCACGTATATCTAAAAGTCGTACGACACTGTTTTGCCATTTCGGACGGATGTTGCACCTTGCACCGTGGATGTTGCACCTTGTAGATATCGATTATTCGAACGGCCATAACTTCTGGCTCGTTTAGAGCTACGGGAGCCATAACCTGTCAAAACGAAGGCCTCGATGAGTTCTACGGCTTTGATAGCTTTCAGCCGTCAATGGATAGATTAATGCCCAAAAAGGACAACCCGAATCTCAATCGGGTCTCGTAAGTTTTTTACCCTTCGTTTTTTCGACACGTGGATTTTTACGGTAAAACGGGATTACCGTGGCCCGTCTTCGATTTCCCATCGCTGGAGAGCGGTGCACCATGGTACTGTTCCGTTTCAAATCCATGCATGCATTTCTAAAAGTCGTACGACACTGTTTCACCATTTCGGACGGATGTTGCACCATGCTCCGTGGATGTTGCACCCTGTAGATATCGATTATTCAAAAGGCCATAACTTCTGGCTCGTTTAGAGTTACGGGAGCCATAACCTGTCAAAACGAAAGCCTCGATGAGTTCTACGGCTTTGATAGCTTTCATCCGTCAACGGATAGATTAATGCCCAAAAAGGACAACCTGAATCTCAATCGGGTCTCGTAAGTTTTTTACCCTTCGTTTTTTCGACACGTGGATTTTTACGGTAAAACAGGATTACCGTGGCCCATCTTCGACTTCCCATCGCTGGAGTGTGGTGTACCATGGTACTGTTCCGTTTCAAATCCATGCACGCATTTCTAAAAGTCGTACGGCACTGTTTCGCCATTTCGGAGGGATGTTGCACCTTGCACCGCGGATGTTGCACCCAGTAGATATCGATTATACGGACGACCATAACTTCTGGCTCGTTTAGAGTTACGGGAGCCACAACCTGTCAAAATGAAGGCCTCGATGAGTTCTATGGCTTTGATAGATTTCAGCCGTCAACGGATAGATTAATGCCCAAAAAGGACAACCCGAATCTCAATCGGGTCTCGTTAGTTTTTTGCCCTTCGTTTTTTCGACACGTGGATTTTTACGGTAAAACAGGATTACCGTGGCTGGCCTTCGATTTACCATCGCTGGAGAGTGGTGCACCATGGTACCGTTCCGTTTCAAATCCATGCACGCATTTCTAAAAGTCTTACGGCACTGTTTCGCCATTGCGGACGGATGTTGCACCTTGCACCGTGGATGTTGCACCCTGAAGATATCGATTATACGGACGACCATAACTTCTGGCTCGTTTAGAGTTACGGGAGCCATAACCTGTCAAAACGAAGGCCTCGATGAGTTCTACGGCTTTGACAGCTTTCAGCCGTCAACGGATAGATTAATGTCCAAAAAGGACAACCCGAATCTCAATCGGGTCTCGTATGTTTTTTACCCTTCGTTTTTTCGACACGTGGATTTTTACGGTAAAACGGGATTACCGTGGCCCGTCTTCGACTTTCCATCACTGGAGAGTGGTGCACCATGGTACTGCTCCGTTTCAAATCCATGCACGCATTTCTGAAAGTCGTACGACACTGTTTCGCCATTTCGGACGGATGTTGCACCTTGCACCGTGGATGTTGCACCCTGTAGATATCGATTATTCGAACGGCCATAACTTCTGGCTCGTTTTGAGTTACAGGAGCCATAACCTGTCAAAATGAAGGCCTCGATGAGTTCTACGGCTTTGACCACTTTCAGTCGTCAACGGATAGATTAATGCCCAAAAAGGACAACCTGAATCTCAATCGGGTCTCGTAAGTTTTTTACCCTTCGTTTTTTCGACACGTGGATTTTTACGGTAAAACAGGATTAGCGTGGCTGGCCTTCGATTTACCATCGCTGGAGAGTGGTGCACCATGGTACTGTTCCATTTCAAATCCATGCACGCATTTCAAAAAGTCGTGCGGCACTGTTTCACCATTTCGGACGGATGTTGCACCTTGCACCGTGGATGTTGCACCCTGTAGATATCGATTATTCGGACGGCCATAACTTCGGGCTCGTTTAGAGTTACGGGAGCCATAACCTGTCAAAACGAAGGCCTCGATGAGTTCTACGGCTTTGACAGCTTTCAGCTGTTAACGGATAGATTAATGCCCAAAATGGACAACCCGAATCTCAATCGGGTCTCGTAAGTTTTTTACCCTTCGTTTTTTCGACACGTGGATTTTTACGGTAAAACAGGATTAGCGTGGCTGGCCTTCGATTTACCATCGCTGGAGAGTGGTGCACCATGGTACTGTTCCATTTCAAATCCATGCACGCATTTCTAAAAGTCGTACGGCACTGTTTCGCCATTTTGGACGGATGTTGCTCCTTGCACCGTGGAAGTTGCACCCTGTAGATATCGATTATTCGGACGGCCATAACTTCTGGCTCGTTTAGAGTTACGGGAGCCATAAGCTGTCAAAACGAAGGCCTCGATGAGTTCTACGGCTTTGACAGCTTTCAACCGTCAACGGATAGATTAATGCCCAAAAAGGACAACCCGAATCTCAATCGGGTCTCGTAAGTTTTTTACCCTTCGTTTTTTCGACACGTGGATTTTTACGGTAAAATAGGATTACCGTGGCTGGCCTTCGATTTACCATCGCTGGAGAGTGGTGCACCATGGTACTGTTCCGTTTCAAATCCATGCCCGCATTTCTAAAAGTCGTACGGCACTGTTTCGCCATTTCGGACGGATGTTGCACCTTGCACCGTGGATGTTGCACCCAGTAGATATCGATTATCCGGACGGCCATAACTTCTGGCTCGTTTAGAGTTACGGGAGCCATAACCTGACAAAACGAAGGCCTCAATGAGTTCTATGGCTTTGACTGCTTTCAGCCGTCAATGGATAGACTAATGCCCAAAAAGGACAACCCGAATCTCAATCGGGTCTCGTAAGTTTTGTACCCTTTGTTTTTTCGGCACGTGGATTTTTATGGTAAAACAGGATTACGGTGGCTGGTCTTCGATTTACCATCGCTGGAGAGTGGTGCACCATGGTACTATTCCGTTTCAAATCCATGCACGCATTTCTAAAAGTCGTACGGCACTGTTTCACCATTTCGGACAGATGTTGCACCTTGCACCGTGGATGTTGCACCCTGTAGATATCGATTATACGGACGACCATAACTTTTGGCTCGTTTAGAGTTACGGGAGCCATAACCTGTCTGAACGAAGGCCTCGATGAGTTCTACAGCTTTGACAGCTTTCAGCCGTCAACGGATAGATTAATGCCTAAAGAGGAAAACCCGAATCTCAATCGGGTCTCGTAAGTTTCTTACCCTTCTTTTTTTCGACACGTGGATTTTTACGGTAAAATGGGATTACCGTGGCCCTTCTTCGACTTCCCATCGCTGGAGAATGGTGCACCATGGTGCTGTTCTGTTTCAAATCCATGCACGCATTTCAAAAAGTCGTACGGCACTGTTTCGCCATTTCGGACGGATGTTGCACCTTGCACCGTGGATGTTGCACCCTGTAGATATCGATTATTCGGACGGCCATAACTTCTGGCTCGTTTAGAGTTACAGGAGCCATAGCCTGTCAAAACGAAGGCCTCGAAGATTTCTACGGCTTTAACCGCTTTCAGCCGTCAACGGAGAGATTAATGCCCAAAAAGGACAACCTGAACCTCAATCGGGTCTGGCAAGTTTTTTACCCTTCGTTTTTTCGAAACGTGGATTTTTACGGTAAAACGGGATTACCGTGGCCCGTCTTCGACTTTCCATCGCTGGAGAGTGGTGCACCATGGTAGTGTTCCATTTCAAATCCATGCACGTATTTCAAAAAGTCGTACGGCACTGTTTCGCCATTTCAAACGGATGTTGCACCTTGCACCGTGGATGTTGCACCCTGTAGATATCGATTATTCAAACGGCCATAACTTCTGGCTCGTTTAGAGTTACAGGAGCCATAACCTATCAAAACGAAGGCCTCGATGAGTTCTACGGCTTTGACAGCTTTCAGCTTTTAACGGATAGATTAATGCCCAAAATGGACAACCCGAATCTCAATCGAGTCTCGTAAGTTTTTTACCCTTCGTTTTTTCGACACGTGGATTTTTACGGTAAAACAGGATTACCGTGGCTTGCCTTCGATTTACCATCGCTGGAGAGTGGTGCACCATGGTACTGTTCCGTTTCAAATCCATGCACGCATTTCTAAAAGTCATACGGCACTGTTTCGCCATTTCGGACGGATGTTGTACCTTGCACCGTAGATGTTGCACCCTGTAGATATCGATTATTCAGACGGCCATAACTTCTGGCTCGTTTAGAGTTACGAGAGCCAAAAGCTGTCAAAACGAAGGCCTCGATGAGTTCTACGGCTTTGACAGCTTTCAGCCGTCAACAGATAAATTAATTCCCAAAAAGGACAACCCGAATCTCAATCGGGTCTCGTAAGTTTTTTACCCTTCGTTTTTTCGACACGTGGATTTTTACGGTAAAACAGGATTACCGTGGCTGGCCTTCGATTTGCCATCGCTGGAGAGTGGTGAACCATGGTACTGTTCCGTTTCAAATCCATGCACGCATTTCTAAAAGTCGTACGTCACTTTTTCGCCTTTTGGGACGGATGTTGCACCTTGCACCGTGGATGTTGCACCCTGTAGATATCGATTATTCGGACGGCCATAACTTCTGGCTCGTTTAGAGTTATGGGAGCCATAACCTGTCAAAACGAAGGCCTCGATGATTTCTACGGCTTTGACAGCTTTCAGCCATCAACGGATAGATTAATGCCCAAAAAGGACAACCCGAATCTCAGTCGGGTCTCGTAAGTTTTTTACCCTTCGTTTTTTCGACACGTGGATTTTTACGGTAAAACAGAATTATGGTGGCTGGTCTTCGATTTACCATCGCTGGACAGTGGTGCACCACGGTACTATTCCGTTTCAAATCCATGCACGCATTTCTAAAAGTCGTACGGCACTGTTTTGCCATTTCGGACGGATGTTGCACCTTGCACCGTGGATGTTCCACCCTGTAGATATCGATTAGACTGACGACCATAACTTCTGGCTCGTTTAGAGTTACGGCAGCCATAGCCTGTCAAAACGAAGGCCTCGATGAGTTCTACGGCTTTGACAGCTTTCAGCCGTCAACGGATAGATTAATGCCCAAAAAGGACAACCCGAACCTCAATCGGGTCTCGCAATTTTTTTACCCTTCGTTTTTTCGACACGTGGATTTTTACGGTAAAACAGGATTACCGTGGCTGGCCTTTGATTTAACTTCGCCGGAGAGTGGTGCACCATGGTACTATTTCGTTTCAAATCCATGCACACATTTCTAAAAGTTGTACGGCACTATTTCGCCATTTCGGACGGATGTTGCACCTTGCACCGTGGATGTTGCACCCTGTAGATATCGATTATACGAACGACCATAACTTCTGGCTTGTTTAGAGTTACGGGAGCCATAACCTGTCAAAACAAAGGCCTCGATGAGTTCTACGGCTTTGACAGCTTTCAGCCGGCAACGGATAGATTAATGCCCAAAAAGCACAACCCGAATCTAAATCGGGTCTCGTAAGTTTTTTACCCTTCGTTTTTTCGACACGTGGATTTTTACGGTAAAACAGGATTACGGTGGCTGGTTTTCGATTTACCATCGCTGGAGAGTGGTGCACCATCGTACTTTTCCGTTTCAAATCCATGCACGCATTTCTAAAAGTCGTACGACACTGTTTCGCCATTTCGGACGGATATTGAACCTTGCACCGTGGATATTGCACCCTGTAGATATCGATTATACGGACGACCATAACTTCTGGCTCGTTTAGAGTTACGGGAGCCATAACTTGTCAAAATGAAGGCCTCAATGGGTTCTACGTCTGTGACAGCTTTCAACCGTCAACAGATAGATTAATGCCCAAAAAGGACAACCCGAATCTCAATCGGGTCTCGTAAGTTTTTTACCCTTCTTTTTTTGACACGTGGATTTTTACGGTAAAACGGATTACCGTGGCCCATCTTCGACTTCCCATCGCTGGAGAGTGGTGCACCATGGTACTGTTCCGTTTCGAATCCATGCACGCATGTCTAAAAGTCGTACGACACTGTTTCGCCATTTCGGACGGATGTTGCACCTTGCACCATGGATGTTGCACCCTGTAGATATCGATTATTCGGACGGCCATAACTTCTGGCTCGTTTAGAGTTACGGGAGCCATAACCTATCAAAACGAAGGCCTCGATGAGTTCTACGGCTTTGACAGTTTTCAGCCGTCAACGGATAGATTAATGCCCAAAAAAGACAACCCGAATCTCAATCGGGTCTCGTAAGTTTTTTACCTTTCATTTTTTCGACACGTGCATTTTTACGGTAAAACAGAATTAAGGTGGCTGGTCTTCGATTTACCATCGCTGGAGAGTGGTGCACCATGGTACTGTCCCGTTTCAAATCCATGCACGCATTTCTAAAAGTCGTACGGCACTGTTTCGCCATTTCGGACGAATGTTGCACCTTGCACCGTGGATGTTGCACCCTGTAGATATCGATTATACGGACGACCATAACTTCTGGCTCGTTTAGAGTTACGGGAGCCATAACCTGTCAAAACGAAGGCCTCGATGAGTTCTACGGCGTTGACAGCTTTCAGCCGTCAACGGATAGATTAATGCCCAAAAAGAACAACCCGAATCTCAATCGGGTCTCGTAAGTTTTTTACCCTTCGTTTTTTCGACACGTGGATTTTTACGGTAGAACCGGATTACCGTGGCTGGCCTTCGATTTACCATCGCTGGAGAGTGGTGCACCATGGTACTGTTCCGTTTCAAATCCATGCACGCATTTCGAAGAGTCATAAGGCACTGTTTCGCCATTTCGGACGGATGTTGCACCTTGCACCGTGGATGTTGCACCCTGTAGATATCGATTATTCGGACGGCCATAACTTCTGGCTCGTTTAGAGTTACGGGAGCCACAACCTGTCAAAACGAAGGCCTCGATGAGTTCTACGGCTTTGACAGCTTTCAGCCATCAACTGATAGATTAATGCCCAAAAAGGACAACCCGAATCTCAATCGGGTCTTGTAAATTTTTTACCCTTCGTTTTTTCGACACGTGGATTTTTACGGTAAAACAGGATTACCGTGGCTGGTCTTCGATTTACCATCGCTGGACAGTGGTGCACCATGGTACAGTTCCGTTTCAAATCCATGCACGCATTTCTAAAAGTCGTACGACATTGTTTCGCCATGTCGGACGGATGTTGCACCTTGCACCGTGGATGTTGCACCCTGTAGATATCGATTATACTGACGACCATAACTTCTGGCTCGTTTAGAGTTACGGGAGCCATTACCTGTCAAAACGAAGGCCTCAATGAGTTCTACGGCTTTGACATCTTTCAGTCGTCAACGGATAGATTAATGCCCAAAAAGGACAATCCGAATCTCAATCGGGTCTCGTAGGTTTTTTACCCTTCATATTTTCGACACGTGGATTTTTACGGTAAAACAGGATTACCGTGGCTGGCCTTTGATTTACCATCGCTGGACAGTGGTGCACCATGGTACTGTTCCGTTTCAAATCCATGCACGCATTTCTAAAAGTCGTACGGCACTGTTTCTCCATTTCGAGCGGATGTTGCACCTTGCACCGTGGATGTTGCACCCTGTAGATATCGATTATACGGACGACCATAACTTCTGGCTCGTTTAGAGTTACGGGAGCCATAACCTATCAAAACGAAGGCCTTGATGAGTTCTACGGCTTTGACAGCCGTCAACGAATAGATTAATGTCCAAAAAGGACAACCCGAATCTCAATCGGGTCTCGTAAGTTTTTTACCCTTCGTTTTTTCGACACGTGGATTTTTACGGTAAAACAGGATTACCGTGGCTGGCCTTTGATTTACCATCGCTGGAGAGTGGTGCACCATGGTACTGTTCCGTTTCAAATCCATGCACGCATTTCTAAAAGTCGTACGGCACTGTTTCGCCATTTCGGACGGATGTTGCACCTTGCACCGTGGATGCTGCACCCTGTAGATATCGATTATACGGACGACCATAACTTCTAGCTCGTTTGGAGTTACGGGAGCCTTAACCTGTCAAAACGAAGGCCTCGATGAGTTCTACGGCTCTGACAGCTTTCAGCCGTCAACGGGTAGATTAATGCCCAAAAAGGACAACCCGAATCTCAATCGGGTCTCGTAAGTTTTTTACCCTTCGTTTTTTCGACACGTGCATTTTTACGGTAAAACAGGATTACGGTGGCTGGTCTTCGATTTACCATCGCTGGAGAGTGGTGCACCATGGTACTGTTCCGTTTCAAATCCATGCACGCATTTCTAAAAGTCGTACGGCACTGTTTCGCCATTTCGGACGGATGTTGCACCTTGCACCGTGGATGTTGCACTTCGTAGATATCGATTATACGGACGACCATAACTTCTGGCTTGTTTAGAGTTACGGGAGCCATAACTTCTCAAAACGAAAGCCTCGATGGGTTCTACGGCTTTGACAGCTTTCAACCGTCAACGGATAGATTAATGCCCAAAAAGGACAACCCGAATCTCAATAGGGTCTCGTAAGTTTTTTACCCTTCGTTTTTTCGACACATGGATTTTTACGGTAAAACGGGATTACCGTGGCCCGTCTTCGACTACCATCGCTGGAGAGTGGTACACCATGGTACTGTTCCATTTCAAATCAATGCACGCATTTCTAATAGTCGTACGGCACTGTTTCTCCATTTCGGACGGATGTTGCACCTTGCACCGTGGATGTTGCACCCTGTAGATATCGATTATTCGGACGGCCATAACTTCTGGCTCGTTTAGAGTTACGGGAGCCATAACCTGTCAAAACGAAGGCCTCGATGTGTTCTACGGCTTTGACAGCTTTCAGCCATCAACGGATAGATTAATTCCCAAAAAGGAAAACCTGAATCTCAATCGGGTCTCGGAAGTTTTCTACCCTTCGTTTTTTCGACACGTGGATTTTTACGGTAAAACGGGATTACCGTGGCTTGTCTTCGACTTACCATTGCTGGAGAGTGGTGCATCATGGTACTGTTCCGTTTCAAATCCTTGCACGCATTTCTAAAAGTCGTACGGCACAATTTCACCATTTCGAACGGATGTTGCACCTTGCACCGTGGATGTTGCACCCTATAGATATCGATTATACAAACAGCCATAACTTCTGGCTCATTTAGAGTTACGGGAGCCATAACCTGTCAAAACGAAGGCCTCGATGAGTTCTACGGCTTTGACAGCTTTCAGCCGTCAACGGATAGATTAATGCCCAAAAAGGACAACCCGAATCTCAATCGGATCTCGTAAGTTTTTTACCCTTCGTTTTTTCGACACGTGGATTTTTACGGTAAAATAGGATTACCGTGGCTAGCCTTCGATTTACCATCACTGGAGAGTGTTGCACCATGGTACTGTTCCGTTTCAAATCCATGCACGCATTTCTAAAAGTCGTACGTCACTGTTTCGCCATTTAGGACGGATGTTGCACCTTGCACCGTGGATGTTGCACCCTGTAGATATCGATTATTCGGACGGCCATAACTTCTGGCTCGTTTAGAGTTACGGGAGCCATAACCTGTCAAAACGAAGGCCTCGATGAGTTCTACGGCTTTTACAACTTTCAGCCGTCAACGGATAGATTAATGCCCAAAAAGGACAACCTGAATCTCAATCGGGTCTCGTAAGTTTTTTACCTTTCGTTTTTTCGACACATGGATTTTTACGGTAAAACAGGATTACGGTGGCTGGTCTTCGATTTACCATCGCTGGAGAGTGGTGCACCATGGTACTGTTCCATTTCAAATCCATGCACGCATTTCTAAAAGTCGTACGGCACTGTTTCGCCATTTCGGACGGATGTTGCACCTTGCACCGTGGATGTTGCACCCTGTAGATATCGATTATTCAAACAGCCATAACTTCTGGCTCGTTTAGAGTTACGAGAGCCATTACCTGTCAAAACGAAGGCCTCGATGAGTTCTACGGCT
The DNA here is from genome assembly GCA_030765085.1 of Allium cepa. Classification (NCBI taxonomy): domain Eukaryota; kingdom Viridiplantae; phylum Streptophyta; class Magnoliopsida; order Asparagales; family Amaryllidaceae; genus Allium; species Allium cepa. The sequence continues at coordinate 450,736,884 of CM060946.1, read as the reverse complement.
TTGACAGCTTTCATCCGTCAATGGATAGATTAATGCCCAAAAAGGACAACCCGAATCTCAATCGGGTCTCGTAAGTTTTTTACCCTTCGTTTTTTGGACACGTGGATTTTTACGGTAAAACGGGATTACCGTGGCCCGTCTTCGACTTTCCATCGCTGGAGAGTGTTACACCATGGTACTATTCCGTTTCAAATCCATGCACGCATTTCTAAAAGTCGTACGGCACTGTTTCGCCATTTCGCACGGATGTTGCACCTTGCACCATGGATGTTGCACCCTGTAGATATCGATTATTCGGACGGCCATAACTTCTGGCTCGTTTAGAGTAACGGGAGCCATAACCTGTCAAAACGAAGGCCTCGATGAGTTCTATGGCTTCGACAGCTTTCATCCATCAACGGATGGATTAATGCCCAAAAAGGACAACCTGAATCTCAATCGGGTCTCGTAAGTTTTTTACCCTATGTTTTTTCAACACGTGGATTTTTACGGTAAAACAGGATTACCGTAGCTGGCCTTTGATTTACCATCGCTGGAGAGTGGTGCGCCATGGTACTGTTCCGTTTCAAATCCATGCACGCATTTCTAAAAGTCGTACGGCACTGTTTCGCCATTTCGGACGGATGTTGCACCTTGCACCGTGGAAGTTGCACCCTGTAGATATCGATTATTCGAACGGTCATAACTTTTGGCTCGTTTAGAGTTACGGAAGCCATAACCTGTCAAAACGAAGGCCTCGATGAGTTCTATGGCTTTGACAGTTGTTATCCCGCCTTTTGGCAAGGCCGAGATACCAAGGAACGGACCAGAAGGAAACAGGATCATACGTCTTCAGCTCCGGATGATCGTTGGGCAACTACAGATATCGATGAATTTTATCGGATGTCCGGATCGGGCTACGATTGGTAAGACACGTCAAGCAAAGCTGTAGAAACCAGCGTTCCAAATTTCGGGGAGATCCGAGTTCGTATGCCCAAGATGTCACCAAGAGAAAATAAGGAGGGTAGGCCTTATTTCGAATCCATCTGAGAGATCCAGGGTCGAATCGATCAGAGTTCGAATCCATAATTCATAACCATCTTCGAATCCATGAAGTTCAAGAAGCCTCAACTCCAATTCATAACCATCTTCGAATCCATGGAGCAGAGAACCCTTCGTATCGATCGAACCATGGAACGCCTTGATCGATACGAAGGAACGCACGATTGATCGAATCGAAGGAGCATACCTTCGAATCCTTCTCTTCGAATCCATCAAGGCGCTCCTGCCTTCAAATCCATCAAGGCACTCCTGCCTTCGAATCCATCAAAGCGCTCCTGCCTTCGAATCCATCAAAGCACCCCTGTCTTCGAATCCATCAAGCAAGAGTTCATCGAATCCAACATACTGAAGCAACTTCGAATCGATCTGCAGTAGCTAGCAAACAATCGATTCGAACAAATACCAACACCATCGATTCGAAGAACATGGATTCGAAACACGTATGTCAGTTAAAAATGCAATCTTGAATCGATCATAACTTGAGATCTACAAGTCCAAATGCCATGAAATTTTCACAGGAGCTTGCACGTACATAGAAGAATGGCCACGCCAAGTTTCATCCCGATTAGACACTTTTTTGATCGATTCGAACCAAGGGTCGAATCGATCCAAAAGCGGGCCCGGATCTCCAGAATTCAGCCATGTGGGCCCCCTGCACGTGTCAGAAGTGGTCTTCCCAAATTTTAGGAGAAATATCAGCCTCCAGCACCTATAAATAGAGCCCCTGGTCATTCAGAAAGGGGATCGGAAGAATTTCGAGAGAAAAGCACGCCCGGACGCCGCCAGAATTACTTCAGAGCACCGCCGCTGCCTTTGACTTCGAATTTTTGCTTAAGAACTGCTGTACTTAGCCATATAAAAGTTGTATTCTCCGGATCGAGCAATAAAATAACAAAGCTTCATAGTGGACGTAGGCAAATTGCCGAACCACTCTAAATTGTTGTCTTCTGTGCAATTTACTTTCTGTTGCTTGGAGTTTTTGTTAGATAATCCTCATTTTAATTTTCTTTCTTCATTTATTATCTCTTCAAAAACTTCCGAAGAGTGTTGTGCCCAATTTTGACACAAACACTTTGGTGCTTTCACCGAGAGAAAACCCAGTTTTTTCTCCTGCTCCTTGGATCTATCTTCAATACCGGATTGCATAAATCTAAGAGGGAGATCCAGATTTCATATTCAAACTCCTTCCATTCTACTCAGATTTGTCAAAAGTCTAGGAAAGAATTCAACGTTTCAAAATGGTGAGTACAAGAACCACTTCCAACATTGGTGATCAGGAAGGCCGGGATAGGCAAAACCCCACGCAACTACAATCCACTAACCAAGATGCTGTTGGGCATACGGACCAGTCAGGTCCGGTCACGAGGCAAGAGTTCCAAGCACTACTTCAAGAATTAACCCAGAGCAGACAACAGCTAACTGAGCAATTGCGCGCTAATGCTGAGTTGACCAATCAACTAAATCACCAAAAACGAAGAAAATCCAGAAGGGATCAAGCTCCACGTTCTTCCACCGAAAGCTCCGCTTCCTCATATTACAATACCCGATCTATCCGTCCCAGGCTAGACGGAAATCATACGCAAGCCGCTGACTGTCAACAGGCAGTAACCGTTGGGCAGATAAGGGTTGGCCCTTCCACCAGCTTCCATACCGGACCCTCCACCCGAGGAGGCACTATTCCTCAGTACACTGCAGATGGTCGAGTTGCTACAACCGCTGCAGTTAACATAGGGGTTGATGCTCGAGATCACTCCAATCAAAATTATCATCAGTAGGGACAGGCTCCAGAGCCATATATCCCAGAAGATGTCGATCCAAGGAGGCGAGATGAGGATCGTCGACAGCGTCCGATCCCACCTCGCACTATGGAACCCGACCATACTTTGGCTCACCACCCACATAATTTTCCAATACCAGACTTCTCAGCCATGGTGCGGCGAATGATTCGCGAGAGTCATGGCCTAACAAATGACGACTGGGGAATCTCCCGGAGTCATACCCCATTTACTGATGACATATTGTATGCTGAACCTCCTCGCCGATTCAGAATGCCAACCCTTCCCATGTATGAAGGAAATTCCGACCCAAATCAACATGTTCTGAAATATGAATGGTCAATGACTGCTGCAAGAGCTGATGACGCAGTAAAGTGCCGCAGTTTTCCTATTTCCCTAAGGGGAATTGCGACAATGTGGTTCACCCGATTACCACCCCGGTCTATTTCTTCGTTTGACCAGTTAGCTACAAAATTTGTTGAACAATTTTGCATGCATATTGCCCGACCTAAAGATGTTAATACCCTATCAAGTGTCACTCAAGCTCCCGGAAAAACACTTAGACGATATTTGGAGAGATTCAATGCTGCATGCGCAGAGATCACCAACCCTAATGATAATTCCATTCTAATGGCCCTGACTAAAGGAATCGACCCTGATTCCGAATTTGGAAATTGGCTAGCCGCGAAACCTCCCGCATCGTTGGACCGTTTCTATTCCAAAGCTGCTCAATTCTTGAGGCGAGAGGATGCGAAACAGTCTAGGAAGCAGGACGATGCAAGGCCCAACAGTGAAGGGATTCAGAGTAATGTTGCGGTTAAACAGTCCGGAGAAAATTCGGGAAAAGTCGAATTGAATATTCAAAATAAACAGGCCCAGCGATCAAGAAATGGTGATAACCGATGCAAGAAGCAAGATCAGAGTCGTGGTCCGAGGCGTAGGGCCGCAATGTTTGACAATTATACACCGCTTAACACGTCGCTGGAAAATGTATACTTACAGACTTGTAATACTATGCAATACAAGAAGCCTGCTCCGAAGCCTTCGTCGGAGAAGCAAATTCAGACAGGGAAGTTCTATAGGTTTCATGAAAGTTATGGGCATAATACCAATGAGTGTAGACATTTGCAAGACCTCATTGAAAAGTTGATCAGAGAAAGAAAGTTGGACCAGTTTGTTCGGGCGCCGCAGTCTGGTGGAGCGGGTCCATCTAATCAAAATCGAACGCAGAATCAAGAAAGAAACGGTGAACCTGCTCGCATAGGCGGAAGGTTGGTTATCAATACGATAAGCGGTGGTCCTCATCCGGCTGACAGAAGTTGGAGAGAAATGGAGTCGTATGCTTGATCAATCAGGCATGTAGACTTTGAATGTTGCAACAACTCGGAAGACGGAACACCGGCTAAGCAACAAAAGACAGTGACTGATGAAATCGTGTTTAGAAATCGAGATGCTGTTAAAGTCGAAGCTCCCACAATTGACCCATTGGTTATATCCGCTCAAGTTGGTCCTGCTTGGATGAAGAGGATCCTGGTAGACAGCGGAAGTTCCGTAAATATCTTATTTAAAAGAGCATATGATTTAATGAAAATGGAAGCTAAGGACTTAAAGCCTTGTCAATCACGAGTCCACGGCTTCAATGGGAGTGCAACAGTACCAACTGGAATAGTCGAATTTCCAGTAGAGTTGGGAGCGGGAGAATGCCGAAGAGTTCGGATGTTGCAATTTGTTGTCTTAGATATTCCTTCCCCGTACAATGCTTTTTTGGGCCGACCGGCCCTTGCCGAATTTAGGGCTGCTATTGCCCCATGGTGCTTAACTTTGAAGTTCCCTACTGACCACGGAATAGGAGTTGTACAAGGGGATCAGGCTGCTGGAAGAGCCTGTTATGTTGCTGAGCTGCGGGAGGCGCAGCGGAAAGTGAAAGGAAAAGGCGTAGAGGAATCTCTCTGCGTCCGTTTTACTGACGATTGACAACTAGCGCCTGGGCTCCAGCCTGGGCACCACAGCCAATTCCAAAAGGATCTTGATCCAAGAGATAATGATAATAAAGAAGAATCTACGGAAAGTCAGGCTTCTCCGGCCGAGCTGACCATTGATGTCCCGATTGATGATGATCACGATGACTCGAGAATACTGAAGGTTGGGTCTCAACTTGACCGAAAGACACAACAGGAATTGGTTGATTTTCTCCGGGCGAATCTTGACGTTTTCGCCTGGACACACTCTGACATGTGCGGAATCTCGCCTGACATCGCGAGCCACACCTTGAACATTGACCCGCGATATATCCCGGTCAAGCAGAAAAGGCATAGTATGGATCCAGAGAGATCTGCTGCCCTGAAAGAAGAGGTTAATAAGTTGAAATCACATGCGTTCATTAGAGACGCTTTATACCCAGAAAGGGTGTCCAATCCCGTACTTGTCCGAAAACCGAATGGAAAATGGAGAACGTGTATCGATTACTCTGACCTGAATAAAGCCTGCCCGAAAGACAGCTTTCCACTCCCCCGGATCGATCAACTGGTAGATTCAACCGCTGGACATGAATTGTTATCTTTCATGGATGCTTACTCAGGTTACAACCAGATACCCATGCATTTACCAGATCAAGAACACACAAGCTTCGTAACCGACTTGGGGTTGTACTGCTACAGAGTCATGCCTTTTGGACTAAAGAATGCTGGCGCGACCTATCAACGCTTAGTCAACCGAATGTTTGCCAATCAGATTGGAAAGACTATGTAGGTATATGTAGATGACATGTTGGTGAAGTCACGGTACTCTGGTGATCATGTCAAGGACCTGGAATCAATGTTCGACATCCTCCGGAAATACGGAATGAAGCTTAATCCACTCAAGTGTCATTTCGGAGTCGCATCCAGAAAATTTCTTGGGTTCATTGTCAATGCCCGAGGAATAGAGGCCAACCCCAAAAAGATTTGGGCAATCAGAAATCTACAAACTCCGAAAACCATAAAGCAAGTTCAGAGTCTTAACGGGAAAGTGGCAGCACTGAGCAGGTTTATCTCAAAATCGACCGACAAATGCCTTCCATTTTTCGATTTAATTCGAAAGGGAAAACGAAACTTCGAATGGAACACAGACTGCGAGGGCGCATTTCAATCACTAATCCAGCATCTTTCCGTACCACCAATCCTCTCAAAGCCTGTAGATCATGAACAGTTATATCTTTACCTGGCAGTATCAGAGAATGCGATCAGTGCTGCATAGATTCGGGAGGAAGACCGAGTGCAAAAGCCGGTCTACTACGTGAGTAAACGATTAACCGGAGCCGGGAGAAATTATCCAAAGCTTGAAAAGTTGGCATATTGCCTAGTCATTGCCTCGAGGAAGCTCCGTCCATATTTCCAGGCTCATCCTATTACTGTGTACACCGATCAGCCGTTACGACAGGTCCTTGCGCGGCCTGAGACGTCTGGTAGGTTACTGAAGTGGAACATCAAACTGAGTCAATTCGACATCACTTATACTCCAAGGAGAGCCATTCACGGCCAAGTCCTAGCAGATTTTATAGCCGAATTCACTATTCCTGAAGACTTGCCCGAAACCAGCATATTTCCCGAATACATCTGGAAGATGTACACCGATGGTGCGTCAAACGATCGGTGTTCAGGAGCTGGGATAGTGCTTGAGACTCCTGAAGGACGATCCATATGTTATGCTTTGAAATTCGAGTTCCGCGCAACCAACAATGAAGCCGAGTAGGAAGCCCTACTTACCGGACTAAAACTTGCCCGTGATCTGAAAATCATCGCTGTAGAGATCTATTGTGATTCCCAATTGATAGTGTGTCAAGTTCGAGGTGAATATCAAGCCAAAGATCGAAGACTGGCCGCTTATCTATTCAAGTTCTAGAGATACTTAATCAACTCGATTACTATGCCATTTTCTACATACCCCGAGAGCACAATCAGAAAGCTGATTCATTGGCAAAGTTAGCAAGCACGGGTGAGGCTCAACAGTTGGGGGTTGTTCCGATTGAAACCCTATCATCTCCGAGCATTGATCGAAGGGAGACTGATTTCGCATTTGAAGCAACCTCCACCAAGGAGTCGTGGTTGACTCCTTATCAAGATTATATCGAACGCGGTGTATTGCCCGAGCGGCGAAGCGAGAAAAGACAAGTTCTGCGAAAGGCTTCACGGTTTGTGATTCAGAATGGAGTCATGTATCGGAGAGGATACTCTGTTCCTCTCCTCCGGTGTATCGCACACGATGAAATCAAACGAGTGTTACACGATGTACACGAAGGAGAATGTGGTGATCACACTGGGGGGCAAGCACTAGCAAAGAAGATACTTCGATATGGGTATTATTGGCCTACCGTTAATCGCGATGCTGCAGATTACGCTAGAAAATGTGACAAATGCCAGAAACATGCTCGAATTTCAAGAGCCCCGCCTACTGAGATAACCCAAATGGTCAGTCCTTGGCCATTTGCGGTGTGGGGAATGGATATCATCGGCACATTGCCTCTGGCCAAAGGTGGCACGAAGTACGCCATCGTCGCGGTTGATTATTTCACCAAATGGGCTGAAGCTGAACACCTTGCGACAATCACAACAAAGAAAGTAATCAACTTTGTAGTGCACAACATCATCTGCCGTTTCGGTCTCCCACATACTATCATTACCGATAACGGAACTCAATTCGACAGTGCTGAATTCAAAAATTTCTGTCAACGATTTCACATCCAGAAGAAATTCTCTGCAGTAGCACACCCACAAGCAAATGGTCAGGTTGAAGCAGTTAATAAAGTTATCAAGTCCATTCTAAAGAAGCGACTGGAAAAAGCTGGGGGCAAATGGGTTGACGAACTTCCTATGGCATTATGGGCCTATCGAACGACCCATAAAACTGCAACCGGTCATACCCCATTTTCCTTATCTTATGGTTCTGAAGCCGTTATTCCGGTCGAAATGGAAGTGCATTCCCATCGTGTAACGTATTACGATCCGAAAACAAACGCCATATTACTTGCTGAATCTTTGGATTTACTCGATGAGAAGCGCGAAGAGGCTGATTTGAGGGCAGCCGCATATCGTAATCAAGTCGCCCGACTGTACAACGCCAAGGTCCGACCGCGAACCTTCGAACTCGGCGATCTCGTACTCAAAAGAGTTTATCCGGTTCCTTCACACATGAAGCCAAATTGGGAAGGGCCGTATGTGATTTCACAAAAGCTCGGAGATGGCACGTTCAAATTATCAACAGTTGACGGTTTTACCTTGCCGAGAGCTTGGAATAGCGAAAGTCTTCGTCGCTACTACATATGAGAAATTTTACCTATTTACTTTCTGTCAATTTACTTCTTTGCATTTTATTCTAGTATTTTGAGACTTAAATTTGTAATAAGGCAACTGACTTTGCCGTATTCTTTCGTTTCAGCAATAAAATGCCATCTCTTCGAGCCAGAGCTGTGATTTACTGAATATGACGCACTATATTACAATGCACGAAGGGCTAAGTCCCATCACGAGGAGGGACTTATTCAAGTAGGGAGTGATTGTGATGCGACCAGTCACTCACTAAGTGAAACCCGAGCTCGGGGACAGAACACTACATCAACGTTCACGGGGATTGACACACGACAATCCCCCCGCCAACTCCAAATTCCCAGAGAGTGAATTGGAGTATAAACTTTAACTCTCGGTTCCCGGAGCGCGAGTTGGAGTATAAACGTAAAACAATTCGTTCCCAGAGTGCGAACGGACTCCAACTTCCCGGAGCGCGAATTGGAGTATAAACATAAAACAATTCGTTCCCAGAGTGCGAACGGACTCCAACTTCCCGGAGCGCGAATTGGAGTATAAACATAAAACAATTCGTTCCCGGAGTGCGAACGGACTCCAACTTCCCGGGGCGCGAATTGGAGTATAGACATTAAACAATTCGTTCCCAGAGTGCGGATGGACTCCAACTTCCCGGAGCGCGAATTGGAGTATAAACATTAAAACAATTCGTTCCTAGAGGGCGAATGAACTCCAACTTCCCAGAACGCGGATTGGAGTATAGACATCAAATGATTCATTCCCAGAGTGCGAACCGGATTATCGGTCTCAGATTGTCTTAAGTCCCCAGAATGCAGACACGTGTTCAAAGTTTGCAGTAAACGCACTTGATCACAAAAATGCAAATGTCGTTCCCCGAGACTAGGGGCGAAAAAGCTAAGTGTTAATCACTGACCGAAGTGGGACAATGTCCGAAGTTCGGTTATTCATCGATCACAACTCGCGACCAATATTCTCAAACTCGGCAAATAAAAACAAACTCTACTTGACGGTGAAAACACCACAAGTACACCAAACTGTTAACTGCAGATTATGTTAAGTCCCCGAAGTGCGGACATGTATACAAGGCTTATAGCATATGCGGGCATAAGCTAATCAATGCAATACTTAAGCAAATAAGAAAAGAGCTGTTTTCTATTTTATTAACAAACGAAAAAAGAGTTTGATTACATGATAAAACCAAAAACAACTCATAAAGTGGATGCCAGATCCACACTCATACACGGCCAACAAAAACAGAAGTAAAAAGAAGTTCTGCTTCGCAACTGCATGACAAAACAAGAAGTTCAGTCCTTCTTCTTCCGATGTCTCTTCTTTGGAGTTGAGCCGCTAGACCCGCTACCCGGCTTCTTACGAGATTTCTTGTCCTTCTTTGGAGCGTACTCAGGGTCTGGCATGATATCTACATCTTCCTCAGAACTGGAATGGACAGAGATCCTTTTTAGAGGGCGAACCGAAGGCGGAGGAGCCGTAGCGGGCGGTGAAGCTTCAACACTAGATGTTATTAAAGTGCTGGTGAGAGAAGTAATGATTGAAGAGGTTAAGCTTGGTGGAGCGACATCGCCTCCAGAACCACCAACTGCCGTAGCCATTTCAGCGCTTATCTCAGCAAGAATTTCTTCTTCTCGGATAGATCGATAAGCGCTGGAAACAGGGACGGTCGGTATAAATGAGCTAAAAGAAGAGGCAGCACCACCCATTGTAAAGGAAGGGTCAGGGAAAGGTTCACAAGGTTGCTTGAGAAGCTCCTCGATCATCTGGACATCAAACGACATCGAGCTCCCTCCTCCCATCTCGCTGGTAAAAACAGTGGTCGTGATGGCCTCAGTAACAACGGCTCCTAGCGTTGGCGGCGAAACTTGTGGAATTGGAAGTGCTGGCGCATCGCTTTCAGTCACTGATTAAACCAAGAAGAAGATGATTAGTTAAAAGATCGACTACGAGTTCAAAATTCCAGAAACACTTAAGCAACATTTATAATACCTTCTTTGCTGCGGCTCGTTGATAGAACAGGTTTAGAAACGGTAGATGTACCGAGAGACAATTCCGGTCGATCCGGATTATAAGCAGGGATAACTTGTGGACCAGCTGTAGTAACGACTCCAGATGAGGTTGGGGCATCAACTGGAACATTCTCACTGTCATGAGCGGCTCCAGAACCCTCACCCGTCTCTACATGATGAAAACCAAGTCTCACCCTCTCAGCGGAGATCATCGCATCATGGAGGAGTTTTCTCTCCTCATCGTTCAGTAAGCGAGATTCAAGTTCAAACTCATCTACGGCGCCTTCAGAGAGAGATGCTCTTTTATTCGCCACCAATTTTTTCCAAGCGCTAAGCAGAAGCATAGAATAATCTCCGAGCCACGAGAGATTCCTATGCTCAAGTACATTAGCATTATAAGTGTCGAGAAGATCGTCAAATTCAGCTTCCACTCTGAATATCTCCGCTTGAACTCTCCCTTCTACCTCTGCTTCCACCGCTCCAACCTTAGCAACCGCCGCGTCTCGCTCAGCTCGAAGAGACACGGCTTGTTCACACGCTTCCTGGGCAGCTGCATTAGCGTCATCTTTTTCCTTATTTAAACTGGCGAATTTAGCTTTTAACTCCTCAAGTTCCCTGACCGCCGCATCTCGTTCGGCCTCAACGTTTTTGTATCGATGGCCTAAATTCTCAACTAAAGTACAATGCGCTTGTTGCATTTTTGCCATCTCAGCCAATGTCTCATCGACCTTCTGTAACGACTCCAGTTCAGCCTTGCGAGAAGACTCCGTTTCAGATTGAAGAACGTCAACAATACGGTTCTTCTGAGCCAAGTCTGCTTCCAAGTTCTCAATAACTTTGGCTCGTTCGAAGGCTACTTTTGAGGCTTTAACAGCTGCCCTGTACCATTCTTTATATTGAGCATAAAAATCCCGAGTATAGCTGAGGGCAGTGTGCACGGCCTCTTCGGGAATTCTCTTAAGGTTGGGTGGAAAGATATAGGCGTCAAAGCATATCTCTGGAAAGTCTTTTTTCAACTGAGCAATTCTAATAGCCCCTTCACCAGACGGTTCAAGGGGTGCTTCCTCTACGGTTACGGTCGTGGCTGTATCGGTCCTTGAGCGATGTGGACCTGGTTTAGAAATTTGCTGAGATGATTGTTGCCGCGAAGTTTCAACTACAAGTACTTGGCCCCTGGATGACGGAGGAGAACGAGAGGGTGAACGATACCTTCGGTCCCTATCAGAATGTTCCTGGCTGGAGTAGTGTCGGGAATGGTCCCTATCACGGTGCTCCTGCTCATAATACCTCCGCTCACGATCACAGTCAGAATCCCTGCAGCGAGACTCATAGTAGGATGAAGAATGGTGTACTCGCCGAAGTTTGTCAAGTGTAGAAGGACGATTTGACATGATGCCTGTAAAAAAGGAACAATTCGATTAAATACCAAGAAAAAGCACTGCAATGCGTGTGGAAGTCGTGAAGTGTTGTGAAAAATGAATAAATGCGCAAACCCCCCGACCAACCAGAAGCGTCGATTACACTAACGGGTAAAGAATCGCTTATGTCAAGCGCTCCCCGGAGCTCTTCAACCCGGACCCGTGATGGAGAGATACGTAGTCCGGAATGGGAATATCGTCCAACCCGGTGAAAAGGTCTCCAGATTGACAAGGAGAAGCATTGGAAACAGTAACCCCAGGTTGGGAACGGGTTACGACTACAGACTTCCATCTCTTAAGCTTAGGAACAACAGCCTTGCCTTTTTGACGCTCTTCTATTCGGGAAAGGTCGGCTGTTATATCAGTGTCTGTGGGCGTTCTTTCGTCATCGCTCATTTCTCTTATTACAACGTCAGGTTTTCTTTTTGCCACTTTTTTCTTCTTCCTAGAGGCCGATTTCGCCAAACTTCAATCACAATACTCTGGGCCATCTCAATCAAACCCAGTGTCCTTAAGTTATCATCGGTCAATAGCAAATCTATGTGCCTTAAGTCATGGGGAACCCTTTGCAAGCTTTGAACGACACCCTTATAATGCCCACCGGCAGGTCTTGAAATGATGGCTGCAAGAGTAGCAGAATATTAATGTAAAGTATTAAGAGTGACCACTCAATAACGAATCATGATGCTTACGTCTGGATAACCATCTCCTGGCAAACCCTGGGGGGCAACGAACAAAAAACCACTCGTTCTTGAAATAACTAAGCCTGGTCCAGTCCCCAGTCATGACCTGACAGTTCCTGACCGCCTCCAGAAAAGTGAAAGACGGGCTATCACCCCTACTCTTAAAATTGAAGATGTGCCTGATCTCATTAGGTCTTGGCGGGCGAAAGAGGCAATCCATAAATATGACGAAGACGCTGTTTAGTAGTGCATGCCCGTTGGGATGAAGCTGTGAAGGAGCGATTCCTAATAACGAAAACATCTCTCTGATATATTGGTTAAAAGGAGGAAGAGATCCAGCCGCACAGGCATGGAGGTAAAAGGCAGTATATCCCTCAGGAGGGTTGTGTGGTCTATCGCTGGCACTGGGTAATAAAACATCGTCCAGAGATATGTTGTGTTTCGAACATAACCGGCCCAACAGAGATTCTGAGATATTGGATTGAACAGAATCAACCGGATCTTCAATAAATATCGCCTCCGGCAATTCATCCGGTGCCGGATCCACGACTTCTGGAGGGATGTCCGGAATCTCAAGCATTGGAAAGGGCGAGCTTTGTGCTTCTTGTTGTTGAGAACTCGAAGACTCCATAATTAACTAGCTCACCAGAAAGTGGAGTTAAAAACGTAAAAAAAAACCCAAGCATTCCCGCGGTGCAAAGTGTACGAATATGTTGTGCAATACAAGGGCTAGAAAAAAAATTTTAAGCAAACTTTACAAAGATGAAACGAGGTGTCCGAACTACGAAATTTTGGAATTTGAGAATGAAAACGACCGTCATCGCTGACCGTCACTTTCACGCCACCCAGAAGCTATTGGCCAATTCAAGTAATAAATTCGTTGGATTTTGTTTAAGTCATGGTGCCATCGACGAGCTTCAATGGAGATGTCAAGTTAGATTCGATTATGCAAGGCCAAAGCTCGTCGGGGTCAAGTATGCTAAAAGTTCAAACTTGAAATTGGTCATAGCTCAAAAGTTGGAGCCAATCATAGAGTTAGAAGTTTCATATGTTCGAGCGTTCGAATCGATCGACTCGAATCGATACAAGTCGAATCGAAGACGTTCGAATCCATGCGCCTCGAAGCCAGGAAGGTCGACTCGATGCAGCTTTGGGGTGGAGAAGGTACTTCGAATCCATTAGCTTCGCATAACTTCGAATCGATCCACACTGAGCATCTTCGAATCCATCAGGGTATTATCACTTCAAATCGATCAGCACGGTCCTTCGAATCCATCGGTTCGAAATCTCGCAATCTTGATCGATTCGAACTACCTATTCCTACATCGATTCAAAGTCTCGCCTGCTTGATCGGTTCGAACTACTTATGCCCTAATCGATGCGAAGCAAGGAAGGAGGATGACATCCATCGTTGCCTACACTTCTCCCTGATGATGCTCAGAATCGATACGACTTGAATGGTTTCAATCCCCAGATCCATCGAGTCAACCCATTTCAGATCTCAGTATCACTCATGGTTTTCGAAAGAAAAGATTGAAATCGATGTCCAATTTTCAGTTTTCATTGTTCTATACTCGGATCGATCCCTTGGCTTACCTGATTGGATTCGATTACGGTAAAAAAAACTTGGAAGAATTGGATCGATTCGTGCAGAATGCAGCTGTATCTGGCGTTGGAAGACCGATTCGGAGGTATAACTACAATAGAAAGTGAAAAGTAAGAAGTTAAAAATGAAGACAGCCTTGGATATTTATATGGGTTCCACAAGAAAACGCGTGGCTTTTCGACTCCCGGTTGTGTTTACCCCCTACCGCCGGTCGCTAGCCAAACCCCATCGATTCGAACAAGCACTCGATAACCCATTGCATTCGAATCCATCACAGTGAAAAGTCATAACTTCGAATCCATCACATGGCCGAATCCATATTCCACTTCGAAGCCGTTACCTTCCGATCCCTTACACGATCGAATCCATCCCAGGTTAATCGATGCGAGGCAACATCGATTCGATGAAACACTGAGCAAAGGCAAGACCATTGGTTCGGAAATACATGATTTCAAATCCACTAGGACAACATCGATTCGAAGCACTTGAATAAGGACTGAGTTGAAAAATCTTATCGACTCCAACGACCTATTCCATAACCAGCAATTCAATCAGTTCGAAACCCTATCGATTCAAACAAGCATGCTTCGAATCCATTTAGCACCGTTGATGAGAATGAATGCAAAAATTCGGCATGAAAAGATGACTAGAGGGTCGATACAAAAGGATGATCATAGATGGCAATAACAAACCAAACCGGCAACAACTTGCAATCACGCAATACTAACCAGAATCAAGGTGATACACGTATACGCATATGTTTGACTAAAATTTGATCTTTATCATTCACAGGAATCAGACATCCACCTTGTCATGGTTTCAACGACGAACAACCAATCACAATCATACGACAGTTGATAACAGCAATAAAGAATACAGCTTTCAATAGAGCATGTCCTAATTGTCCGGCTTCAGATTTTAGCTTTTCAAAGCACGTCATGTTTACACAAGACGTACTTTGGGGGGCAAATGTTATCCCGCCTTTTGGCAAGGCCGAGATACCAAGGAACGGACCAGAAGGAAACAGGATCATACGTCTTCAGCTCCGGATGATCGTTGGGCAACTACAGATATCGATGAATTTTATCGGATGTCCGGATCGGGCTACGATTGGTAAGACACGTCAAGCAAAGCTGTAGAAACCAGCGTTCCAAATTTCGGGGGGATCCGAGTTCGTATGCCCAAGATGTCACCAAGAGAAAATAAGGAGGGTAGGCCTTATTTCGAATCCATCAGAGAGATCCAGGGTCGAATCGATCAGAGTTCGAATCCATAATTCATAACCATCTTCGAATCCATGAAGTTCAAGAAGCCTCGACTCCAATTCATAACCATCTTCGAATCCATGGAGCAGAGAACCCTTCGTATCGATCAAACCATGGAACGCCTTGATCGATACGAAGGAACGCACGATTGATCGAATCGAAGGAGCATACCTTCAAATCCTTCTCTTCGAATCCATCAAGGCGCTCCTGCCTTCGAATCCATCAAGGCGCTCCTGCCTTCGAATCCATCAAAGCGCTCCTGCCTTCGAATCCATCAAAGCACCCCTGTCTTCGAATCCATCAAGCAAGAGTTCATCGAATCCAACATACTGAAGCAACTTCGAATCGATCTGCAGTAGCTAGCAAACAATCGATTCGAACAAATACCAACACCATCGATTCGAAGAACATGGATTCGAAACACGTATGTCAGTTAAAAATGCAATCTTGAATCGATCATAACTTGAGATCTACAAGTCCAAATGCCATGAAATTTTCACAGGAGCTTGCACGTACATAGAAGAATGGCCACGCCAAGTTTCATCCCGATTAGACACTTTTTTGATCGATTCGAACCAAGGGTCGAATCGATCCAAAAGCGGGCCCGGATCTCCAGAATTCAGCCATGTGGGCCCCCTGCACGTGTCAGAAGTGGTCTTCCCAAATTTTAGGAGAAATATCAGCCTCCAGCACCTATAAATAGAGCCCCTGGTCATTCAGAAAGGGGATCGGAAGAATTTCGAGAGAAAAGCACGCCCGGACGCCGCCAGAATTACTTCAGAGCACCGCCGCTGCCTTTGACTTCGAATTTTTGCTTAAGAACTGCTGTACTTAGCCATATAAAAGTTGTATTCTTCGGATATCGAGCAATAAAATAACAAAGCTTCATAGTGGACGTAGGCAAATTGGCGAACCACTCTAAATTGTTGTCTTCTGTGCAATTTACTTTCTGTTGCTTGGAGTTTTTGTTAGATAATCCTCATTTTAATTTGCTTTCTTCATTTATTATCTCTTCAAAAACTTCCGAAGAGTGTTGTGCCCAATTTTGACACAAACAACAGCTTTCAGCCGTCAACGGATAGATTAATGCCCAAAAAGTACAACCCGAATCTCAATCGGGTCTCGTAAGTTTTTTATCCTTCGTTTTTTCGACACGTGGATTTTTACGGTAAAACAGGATTACGGTTGCTAGCCTTCGATTTACCATCGCTGGACAGTGGTGCACCATGGTACTGTTCCGTTTCAAATCCATGCATGCATTTCTAAAAGTCGTACGGCACTGTTTCACCATTTCGGACGGATGTTGCACCCTGTAGATATCGATTATTCGGACGGCCATAACTTCTGGCTCGTTTAGAGTTACAGGAGCCATAACCTGTCAAAACGAAGGCCTCGATGAGTTCTACGGCTTTGATAGCTTTCAGCCGTCAACGGATAGATTAATGCCCAAAAAGGACAACCCCAATATCAATCGGGTCTCGTATGTATTTTACCCTTCGTTTTTTCGACACGCGGATTTTTACGGTAAAACGGGATTACCGTGGCCCGTCTTCGACTTCCCATTGCTGGAAAGTGGTGCCCATGGTACTGTTCCGTTTCAAATCCATGCACGCATTTCTAAAAGTCGTACGACACTGTTTCACCATTTCGGACGGATGTTGCACCTTGCACCGTGGATGTTGCACCCTGTAGATATCGATTATTCAAACGGCCTTAACTTTTGGCTCGTTTAGAGTTACGGGAGCCATAACCTGTCAAAACGAAGGCCTCGATGAGTTCTACGGCTTTGACAGCTTTCAGCCATCAACGGATAGATTAATGCCCAAAAAGGACAACCCGAATCTCAATCGGGTCTCGTAAGTTTTTTACCCTTCGTTTTTTCGACACGTGGATTTTTACGGTAAAACAGGATTACCGTGGCCCGTCCTCGACTTCCCATCGCTGGAGAGTGGTGCACCATGGTATTGTTCTGTTTCAAATCCATGCACGCATTTCTAAAAGTCGTACGGCACTGTTTCGCCATTTCGGACGGATGTTGCACCTTGCACCGTAGATGTTGCACCTTGTAGATATCGATTATTCGAATGGCCATAACTTCTGGCTCGTTTAGTGTTACGGGAGCCATAACCTGTCAAAACGAAGGCCTCAATGAGTTCTATGGCTTTGACCACTTTCAGCCGTCAACGGATAGATTAATACCCAAAAAGAACAACCCGAATCTCAATCGGGTCTCGTAAGTTTTTTACCCTTCGTTTTTTCGACACGTGGATTTTTACGGTAAAACAGGATTACCGTGGCTGGCCTTCGATTTACCATCGCTGGAGAGTGGTGCCCCATGGTACTGTTTCGTTTCAAATCCATGCACGCATTTCTAAAAGTCGTACGACACTGTTTCGCCATTTCGGACGGATGTTGCACCTTGCACCATGGATGTTGCACCCTATAGATATCGATTATACGGACGACCATAACTTTTGGCTCGTTTAGAGTTACGGGAGCCATAACCTGTCAATACGAAGGCCTCGATGAGTTCTATGGCTTTGACAGCTTTCAGCCGTCAACGGATAGATTAATGCCCAAAAAGAACAACCTGAATCTCAATCGGGTCTCGTAAGTTTTTTACCCTTCGTTTTTTTGACACGTGGATTTTTACGGTAAAACAGGATTACGGTGGCTGGTCTTCGATTTACCATCGCTCGAGAGTGATGCACCATGGTACTGTTCCGTTTCAAATCCATGCACGCATTTCTAAAAGTCGTACGAAACATTTTCGTCATTTCGGACGGATGTTGCACCTTACACCGTGGATGTCGCACCCCGTAGATATCTATTATACGGACGACCATAACTTCTGGCTCGTTTAGAGTTACGGGAGCGATAACCTATCAAAACGAAGGCCTCAATGAGTTCTACGGCTTTGACAACTTTCAACCGTCAACGGATAGGTTAATGCCCAAAAGGGACAACCCGAATCTCAATCGGGTCTCGTAAGTTTTTTACCCTTCCTTTTTTCGACACATGGATTTTTACGGCAAAACGGGATTACCGTGGCCCGTCTTCGACTTCCCATCGCTGGAGAGTGGTGCACCATGGTACTGTTTCATTTCAAAACCATGCACACATTTCTAAAAGTCGTACGGCACTATTTAGAAATTTCGGACGGATGTTGCACCTTGCACCGTGGATGTTGCACCCTGTAGATATCGATTATTCGGACGGCCATAACTTCTGGCTCGTTTAGAGTATGGGAGCCATAACCTGTCAAAACGAAGGCCTCGATGAGTTCTACGGCTTTGACAGCTTTCAGCCGTCAACGGATAGATGAATGCCCAAAAAGGACAACCTGAATCTCAATCGGGTCTCGTAGGTTTTTTACCCTTCGTTTTTTCGACACGTGGATTTTTACGGTAAAACGGGATTACCGTGGCCCGTCTTCGACTTCCCATCGCTGGAGAGTGGTGCACCATGGTAGTGTTCCGTTTCAAATCCATGCATGCATTTCTAAAAGTCGTACGACACTGTTTTGCCATTTCGGACGGATGTTGCACCTTGCACCGTGGATTTTGCACCCTCTAGATATCGATTATTCAAACGGCCATAACTTCTGGCTCGTTTAGAGTTACGGGAGCCATAACTTGTCAAAACGAAGGCCTCGATGAGTTCTATGGCTTTGATAGCTTTCAGCCATCAACGGATAGATTAATGCCCAAAAAGGACAACCCGAATCTCAATCGGGTCTCGTAAGTTTTTTACCCTTCGTTTTTTCGACACGTGGATTTTTACGGTAAAACAGGATTACCGTGGCTGGCCTTCGATTTACCATCGCTGGAGATTGGTGCACCATGGTACTGTTCCGTTTCAAATCCATGCACGCTTTTCTAAAAGTCGTACGGCACTGTTTCGCCATTTCGGACGGATGTTGCACCTTGCACCGTGGATGTTGCATCCTATAGATATCGATTATACGGACGACCATAACTTCTGGCTCGTTTAGAGTTATGGAAGCCATAACCTGTCAAAACGAAGGCCTCGATGAGTTCTATGGCTTTGACAGCTTTCAGCCGTCAACGGATAGATTAATGCCCAAAAAGGACAACCCGAATCTCAATCGGATCTCGTAAGTTTTTTACCCTTCGTTTTTTCGACACGTGGATTTTTACGGTAAAACAGGATTACCGTGGCTGGCCTTCGATTTACCATCGCTGGAGAGTGTTGCGCCATGGTACTGTTCCGTTTCAAATCTATGCACGCATTTCTAAAAGTCGTACGACACTGTTTCGCCATTTCGGACGGATGTTGCACCTTGCACCGTGGATGTTGCACCCTGTAGATATCGATTATTCGAACGGCCATAACTTCTGGCTCGTTTAGAGTTACGGGAGCCATAACTTGTCAAAACGAAGGCCTCGATGAGTTCTATGGCTTTGATAGCTTTCAGCCGTCAACGGATAGATTAATGCCCAAAAAGGACAACCCGAATCTCAATCGGGTCTTGTAAGTTTTTTACCCTTCGTTTTTTCGACACGTGGATTTTTACGGTAAAATAGGATTACGGTGGCTGGTCTTTGATTTACCATCGCTGGAGAGTGGTGCACCATGGTACTGTTCCGTTTCAAATCCATGCACGCATTTCTAAAAGTCGTACGGCACTGTTTCACCATTTCGGACGGATGTTGCACCTTGCAACGTGGATGTTGCACCCTGTAGATATCGATTATTCAAACGGCCATAACTTCTGGCTCGTTTAGAGTTACGGGAGCCATAACCTGTCAAAGCGAAGGCCTCGATGAGTTCTACGGCTTTGACAGCTTTCATCCATCAGCGGATAGATTAATGCCCAAAAAGGACAACCCGAATCTCAATCGGGTCTCGTAAGTTTTTTACCCTTCGTTTTTTCGACACGTGGATTTTTACGGTAAAACGGGATTACCGTGGCCCATCTTCGACTTCCCATCGCTGAAGAGTGGTGCACCATGGTACTGTTCCGTTTCAAATCCATGCACGCATTTCTAAAAGTCGTACGGCACTGTTTCGCCATTTCGGACGGATGTTGCACCTTGCACCGTGGATGATGCACCCTGTAGATATCATTTATTCGGACGGCCATAACTTCTGGCTCGTTTAGAGTTACGGGAGCCATAACCTGTCAAAACGAAGGCCTCGATGAGTTCTATGGCTTTACAGCTTTCATCCGTCAACGGATGGATTAATGCCCTAAAAGGACAACCCGAATCTCAATCGGGTCTCGTAAGTTTTTTACCCTTCGTTTTTTCGACACGTGGATTTTTACGGTAAAACAGGATTACTGTGGCTGGCCTTTGATTTACCATCGCTGGAAAGTGGTGCACTATGGTACTGTTCCGTTTGAAATCCATGCACGCATTTCTAAAAGTCGTACGGCACTGTTTCGCTATTTCGGAAGGATGTTGCACCTTGCACCGTGGAAGTTGCACCCTGTAGATATCGATTATTCGGACGGTCATAACATCTGGCTCGTTTAGAGTTACGGGAGCCATAACCTGTCAAAACGAAGGCCTCGATGAGTTCTACGGCTTTGACAGTTTTCAGCCATCAACGGATAGATTAATGCCCAAAAAGGAAAACCCGAATCTCAATCAGGTCTCGTAAGTTTTTTATCCTTCGTTTTTTCGACATGTGAATTTTTATGGTAAAACAGGATTACGGTTGCTAGACTTCGATTTACCATCGCTGGACAATGGTGCACCATGGTACTGTTCCGTTTCAAATCCATGCATGCATTTCTAAAAGTCGTACGACACTGTTTCGCCATTTCGGACGGATGTTGCACCTTGCACCATGGATGTTGCACCCTGTTGTTATCCCGCTTTTTAGCAAAGCCGTGATATCAAAGGATCGATCAGAAACAAAAGACAATTCGTCTCAGAGATTGGTTGTACTTCACTTCGCTATGGATATCGATGAATTTTGTCTGAGTCCGGATCAGGCCATAATTGATAAGACATGACCAGAAAAGTCGTAGGAGTCGTCATTTCAAATTTCAAGTCAATCCGAGTTCGTATGCTAAAGATATGATGGATTCAATTTGAGAAAGGTAGTCATTGTTTGGTTCGAACCCATCACGTTGAAGTACTTCGAAACCATCACCCTCGGATCCGTCACAATAGCCTACCTTCGAACCCATGACTTCGCCTAGCTTCGTATCCACCCTGCATTCCTACCTTCGAATCCATCCTCCCGAAACCTCACATCGAATCCATGCATCGGTTCAAAGCCATGAACTTAACCTTGCTTCGACTCCAACATGCAAGCCCTTGCCTCGAATCCATCCTCACAAGAATGTTCTAATCCATTAAAAACCCTTAGCTTCGAACCAAAGTCACTTCGAACCGATCCGGTTCGAATCGATCAGGTTCGAACCCATAGGAACTCCTCGATTCGAATCGATCGCGCTTGAAACCAGGAACGATCGAGTCAACTAGTCACTCCATCGATACGAAGTTGGCACAATTCACGGAGACAAAGCGTTCATCCCGGAGAGAAGACCGGATCAATTTGAGAAACATGCGCCACCTCATCACGAAGCCACGCGAGCCGATCGATTCGAAGTACGTGGTTTCGAAGTGATCGGTTCGAACTCAAGAATCATCATTTCGAACCGATCATATCTCCTTAACCACTGGTCTAAATGCAACGAAATTTTCACAATAGCTTCCATACAAGGTAAAGATTGTTCCTGCCAAGTTTCAGCTCGATCGGACCATTTCTTGATGGGTTCGAAATCACTTCGAATCGATGTCAGATCGAGACGAAACTTGGTGGGGTCGGTCGCGTGGGCCCACTCACGTGCTAGAAGAAGTCTCCCGAAGTTTGAGCGAGATCTGGGCCTCCAACGCCTATAAATAGCACCCTGAAGCCTTCAGAAAAGGGGATCTTCCAGGAACTTCTGCCATTGAACACCAAGACTCTGCCGGATTCCATTCTATCCATCATAATCACCGTTGTATTCAGATTTCAAAGCTATTATCAACTGTAATTCATTGTAATTGATCTATCAAGCAAAGCAATAAAGAGAAAACCTTCAAAGTGGACATAGGCACGAACGCCGAACCACTATAAATCATGTGTTTGTGATTGTTATCTGCGAATTATTGTGATTTGTTGCTTAGATCTGAATTCTATATTTATTGCCGCTGAGTTCTGTGTTGATTATTATCGATTTAAGTACGTAAACAGGCACTTTCACGATATTGGGTGTTTGTGACCAATTTTGGCACAAACATTTTGGTGCTTTCACTGAGAGATGAACTCAGGAGTTCTACCAATTGATAGTTGATTCAGAGAAAATTTGAAAGTTTAGATTTGAGAAATTATGACGAGACAATCAAGTAGAAGGCCAAGGCCAGAGAGAAGCGAACAACAAGGAAGTCAAGAGGCTTCCTCAGGAGCGAATCAACCATCGATCTTCATCACTAGGGACGAGATGGAGACTATGATGAAGAAGCAAGAGGAGTTGATTCAGAGTTTATTTCAACGGATAGGATAGCTTGGAGCACAGAATAGAGGAGCCAATGGAGTCCAGAACGAAGCAGGACCATCCGGCGTCGCACCGGATTAGGGGGCACACCCATGGAGAACGTTGATCCAATTTCGGAGAGAGAAAGAGGAGCATCTGCGCAACCCGGTAGTAGTAAAGGGGTGAACGCTCAGTCAAGGGGGCAGATCCCAGAGTTCCCTCATGAACTCGGGGGGCAGGTTGAAAGTGGTGAACGAAGATTGCATCTTGGAGACAACGATAGGTTGGCAGAGATGGTTAGGCGAGCTTTGAGAGGCGGTTTGGTGAACAAAGATTTGGAGGATGTTAATAGGAGTCCTTTTACTTCAGCAATCAGGCAAGCTAGGAACCCACCGGATTTCAAAATACCATCGTTGGATATGTATGACGAGAGAACGGACCCCACGGTCCATCTAACGAAATATATGAGGCATATGGAAGTGTTGGGGGGCATCAGAGGAGGTTATGGCCCGGTGCTTCCCATTGTACTTGGCGGATATTGCGGCGTTATGGTTCAGGCAACTGGAGAGTGGATCCATCAGAACATGGAATGATTTAACTGAGATATTTATGAGGCAATTCAGGGTTCACATTACAAGACCCAAGAATGTGATGACGTTGGCAACTTTAAAACAGAAGGCTGGAGAAACATTGAGAAGTTTCCTGACATGGTTCAATGCGGCAGCGGCTTCGGTGGATCGACCGGATACATCCATGGTTATGATGGCGGCCGTGTCTGGAATAGCTGATGGAACGGAGTTCAAAAATTCATTAACTAAGGATCCACCTGTGGATCTGGGAGAATTCTATCATGAGGCAGAAAAGTTTTTACGATTGGAGGATGCGAATGCAGAAAGAGAAGAAGGAGATGGGATAGAAGTTTATGCACTTAAAGGCGAAAAGCCTCCTAAGAGGGACTCAGACAAGGATAAAGGTAAAAGAAAGACTGAGAATGACGGAGACAGATCAAAGCGGCAACGGAGGGAGCCGCGATTCACCACCTACACTGAGCTGAATGAGAGCCTGGAACGAATTTATCAGGATACCAAAGATCAGATTCCGTATCGTAGGCCAATGCGAAGGGATCCAACCTCTGACGAAAGGAAATCAGATAAGTTTTGTGTATTCCATGAATTAAACGGTCATAACACCAATGATTGTAGGCACCTGAAGGACGAGGTGGAAGGGCATACCAGGAACGGTATGCTGCTTCAATATGTAAGGAGGCGAGCTCTTGCGGCGGAACCAGAGCGACTACCATCCACTTCAGCTAGAGGCGACCCTGAATCAAGGCACCGTTTGGTTATCAATTGAGTGAAATAACGATGAACAAGTTGTAAGCTTCCACTAACGCAATTAAATCATTTACACATGTGCGAGATCGCGAACGATCTCCAGGCATGCTCTGAGTTATAATTAACCGTTTCGTAGTGGGAACTTACACATTGACATCCATGCTTTGCTTTCATTTCGTTTTGATTTGAACATTTAGACTTTGCTTGTTTGGACATTTCTCTTTTAAAACTCATCCGTTTAATAGATATTTGATTCTGATAACTCTGGAATGGCTAAGCTACTTACACATGTATGGGGTCGCGAACGATCCTTAGGCATGCTCTGAGATGGCGATGAACCGCCCTGACAAACGATCCAGGAACTCACCCGAACGTGACTCTGGCATCGATAACATCAAGCCCTCCCGGGCACACTTTATCGCCTCGAACGGCATCCGACCTTGAACGGTCACAATCCAACCTCGAACGGTCACAACTCACCTTACCTCAAATGGCTCGATCGCGAACGGTCGTCACTTGAGGTCCAACACCCGACCGCGAACGGTCACAAATTCGCCTCGAACGGCACACGATCGCGAACGATCACTCTCTGCCTTGAACGGCACCGACCGCGAACGGTCATGATTCACTAATTATGAAATCCGACCTCGAACGGTCACCATTCGCCTTGAACGGCACTCGGTCGCGAACGATCACCATTTTCCACGAACGGCAATCGACCGCGAATGGTCCCATCTCATCATTTGCCACGAACCGCATCGACTGCGAACGGTCCTATTCCATCCTATGCCACAAACGACGCAGACCGCGAACGGTCCCGATTCACCTCAAGCAGCATGCGATCCCGAACGATCGACGCATGGATTTATACGCTCGACCGCGTACGGTCGCACTTCACCTCGAATGACTCGATCACGAACGATCGTCATTTGAAGTTAGGCGCTTGACCATGAACGGCCGCGCTTCATCTCAAATAACTCGATCCCGAATGATCGTCATTTAAGGCCATATGAAACTATCAAGTTCTTTGTAGGTTGATAATAGGATACAAACATCCAATTCAAGGCATTACAAAACACACCTTCCTACCGCAAGGCATGTTTTGGGGGGCAAATGTTATCCCGCTTTTTAGCAAAGCCGTGATATCAAAGGATCGATAAGAAACAAAAGACAATTCGTCTCAGAGATTGGTTGTACTTCACTTCGCTATGGATATCGATGAATTTTGTCCGAGTCCTGATCAGGCCACAATTGATAAAACATGAACAGAAAGGTCGTAGGAGTCGTCATTTCAAATTTCAAGTCAATCCGAGTTCGTATGCTCAAGATATGATGGATTCAATTTGAGAAAGGTAGTCATTGTTTGGTTCGAACCCATCACGTTGAAGTACTTCGAAACCATCACCCTCGGATCCATCACAATGGCCTGCCTTCGAACCCATGACTTCGCCTAGCTTCGTATCCACCCTGCATTCCTACCTTCGAATCCATCCTCCCGAAACCTCACATCGAATCCATGCATCGGTTCAAAGCCATGAACTTAACCTTGCTTCGACTCCAACATGCAAGCCCTTGCCTTGAATCCATCCTCACAAGAATGTTCGAATCCATTAAAAACCCTCTAGCTTCGAACCCAAGTCACTTCGAACCGATCCGGTTCGAATCGATCAGCTTCGAACCCATAGGAACTCCTCGATTCGAATCGATCGCGCTTGAAACCAGGAACAATCGAGTCAACTAGTCACTCCATCGATACGAAGTCGGCACAATTCACGGAGACGAAGTGTTCAACCCGGAGAGAAGACCGGATCGATTCGAGAAACACGCGCCACCTCATCACGAAGCCACGCGAGCCGATCGATTCGAAGTACGTGGTTTCGAGGTGATCGGTTCGAACTCAAGAATCATCATTTCGAACCGATCATATCTCCTTAACCACTGATCCAAATGCAACGAAATTTACACAGTAGCTTCCATACAAGGTAAAGATTGTTCCTGCCAAGTTTCAGCTCGATCGGACCATTTCTTGATGGGTTCGAAATCACATCAAATCGATGTCAGATCGAGACGAAACCTGGTGGGGTCGGTCGCGTGGGCCCACTCACGTGCCAGAAGAAGTCTCCCGAAGTTTGAGCGAGATCTGGGCCTCCAAGGCCTATAAATAGCACGCTGAAGCTTTCAGAAAAGGGGATCTTCCAGGAACTTCTGCCATTGAACACCAAGACTCTGCCGGATTCCATTCTATCCATCATAATCACCGTTGTATTCAGATTTCAAAGCTATTATCAACTGTAATTCATTGTAATCGATCTATCAAGCAAAGCAATAAAGAGAAAACCTTCAAAGTGGATGTAGGCACGAACGCCGAACCACTATAAATCCTGTGTTTGTGATTGTTATCTGCGAATTATTGTGATTTGTTGCTTAGATCTGAATTCTATATTGATTGTCGCTGAGTTCTGTGTTGATTATTATCGATTTAAGTACGTAAACAGGCGCTTTCGCGGTATTGGGTGTTTGTGACCAATTTTGGCGCAAACACCTTTAGATATCGATTATTCGGACGACCATAACTTCTGGCTCGTTTAGAGTTACGGGAGCCATAACCTGTCAAAATGAAGGCCTCGATGAGTTCTATGGCTTTGATAGCTTTCAGCCGTCAACGGATAGATTAATGCCCAAAAAGGACAAACCGAATCTCAATCGGGTCTCGTAAGTTTTTTATCCTTCGTTTTTTCGACACGTGGATTTTTACGGTAAAACGGGATTACCGTGGCCCATCTTCGACTTCCCATCGCTGGAGAGTGGTGCACCATGGTACTGTTCCGTTTCAAATCCATGCACGCATTTCTAAAAGTCGTACGACACTGTTTCACCATTTCGGACGGATGTTGCACCTTGCACCGTGGATGTTGCACCCTGTAGATATCGATTATTCAAACGGCCTTAACTTCTGCTCGTTTAGAGTTACGGGAGCCATAACCTGTCAAAACGAAGGCCTCGATGAGTTCTACGGCTTTGACTGCTTTCAGCCGTCAACGGATAGATTAATGCCCAAAACGGACAACCCAAATCTCAATCGGGTCTCGTAAGTTTTTTGCCCTTCGTTTTTTCGACACGTGGATTTTTACGGTAAAACAGGATTACCGTGGCCCGTCCTCGACTTCCCATCGCTGGAGTGTGGTGCACCATGGTATTGTTCTGTTTCAAATCCATGCACGCATTTCTAAAAGTCGTACGGCACTGTTTCGCCATTTCGGACGGATGTTGCACCATGCACCGTAGATGTTGCACCCTGTAGATATCGATTATTCGGACAACCATAACTTCTGGCTCGTTTAGAGTTACGGGAGCCATAACCTGTCAAAAGGAAGGCCTCAATGAGTTCTATGGCTTTGACCGCTTTCAGCCGTCAACGGATAGATTAATGCCCAAAAAGAACAACCCGAATCTCCATCGGGTCTCATAAGTTTTTACCCTTCGTTTTTTCGACACGTGGATTTTTACGGTAAAACAGGATTACCGTGGCTGGCCTTCGATTTACCATCACTGGAGAGTGGTGCACCATGGTACTATTTCGTTTCAAATCCATGCACGCATTTCTAAAATTCGTACGACACTGTTTCGCCATTTCGGACGGATGTTGCACCTTGCACCGTGGATGTTGCACCCTATAGATATCGATTATACGGATGACCATAACTTTTGGCTCGTTCAGAGTTACGGGAGCCATAACCTGTCAAAACGAAGGCCTCGATGAGTTCTATGGCTTTGATAGCTTTCAGCCGTCAATGGATAGATTAATGCCCAAAAAGGACAACCCGAATCTCAATCGGATCTCGTAAGATTTTTACCCTTCGTTTTTTCGACACGTGGATTTTTACGGTAAAACAGGATTACGGTGGCTGGTCTTCGATTTACCATCGCTGGAGAGTGGTGCACCATGGTACTGTTCCGTTTCAAATCCATGCACACATTTCTAAATGTCGTACGACACTATTTCGCCTTTTCGGACGGATGTTGCACCTTACACCGTGGATGTTGCACCCTGTAGATATCGATTATACAGACGACCATAACTTCTGGCTCGTTTAGAGTTACGGGAGCCATAACCTGTCAAAACGAAGGCCTCGATGAGTTCTACGGCTTTGACTGCTTTCAGCCGTCAACGGATAGATTAATGCCCAAAAAGGACAAACCGAATCTAAATCGGGTCTCGTAAGTTTTTTACCCTTCGTTTTTTCGACACGTGGATTTTTACGGTAAAACGGGATTATCGTGGCCCGTCTTCGACTTACCATCGCTGGAGAGTGGTGCACCATGGTACTGTTCCATTTCAAATCCATACACGCATTTATAAAAGTCGTACGGCACTGTTTCGCCATTTCGGACGGATGTTGCACCTTGCACCGTGGATGTTGCACCCTGTAGATATCGATTATTCGGACGGCCATAACTTCTGGCTCGTTTAGAGTTACGGGAGCCATAACCTGTCAAAACGAAGGCCTCGATGAGTTCTACAGTTTTAACAGCTTTTAGCCATCAACGGATAGATTAATCCCCAAAAAGGACAACCCGAATCTCAATCGGGTCTCGTAAGTTTTTTATCCTTCGTTTTTTCGACACGTGGATTTTTGCGGTAAAGCAGGATTACGGTTGCTAGCCTTCGATTTACCATCGCTGGACAATGGTGCACCATGGTACTGTTCCGTTTCAAATCCATGCATGCGTTTCTAAAAGTCGTACGGCACTGTTTCGCCATTTCCGACGGATGTCGCACCTTGCACCGTGGATGTTGCACCCTGTAGATATCGATTATTCGGATGGCCATAACTTCTGGCTCGTTTAGAGTTACGGGAGGCATAACCTGTCAAAACGAAGGCCTCGATGAGTTCTACAGCTTTGATAGCTTTCAGCCGTCAACGGATAGATTAATGCCCAAAAAGGACAACCCGAATCTCAATCGGGTTTCGTAAGTTTTTTACCCTTCGGTTTTTCGACACTTGGATTTTTACGGTAAAACGGGATTACCGTGGCCCGTCTTCGACTTCCCATCGCTAGAGAGTGGTGCACCATGGTACTGTTCCGTTTCAAATCCATGCACGCATTTCTAAAAGTCGTACGACACTGTTTCACCATTTCGGACGGATGTTGCACCTTGCACCGTGGATGTTGCACCCTGTAGATATCGATTATTCAAACGACCTTAACTTCTGGCTCGTTTAGAGTTACGGGAGCCATAACCTGTCAAAACGAAGGCCTCGATGAGTTCTACGGCTTTGACAGCTTTCAGCCGTCAACGGATAGATTAATCCCCAAAAAGGACAACCCGAATCTCAATTGTGTCTCGTAAGTTTTTTACCCTTCGTTTTTTCGACACGTGGATTTTTACGGTAAAACAGGATTACCGTGGCCCGTCCTCGACTTCCCCTCGCTGGAGAGTGGTGCACCATGGTATTGTTCTGTTTCAAATCCATGCACGCATTTCTAAAAGTCGTACGACACTGTTTCGCCATTTCAGACGGATGTTGCACCTTGCACCGTAGATGTTGCACCCTGTAGATATCGATTATTCGGACGGCCATAACTTTTGGCTCATTCAGAGTTTCGGGAGCCATAACCTGTCAAAACCAAGGCCTCAACGAGTTCTATGGCTTTGACCGCTTTCAGCCGTCAACGGATAGGTTAATGCCCAAAAAGAACAACCCGAATTTAAATCGGGTCTCGTAAGTTTTTTACCCTTCGTTTTTTCGACACGTGGATTTTTACGGTAAAACAGGATTACCGTGGCTGACCTTCGATTTACCATCGCTGGAGAGTGGTGCACCATGGTACTGTTTCGTTTCAAATCCATGCACGCATTTCTAAAAGTCGTACGGCACTGTTTCGCCATTTCGGACGGATGTTGCACCTTGCACCGTGGATGTTGCACCCTATAGATATCGATTATTACGAAGGCCTCGATGAGTTCTATGGCTTTGACAGCTTTCAACCGTCAACGGATAGATTAATGCCCAAAAAGGACAACCCGAATCCCAATCGCATCTCGTAAGTTTTTTACCCTTCGTTTTTTCGACACGTGGATTTTTACGGCAAAACCGGATTACTGTGGCTAGTCTTCGATTTACCATCGCTGGAAAGTGGTGCACCATGGTACTGTTCCGTTTCAAATCCATGCACGCATTTCTATAAGTCGTACGGCACTGTTTCGCCATTTTTGACGGATGTTGCACCTTACACCGTGGATGTTGCACCCTGTAGATATCGATTATACGGACGACCATAACTTCTGGCTCGTTTAGAGTTACGGGAGCCATAACCTGTCAAAACGAAGGCCTCGATGAGTTCTACGTCTTTGACAGCTTTCAACCGTCAACGGATAGATTAATGCCCAAAAAGGACAACCCGAATCTGAATCGGGTCTCGTTAGTTTTTTACCCTTCGTTTTTTCGACACGTGGATTTTTACGGTAAAACGGCATTATCGTGGCCCGTCTTCGACTTCCCATCGCTGGAGAGTGGTGCACCATGCTACTGTTCCGTTTCAAATCCATGCACGCATTTCTAAAAGTCGTACGGCACTATTTCGCCATTTCGGACGGATGTTGCACCTTGCACCATGGATGTTGCACCCTATAGATATCGATTATTCGGACGGCCATAACTTCTGGCTCGTTTAGAGTTACGGGAGCCATAACCTGTCAAAACGAAGGCCTCGATGAGTTCTACGGCTTTGACAGCTTTCAGCCGTCAACGGATAGATTAATGCCCAAAAAGAACAGCCCGAATCTCAATTGTGTCTCGTAAGTTTTTTACCCTTCGTTTTTTCGACATGTGGATTTTTACGGTAAAACAGGATTACCGTGGCCCGTCCTCGACTTCCCATCGCTGGAGAGTGGTGCACCATGGCATTGTTCTGTTTCAAATCCATGCACGCATTTCTAAAAGTCGTACGGCACTGTTTCGCCATTTCGGACGGATGTTGCACCTTGCACCGTAGATGTTGCACCCTGTAGATATCGATTATTCGGACGGCCATAACTTCTGGCTCGTTTAGAGTTACGGGAGCCATAACCTGTCAAAACGAAGGACTCAATGAGTTCTACGGCTTTGACCACTTTCACCCGTCAACGGATAGATTAATGCCCAAAAAGAACAACCCGAATCTCAATCGGGTCTCGTAAGTTTTTTATCCTTCGTTTTTTCGACACGTGGATTTTTACGGTAAAACAGGATTACGGTTGCTAGCCTTCGATTTACCATCGCTGGACAATGGTGCACCATGGTACTGTTACGTTTCAAATCCATGCATGCATTTCTAAAAGTCGTACGACACTGTTTCGCCATTTCGGACGGATGTTGCTTCTGGCACCGTGGATGTTGCACCCTGTAGATATCAATTATAAGGACGACCATAACTTTTGGCTCGTTTAGAGTTACGGAAGCCATAACCTGTCAAAACGAAGGCCTCGATGAGTTCTATGGCTTTGACAGTTTTCAGCCGTCAAAGGATAGATTAATGCCCAAAAAGGACAACCCGAATCTCAATCGGGTCTCGTAAGTTTTTTACCCATTGTTTTTTCGACACGTGGATTTTTACGGTACATGATTACGGTGGCTAGTCTTCAATTTATCATCACTGGAGAGTGGTGCACCATGGTACTGTTCCGTTTCAAATCCATGCACGCATTTCTATAAGTCGTACGGCACTGTTTTGCCATTTCGGACGGATGTTGCAGCTTGCACCGTGGATGTTGCACCCTGTAGATATCGATTATACGGACGACCATAACTTCTGGCTCGTTTAGAGTTACGGGAGCCATAACCTGTCAAAACGAAGGACTCGATGAGTTCTACGGCTTTGACAGCTTTCAGCCGTCAACGGATAGATTAATGCCTAAAAAGGACAACCCGAATCTCAATCGGGTCTCGTAAGTTTTTTACCCTTCGTTTTTTCGACACGTGGATTTTTACGGTAAAACGGGATTACCGTGGCCCGTCTTTGACTTGCCATCGCTGGAGAGTGGTGCACCATTGTTCCATTTCAAATCCATGCACGCATTTCTAAAAGTCGTACGGCACTATTTTGGCATTTCGGACGGATGTTGCACCTTGCACCATGGATGTTGCACCCTGTAGATATCGATTATTCGGACGGCCATAACTTCTGGCTCGTTTAGAGTTAGGGAGCCATAACCTGTCAAAACGAAGGCCTCAATGAGACCTACGGGTTTGACAGCTTTCAGCCGTCAACGGATAGATTAATGCCCAAAAAGGACAACCCGAATCTCAATCGGGTCTCGTAAGTTTTTTATACTTTGTTTTTTCGACACGTGGATTTTTACGGTAAAACAGGATTACGGTTGCTAACCTTCGATTTACCATCGCTGGACAATGGTGCACCATGGTACAGTTCCGTTTCAAATCCATGCATGCATTCCTAAAAGTCGTACGGCACTGTTTCGCCATTTCGGATGGATGTTGCACCTTGCACCGTGGATGTTGCACCCTGTAGATATCGATTATTCGGACGGCCATAACTTCTGGCTCGTTTAGAGTTACGGGAGCCATAACCTGTCAAAACGAAGGCCTCGATGAGTTCTACGGCTTTGATAGCTTTCAGCCGTCAACGGATAGATTAATGCCCAAAAAGGACAACCCGAATCTCAATTGGGTCTCGTAAGTTTTTTACCCTTCGTTTTTTCGACACGTGGATTTTTACGGTAAAACGGGATTACCGTGGCCCGTCTTCGACTTCCCATCGCTGGAGAGTGGTGCACCATGGTACTGTTCTGTTTCAAATCCATGCACGCATTTCTAAAAGTCGTACGCCACTGTTTCACCATTTCGGACGGATGTTGCACCTTGCACCGTGGATGTTGCACCCTGTAGATATCGATTGTTCAAACGGCCTTAACTTCTGGTTCGTTTAGAGTTACGGGAGCCATAACCTGTCAAAACGAAGGCCTCGATGAGTTCTACGGCTTTGACAGCTTTCAGCCGTCAACGGATAGATTAATGCCCAAAAAGGACAACCCGAATCTCAATTGTGTCTCGTAAGTTTTTTACCCTTCGTTTTTTCGACACGTGGATTTTTATGGTAAAACAGGATTACCGTGGCCCGTCCTCGACTTTCCATCGCTGGAGAGTGGTGCACCATGGTATTGTTCTGTTTCAAATCCATGCACGCATTTCTAAAAGTCGTACGGCACTGTTTCGCCATTTCGGACGGATGTTGCACCTTGCACCGTAGATGTTGCACCCTATAGATATCGATTATTCGGACGGCCATAACTTTTGGCTCGTTCAGAGTTACGAGAGCCATAACCTGTCAAAACGAAGGCCTCAATGAGTTCTATGGCTTTGACCGCTTTCAGCCGTCAACGGATAGATTAGTGCCCAAAAAGAACAACCCGAATCTCAATCGGGTCTCGTAAGTTTTTTACCCTTCGTTTTTTCGACACGTGGATTTTTACGGTAAAACAGGATTACCGTGGCTGGCCTTCGATTTACCATCGCTGGAGAGTGGTGCACCATGGTACTGTTTCATTTCAAATCCATGCACGCATTTCTAATAGTCGTACGGCACTGTTTCTCCATTTCGGACGGATGTTGCACCTTGCACCGTGGATGTTGCACCCTATACATATCGATTATACGGACGACCATAACTTTTGGCTCGTTTAGAGTTACGGAAGCCACAACCTGTCAAAACGAAGGCCTCGATGAGTTCTATGGCTTTGACAGCTTTTAGCCGTCAACGGATAGATTAATCCCCAAAAAGGACAACCCGAATCTCAATCGGGTCTCGTAAGTTTTTTACCCTTCGTTTTTTTCGACACGTGGATTTTTACGGTAAAACAGGATTACGGTGGCTAGTCTTCGATTTACCATCGCTGGATAGTGGTGCACCATGGTACTATTCCGTTTCAAATCCATGCACGCATTTCTATAAGTCATACGACACTGTTTCTCCATTTCGGACGGATGTTGCACCTTACACCGTGGATGTTGCACCCTGTAGATATCGATTATACGGAAGACCATAACTTCTGGCTCGTTTAGAGTTACGGGAGCCATAACCTGTCAAAACGAAGGCCTCGATGAGTTCTATGGCTTTGACAGCTTTCAGCCGTCAACGGATAGATTAATGCCCAAAAAGGACAACCCGAATCTCAATCGGGTCTCGTAAGTTTTTTACCCTTCCTTTTTTCGACACGTGGATTTTTACGGTAAAACGGGATTACCGTGGCCCGTCTTTGACTTCCCATCGTTGGAGAGTGGTGCATTATGGTACTGTTCCGTTTCATATCCATGCACGCATTTCTAAAAGTCGTACGGCACTATTTCGCCATTTCGGACGGATGTTGCACCTTGCACCGTGGATGTTGCACCCTGTAGATATCGATTATTCGGACGGCTATAACTTCTGGCTCGTTTAGAGTTACGGGAGCCATAACCTGTCAAAACGAAGGCCTCGATGAGTTCTACGGCTTTGACAGCTTTCAGCCAACAACGGATAGATTAATGCCCGAAAAGGACAACCCGAATCTCAATCTGGTCTCGTAAGTTTTTTATCCTTCGTTTTTTCGACACGTGGATTTTTGCGGTAAAACGGGATTACCGTGGTCCGTCTTCGACTTCCCATCGCTGGAGAGTGGTGCACCATGGTACTGTTGCATTTCAAATCCATGCACGCATTTCTAAAAGTCGTACGGCACTATTTTGCCATTTCGGACGGATGTCGCACCTTGCACCATGGATGTTGCACCCTGTAGATATCGATTATTCGGACGGCCATAACTTCTGACTCGTTTAGAGTTACGGGAGCCATAACCTGTCAAAACGAAGGCCTCGATGAGTTCTACGGGTTTGACAGTTTCAGCCATCAACGGATAGATTAATGCCCGAAAAGGACAACCCGAATCTCAATCTGGTCTCGTAAGTTTTTTATCCTTCGTTTTTTCGACACGTGGATTTTTACGGTAAAACAGGATTACGGTTGCTAGCCTTCGATTTACCATCGCTGGACAATGGTGCACCATGGTACTGTTCCGTTTCAAATTCATGCATGCATTTCTAAAAGTCGTACGGCACTGTTTCGCCATTTCGGACGGATGTTGCAACTTGCACCGTGGATGTTGCACCCTGTAGATATCGATTATTCGGACGGCCATAACTTCTGGCTCGTTTAGAGTTACGGGAGCCATAACCTGTCAAAACGAAGGCCTTGATGAGTTCTACGGCTTTGATAGCTTTCAGCCGTCAACGGATAGATTAATGCCCAAAAAGGACAACCCGAATCTCAATCGGGTCTCGTAAGTTTTTTACCCTTCGTTTTTTCGACACGTCGGATTTTACGGTAAAACGGGATTACCGTGGCCCGTCTTCGACTTCCCATCGCTGGAGAGTGGTGCACCATGGTACTGTTCCATTTCAAATCCATACACGCATTTCTAAAAGTCGTACGGCACTATTTTGCCATTTCGGACGGATGTTGCACCTTGCACCATGGATGTTGCACCCTGTAGATATCGATTATTCGGACGGCCATAACTTCTGGCTCGTTTAGAGTTACGGGAGCCATAACCTGTCAAAACGAAGGCCTCGATGAGTTCTACGGGTTTGACAGCTTTCAGCCATCAATGGATAGATTAATGCCCAAAAGGGACAACCCGAATCTCAATCGGGTCTCGTAAGTTTTTTATACTTCGTTTTTTCGACACGTGGATTTTTACGGTAAAACAGGATTACGGTTGCTAACCTTCGACTTTCCATCGCTGGAGAGTGGTGCACTATGGTACTGTTCCGTTTCAAATCCATGCACGCATTTCTAAAAGTCGTACGGCACTGTTTCGCCATTTCGTACGGATGTTGCACCTTGCACCGTGGATGTTGCACCCTGTAGATATCGATTATTCGGACGGCCATAACTTCTGGCTCATTTAGAGTTACGGGAGCCATAACCTGTCAAAACGAAGGCCTCGATGAGTTCTACGGCTTTGACAGCTTTCGGCCGTCAACGGATAGATTAATGCCCAAAAAGGACAACCCGAATCTCAATTGTGTCTCCTAAGTTTTTTACCCTTCATTTTTTCGACACGTGGATTTTTACGGTAAAACAGGATTGCCGTGGCCCGTCCTCGACTTCCCATCGCTGGAGAGTGGTGCACTATGGTATTGTTCTGTTTCAAATCCATGCACGCATTTATAAAAGTCGTACGGCACTGTTTCTCCATTTCGGACGGATGTTGCACCTTACACCGTGGATGTTGCACCCTGTAGATATCGATTATACGGACGACTATAGCTTCTGGCTCGTTTAGAGTTACGGGAGCCATAACCTGTCAAAACGAAGGCCTCGATGAGTTCTACGGCTCTGACAGCTTTCAGCCGTCAACGGATAGATTAATACCCAAAAAGGACAACCCGAATCTCAATTGTGTCTCGTAAGTTTTTTACCCTTCATTTTTTCGACACGTGGATTTTTACGGTAAAACAGGATTACCGTGGCCCGTCCTCCACTTCCCATCGCTGGAGAGTGGTGCACCATGGTATTGTTCTGTTTCAAATCCATGCACGCATTTCTAAAAGTCGTACGGCACTGTTTTGCCATTTCGGACGGATGTTGCACCTTACACCGTGGATGTTGCACCCTGTAGATATCGATTATTCGGACGGCCATAACTTCTGGCTCGTTTAGAGTTACGGGAGCCATAACCTGTCAAAATGAAGGCCTCGATGAGTTCTACGGCTTTGATAGCTTTCAGCCGTCAACGGATAGATTAATGCCCAAAAAGGACAACCCGAATCTCAATCGGGTCTCGTAAGTTTTTTACCCTTCGTTTTTTCGACACGTGGATTTTTATGGTAAAACGGGATTACCGTGGCCCGTCTTCGACTTCCCATCGCTGGAGAGTGGTGCACCATGGTACTGTTCCGTTTCAAATCCATGCACGCATTTCTAAAAGTCGTACGACACTGTTTCACCATTTCGGACGGATGTTGCACCTTGCACCGTGGATGTTGCACCCTGTAGATATCGATTATTCAAACGGCCTTAACTTCTGGCTCGTTTAGAGTTACGGGAGCCATAACCCGTCAAAACGAAGGCCTCGATGAGTTCTACGGCTTTGACAGCTTTCAGCCGTCAACGGATAGATTAATTCCCAAAAAGGACAACCCAAATCTCAATCGGGTCTCGTAAGTTTTTTACCCTTCGTTTTTTCGACACGTGGATTTTTACGGTAAAACAGGATTACCGTGGCTGGCCTTCGATTTTCCATCGCTGGAGAGTGGTGCACCATAGTACTGTTCCGTTTCAAGTCCATGCACGCATTTCTAAATGTCGTACGACACTGTTACGCCATTTCGGACGGATGTTGCACCTTGCACCGTGGATGTTGCACCCTGTAGATATCGATTATTCGGACGACCATAACTTCTGGCTCGTTTAGAGTTACGGGAGCCATAACCTGTCTAAACGAAGGCCTCGATGAGTTCTATGGCTTTGATAGCTTTCAGCCGTCAACGGATAGATTAATGCCCAAAAAGGACAACCAGAATCTCAATCGGGTCTCCTAAGTTTTTTACCCTTCGTTTTTTCGACACGTGGATTTTTACGGTAAAAAAGGATTACCGTGGCTGGCCTTCGATTTACCATCGCTGGACAGTGGTGCACCATGGTACTGTTCCGTTTCAAATCCATGCACGCATTTCTAAAAGTCGTACGGCACTGTTTCGCCATTTCGGACGGATGTTGCACCTTGCACCGTGGATGTTGCTCCCTGTAGATATCGAGTATTCGGACGGCCATAACTTCTGGATCGTTTAGAGTTACGGGAGCCATAACCTGTCAAAACGAAGGCCTCAATGAGTTCTACGACTTTGATAGCTTTCAACCGTCAACAGATAGATTAATGCCCAAAAAGGACAACCCGAATCTCAATCGGGTCTCGTAAGTTTTTTACCCTTCGTTTTTTCGAGACGTGGATTTTTACGGTAAAACGGGATTACCGTGTCCCGTCTTCGACTTCCCATCGCTGGAGAGTGGTGCACCATGGTACTGTTCTGTTTCAAATCCATACATGCATTTCTAAAAGTCGTACGGCATTATTTCGCCATTTCGGACGGATGTTGCACCTTGCACCGTGGATGTTGCACCCTGTAGATATCGATTATTCGGACGGCCATAACTTCTGGCTCGTTTAGAGTTACGGAAGCCATAACCTGTCAAAACGAAGGCCTCGATGAGTTATACGGCTTTGACACCTTTCAGCCGTCAACGGATAGATGAATGCCCAAAAAGGACAACCTGAATCTCAATCGGCTCTCGTAAGTTTTTTACCCTTCGTTTTTTCGACACGTGGATTTTTATGGTAAAACGGGATTACCGTGGCCCGTCTTCGACTTCCCATCGCTGGAGAGTAGTGCACCATGGTAGTGTTCCATTTCAAATCCATGCACGCATTTCTGAAAGTCGTACGGCACTGTTTCGCCATTTCGGACGGATGTTGCACCTTGCATCGTGGATGTTGCACCCTGTAGATATCGATTATTCAAACGGCCATAACTTCTGGCTCGTTTAGAATTACGGGAGTCATAACCTGTCAAAACGAAGGCCTCGATGAGTTCTATGGCTTTGACCGCTTTCAGCCGTCAACGGATAGATTAATGCCCAAAAAGGACAACCCGAATCTCAATCGGGTCTCGTAAGTTTTTTACCCTTCGTTTTTTCGACACGTGGATTTTTACGGTAAAACAGGATTACCGTGGCTGGCCTTCGATTTACCATCGCTGGAGAGTGGTGCACCATGGTACTGTTTCATTTCAAATCCATGCACGCATTTCTATAAGTCGTACGGCACTGTTTCGCCATTTCGGACGGATGTTGCACCTTACACCGTGGATGTTGCACCCTGTAGATATCGATTATACGGACGACCATAACTTCTGGCTCGTTTAGAGTTACGGGAGCCATAACCTGTCAAAACGAAGGCCTCGATGAGTTCTACGGCTTTGACAGCTTTCAGCCGTCAACGGATAGATTAATGCCCAAAAAGGACAACCCGAATCTCAATCGGGTCTCGTAAGTTTTTTACCCTTCGTTTTTTCGACACGTGGATTTTTACGGTAAAACGGGATTACCGTGGCCCGTCTTCGACTTCCCATCGCTGGAGAGTGGTGCACCATGGTACTGTTTCGTTTCAAATCCATGCACGCATTTCTTAAAGTCGTACGGCACTGTTTCGCCATTTCGGACGGATGTTGCACCTTGCACCGTGGATGTTGCACCCTGTAGATATCGATTATTCGGACGGCCATAACTTCTGGCTCGTTTAGAGTTACGGGAGCCATAACCTGTCAAAACGAAGGCCTCGATGAGTTCTACGGCTTTGACAGCTTTCAGCCATCAACGGATAGATTAATGCCCGAAAAGGACAACCCGAATCTCAATCGGGTCTCGTAAGTTTTCTATCCTTCGTTTTTTCGACACGTGGATTTTTACGGTAAAACAGGATTACGGTTGCTAGCCTTCGATTTACCATCGCTAGACAATGGTGCACCATGGTACTGTTCCGTTTCAAATCCATGCATGCATTTCTAAAAGTCGTACGGCACTGTTTCGCCATTTCGGACGGATGTTGCACCTTGCACCGTGGATGTTGCACCCTATAGATATCGATTATTCGGACGGCCATAACTTCTGGCTCGTTTAGAGTTACGGGAGCCATAACCTGTCAAAACGAAGGCCTCGATGTGTTCTACGGCTTTGATAGCTTTCAGCCGTCAACGGATAGATTAATGCCCAAAAAGGACAACCCGAATCTCAATAGGGTCTCGTAAGTTTTTTACCCTTCGTTTTTTCGACACATGGATTTTTACGGTAAAACGGGATTACCGTGGCCCGTCTTCGACTTCCCATCGCTGGAGAGTGGTGCACCATGGTACTGTTCCGTTTCAAATCCATGCACGCATTTCTAAAAGTCGTACGACACTGTTTCACCATTTCGGACGGATGTTGCACCTTGCACCGTGGATGTTGCACCCTGTAGATATCAATTATTCAAACCGCCTTAACTTCTGGCTCGTTTAGAGTTACGGGAGCCATAACCCATCAAAACGAAGGCCTCGATGAGTTCTACGGCTTTGACAGCTTTCAGCCGTCAACGGATAGATTAATGCCCAAAAAGGACAACCCGAATCTCAATCGGGTCTCGTAAGTTTTTTACCCTTCGTTTTTTCAACACGTGGATTTTTACGGTAAAACAGGATTACCGTGGCTGGCCTTCGATTTTCCATCGCTGGAGAGTGGTGCACCATGGTACTGTTCCGTTTCAAGTCCATGCATGCATTTCTAAATGTCGTACGGCACTGTTATGCCATTTCGGACGGATGTTGCACCTTGCACCGTAGATGTTGCACCCTGTAGATATCGATTATTCGGATGGCCATAACTTCTGGCTCGTTTAGAGTTACGGGAGCCATAACCTGTCAAAACGAAGGCCTCGACGAGTTCTATGGCTTTGATAGCTTTCAGCCGTCAACGGATAGATTAATGCCCAAAAAGGACCACCCGAATCTCAATCGGGTCTCGTAAGTTTTTTACCCTTCGTTTTTTCGAGACGTGGATTTTTACGGTAAAACGGGATTACTGTGGCCCGTCTTCGACTTCCCATCGCTGGAGAGTGGTGCACCATGGTACTGTTCCGTTTCAAATCCATGCATGCATTTCTAAAAGTCGTACGGCACTGTTTCGCCATTTCGGACGGATGTTGCACCTTGCATTGTGGATGTTGCACCCTGTAGATATCGATTATTCGGACGGCCATAACTTCTGGCTCGTTTAGAGTTACGGAAACCATAACCTGTCAAAACGAAGGCCTCGATGAGTTATACGGCTTTGACACCTTTCAGCCGTCAACGGATAGATGAATGCCCAAAAAGGACAACCTGAATTTCAATCGGGTCTCGTAAGTTTTTTACCCTTCGTTTTTTCGACACGTGGATTTTTACGGTAAAACGGGATTACCGTGTCCCGTCTTCGACTTCCCATCGCTGGAGAGTAGTGCACTATGGTAGTGTTCCGTTTCAAATCCATGCACGCATTTCTGAAAGTCGTACGACACTGTTTCGCCATTTCGGACAGATGTTGCACCTTGCATCGTGGATGTTGCACCCTGTAGATATCGATTATTCAAACGGCCATAACTTCTGGCTCGTTAAGAATTACGGGAGTCATAACCTGACAAAACGAAGGCCTCGATGAGTTCTATGGCTTTGACAGCTTTCAGCCGTCAACGGATAGATTAATGCCCAAAAAGGACAACCCGAATCTCAATCGGGTCTTGTAAGTTTTTTACCCTTCGTTTTTTCGACACGTGGATTTTTACGGTAAAACAGGATTA
Organism: Allium cepa; assembly: GCA_030765085.1. Taxonomy (NCBI): domain Eukaryota; kingdom Viridiplantae; phylum Streptophyta; class Magnoliopsida; order Asparagales; family Amaryllidaceae; genus Allium; species Allium cepa. The sequence continues at coordinate 450,695,542 of CM060946.1, read as the reverse complement.
CCGTGGCTGGCCTTCGATTTACCATCGCTGGAGAGTGGTGCACCATGGTACTATTTCATTTCAAATCCATGCATGCATTTCTATAAGTCGTACGGCACTGTTTCGCCATTTCGGACGGATGTTGCACCTTACACCGTGGATGTTGCACCCTGTAGATATCGATTATACGGACGACCATAACTTCTGGCTCGTTTAGAGTTACGGGAGCCATAACCTATCAAAAGGAAGGCCTCGATGAGTTCTACGGCTTTGACAGCTTTCAGCCGTCAACGGATAGATTAATGCCCAAAAAGGACAACCCGAATCTCAATCGGGTCTCGTAAGTTTTTTACCCTTCGTTTTTTCGACACGTGGATTTTTACGGTAAAACGGGATTACCGTGGCCCGTCTTCAACTTCCCATCGCTGGAGAGTGGTGCACCATGGTACTGTTCCGTTTCAAATCCATGCACGCATTTCTAAAAGTCGTACGGCACTGTTTCGCCATTTCGGACGGATGTTGCACCTTGCACCGTGGATGTTGCACCCTGTAGATATCGATTATTCGGACGGCCATAACTTCTGTCTCGTTTAGAGTTACGGGAGCCATAACCTGTCAAAACGAAGGCCTCGATGAGTTCTACGGCTTTGACAGCTTTCAGCCATCAACGGATAGATTAATGCCCGAAAAGGACAACCCGAATCTCAATCGGGTCTCGTAAGTTTTTTATCCTTCGTTTTTTCGACACGTGGATTTTTACGGTAAAACAGGACTACGGTTGCTAGCCTTCGATTTACCATCGCTATACAATGGTGCACCATGGTACTGTTCCGTTTCAAATCCATGCATGCATTTCTAAAAGTTGTACGGCACTGTTTCGCCATTTCGGACGGATGTTGCACCTTGCACCGTGGATGTTGCACCCTGTAGATATCGATTATTCGGACGGCCATAACTTCTGGCTCGTTTAGAGTTACGGGAGCCATAACCTGTCAAAACGAAGGCCTCGATGTGTTCAACGGCTTTGATAGCTTTCAGCCGTCAACGGATAGATTAATGCCCAAAAAGGACAACCCGAATCTCAATCGGGTCTCGTAAGTTTTTTACACTTCGTTTTTTCGACACGTGGATTTTTACGGTAAAACGGGATTACCGTGGCCCGTCTTCGACTTCCCATCGCTGGAGAGTGGTGCACCATGGTACTGTTCCGTTTCAAATCCATACACGCATTTCTAAAAGTCGTACGACACTGTTTCACCATTTCGGACGGATGTTGCACCTTGCACCGTGGATGTTGCACCCTGTAGATATCAATTATTCAAACGGCCTTAACTTCTGGCTCGTTTAGAGTTACGGGAGCCATAACCCGTCAAAACGAAGGCCTCGATGAGTTCTACGGCTTTGACAGCTTTCAACCGTCAACGGATAGATTAATGCCCAAAAAGGACAACCCGAATCTCAATCGGGTCTCGTAAGTTTTTTACCCTTCGTTTTTTCGACACGTGGATTTTTACGGTAAAACAGGATTACCGTGGCTGGCCTTCGATTTTCCATCGCTGGAGAGTGGTGCACCATGGTACTGTTCCGTTTCAAGTCCATGCACGCATTTCTAAATGTCGTACGGCACTGTTACGCCATTTCGGACGGATGTTGCACCTTGCACCGTGGATGTTGCACCCTGTAGATATCGATTATTCGGACGGCCATAACTCCTGGCTCGTTTTGAGTTACGGGAGCCATAACCTGTCAAAACGAAGGCCTCGATGAGTTCTATGGCTTTGATAGCTTTCAGCCGTCAACGGATAGATTAATGCCCAAAAAGGACAACCCGAATCTCAATCGGGTCTCGTAAGTTTTTTACCCTTCGTTTTTTCGACACGTGGATTTTTACGGTAAAACAGGATTACCGTGGCTGGCCTTCGATTTACCATCGCTGGACAGTGGTGCACCATGGTACTGTTCCGTTTCAAATCCATGCACGCATTTCTAAAAGTCGTACGGCACTGTTTCGCCATTTCGGACGGATGTTGCACCTTGCACCGTGGATGTTGCTCCCTGTAGATATCGATTATTCGGACGGCCATAACTTCTGGCTCGTTTGGAGTTACGGGAGCCATAACCTGTCAAAACGAAGGCCTCAATGAGTTCTACGGCTTTGATAGCTTTCAACCGTCAACAGATAGATTAATGCCCAAAAAGGACAACCCGAATCTCAATCGGGTCTCGTAAGTTTTTTACCCTTCGTTTTTTCGAGACGTGGATTTTTACGGTAAAACGGGATTACCGTGGCCCGTCTTCGAATTCCCATCGCTGGAGAGTGGTGCACCATGGTACTGTTCTGTTTCAAATCCATACATGCATTTCTAAAAGTCGTACGGCATTATTTCACCATTTCGGACGGATGTTGCACCTTGCACCGTGGATGTTGCACCCTGTAGATATCGATTATTCGGACGGCCATAACTTCTGGCTCGTTTAGAGTTACGGAAGCCGTAACCTGTCAAAACGAAGGCCTCGATGAGTTATACGGCTTTGACACCTTTCAGCCGTCAACGGATAGATGAATGCCCAAAAAGGACAACCTGAATCTCAATCGGGTCTCGTAAGTTTTTTACCCTTCGTTTTTTCGACACGTTGATTTATACGGTAAAACGGGATTACCGTGGCCCGTCTTCGACTTCCCATCGCTGGAGAGTAGTGCACCATGGTAGTGTTCCGTTTCAAATCCATGCACGCATTTCTGAAAGTGGTACGGCACTGTTTCGCCATTTCGGACGGATGTTGCACCTTGCATCGTGGATGTTGCACCCTATAGATATCGATTATTCAAACGGCCATAACTTCTGGCTCGTTAAGAGTTACGTGAGTCATAACCTGTCAAAACGAAGGCCTCGATGAGTTCTACGGCTTTGACAGCTTTCAACCGTCAACGGATAGATTAATGCCCAAAAAGGACAACCCGAATCTCAATCGGGTCTCGTAAGTTTTTTACCCTTCGTTTTTTCGACACGTGGATTTTTACGGTAAAACAGGATTACCATGGCTGGCATTCGATTTACCATCGCTGGAGAGTGGTGCACCATGGTACTGTTCCGTTTCAAGTCCATGCACGCATTTCTAAAAGTCGTACGGCACTGTTTCGCCATTTCGGACGGATGTTGCACCTTGCACCGTGGATGTTGCACCCAGTAGATATCGATTATTCGGACGGCCATAACTTCTAGCTCGTTTAGAGTTACGGGAACCATATCCTGTCAAAACGAAGGCCTCGATGAATTCTATGGCTTTGACAGCGCTCAGCCGTCAACGGATAGATTAATGCCCAAGAAGGACAACCCGTCGTAAGTTTTTTACCATTCGTTTTATCGACACGTGGATTTTTACGGTAAAACAGGATTACTGTGGCTGGACTTCAATTTACCATCGCTGGAGAGTGGTGCACTATGGTACTGTTCCATTTCAAATCCATGCACGCATTTCTAAAAGTCGTACGGCACTGTTTCGCCATTTCGGACGGATGTTGCACCTTGCACCGTGGATGTTGCATCCTGTAGATATCGATTATTCGGACGGCCATAACTTCTGGCTCGTTTAGAGTTACGAGAGCCATAAATTGTCAAAACAAAGGCCTCGATGAGTTCTACGGCTTTGATGGCTTTCAGCCGTCAACGGATTGATTAATATCCAAAAAGGACAACCCGAATCTCAATCGGGTCTCGTAAGTTTTTTACCCTTCGTTTTTTCGACACGTGGATTTTTACGGTAAAACAGGATTACGGTGGCTGGTCTTCGATTTACCATCGCTGGAGAGTGGTGCACCATGGTACTGTTCCGTTTCAAATCCATGCACGCTTTTCTAAAAGTCGTACGGCACTGTTTCGCCATTTTGGACGGATGTTGCACCTTGCACCGTGGATGTTGCACCCTGTAGATATCGATTATACGGACGACCATAACTTCTGGCTCGTTTAGAGTTACGGGAGCCATAAACTGTCAAAACGAAGGCCTCGATGAGTTCTATGGCTTTGACAGCTTTCAGCCGTCAACGGATAGATTAATGCCAAAAAAGGACAATCCGAATCTCAATCGGGTCTCGTAAGTTTTTTACCCTTCGTTTTTTCGACACGTGGATTTTTACGGTAAAACAGGATTACCATGGCTGGCCTTCGATTTACCATCGTTGGAGAGTAGTGCACAATGGCACTGTTCCGTTTCAAATCCATGCACGCATTTCTAAAAGTCGTACGGCATTGTTTCGCCATTTCGGACGGATGTTGCACCTTGCACCGTGGATGTTGCACCCAGTAGATATCGATTATTCGGACGGCCATAACTTCTGGCTCGTTTAGAGTTACGGGAGCCATAACCTGTCAAAACGAAGGCCTCGATGAGTTCTACGGCTTTGACGGCGTTCAGCCGTCAACGGATAGATTAATGCCCAAAAAGGACAACCCGAATCTCAATTAGGTCTCGTAAGTTTTTTACCATTCGTTTTTTCGACACGTGGATTTTTACGGCAAAACAGGATTACCGTCGCTGGCCTTCGATTTACCATCGCTGGAGAGTGGTGCACCATGGTACTGTTCCATTTCAAATCCATGCACGCATTTCTAAAAGTCGTACGGCACTGTTTCGCCATTTCGGACGGATGTTGCACCTTGCACCGTGAATGTTGCATCCTGTAGATATCGATTATTCAGACGGCCATAACTTCTGGCTCGTTTAGAGTTACGGGAGCCATAACTTGTCAAAACAAAGGCCTCGATGAGTTCTACGGCTTTGATAGCTTTCAGCCATCAACGGATAGATTACTATCCAAAAAGGACAACCCGAATCTCAATCGGGTCTCGTAAGTTTTTTACCCTTCGTTTTTTCGTCACGTGGATTTTTACGGTAAAACAGGATTACGGTGGCTGGTCTTCGATTTACCATCGCTGGAGAGTGGTGCACCATGGTACTATTCCGTTTCAAATCCATGCACGCGTTTCTAAAAGTCGTACGGCACTGTTTCGCCATTTTGGACGGATGTTCCACCTTGCACCGTGGATGTTGCACCCTGTAGATATCGATTATACGGAGGACCATAACTTCTAGCACGTTTAGAGTTACGGGAGCCATAACCTGTCAAAACGAAGGCCTCGATGAGTTCTATGGCTTTGACAGCTTTCAGTCGTCAATGGATAGATTAATGCCAAAAAAGGACAACCCGAATCTCAATCGGGTCTCGTAAGTTTTTTACCCTTCGTTTTTTCGACACGTGGATTTTTACGGTAAAACAGGATTACCGTGGCTGGCCTTCGATTTACCATCGCTGGAGAGTGGTGCACCATGGTACTGTTCCGTTTCAAATCGATGCATGCATTTCTAAAAGTCGTACGGCACTGTTTCGCCATTTCGGACGGATGTTGCACCTTGCACCGTGGATGTTGCACCCAGTAGATATCGATTATTCGGACGGGCATAATTTCTGGCTCGTTTAGAGTTACGGGAGCCATAACCTGTCAAAACGAATGCCTCGATGAGTTCTACGGCTTTGATAGCGTGCAGCCGTCAACGGATAGATTAATGCCCAAAAAGGACAACCTTAATCTCAATCGGGTCTCGTAAGTTTTTTACCATTCGCTTTTTCGACACGTGGATTTTTACGGTAAAACAGGATTACCGTGGCTGGCCTTCGATTTACCATCGCTGGAGAGTGGTGCACCATGGTACTGTTCCATTTCAAATCCATGCACGCATTTCTAAAAGTCGTACGGCAGTGTTTCGCCATTTCGGACGGATGTTGCACCTTGCATCGTGGATGTTGCATCCTGTAGATATCGATTATTCGGACGGCCAAAACTTCTGGCTTGTTTAGAGTTACGGGAGCCATAACCTATCAAAACGAAGGCCTCGATGAGTTCTACGGCTTTGACAGCTTTCAGCCAACAACGGATAGATTAATGTCCAAAAAGGACAACCCGAATCTCAATCGGGTCTCGTAAGTTTTTTATCCTTCGTTTTTTCGACACGTGGATTTTTACGGTAAAACAGGATTACGGTTGCTAGCCTTCGATTTACCATCGCTGGACAATGGTGCACTATGGTACTGTTACGTTTCAAATCCATGCATGCATTTCTAAAAATCGTACGGCACTGTTTCGCCATTTCGGACGGATGTTGCACCTTGCACCGTGGATGTTGCACCCTGTAGATATCGATTATTCGGACGGCTATGACTTCTGGCTCGTTTAGAGTTACGGGAGCCATAACCTGTCAAAACGAAGGCCTCGATGAGTTCTACGGCTTTGATAGCTTTCAGCCGTCAACGGATAGATTAATGTCCAAAAAGGACAACCCGAATCTCAATCGGGTCTCGTAAGTTTTTTACCCTTCGTTTTTTCGACACGTGGATTTTTACGGTAAAACAGGATTACCGAGGCTGGCCTTCGATTTACCATCGCTGGAGAGTGGTGCACCATGGTACTGTTCCGTTTCAAATCCATGCACGCATTTCTAAAAGTCGTACGGCACTGTTTCGCCATTTAGGACGGATGTTGCACCTTGCATCGTGGATGTTGCACCCTGTAGATATCGATTATTCAAACGGCCATAACTTCTGGCTCGTTAAGAGTTACAGGAGTCATAACCAATCAAAACGAAGGCCTCAATGAGTTCTACGGCTTTGACAGCTTTCAGCCGTCAACGAATAGATTAATGCCCAAAACGGACAACCCGAATCTCAATTGTGTCTCGTAAGTTTTTTACCCTTCGTTTTTTCGACACGTGGATTTTTACGGTAAAACAGGATTACCGTGGCCCGTCCTCGACTTCCCATCGCTGGAGAGTGGTGCACCATGGTATTGTTCTGTTTCAAATCCATGCACGCATTTCTAAAAGTCGTACGGCACTGTTTCGCCATTTCGGACGGATGTTGCACCTTGCACTGTAGATGTTGCACCCTGTAGATATCGATTATTCGGACGGTCATAACTTCTGGCTCGTTCAGAGTTACGAGAGCCATAACCTGTCAAAACGAAGGCCTCAATGAGTTCTATGGCTTTGACCGCTTTCAGCCGTCAACGGATAGATTAATGCCCAAAAAGAACAACCCGAATCTCAATCGGGTCTCGTAAGTTTTTTACCCTTCGTTTTTTCAACACGTGGATCTTTACGGTAAAACAGGATTACCGTGGCTGGCCTTCGATTTACCATTGCTGGACAGTGGTGCACCATGGTACTGTTCCGTTTCAAATCCATGCACGCATTTCTAAAAGTCATACGGCACTGTTTCGCCATTTCGGACGGATGTTGCACCTTGCACCGTGGATGTTGCTCCCTGTAGATATCGATTATTCGGACGGCCATAACTTCTGGCTCGTTTAGAGTTACGGGAGCCATAACCTGTCAAAACGAAGGCCTCAATGAGTTCTACGTCTTTGATAGCTTTCAACCGTCAACAGATAGATTAATGGCCAAAAAGGACAACCCGAATCTCAATCGGGTCTCGTAAGTTTTTTACCCTTCGTTTTTTCGAGACGTGGATTTTTACGGTAAAACGGGATTACCGTGGCCCGTCTTCGACTTCCCATCGCTGGAGAGTGGTGCACCATGGTACTGTTCTGTTTCAAATCCATACATGCATTTCTAAAAGTCGTACGGCATTATTTCGCCATTTCGGACGGATGTTGCACCTTGCACCGTGGATGTTGCACCCTGTAGATATCGATTATTCGGACGGCCATAACTTCTGGCTCGTTTAGAGTTACAGAAGCCATAACCTGTCAAAACGAAGGCCTCGATGAGTTATACGGCTTTGACACCTTTCAGCCGTCAACGGATAGATGAATGCCCAAAAAGGACAAACTGAATCTCAATCGGGTCTCGTAAGTTTTCTACCCTTCGTTTTTTCGACACGTGTATTTTTACGGTAAAACGGGATTACCGTGGCCCGTCTTCGACTTCCCATCGCTGGAGAGTGATGCACCATGGTAGTGTTCCGTTTCAAATGCATGCACGCATTTCTGAAAGTCGTACGGTACTGTTTTGCCATTTCGGACGGATGTTGCACCTTGCATCGTGGATGTTGCACCCTATAGATATCGATTATTCAAACGGCCATAACTTCTGGCTCGTTAAGAGTTACGGGAGTCGTAACCTGTCAAAACGAAGGCCTCGATGAGTTCTACGACTTTGATAGCTTTCAGCCATCAACGGATAGATTAATGCCCAAAAAGGACAACCCGAATCTCAATCGGGTCTCGTAAGTTTTTTACCCTTCGTTTTTTCGACACGTGGATTTTTACGGTAAAACAGGATTACCGTGGCTGGCCTTCGATTTACCATCGCTGGAGAGTGGTGCACTATGGCACTGTTCCGTTTCAAATCCATGCACGCATTTCTAAAAGTCGTACGGCACAGTTTCGCCATTTCGGACGGATGTTGCACCTTGCACCGTGGATGTTGCACCCAGTAGATATCGATTATTCGGACGGCCATAATTTCTGGCTCGTTTAGAGTTACGGGAGCCATAACTTGTCAAAACGAAGGCCTCGATGAGTTCTACGGCTTTGACTGCATTCAGCCGTCGACGGATAGATTAATGCCCAAAAAGGACAACCCGAATCTCAATCGGGTCTCGTAAGTTTTCTACCATTCGCTTTTTCGACACGTGGATTTTTACGGTAAAACAGGATTACCGTGGCTGGCCTTCGATTTACCATCGCTGGAGAGTGGTGCACCATGGTACTGTTCCATTTCAAATCCATGCACGCATTTCTAGAAGTCGTACAGCACTGTTTCGCCATTTCGGACGGATGTTGCACCTTGCAACGTGGATGTTGCATCCTGTAGATATCGATTATTCGGACGGCCATAACTTCTGGCTCGTTTAGAGTTACGGGAGCCATAACTTGTCAAAACGAAGGCCTCGATGAGTTCTACGACTTTGACAGCTTTTAGCCATCAACGGATAGCTTAATGCCTAAAAAGGACAACCCGAATCTCAATCGGGTCTCGTAAGTTTTTTATCCTTCGTTTTTTCGACACGTGGATTTTTACGGTAAAACAGGATTACGGTTGCTAGCCTTCGATTTACCATCGCTGGACAATGGTGCACCATGGTACTATTACGTTTCAAATCCATGCATGCATTTCTAAAAGTCGTACGGCACTGTTTCGCCATTTCGGACGGATGTTGCACCTTGCACCGTGGATGTTGCACCCTGTAGATATCGATTATTCGGACGGCTATGACTTTTGGCTCGTTTAGAGTTACGGAAGCCATAACCTGTCAAAATGAAGGCCTCGATGAGTTCTACGGCTTTGATTGCTTTCAGCCGTCAACGGATAGATTAATGCCCAAAAAGGACAACCCGAATCTCAATCGGGTCTCGTAAGTTTTTTACCCTTCATTTTTTCGACACGTGGATTTTTACGGTAAAACAGGATTACTGAGGCTGGCCTTCGATTTACCATCGCTGGAGAGTGGTGCACCATGGTACTGTTCCATTTCAAATCCATGCACGCATTTCTAAAAGTCGTATGGCACTGTTTCGCCATTTCGGACGGATGTTGCACCTTGCATCGTGGATGTTGCACCCTGTAGATATCGATTATTCAAACGGCCATAACTTCTGGCTCGCTAAGAGTTACAGGAGTCATAACCTGTCAAAACGAAGGCCTCGATGAGTTCTACGGCTTTGTCAGCTTTCAGCCGTCAACGGATAGATTAATGCCTAAAAAGGACAACCCGAATCTCAATTGTGTCTCGTAAGTTTTTTACCCTTCGTTTTTTCGACACGTGGATTTTTATGGTAAAACAGGATTACTGTGGCCCGTCCTCGACTTCCCATTGCTGGAGAGTGGTGCACCATGGTATTGTTCTGTTTCAAATCCATGCACGCATTTCTAAAAGTCGTACGGCACTGTTTCGCCATTTGGGACGGATGTTGCACCTTGCACCGTAGATGTTGCACCCTGTAGATATCGATTATTCGGACGGCCATAACCTCTGGCTCGTTCAGAGTTACGAGAGCCATAACCTGTCAAAACGAAGGCCTCAATGAGTTCTATGGCTTTGACCGCTTTCATCCGTCAACGGATAGATTAATGCCCAAAAAGAACAACCCGAATCTCAATCGGGTCTCGTAAGTTTTTTACCCTTCGTTTTTTCGACACGTGGATCTTTACGGTAAAACAGGATTACCGTGGCTGGCCTTCGATTTACCATCGCTGGACAGTGGTGCAGCATGGTAGCGTTCCGTTTCAAATCCATGCACGCATTTCTAAAAGTCGTACGGCACTGTTTCGCCATTTCGGACGGATGTTGCACCTTGCACCGTGGATGTTGCTCCCTGTAGATATCGATTATTCGGACGGCCATAACTTCTGGCTCGTTTAGAGTTACGGGAGCCATAACCTGTCAAAACGAAGGCCTCAATGAGTTCTACGGCTTTGATAGCTTTCAACCGTCAACAGATAGATTAATGCCCAAAAAGGACAACCCGAATCCCAATCGGGTCTCGTAAGTTTTTTACCCTTCGTTTTTTCGAGACGTGGATTTTTACGGTAAAACGGGATTACCGTGGCCCGTCTTCGACTTCCCATCGCTGGAGAGTGGTGCACCATTGTTTGCGCCAAAATTGGTCACAAACCCCAAATACCGTGAAAGCACCAGTGTATGAATACGAACCAACTATATTCAAACACAAATAACAGATCTCAGCAAATATTTAACAATAATCCCAAAGTAAAGAACAGAGACACAAGTTTTATAGTGGTTCGGCTATCTCCGGCCTACGTCCACTCCAAAGTTTTTATCCTTTTATTGATCGTCCTTGATGATTATAGATGATTACAGCAGTTACAATGTCCAAAACTTGAAATAAATAGCAGTAACGATGATATGGAATGATTCTGGCAGCATCCAAACGTCCTTTCGCTCTCTAGAATCTCCTCTCCTTTTCTGAATGACCAGGGGCTCTATTTATAGGCGTAGAAGGCTGATATTTCTCCTAGAAACAAGGTAGACCGCTTCAGGCACATGAGAGGGCCCACACGGCCGAAACCTGGAGATCCAGGCCCACACTGGGATCGATTCGAACTCCATTCGAATCGATCTAGAAATTGTCCAATTGAGATGAAAATTGGTGAGAACATTCTTCAATATGTAAGCAAACTCCTGTAAAAATTTCATTGCATTTGGATCAACGGTTTGGAAGATATGATCGATTCGAATTTGGGGTTTCCTGGACTTCGCTTCGTTCGAACCATTCACTTCGAATCGATTGATTCGAATCGATCCAAGCACGTGCTAGTAGGTCGACGTGGCGCGCATGCTTCAGGTTGATCCATCTTTGTCGCCGAGTTGAGCGCTTCCCTCCCTGAAGACGCGTTCGTATTCATTTGTTTAAGCTGCCCTGACTATTTCCTTCGAATCGATCGGTTCGAAAAAGATTGGTTCGAATACGATCGATTCGAATGTCCTCCCCGAGTCCTTCGTATCCCTGCACTTCTGTCCTTCCTTCGAATCCATCTCCTTCGAATCCCTCTTCTTCGAATCCATCTCTTCGAGTCACTGCGTACCCTTTTCGAACGCCTTCTTCGTATCGATACGAAGCAATCATGTTAGAGACAGTAGCTCGATCGATTCGAAGTCCATCGAGTCGAACCAACATCCAACGCGAACCCTTCAGAGCTGAATCCATTGATCGATTCGAAGTGTATCGATTCGAAGTGACCGCTACCTTTGTTGGGTTCGAACCATCCATGCACGCCATGCCTTCGATCGATTCGAACCTGATGGGTTCGAACCTGATGGGTTCGAACAGCATGCCTCTCCTACCTTGAATCGATCATAACTCCTCCATATGAACTCCGATTATCCTGAAATTTGAAACATAGCCTTCCCTAATCTTTATCATCATCCCCAATCCATTTCGTCCCGATCGGAGTTTAACCAAATTTTGACGACATCGATCGTAGCCTTGATTCCAAGTGATCTCCAATCCTGACATCCATCATTCCTCGTTCATTTGTTGATATCCCAGTTTTGACCAAAAATGGGATAACACTTTGCCCCCCAAAACATGTCTTGTGATAACAAGACGTGTTTTGAATAGTCCCGAATCCAGTGTCCAAAGTCCATAGCCATATCGCCAGAGTATGTCATCTTTGACTGCTTCGAGCCGATGCCCAATTCCAAATCCCATAACCAAAGCCTTAGCCAATTCCATATCCATTCGAACTCGGTAGTCGAGTTTGAATCCATCTTTACACAATATCCAATAACCGAATCTAGAACCTCTCCAGGTAGATATCCAAGTTCATAACCTGTCCAAGTTCTTGCCAAGTGCAATCCACACTTGATGACCGTAGCCCAACGTCCCTGGGCGTGAATAATGCCGTGGCTTAAGTCCTAAGCCGAATCCTGGTCACTCCGGACCCTTGCTGAGCATAGTCCATACTCAACGATCTGAAAATAGCAATTGATGATATAGGGCCTAAGTCCTAGGCTGAATCCTCGTCTCTCCGGACCCTTGTCGAGCATAGTCCATACTCGACGACCTGAATGAGTCACTTTACCGCGTCCGGGCAAAATGACTCACCCCTTGCCAGGCACAGTCCGTACCTGACGACCGTTTATCAAAAATCAGATGGAAAACCAACCAAAATCCAATCCAAAATCCAAAACCAAAATCCAAGTCAAAACCAGAAAATCAGAAATCCAAACAGCATCTAAGATCAAAAACAAGCATCCAAATCAAAAAGCAAACAAAACCAGGAGTTCAATCCAAACTCCAAAACCAAACCAGAGAAGACAAATGTCCAAAATCCAAAACAAGGAAACAGATTTCACAAACCATAGTTTCACGATTTCTCATCATTCGGAGCATGCCTAGGGGCTATCTCCGGTCCCATACATGCGTAAACGATTTAGTCGCTTGCTGATGGTATGCTACTTATTGCGTATCATCCAGGTTAATGGATAATCAATCGACTGTCATCCGTGGGTCTCACATCATCACGATGTGAGGTTGATGGTGGTTGCTCCTGCTCCACTGTTGCATTTCGTGTTCCAACATATTGCCTCAGCTGTCCATTCCTCACATGCTCCTCCACTATATCCTTCAAGTGCCTGCAGCTGTTGGTGTCATGTCCGTCTAAATCGTGGAAAAGACAATGCCTTCCTGATGCCCTTTCTCGTTCAGATGGTTCTCTCCTAGCCGGTCTCCGGTAGGGAAGGCGATCTCGAGTATCCATGTATATCCGTTCCAGTGTCTCGTTCAGTCCTGTGTAAGTGGAAAACTTTGGATCCTTCCATCGCTTCCTTGCATTTCCGGAATCATCATCGAACTTCCTTTTTCCCTTGTCCTTGCCCGAGCTTCCATTGGATGGTCCTTCATCCTTAACTGTATTCACTTCTTTTAACTTTAAATCCATACTTGCATCTTCTTGTCGAAGAAACCTTTCAGCTTCGTGAAAGAACTCGTCGAGATCTTGTGGGGGATCTCGTATCAGAGATACCTTGAAATCAGAGTCCTCCCTGACTCCTGATACTGCAGCCATTAAAACCATCGACGGATCAGGCCGATCCACCGAAGCGACTGCTGCACTGAATCGAGTTAGAAAAGCTCTAAGTGATTCATCCATTCTTTGCTTTACCGATGTCAATGTCATCACGTTCTTCGGTCTCTTGACATGAACCCGAAACTGCCCCAAAAACCTTTCAACTAATTCCCTCCAAGTCCTGACAGATCCTTCTTCCAGCTGCCTAAACCACATCGCAGCTAAGTCCGTCAAATACAAAGGGAAGCATCGGGCCATCACTTCCTCCGATGCCCCCAGCACCTCCATGTGTCTGGTGTACCTCATCAAGTGATCCGTTGGATCTGTCTTGCCATCATATATCTCCACGCTAGGCAACTTAAACTTAGGTGGGTTCTGAGCCATCCTTATTTCCTGAGCAAACGGACTCCTGTTCACTCCTTCCAAGTCTCCTTTGGCCAAACCACCTCGCACAGTTTTCCTAATCATCTCTACCAATCCAGTGTTGTCTGTCGGGGGTTGCCCCCGAGGGAACTCCGGCACATACTCTTCATGTGGCTCGTTAGTAGCAACGTTGGTTCTAGCCTGTTGAACTCCTGCCAGAGGTCCTCCTGTGTTGGATCCTGTGGGTCTGCCCCCAAGCCCTTGTTGATTGCTTTGTGGCTCCATATCTCGTCCTCCATTGGGTTCCACGACCCTAGTCCCCAGTCCTGCATCCATAGCGGCTGTAGCTGTTCCTAAGTTCTGCATCCCTGCAGCTCTTATTTGCTCGAAGAAAGTCTGCATCATTTCCTGTTAGTTCTTTAACAATCTCTCTTGCAAAGAATTTGCCATAGCCTCCATTTCATCCCGAGTTATGTAGATTGAAGCCTGTCCTTCCCCCGCTCCGGAGGATGCTTGTTGACTTCCTTCCTGTTGGCTTCTCTCAGCCCTCTGCCTTCTACTATTTTGCCTGGTCATTGTCCTTGAATCCAAACTCTTTAAAATCTTCAAATCCAAACTTCAAATCCGATGTAGCGGGTGATAGTCGTTCTCAGTGAAAGCACCAAAGTGTTTGCGCCAAAATTGGTCACAAACCCCAAATACCGTGAAAGCACCAGTGTATGAATACGAATCAACAATATTCAAACACAAATAACAGATCTCAGCAAATATTGAACAATAATCCCAAAGTAAAGAACAGAGACACAAGTTTTATAGTGGTTCGGCTATCTCCGGCCTACGTCCACTCCAAACTTTTTATCCTTTTATTGATCGTCCTTGATGATTACAGATGATTACAGCAGTTACAATGTCCAAAACATGAAATAAATAGCAGCAACGATGATATGGAATGATTCTGGCAGCATCCAAGCGTCCTTTCGCTCTCTAGAATCTCCTCTCCTTTTCTGAATGACCAGGGGCTCTATTTATAGGCGTAGAAGGCTGATATTTCTCCTAGAAACAAGGTAGACCGCTTTAGGCACATGAGAGGGCCCACACGGCCGAAACCTGGAGATCCGGGCCCACACCGGGATCGATTCGGACTCCATTCGAATCGATCTAGAAATTGTCCAATTGAGATGAAAATTGGTGAGAACATTCTTCAATATGTAAGCAAACTCCTGTAAAAATTTCATTGCATTTGGATCAACGGTTTGGAAGATATGATCGATTCGAATTTGGGGTTTCCTGGACTTCGCTTCGTTCGAACCGATCACTTCGAATCGATTGATTCGAATCGATCCAAGCACGTGCTAGTAGGTCGACGTGGCGCGCATGCTTCGGGTTGATCCATCTTTGTCGCCGATTTGAGTGCTTCCCTCCCTGAAGACGCGTTCGTATTCATTTGTTTAAGCTGCCCTGATTATTTCCTTCGAATCGATCGGTTCGAACAAGATTGGTTCGAATACGATCGATTCGAATGTCCTCCCCGAGTCCTTCGTATCCCTGCACTTCTGTCCTTCCTTCGAACCCATCTCCTTCGAATCCCTCTTCTTCGAATCCATCTCTTCGAGTCACTGCGTACCCTTTTCGAACGCCTTCTTCGTATCGATACGAAGCAATCATGTTAGAGACAGTAGCTCGATCGATTCGAAGTCCATCGAGTCGAACCAACATCCAACGCGAAACCTTCAGAGCTGAATCCATTGATCGATACGAAGTGTATCGATTCGAAGTGATCGCTACCTTTGTTGGGTTCGAACCATCCATGCATGCCGTGCCTTCGATCGATTCGAACCTGATGGGTTCGAACCTGATGGATTCGAACAGCATGCCTCTCCTACCTTGAATCGATCATAACTCGTCCATATGAACTCCGATTATCCTGAAATTTGAAACATAGCCTTCACTAATCTTTATCATCATCCCCAATCCATTTCGTCCCGATCGGAGTTTAACCAAATTTTGACGACATCGATCGTAGCCTTGATTCCAACTGATCTACAATCCTGACATCCATCAATCCTCGTTCATTTGTTGATATCCCAGTTTTGAACAAAAATGGGATAACAACCATGGTACTGTTCTGTTTCAAATCCATACATGCATTTCTAAAAGTCGTACGGCATTATTTCGCCATTTCGGACGGATGTTGCACCTTGCACCGTGGATGTTGCACCCTGTAGATATCGATTATTCGGACGGCCATAACTTCTGGCTCGTTTAGAGTTACGGAAGCCATAACCTGTCAAAACGACGGCCTCGATGAGTTATACGGCTTTGACACCTTTCAGCCGTCAACGGATAGATGAATGCCCAAAAAGGACAACCTGAATCTCAATCGGGTCTCGTAAGTTTTTTACCCTTCGTTTTTTCGACACGTGGATTTTTACGGTAAAACGGGATTACCGTGGCCCGTCTTCGATTTCCCATCGCTGGAGAGTGGTGCACCATGGTAGTGTTCCGTTTCAAATCCATGCACGCATTTCTGAAAGTCGTACGGCACTGTTTCCCCATTTCGGACGGATGTTGCACCTTGCATCGTGGATGTTGCACCCTGTAGATATCGATTATTCAAACGGCCATAACTTCTGGCTCGTTAAGAGTTACGGGAGTCATAACCTGTCAAAACGAAGGCCTCGATGAGTTCTACGGCTTTGACAGCTTTCAGCCGTCAACGGATAGATTAATACCCAAAAAGGACAACCCGAATCTCAATCGGGTCTCGTAAGTTTTTTACCCTTCGTTTTTTCGACACGTGGATTTTTACGGTAAAACAGGATTACCGCGGCTGGCCTTCGATTTACCATCGCTGGAGAGTGGTGCACCATGGTATTGTTCTGTTTCAAATCCATGCACGCATTTCTAAAAGTCGTACGGCACTGTTTTGCCATTTCGGACGGATGTTGCACCTTGCACCGTGGATGCTGCACCCAGTAGATATCGATTATTCGGACGGCCATAATTTCTGGCTCGTTTAGAGTTACGGGAGCCATAACCTGTCAAAACAAAGGCCTCGATGATTTCTACGGATTTGACAGCGTTCAGCCGTCAACGGATAGATTAATGCCCAAAAAGGACAACCCGAATCTCAATCGGGTCTCGTAAGTTTTTTACCATTCGCTTTTTCGACACGTGGATTTTTACGGTAAAACAGGATTACCGTGGCTGGCCTTCGATTTACCATCGCTGGAGAGTGGTGCACCATGGTACTGTTCCATTTCAAATCCATGCACGCATTTCTAAAAGTCGTACAGCACTGTTTCGCCATTTCGGACGGATGTTGCACCTTGCAACGTGGATGTTGCATCCTGTAGATATCGATTATTCGGACGGCCATAACTTCTGGCTCGTTTAGAGTTACGGGAGCCATAACCTGTCAAAACGAAGGCCTCGATGACTTCTACGACTTTGACAGCTTTCAGCCATCAACGGATAGATTAATGCCCAAAAAGGACAACCCGAATCTCAATCGGGTCTCGTAAGTTTTTTATCCTTCGTTTTTTCGACACGTGGATTTTTACGGTAAAACAGGATTACGGTTGCTAGCCTTCGATTTACCATCGCTGGACAATGGTGCACCATGGTACTGTTACGTTTCAAATCCATGCATGCATTTCTAAAAGTCGTACGGCACTGTTTCGCCATTTCGGACGGATGTTGCACCTTGCACCGTGGATGTTGCACCCTGTAGATATCGATTATTCGGACGGCTATGACTTCTGGCTCGTTTAGAGTTACGGGAGCCATAACCTGTCAAAACGAAGGCCTCGATGAGTTCTACGGCTTTGATAGCTTTCAGCCGTCAACGGATAGATTAATGCCCAAAAAGCACAACCCGAATCTCAATCGGGTCTCGTAAGTTTTTTACACTTCGTTTTTTCGACACGTGGATTTTTACGGTAAAACGGGATTACCGTGGCCCGTCTTCGACTTCCCATCGCTGGAGAGTGGTGCACCATGGTACTGTTCCGTTTCAAATCCATGCATGCATTTCTGAAAGTCGTACGGCACTGTTTCGCCATTTCGGACGGATGTTGCACCTTGCATCGTGGATGTTGCACCCTGTAGATATCGATTATTCAAACGGCCATAACTTCTGGCTCGTTAAGAGTTACGGGAGGCATAACCTGTCAAAACGAAGGCCTCGATGAGTTCTACGGCTTTGACCGCTTTCAGCCGTCAACGGATAGATTAATGCCCAAAAAGGACAACCCGAATCTCAATCGGGTCTCGTAAATTATTTACCCTTCGTTTTTTCGACACGTGGATTTTTACGGCAAAACAGGATTACCGTGGCTGGCCTTCGATTTACCATCGCTGGAGAGTGGTGCACCATGGTACTGTTCCGTTTCAAATCCATGCACGCATTTCTAAAAGTCGTACGGCACTATTTCGCCATTTCGGACGGATGTTGCACCTTGCACCGTGGATGTTGCACCCAGTAGATATTGATTATTCGGACGGCCATAATTTCAGGCTCGTTTAGAGTTACGGGAGCCATAACCTGTCAAAACGAAGGCCTCGATGAGTTCTACGGCTTTGACAGCGTTCAGCCATCAACGGATAGATTAATGCCCAAAAAGGACAACCCGAATCTCAATCGGGTCTCGTAAGTTTTTTACCATTCGCTTTTTCGACACGTGGATTTTTACGGTAAAACAGGATTACCGTGGCTGGCCTTCGATTTACCATTGCTGGAGAGTGGTGCACCATGGTACTGTTCCATTTCAAATCCATGCACGCATTTGTAAAAGTCGTACAGCATTGTTTCGCCATTTCGGACGGATGTTGCACCTTGCAACGTGGATGTTGCATCCTGTAGATATCGATTATTCGGACGGCCATAACTTCTGGCTCGTTTAGAGTTACGGGAGCCATAACCTGTCAAAACGAAGGCCTCGATGAGTTCTACAACTTTGACAGCTTTCAGCCATCAACGGATAGATTAATGCCCAAAAAGGACAACCCGAATCTCAATCGGGTCTCGTAAGTTTTTTATCCTTCGTTTTTTCGACACGTGGATTTTTACGGTAAAACAGGATTACGGTTGCTAGCCTTCGATTTACCATCGCTGGACAATGGTGCACCTTGGTACTGTCACGTTTCAAATCCATGCATGCATTTCAAAAAGTCGTACGGCACTGTTTCGCCATTTCGGACGGATGTTGCACCTTGCACCGTGGATGTTGCACCCTATAGATATCGATTATTCGGACGGCTATGACTTCTGGCTCGTTTAGAGTTACGGGAGCCATAACCTGTCAAAACGAAGGCCTCGATGAGTTCTACGGCTTTGATAGCTTTCAGCCGTCAACGGATAGATTAATGCCCAAAAAGGACAACCTGAATCTCAATCGGGTCTCGTAAGTTTTTTACCCTTCGTTTTTTCGACACGTGGATTTTTACGGTAAAACGGGATTACCGTGGCCCGTCTTCAACTTCCCATCGCTGGAGAGTGGTGCACCATGGTAGTGTTCCGTTTCAAATCCATGCACGCATTTCTGAAAGTCGTACGGCACTGTTTCGCCATTTCGGACGGATGTTGCACCTTGCATCCTGGATGTTGCACCCTGTAGATATCGATTATTCAAACGGCAATAACTTCTGGCTCGTTAAGAGTTACGGGAGTCATAACCTGTCAAAACGAAGGCCTCGATGAGTTCTACGGCTTTGACAGCTTTCAGCCGTCAACGGATAGATTAATGCCCAAAAAGGACAACCCGAATCTCAATCGGGTCTCGTAAGTTTTTTACCCTTCGTTTTTTTGACACGTGGATTTTTACGGTAAAACAGGATTACCATGGCTGGCATTCGATTTACCATCGCTGGAGAGTGGTGCACCATGGTACTGTTCCGTTTCAAGTCCATGAACGCATTTCTAAAAGTCGTACGGCGGTGTTTCGCCATTTCGGACGGATGATGCAACTTGCACCGTGGATGTTGCACCCAGTAGATATCGATTATTCGGACGGCCATAACTTCTGGCTCGTTTAGAGTTACGGGAGCCATATCCTGTCAAAACGAAGGCCTCAATGAGTTCTATGGCTTTGACAGCGTTCAGACGTCAACGGATAGATTAATGCCGAAAAAAGACAACCCGAATCTCAATCGGGTCTCGTAAGTTTTTTACCATTCGTTTTTTCGACACGTGGATTTTTACGGTAAAACAGGATTACTGTGGCTGGCCTTCGATTTACCATCACTGGAGAGTGTTGCACCATGGTACTGTTCCATTTCAAATCCATGCACGCATTTCTAAAAGTCGTACGGCACTGTTTCGCCATTTCGGACGGATGTTGCACCTTGCACCGTGGATGTTGCATCCTGTAGATATCGATTATTCGGACGGCCATAACTTCTGGCTCGTTTAGAGTTACGAGAGCCATAAATTGTCAAAATAAAGGCCTCGATGAGTTCTACGGCTTTGACAGCTTTCAGCCATCAACGGATAAATTAATATCCAAAAAGGACAACCCTAATCTCAATCGGGTCTCGTAAGTTTTTTACCCTTCGTTTTCGACACGTGGATTTATACGGTAAAACAGGATTACGGTGGCTGGTCTTCGATTTACCATCGCTGGAGAGTGGTGCACCATGGTACTGTTCCGCTTCAAATCCCTGCACGCGTTTCTAAAAGTCGTAGGGCACTGTTTCGCCATTTCGGAACGATGTTGCACCTTGCACCGTGGATGTTGCACCCTGTAGATATCGATTATACGGACGACCATAACTTCTGGCTCGTTTAGAGTTACCGGAGCCATAACCTGTCAAAACGAAGGCCTCGATGTGTTCTATGGCTTTGACCGCTTTCAGCCGTCAACGGATAGATTAATGCCCAAAAAGAACAGCCCGAATCTCAATCGGGTCTCGTAAGTTTTTTACCCTTCGTTTTTTCGACACGTGGATCTTTACGGTAAAACAGGATTACCGTGGCTGGCCTTCGATTTACCATCGCTGGAGAGTGGTGCACCATGGTACTGTTCTGTTTCAAATCCATGCACGCATTTCTAAAAGTTGTACGGCACTGTTTCGCCATTTCGGACGGATGTTGCACCTTGCACCGTGGATGTTGCACCCTATAGATATCGATTATACGGACGGCCATAACTTTTGGCTCGTTTAGAGTTACGGAAGCCATAACCTGTCAAAACGAAGGCCTCGATGAGTTCTATGGCTTTGACAGCTTTCAGCCGTCAACGGATAGATTAATGCCCAAAAAGGACAACCCGAATCTCAATCGGGTCTCGTATGTTTTTTACCCTTCGTTTTTTCGACACGTGGATTTTTACGGTAAAACAGGATTACGGTGGCTAGTCTTCGATTTACCATCGCTGGAGAGTGGTGCACCATGGTATTGTTCTGTTTCAAATCCATGCACGCATTTCTATAAGTCGTACGGCACTGTTTCGCCATTTCGGACGGATGTTGCACCTTACACCGTGGATGTTGCACCCTGTAGATATCGATTATACGGACGACCATAACTTCTGGCTCGTTTAGAGTTACGGGAGCCATAACCTGTCAAAACGAAGGCCTCGATGAGTTCTATGGCTTTGACAGCTTTCAGCCGTCAACGGATAGATTAATGCCCAAAAAGGACAACCCGAATCTCAATCGGGTCTCGTAAGTTTTTTACCCTTCGTTTTTTCGACACGTGGATTTTTACGGTAAAACGGGATTACCGTGGCCCGTCTTCGACTTCCCATCGCTGGAGAGTGGTGCACCATGGTACTGTTCCGTTTCAAATCCATGCACACATTTCTTAAAGTCGTACGGCACTATTTCGCCATTTAGGATGGATGTTGCACCTTGCACCGTGGATGTTGCACCCTGTAGATATCGATTATTCCGACGGCCATAATTTCTGCCTCGTTTAGAGTTACGGGAGCCATAACCTGTCAAAACGAAGACCTCGATGAGTTCTACGGCTTTGACAGCTTTCAGCCGTCAACGGATAGATGAATGCCCACAAAGGACAACCTGAATCTCAATCGGGTCTCGTAAGTATTTTACCCTTCGTTTTTTTGACACGTGGATTTTTACGGTAAAACGGGATTACCGTGGCCCGTCTTCGACTTCCCATCGCTGGAGAGTGGTGCACCATGGTACTGTTCTGTTTCAAATCCATGCACGCATTTCTAAAAGTCGTACGGCACTGTTTCGCCATTTCGGACGGATGTTGCACCTTGCACCGTGGATGTTGCACCCTATAGATATCGATTATACGGACGGCCATAACTTTTGGCTCGTTTAGAGTTACGGAAGCCATAACCTGTCAAAACGAAGGCCTCGATGAGTTCTATGGCTTTGACAGCTTTCAGCCATCAACGGATAGATTAATGCCCAAAAAGGACAACCCGAATCTCAATCGGGTCTCGTATGTTTTTTACCCTTCGTTTTTTCGACACGTGGATTTTTACGGTAAAACAGGATTACGGTGGCTAGTCTTCGATTTACCATCGCTAGAGAGTGGTGCACCATGGTATTGTTCTGTTTCAAATCCATGCACGCATTTCTATAAGTCGTACGACACTGTTTCGCCATTTCGGACGGATGTTGCACCTTACACCGTGGATGTTGCACCCTGTATATATCGATTATACGGACGACCATAACTTCTGGCTCGTTTAGAGTAACGGGAGCCATAACCTGTCAAAACGAAGGCCTCGATGAGTTCTATGGCTTTGACAGCTTTCAGCCGTCAACGGATAGATTAATGCCCAAAAAGGACAACCCGAATCTCAATCGGGTCTCGTAAGTTTTTTACCCTTCGTTTTTTCGACACGTGGATTTTTACGGTAAAACGGGATTACCGTGGCCCGTCTTCGACTTCCCATCGCTGGAGAGTGGTGCACCATGGTACTGTTCCGTTTCAAATCCATGCACACATTTCTAAAAGTCGTACGGCACTATTTCGCCATTTAGGACGGATGTTGCACCTTGCACCGTGGATGTTGCACCCTGTAGATATCGATTATTCCGACGGCCATAATTTCTGCCTCGTTTAGAGTTACGGGAGCCATAACCTGTCAAAACGAAGGCCTCGATGAGTTCTACGGCTTTGACAGCTTTCAGCCGTCAACGGATAGATGAATGCCCACAAAGGACAACCTGAATCTCAATCGGGTCTCGTAAGTATTTTACCCTTCGTTTTTTTGACACGTGGATTTTTACGGTAAAACGGGATTACCGTGGCCCGTCTTCGACTTCCCATCGCTGGAGAGTGGTGCACCATGGTAGTGTTCCGTTTCAAATCCATGCACGCATTTCTAAAAGTCGTACGACACTGTTTCGCCATTTCTGACGGATGTTGCACCTTGCACCGTGGATGTTGCACCCTGTAGATATCGATTATACGGACGACCATAACTTCTGGCTCGTTTAGAGTTACGGGAGCCATAACCTGTCAAAACGAATGCCTCGATGAGTTCTATGGCTTTGACAGCTTTCAGCCGTCAACGGATAGACTAATGCCCAAAAAGGACAACCCTAATCTCAATCGGGTCTCGTAAGTTTTTCATACTTCGTTTTTTCGACACGTGGATTTTTACGGTAAAACAGGATTACCGTGGCTGGCCTTCGATTTACCATCGCTGGAGATTGGTGCACCATGGTACTGTTCCGTTTCAAGTCCATGCACGCATTTCTAAAAGTCGTACGTCACTGTTACGCCATTTCTGACGGATGTTGCACCCTGTAGATATCGATTATTCGGACGGCCATAACTTCTGGCTCGTTTAGAGTTACGGGAGCCATAACCTGTCAAAACGAAGGCCTCGATGAGTTCTATGGCTTTGATAGCTTTCATCCGTCAACGGATAGATTAATGCCCAAAAAGGACAACCCGAATCTCAATCGGGTGTCGTAAGTTTTTTACCCTTCGTTTTTTCGACACGTGGATTTTTACGGTAAAACAGGATTACCGTGGCTGGCCTTCGATTTACCATCGCTGGAGAGTTGTGCACCATGGTACTGTTCCGTTTGAAATCCATGCACGCATTTCTAGAAGTCATACGGCACTGTTTCGCCATTTCGGACGGATGTTGCACCTTGCACCGTGGATGTTGCTCCCTGTAGATATCGATTATTCGGACGACCATAACTTCTGGCTCGTTTAGAGTTACGGGAGCCATAACCTGTCAAAACGAAGGCCTCAATGAGTTCTACGGCTTTGACAGCTTTCAACCGTCAACAGATAGATTAATGCCCAAAAAGGACAACCCGAATCTCAATCGGGTCTCGTAAGTTTTTTACCCTTCGTTTGTTCGACACATGGATTTTTACGGTAAAACGGGATTACCGTGGCCCGTCTTCGACTTCCCATCGCTGGAGAGTGGTGCACCATGGTACTGTTCCGTTTCAAATCCATACATGCGTTTCTAAAAGTCGTACGGCATTATTTCGCCATTTCGGACGGATGTTGCACCTTGCACCGTGGATGTTGCACCCTGTAGATATCGATTATTCGGACGGCCATAACTTCTGACTCGTTTAGAGTTATAAGAGCCATAACCTTTCAAAACGAAGGCCTCGATGAGTTATAGGGCTTTGACACCTTTCAGCCATCAACGGATAGATGAATGCCCAAAAAGGACAACCTGAATCTCAATCGGGTCTCGTAAGTTTTTTACCCTTCGTTTTTTCGACACGTGGATTTTTACGGTAAAACGGGATTACCGTAGCCCGTCTTCGACTTCCCATCGCTGGAGAGTGGAGCACCATGGTAGTGTTCCGTTTCAAATCCATGCACGCATTTCTGAAAGTCGTACGGCACTGTTTCGCCATTTCGGACGGATGTTGCACCTTGCATCGTGGATGTTGCACCCTGTAGATATCGATTATTCAAACGGCCATAACTTCTGGCTCGTTAAGAGTTACGGGAGTCATAACCTGTCAAAACGAAGGCCTCGATGAGTTCTACGGCTTTGACAGCTTTCAGCCGTCAACGGATAGATTAATGCCCAAAAAGGACAACCCGAATCTCAATCGGGTTTCGTAAGTTTTTTACCCTTCGTTTTTTCGACACGTGGATTTTTACGGTAAAACAGGATTACCATGGCTGGCCTTCGATTTACCATCGCTGGAGAGTGGTGCACCATGGTACTGTTCCGTTTCAAGTCCATGCACGCATTTCTAAAAGTCGTACGGCACTGTTTCGCCATTTCGGACGGATGTTGCACCTTGCACCGTGGATTTTGCACCAAGTAGATATCGATTATTCGGACGGCCATAACTTCTGGCTCGTTTAGAGTTACGGAAGCCATAACCTGTCAAAACGAAGGCCTCGATGAGTTCTATAGCTTTGACAGCGTTCAGCCGTCAACGGATAGATTAATGCCCAAAGAGGACAACCTGAATCTCAATCGGGTCTCGTAAGTTTTTTACCATTCGTTTTTTCGACACGTGGATTTTTACAAAAAAGCAGGATTACCGTGGCTGGCCTTCGATTTACCATCGCTGGAGAGTGGTGCACCATGGTACTGTTCCATTTCAAATCCATGCACGCATTTCTAAAAGTCGTACGACACTGTTTCGCCATTTCGGACGGATGTTGCACCTTGCACCGTGGATGTTGCATCCTCTAGATATCGATTATTCGGACGGCCATAACTCTGGCTCGTTTAGCATTACGGGAGCCATAACCTGTCAAAACGAAGGCCTCGATGAGTTCTACGGCTTTGACAGCTTTCAGCCGTCAACGGATAAATTAATATCCAAAAATGACAACCCGAATCTCAATCGGGTCTCGTAAGTTTTTTACCCTTCGTTTTTTCGACACGTAGATTTTTACGGTAAAACAGGATTACGGTGGCTGGTCTTCGATTTACCATCGCTGGAGAGTGGTGCACCATGGTACTGTTCCGTTTCAAATCCATGCACGCGTTTCTAAAAGTCGTACGGCACTGTTTCGCCATTTTGGACGGATGTTGCACCTTGCACCGTGGATGTTGCACCTTGTAGATATCGATTATACGGACGACCAAAACTTCTGGCTCGTTTAGAGTTACGGGAGCCATAACCTGTCAAAACGAAGGTCTCGATGAGTTCTATGGCTTTGACAGCTTTCAGCCGTCAACGGATAGATTAATGCCAAAAAAGGACAACCCGAATCTCAATCGGGTGTCGTAAGTTTTTTACCCTTCGTTTTTTCGACACGTGGATTTTTACGGTAAAACAGGATTACCGTGGCTTGCCTTCGATTTACCATCGCTGGAGAGTTGTGCACCATGGTACTGTTCCGTTTCAAATCCATGCACGCATTTCTAAAAGTCGTACGGCACTGTTTCGCCATTTCGGACGGATGTTGCACCTTGCACCGTGGATGTTGCTCCCTGTAGATATCGATTATTCGGACGACCATAACTTCTGGCTCGTTTAGAGTTACGGGAGCCATAACCTGTCAAAACGAAGGCCTCGATGAGTTCTACGGCTTTGACAGCTTTCAGCCGTCAACGGATAGATTAATGCCCAAAAAGAACAACCCGAATCTCAATCGGGTCTCGTAAGTTTTTTACCCTTCGTTTGTTCGACACATGGATTTTTACGGTAAAACGGGATTACCGTGGCCCGTCTTCGAATTCCCATCGCTGGAGAGTGGTGCACCATGGTACTGTTCCGTTTCAAATCCATACATGCGTTTCTAAAAGTCGTACGGCATTATTTCGCCATTTCGGACGGATGTTGCACCTTGCACCGTGGATGTTGCACCCTGTAGATATCGATTATTCGGACGGCCATAACTTCTGGCTCGTTTAGAGTTATAAGAGCCATAACCTTTCAAAACGAAGGCCTCGATGAGTTATAGGGCTTTGACACCTTTCAGCCATCAACGGATAGATGAATGCCCAAAAAGGACAACCTGAATGTCAATCGGGTCTCGTAAGTTTTTTACCCTTCGTTTTTTCGACACGTGGATTTTTACGGTAAAACGGGATTACCGTGGCCCGTCTTCGACTTCCCATGGCTGGAGAGTGGTGCACCATGGTAGTGTTCCGTTTCAAATCCATGCACGCATTTCTGAAAGTCGTACGGCACTGTCTCGCCATTTCGGACGGATGTTGCACCTTGCATCGTGGATGTTGCACCCCGTAGATATCGATTATTCAAACGGCCATAACTTCTGGCTCGTTAAGAGTTACGGGAGTCATAACCTGTCAAAACGAAGGCCTCGATGAGTTCTACGGCTTTGACAGCGTTCAGCCGTCAACGGATAGATTAATGCCCAAAAAGGACAACCCGAATCTCAATCGGGTTTCGTAAGTTTTTTACCATTCGTTTTTTCGACACGTGGATTTTTACGGTAAAACAGGATTACCGTGGCTGGCCTTCGATTTACCATCGCTGGAGAGTGGTGCACCATGGTACTGTTCCGTTTCAAGTCCATGCACGCATTTCTAAAAGTCGTACGGCACTGTTTCGCAATTTCGGACGGATGTTGCACCTTGCACCGTGGATGTTGCTCCCTGTAGATATCGAGTATTCGGACGGCCATAACTTCTGGCTCGTTTAGAGTTACGGAAGCCATAACCTGTCAAAACGAAGGCCTCGATGAGTTCTATGGCTTTGACAGCGTTCAGTCGTCAACGGATAGATTAATGCCCAAAGAGGACAACCTGAATCTCAATCGGGTCTCGTAAGTTTTTTACCATTCGTTTTTTCGACACGTGGATTTTTACGGAAAAGCAGGATTACCGTGGCTGGCCTTCGATTTACCATCGCTGGAGAGTGGTGCGCCATGGTACTGTTCCATTTCAAATCCATGCACGCATTTCTAAAAGTCGTACGACACTGTTTCGCCATTTCGGACGGATGTTGCACCTTGCACCGTGGATGTTGCATCCTCTAGATATCGATTATTCGGACGGCCATAACTCTGGCTCGTTTAGCATTACGGGAGCCATAACCTGTCAAAACGAAGGCCTCGATGAGTTCTACGGCTTTGACAGCTTTCAGCCGTCAACGGATAGATTAATATCCAAAAATGACAACCCGAATCTCAATCGGGTCTCGTAAGTTTTTTACCCTTCGTTTTTTCGACACGTAGATTTTTACGGTAAAACAGGATTACGGTGGCTGGTCTTCGATTTACCATCGCTGGAGAGTGGTGCACCATGGTACTGTTCCGTTTCAAATCCATGCACGCGTTTCTAAAAGTCGTACGGCACTGTTTCGCCATTTTGGACGGATGTTGCACCTTGCACCGTGGATGTTGCACCCTGTAGATATCGATTATACGGACGACCAAAACTTCTGGCTCGTTTAGAGTTACGGGAGCCATAACCTGTCAAAACGAAGGTCTCGATGAGTTCTATGGCTTTGACAGCTTTCAGCCGTCAACGGATAGATTAATGCCAAAAAAGGACAACCCGAATCTCAATCGGGTCTCGTAAGTTTTTTACCCTTCGTTTTTTCGACACGTGGATTTTTACGGTAAAACAGGATTACCGTGGCTGGCGTTCGATTTACCATCGCTGGAGAGTGGTGCACCATGGTACTGTTCCGTTTCAAATCCATGCACGCATTTCTAAAAGTCGTACGGCACTGTTTCGCCATTTCGGACGGATGTTGCACCTTGCACCGTGGATGTTGCACCCAGTAGATATCGATTATTCGGACGGCCATAACTTCTGGCTCGTTTAGAGTTACGGAAGCCATAACCTGTCAAAACGAAGGCGTCGATGAGTTCTACAGCTTTGACAGCGTTCAGCCGTCAACGGATAGATTAATGCCCAAAAAGGACAACCCGAATCTCAATCGGGTCTCGTAAGTTTTTTACCATTCATTTTTTCGACACGTGGATTTTTACGGTAAAACAGGATTACCGTGGCTGGCCTTCGATTTACCATCGCTGGAGAGTGGTGCACCATGGTACTGTTCCATTTCAAATCCATGCACGCATTTCTAAAAGTCGTACGGCACTGTTTCGCCATTTCGGACGGATGTTGCACCTTGCACCGTGGATGTTGCATCTTGTAGATATCGATTATTCGGACGGCCATAAATTATGGCTCGTTTAGAGTTACGGGAGCCATAACTTGTGAAAACAAAGGCCTCGATGAGTTTTACGGCTTTGACAGCTTTCAGCCGTCAACGGATAGATTAATATCCAAAAAGGACAACCCGAATCTCGATTGGGTCTCGTAAGTTTTTTACCCTTCGTTTTTTCGACACGTGGATTTTTACGGTAAAACAGGATTACGGTGGCTGGTCTTCGATTTACCATCGCTGGAGAGTGGTGCACCATGGTACTGTTCCGTTTCAAATCCATGCACGCGTTTCTAAAAGTCGTACGGCACTGTTTCGCCATTTTGGACGGATGTTGCACCTTGCACCGTGGATGTTGCACCCTGTAGATATCGATTATACGGACGACCATAACTTCTGGCTCGTTTAGAGTTACGGGAGCCATAACCTGTCAAAACGAATGCCTCGATGAGTTCTATGGCTTTGATAGCTTTCAGCCGTCAACGGATAGATTAATGCCAAAAAAGGACAACCCGAATCTCAATCGGGTCTCGTAAGTTTTTTACCCTTCGTTTTTTCGACACGTGGATTTTTACGGTAAAACAGGATTACCGTGGCTGGCGTTCGATTTACCATCGCTGGAGAGTGGTGCACCATGGTACTGTTCCGTTTCAAATCCATGCACGCATTTCTAAAAGTCGTACGGCACTGTTTCGCCATTTCGGACGGATGTTGCACCTTGCACCGTGGATGTTGCACACAGTAGATATCGATTATTCGGACGGCCATAACTTCTGGCTCGTTTAGAGTTACGGGAGCCATAACCTGTCAAAACGAAGGCCTCGATGAGTTCTACAGCTTTGACAGCGTTCAGCCGTCAACGGATAGATTAATGCCCAAAAAGGACAACCGAATCTCAATCGGGTCTCGTAAGTTTTTTACCATTCGTTTTTTCGACACGTGGATTTTTACGGTAAAACAGGATTACCGTGGCTAGCCTTCGATTTACCATCGCTGGAGAGTGGTGCACCATGGTACTGTTCCATTTCAAATCCATGCACGCATTTCTAAAAGTCGTACGGCACTGTTTCGCCATTTCGGACGGATGTTGCACCTTGCACCGTGGATGTTGCATCTTGTAGATATCGATTATTCGGACGGCCATAAATTCTGGCTCGTTTATAGTTACGGGAGCCATAACTTGTGAAAACAAAGGCCTCGATGAGTTCTACGGCTTTGACAGCTTTCAGCCGTCAACGGATAGATTAATATCCAAAAAGGACAACCCGAATCTCGATTGGGTCTCGTAAGTTTTTTACCCTTCGTTTTTTCGACACGTGGATTTTTACGGTAAAACAGGATTACGGTGGCTGGTCTTCGATTTACCATCGCTGGAGAGTGGTGCACCATGGTACTGTTCCGTTTCAAATCCATGCACGCGTTTCTAAAAGTCGTACGGCACTGTTTCGCCATTTTGGACGGATGTTGCACCTTGCACCGTGGATGTTGCACCCTGTAGATATCGATTATACGGACGACCATAACTTCTGGCTCGTTTAGAGTTACGGGAGCCATAACCTGTCAAAACGAATGCCTCGATGAGTTCTATGGCTTTGATAGCTTTCAGCCGTCAACGGATAGATTAATGCCAAAAAAGGACAACCCGAATCTCAATCGGGTCTCGAAAGTTTTTTACCCTTCGTTTTTTCGACACGTGGATTTTTACGGTAAAACGGGATTACCGTGGCCCGTCTTCGACTTCCCATCGCTGGAGAGTGGTGCACCATGGTACTGTTCGTTTCAAATCCATGCACGCATTTCTAAAAGTAGTACGGTACTGTTTCGCCATTTCGGACGGATGTTGCACCTTGCACCGTGGATGTTGCACCCTATAGATATCAATTATACGGACGACCATAACTTCTGGCTCGTTTAGAGTTACGGGAGCCATAAGTTGTCAAAATGAAGCCCTCGATGAGTTCTACGGCTTTGACAGCTTTCAGCCAT
Organism: Allium cepa; assembly: GCA_030765085.1. Classification (NCBI taxonomy): domain Eukaryota; kingdom Viridiplantae; phylum Streptophyta; class Magnoliopsida; order Asparagales; family Amaryllidaceae; genus Allium; species Allium cepa. The sequence continues at coordinate 450,664,639 of CM060946.1, read as the reverse complement.
CAACGGATAGATAAGTGCCCAAAAAGGAGAACCCGAATCTCAATCGGGTCTCGTAAGTTTTTTACCCCTCATTTTTTCGACACGTGGATTTTTACGGTAAAACGGGATTACCGTGGCCCGTCTCCAACTTCCCATCGCTAGAGAGTGGTGCACCATGGTACTGTTCCATTTCAAATCCATGCACGCATTTCTAAAAGTCGTAGGCACCATTTCGCCATTTCGGACGGATGTTGCACCTTGCACCGTGGATGTTGCACCCTGTAGATATCGATTATTCGGAGGCCATAACTTCTGGCTCGTTTAGAGTTACGGGAGCCATAACCTGTCAAAACGAAGGCCTCGACGAGTTCTACAGCTTTGACAGCGTTCAGCCGTCAACGGATAGATTAATGCCCAAAAAGGACAACCCGAATCTCAATCGGGTCTCGTAAGTTTTTTACCATTCGTTTTTTCGACACGTGGATTTTTACGGTAAAACAGGATTACCGTGGCTGGCCTTCGATTTACCATCGCTGGAGAGTGGTGCACCATGGTACTGTTCCATTTCAAATCCATGCACGCATTTCTAAAAGTCGTACGGCACTGTTTCGCCATTTCGGACGGATGTTGCACCTTGCACCGTGGATGTTGCATCCTCTAGATATCGATTATTCGGACGGCCATAACTCTGGCTCGTTTAGCATTACGGGAGCCATAACCTGTCAAAACGAAGGCCTCGATGAGTTCTACGGCTTTGACAGCTTTCAGCCGTCAACGGATAGATTAATATCCAAAAATGACAACCCGAATCTCAATCGGGTCTCGTAAGTTTTTTACCCTTCGTTTTTTCGACACGTAGATTTTTATGGTAAAACAGGATTACGGTGGCTGGTCTTCGATTTACCATCGCTGGAGAGTGGTGCACCATGGTACTGTTCCGTTTCAAATCCATGCACGCGTTTCTAAAAGTCGTACGGCACTGTTTCGCCATTTTGGACGGATGTTGCACCTTGCACCGTGGATGTTGCACCCTGTAGATATCGATTATACGGACGACCAAAACTTCTGGCTCGTTTAGAGTTACGGGAGCCATAACCTGTCAAAACGAAGGTCTCGATGAGTTCTATGGCTTTGACAGCTTTCAGCCGTCAACGGATAGATTAATGCCAAAAAAGGACAACCCGAATCTCAATCGGGTCTCGTAAGTTTTTTACCCTTCGTTTTTTCGACACGTGGATTTTTACGGTAAAACAGGATTACCGTGGCTGGCGTTCGATTTACCATCGCTGGAGAGTGGTGCACCATGGTACTGTTCCGTTTCAAATCCATGCACGCATTTCTAAAAGTCGTACGGCACTGTTTCGCCATTTCGGACGGATGTTGCACCTTGCACCGTGGATGTTGCACCCAGTAGATATCGATTATTCGGACGGCCATAACTTCTGGCTCGTTTAGAGTTACGGGAGCCATAACCTGTCAAAACGAAGGCCTCGATGAGTTCTACAGCTTTGACAGCGTTCAGCCGTCAACGGATAGATTAATGCCCAAAAAGGACAACCCGAATCTCAATCGGGTCTCGTAAGTTTTTTACCATTCGTTTTTTCGACACGTGGATTTTTACGGTAAAACAGGATTACCGTGGCTGGCCTTCGATTTACCATCGCTGGAGAGTGGTGCACCATGGTACTGTTCCGTTTCAAATCCATGCACGCATTTCTAAAAGTCGTACGGCACTGTTTCGCCATTTCGGACGGATGTTGCACCTTGCACCGTGGATGTTGCATCTTGTAGATATCGATTATTCGGACGGCCATAAATTCTGGCTCGTTTAGAGTTACGGGAGCCATAACTTGTGAAAACAAAGGCCTCGATGAGTTCTACGGCTTTGACAGCTTTCAGCCGTCAACGGATAGATTAATATCCAAAAAGGACAACCCGAATCTCGATTGGGTCTCGTAAGTTTTTTACCCTTCGTTTTTTCGACACGTGGATTTTTACGGTAAAACAGGATTACGGTGGCTGGTCTTCGATTTACCATCGCTGGAGAGTGGTGCACCATGGTACTGTTCCGTTTCAAATCCATGCACGCGTTTCTAAAAGTCGTACGGCACTGTTTCGCCATTTTGGACGGATGTTGCACCTTGCACCGTGGATGTTGCACCCTGTAGATATCGATTATACGGACGACCATAACTTCTGGCTCGTTTAGAGTTACGGGAGCCATAACCTGTCAAAACGAATGCCTCGATGAGTTCTATGGCTTTGATAGCTTTCAGCCGTCAACGGATAGATTAATGCCAAAAAAGGACAACCCGAATCTCAATCGGGTCTCGTAAGTTTTTTACCCTTCGTTTTTTCGACACGTGGATTTTTACGGTAAAACGGGATTACCGTGGCCCGTCTTCGACTTCCCATCGCTGCAGAGTGGTGCACCATGGTACTGTTCCGTTTCAAATCCATGCACGCATTTCTAAAAGTAGTACGGCACTGTTTCGCCATTTCGGACGGATGTTGCACCTTGCACCGTGGATGTTGCACCCTATAGATATCAATTATACGGATGACCATAACTTCTGCCTCGTTTAGAGTTACGGGAGCCATAAGTTGTCAAAATGAAGCCCTCGATGAGTTCTACGGCTTTGACAGCTTTCAGCCATCAACGGATAGATTAATGCCCAAAAAGGAGAACCCGAATCTCAATCGGGTCTCGTAAGTTTTTTACCCTTCATTTTTTCGACACGTGGATTTTTACGGTAAAACGGGATTACCGTGGCCCGTCTTCAACTTCCCATCGCTAGAGAGTGGTGCACCATGGTACTGTTCCATTTCAAATCCATGCACGCATTTCTAAAAGTCGTAGGCACCATTTCGCCATTTCGGACGGATGTTGCACCTTGCACCGTGGATGTTGCACCCTGTAGATATCGATTATTCGGAGGCCATAACTTCTGGCTCGTTTAGAGTTACGGGAGCCATAACCTGTCAAAACGAAGGCCTCGATGAGTTCTACGGCTTTGACAGCTTTCATCCGTCAACGGATAGATTAATGCCCAAAAAGGACAACCCGAATCTCAATCGGGTCTCGTAAGTTTTTTACCCTTCGTTTTTCGACATGTGGATTTTTACGGTAAAACAGGATTACCATGGCTGGCCTTCGATTTACCATCGCTGGAGAGTGGTGCACCATGGTACTGTTCCGTTTCAAGTCCATGCACGCATTTCTAAAAGTCGTACGGCACTGTTTCGCCATTTCGGACGGATGTTGCACCTTGCACCGTGGATGTTGCACCCAGTAGATATCGATTATTCGGACGGCCATAACTTCTGGCTCGTTTAGAGTTACGGGAGCCATAACCTGTCAAAACGAAGGCCTCGATGAGTTCTACAGCTTTGACAGCGTTCAGCCGTCAACGGATAGATTAATGCCCAAAAAGGACAACCCGAATCTCAATCGGGTCTCGTAAGTTTTTTACCATTCGTTTTTTCGACACGTGGATTTTTACGGTAAAACAGGATTACCGTGGCTGGCCTTCGATTTACCATCGCTGGAGAGTGGTGCACCATGGTACTGTTCCGTTTCAAATCCATGCACGCATTTCTAAAAGTCGTACGGCACTGTTTCGCCATTTCGGACGGATGTTGCACCTTGCACCGTGGATGTTGCATCTTGTAGATATCGATTATTCGGACGGCCATAAATTCTGGCTCGTTTAGAGTTACGGGAGTCATAACTTGTGAAAACAAAAGCCTCGATGAGTTCTACGGCTTTGACAGCTTTCAGCCGTCAACGGATAGATTAATATCCAAAAAGGACAACCCGAATCTCGATTGGGTCTCGTAAGTTTTTTACCCTTCGTTTTTTCGACACGTGGATTTTTACGGTAAAACAGGATTACGGTGGCTGGTCTTCGATTTACCATCGCTGGAGAGTGGTGCACCATGGTACTGTTCCGTTTCAAATCCATGCACGCGTTTCTAAAAGTCGTACGGCACTGTTTCGCCATTTTGGACGGATGTTGCACCTTGCACCGTGGATGTTGCACCCTGTAGATATCGATTATACGGACGACCATAACTTCTGGCTCGTTTAGAGTTACGGGAGCCATAACCTGTCAAAACGAATGCCTCGATGAGTTCTATGGCTTTGATAGCTTTCAGCCGTCAACGGATAGATTAATGCCAAAAAAGGACAACCCGAATCTCAATCGGGTCTCGTAAGTTTTTTACCCTTCGTTTTTTCGACACGTGAATTTTTACGGTAAAACGGGATTACCGTGGCCCGTCTTCGACTTCCCATCGCTGGAGAGTGGTGCACCATGGTACTGTTCCGTTTCAAATCCATGCACGCATTTCTAAAAGTAGTACGGCACTGTTTCGCCATTTCGGACGGATGTTGCACCTTGCACCGTGGATGTTGCACCCTATAGATATCAATTATACGGATGACCATAACTTCTGCCTCGTTTAGAGTTACGGGAGCCGTAAGTTGTCAAAATGAAGCCCTCGATGAGTTCTACGGCTTTGACAGCTTTCAGCCATCAACGGATAGATTAATGCCCAAAAAGGAGAACCCGAATCTCAATCGGGTCTCGTAAGTTTTTTACCCTTCATTTTTTCGACACGTGGATTTTTACGGTAAAACGGGATTACCGTGGCCCGTCTTCAACTTCCCATCGCTAGAGAGTGGTGCACCATGGTACTGTTCCATTTCAAATCCATGCACGCATTTCTAAAAGTCGTAGGCACCATTTCGCCATTTCGGACGGATGTTGCACCTTGCACCGTGGATGTTGCACCCTGTAGATATCGATTATTCGGAGGCCATAACTTCTGGCTCGTTTAGAGTTACGGGAGCCATAACCTGTCAAAACGAAGGCCTCGATGAGTTCTACGGCTTTGACAGCTTTCATCCGTCAACGGATAGATTAATGCCCAAAAAGGACAACCCGAATCTCAATCGGGTCTCGTAAGTTTTTTACCCTTCGTTTTTCGACATGTGGATTTTTACGGTAAAACAGGATTACCATGGCTGGCCTTCGATTTACCATCGCTGGAGAGTGGTGCACCATGGTACTGTTCCGTTTCAAATCCATGCACGCATTTCTAAAAGTCGTACGACACTATTTCGCTATTTCGGACGGATGTTGCACCTTGCACCGTGGATGTTGCACCCTGTAGATATCGATTATTCGGATGGCCATAACTTCTGGCTCGTTTAGATTTACGGGAGCGATAACCTGTCAAAACGAAGGGCTCGATGAGTTCTACGGCTTTGACACCTTTCAACCGTCAATGGATAGATTAATGCCCAAAAAGGACAACCCGAATCTCAATCGGGTCTCGTAAGTTTTTTACCCTTCGTTTTTTTCGACACGTGGATTTTTACGGTAAAACAGGATTAGGGTGGCTTGTCTTCGATTTACCATCGCTGGAGAGTGGTGCACCATGGTACTGTTCCGTTTCAAATCCATGCACGCATTTCTAAAAGTCGTACGACACTGTTTCGCCATTTCGGACGGATGTTGCACCTTGCACCGTGGATGTTGCACCCTGTAGATATCGATTATTCAAACGACCACAACTTCTGCCTCGTTTAGATTTACGAGAGCCATAACCTGTCAAAACGAAGACCTCGATGAGTTCTACAGCTTTGATAGTTTTCAGCCGTCAACGGATAGATTAATGCCCATAAAGGACAACCCGAATCTCAATCGGGTCTCGTAAGTTTTTTACCCTTCGTTTTTTCGACACGTGGATTTCTACGGTAAAACGGGATTACCGTGGCTGGCCTTCGATTTACCATCGCTGGAGAGTGGTGCACCATGGTACTGTTCCGTTTCAAGTCCATGCATGCATTTCTAAAAGTCGTACGACACTGTTTCGCCATTTCGGACGGATGTTGCACCTTGCACCGTGGATGTTGCACCCTGTAGATATCGATTATTCGGACGGCCATAACTTCTGGCTCGTTTAGAGTTACGGGAGCCATAACCTGTCAAAACGAAGTCCTCGATGAGTTCTACGGCTTTGACAGCTTTCAGCCGTCAACGGATAGATTAATGCCCAAAAAGGACAACCCGAATCTCAATCGGGTCTCGTAAGTTTTTTACCCTTCGTTTTTTCGACACGTGGATTTTTACGGTAAAACAGGATTACCGTGGCTGGCCTACGATTTACCATCGCTGGAGAGTGGTGCACCATGGTACTGTTCCGTTTCAAATCCATGCACGCATTTCTAAAAGTCGTACGGCACTGTTTCGCCATTTCGGACGGATGTTGCACCTTGCACCGTGGATGTTGCACCCTGTATATTTCGATTATTCGGACGGCCATAACTTCTGCCTCGTTTAGAGTTACGGGAGCCATAACCTGTCAAAACGAAGGCCTCGATGAGTTCTACGGCTTTGACAGCTTTCAACCGTCAATGGATAGATTAATGCCCAAAAAGGACAACCCGAATCTCAATCGGGTCTCGTAAGTTTTTTACCTTTTGTTTTTTCGACACGTGGATTTTTACTGTAAAACAGGATTACGGTGGCTGGTCTTCGATTTACCATCGCTGGAAAGTGGTGCACCACGGTACTGTTCTGTTTCAAATGCATGCACGCATTTCTAAAAGTCGTACGACACTGTTTCGCCATTTCGGACGTATGTTGTACCTTGCACCGTGGATGTTGCACCCTGTAGATATCGATTATACGGACGACCATAACTTCTGGCTCGTTTAGAGTTACGGGAGCCATAACCTGTCAAAACGAAGGCCTCGATGATTTCTACGGCTTTGACAGCTTTCAGCCATCAACGGATAGATTAATGCTCAAAAAGGACAACCCGAATCTCAATCGGGTCTCGTAAGTTTTTTACCCTTCGTTTTTTCGACACGTGGATTTTTACGGTAAAACAGGATTACCGTGGCTGGCCTTCGATTTACCATCGCTGGAGAGTGGTGCACCATGGTACTGTTCCGTTTCAAGTCCATGCATGCATTTCTAAAAGTCGTACGACACTGTTTCGCCATTTCGGACGGATGTTGCACCTTGCACCGTGGATGTTGCACCCTGTAGATATCGATTATTCGGACGGCCATAACTTCTGGCTCGTTTAGAGTTACGGGAGCCATAACCTGTCAAAACGAAGTCCTCGATGAGTTCTACGGCTTTGACAGCTTTCAGCCGTCAACGGATAGATTAATGCCCAAAAAGGACAACCCGAATCTCAATCGGGTCTCGTAAGTTTTTTACCCTTCGTTTTTTCGACACGTGGATTTTTACGGTAAAACAGGATTACCGTGGCTGGCCTACGATTTACCATCGCTGGAGAGTGGTGCACCATGGTACTGTTCCGTTTCAAATCCATGCACGCATTTCTAAAAGTCGTACGGCACTGTTTCGCCATTTCGGACGGATGTTGCACCTTGCACCGTGGATGTTGCACCCTGTATATTTCGATTATTCGGACGGCCATAACTTCTGCCTCGTTTAGAGTTACGGGAGCCATAACCTGTCAAAACGAAGGCCTCGATGAGTTCTACAGCTTTGACAGCTTTCAACCGTCAATGGATAGATTAATGCCCAAAAAGGACCACCCGAATCTCAATCGGGTCTCGTAAGTTTTTTACCTTTTGTTTTTTCGACACGTGGATTTTTACTGTAAAACAGGATTACGGTGGCTGGTCTTCGATTTACCATCGCTGGAAAGTGGTGCACCACGGTACTGTTCTGTTTCAAATGCATGCACGCATTTCTAAAAGTCGTACGATACTGTTTCGCCATTTCGGACGTATGTTGTACCTTGCACCGTGGATGTTGCACCCTGTAGATATCGATTATACGGACGACCATAACTTCTGGCTCGTTTAGAGTTACGGGAGCCATAACCTGTCAAAACGAAGGCCTCGATGATTTCTACGGCTTTGACAGCTTTCAGCCTTCAACGGATAGATTAATGCTCAAAAAGGACAACCCGAATCTCAATTGGGTCTCGTAAGTTTTTTACCCTTCGTTTTTTCGACACGTGGATTTTTACGGTAAAACAGGATTACCGTGGCCGGCCTTCGATTTACCATCGCTGGAGAGTGGTGCACCATGGCACTGTTCCGTTTCAAATCCATGCACGCATTTTTAAAAGTCGTACGACACTGTTTCACCATTTCGGACGGATGTTGCACCTTGCACCGTGGATATTTTACCCTGTAGTTATCGATTATTCAAACGGGCATAACTTCTGGCTCGTTTAGAGTTACGGGAGCCATAACCTGTCAAAACGAAGGTCTCGATGAGTTCTACGACTTTGATGGCTTACAGCCATCAACGGATTGATTAATTCCCAAAAAGGACAACCCGAATCTCAATCGGGTCTCGTAAGTTTTTTACCCTTCGTTTTTTCGACACATGGATTTTTACGGTAAAACAGGATTACCGTGGCTGGCCTTCGATTTACCATCGCTGGAGAGTGGTGCACCATGGTACTGTTCCGTTTCAAATCCATGCACGCATTTCCAAAAGTCGTACGGCACTGTTTCGCCATTTCGGACGGATGTTGCACCTTGCACCGTGGATGTTGCACCCTGTAGATATCGATTATTCGGACGGCCATAACTTCTGCCTCGTTTAGAGTTACGGGAGCGATAAACTGTCAAAACGAAGGCCTCGATGAGTTCTACGGCTTTGACAGCTTTCAACCATCAATGGATAGATTAATGCCCAAAAAGGACAATCCGAATCTCAATCGGGTCTCGTAAGTTTTTTACCCTTCGTTTTTTCGACACGTGGATTTTTACGGTAAAACAGGATTAGGGTGGCTAGTCTTCGATTTACCATCGCTAGAGAGTGGTGCCCATGGTACTGTTCCGTTTCAAATCCATGAACGCATTTCTAAAAGTCATACGGCACTGTTTCACCATTTCGGACGGATGTTGCACCTTGCGCCGTGGATGTTGCACCTTGTAGATATCGATTATTCAAACGGCCATAACTTCTGGCTCGTTTAGAGTTACGGGAGCCATAACCTGTCAAAACGAAGACCTCGATGAGTTCTACGGCTTTGACAGTTTTCAGCCATCAATGGATAGATTAATGCCCATAAAGGACAAACAGAATCTCAATTGGGTCTCGTAAGTTTTTTACCCTTCGTTTTTTCGACACGTGGATTTTTACGGTAAAACAGGATTACCGTGGCTCGCCTTCGATTTACCATCACTGGAGAGTGGTGCACCATGGTACTGTTCCATTTCAAGTCCATGCACGCATTTCTAAAAGTCGTACGGCACTGTTTCGCCATTTCGGACGGAAGTTGCACCTTGCACCGTGGATGTTGCACCGTGTAGATATCGATTATTCGGACGACCATAACTTCTGGCTCGTTTAGAGTTACGGGAGGCATAACCTGTCAAAACGAAGGCCTCGATGAGTTCTACGGCGTTGACAGCTTTCAGCCAACAACGGATAGATTAATGCCCAAAAAGGACAACCCGAATCTCAATCGGGTCTCGTAAGTTTTTTACCCTTCGTTTTTTCGACACGTGGATTTTTACGGTAAAACAGGATTACCGTGGCTGGCCTTCGATTTACCATCGCTGGAGAGTGGTGCACCATGGTACTGTTCTGTTTCAAATCCATGCACGCATTTCTAAAAGTCGTACGGCACTGTTTCGCCATTTCGGATGGATGTTGCACCTTGCACCGTGGATGTTGCACCCTGTAGATATCGATTATTCGGACGGCCATAACTTCTGCCTCGTTTAGAATTACGGGAGCAGTAAACTGTCAAAAGGTAGGCCTCGATGAGTTCTACGGCTTTGACAGCTTTCAACCATCAATGGATAGATTAATGCCCAAAAAGGACAACCCGAATCTCAATCGGGTCTCGTAAGGTTTTTACCCTTCGTTTTTTCGACACGTGGATTTTTAATGTAAAACAGGATTACGATGGCTGGTCTTCGATTTACCATCGCTGGAGAGTGGTGCACCATGGTATTGTTCCGTTTCAAATCCATGCATGCATTTCTAAAAGTCGTACGGCACTGTTTCGCCATTTCGGACGTATGTTGCACCTTGCACCGTGGATGTTGCACCCTGTAGATATCGATTGTACGGACGACCATAAATTCTGGCTCGTTTAGAGTTACGGGAGCCATAACCTGTCAAAATGAAGGCCTCGATGATTTCTACGGCTTTGACAGCTTTCAGCCGTCAACGGATAGATTAATGCCCGAAAAGGACAACCCGAATATCAATCGGGTCTCGTATTTTTTTTACCCTTCGTTTTTTCGACACGTGGATTTTTATGGTAAAACGGGATTACCGTGGCTGGCCTTCGATTTACCATCGCTGGAGAGTGGTGCACCATGGCACTGTTCTATTTCAAATCCATGCATGCATTTCCAAAAGTCGTACGGCACAGTTTCGCCATTTCGGACGGATGTTGCACCTTGCACCGTGGATGTTGCACCTTATAGATATCGATTATTCGGACGGCCATAACTTCTTGCTCGTTTAGAGTTACGGGAGCCATAACCTGTCAAAACGAAGGCCTCGATGAGTTCTACGGCTTTGACTGTTTTTTGCCGTCAACGGATAGATTAATGCCCGAAAAGGACAACCCGAATCTCAATCGGGTCTCGTAAGTTCTTTACCCTTCGTTTTTTCGACACGTGGATTTTTACGGTAAAACAGGATTACGGCGGCTGGCCTTCGATTTACCATCGCTGGACAGTGGTGCACCATGGTACTGTTCCATTTCAAATCCATGCACGCTTTTCTAAAAGTCGTACGACACTGTTTCACCATTTCGGATGGATGTTGCACCTTGCACCGTGGATGTTGCACCCTGTAGATATCGATTATTCGGACGGCCATAACTTCTGGCTCGTTTAGAGTTACGGGAGCCATAACCTGTCAAAACGAAGGCCTCTATGAGTTCTACGGCTTTGACGGCTTTCAGCCGTCAACAGATGGATTAATACCCAAAAAGGACAACCCGAATCTCAATCGGGTCTCGTAAGTTTTTTACCCTTCGTTTTTTCGATACGTGGATTTTTACGGTAAAACAGGATTACCGTGGCTGGCCTTCGATTTACCAACGCAGGAGAGTGGTGCACCATGGTACTATTCAGTTTCAAATCCGTGCATGCATTTCTAAAAGTCGTACGACACTATTTCGCCATTTCGGATGGATGTTGCACCTTACACCGTGGATGTTGCACCCTGTAGATATCGATTATTCGGACGGCCATAACTTCTGGCTCGTTTAGAGTTACGGGAGCCATAACCTGTCAAAACGAAGGCCTCGATGATTTCTATGGCTTTCAGCCGTCAACGGATAGAATAATGCCCAAAAAGGACAACCCGAATCTCAATCGGGTCTCGTAAGTTTTTTACCCTTCGTTTTTTCGACACGTGGATTTTTACGGTAAAACAGGATTACGGTGGCTGGTCTTCGATTTACCATCGCTGGAGAGTGGTGCACCATGGTACTCTTCCGTTTCAAATCCATGCACACATTTCTAAAAGTCGTAGGGCACTGTTTCTCCATTTCGGACGGATGTTGCACCTTGCACCGTGGATGTTGCACCCTGTAGATATCGATTATACGGACGACCATAACTTCTGGCTCGTTTAGAGTTACGGGAGCCATAACCTATCAAAACGAAGGCCTCGATGAGTTCTACGGCTTTGACAGCTTTCAGCCGTCAACGGATAGATTAATGCCCAAAATGGACGACCCAAATCTCAATCAGGTCTCGTAAGTTTTTTACCCTTCGTTTTTTCGACACGTGGATCTTTACGGTAAAACAGGATTACCGTGGCTGGCCTTCGATTTACCATCGCTGGAGAGTGGTGCACCATGGTGCTGTTCTATTTCAAATCCATGCACGCATTTCTAAAAGTCGTACGACACTGTTTCGCCATTTCGGACGGATGTTGCACCTTGCACCGTGGATGTTGCACCCTGTAGATATCGATTATTCGGACGGCCATAACTTCTGGCTCGTTTAGAGTTACGGGAGCCATAACCTGTCAAAACGAAGGCCTCGATTAGTTCTACGGCTTTGATAGCTTTCAGCCGTCAACGGATAGATTAATGCCCAAAAAGGACAACCCGAATCTCAATCGGGTCTCGTAAGTTTTTTACCCTTCGTTTTTTCGACACGTGGATTTTTACGGTAAAACAGGATTACGGTGGCTGGCCTTCGATTTACCATCGCTGGACAGTGGTGCGCCATGGTACTGTTCCGTTTCAAATCCATGCACGCATTTTTAAAAGTCGTACGGCACTGTTTCACCATTTCGAAAGGATGTTGCACCTTGCACCGTGGATGTTGCACCCTGTAGATATCGATTATTCGGACGGCCATAACTTCTGGCTCGTTTAGTGTTACAGGAGCCATAACCTGTCAAAACGAAGGCCTCGATGAGTTCTACGACTTTGATAGCTTTCAGCCGTCAACGGATAGATTAATGCCCAAAAAGGACAACCCGAATCTCAATCGGGTGTCGTAAGTTTTTTACCCTTCATTTTTTCGACACGTGGATTTTTACGGTAAAACGGGATTACCGTGGCCCGTCTTCGACTTCCCATCACTGGAGAGTGGTGCACCATGGTACTGTTACGTTTCAAATCCATGCACGCATTTATAAAAGTCATACGACACAGTTTCACCATTTCGGACGGATGTTGCACCTTGCACTGTGGATGTTGCACCCCATAGATATCGATTATTCAAATGGCCATAACTTCTGGCTCGTTTAGAGTTACGGGAGCCATAACCTGTCAAAACGAAGGTCTCGATGAGTTCTACGGCTTTGACAGCTTTCAGCCGTCAACGGATAGATTAATGCCCAAAAAGGACAAGCCGAATCTCAATCGGGTCTCTTAAGTTTTTTACCCTTTGTTTTTTCGACACGTGGATTTTTACGGTAAAACAGGATTACCGTGGCCCGTCTTCGACTTCCCATCGCTGGAGAGTGGTGCACCATGGTACTGTTCCATTTCAAATCCATGCACGCATTTCTAAAAGTCGTACGACACTGTTTCCCCATTTCGGACGGATGTTGCACCTTGCACCGTGGATGTTGCACCGTGTAGATATCGATTATTCGGACGGCCATAACTTCTGGCTCGTTTAAAGTTACGGGAGCCATAACCTGTCAAAACGAAGGCCTCGATGAGTTCTATGGCTTTGATAGCTTTCTGCCATCAACGGATAGATTAATGCCCAAAAAGGACAACCCGAATCTCAATCGGGTCTCGTAAGTATTTTACCCTTCGTTTTTTCGACACGTGCATTTTTACGGTAAAACAGGATTACGGTGGCTGGTCTTCCATTTACCATCGCTGGAGAGTGGTGCACCATGGTACTGTTCCATTTCAAATCCATGCACGCATTTCTACAAGTCGTACGGCACTGTTTCGCCATTTCGGACGGATGTTGCACCTTGCACCGTGGATGTTGCACCCTGTAGATATCGATTATACGGACGACCATAACTTCTGGCTCGTTTAGAGTTATGGGAGCCACAGCCTGTCAAAACGAAGGCCTCGATGAGTTCTACGGTTTTGACAGCTTTCAGCCGTCAACGGATAGATTAATGCCCAAAAAGGACAACCCGAATCTCAATCGGGTCTCGTAAGTTTTTTACCCTTGGTTTTTTCGACACGTGGATTTTTACGGTAAAACAGGATTACCGTGGCTAGCCTTCGATTTACCATCGCTGGAGAGTGGTGCACCATGGTACTATTCTGTTTCAAATCCATGCACGCATTTCTAAAAGTCGTACGGCACTGTTTCGCCATTTCGGACGGATGTTGCACCTTGCACCGTGGATGTTGCACCCTGTAGATATCGATTATTCGGACGGCCATAACTTCTGGCTCGATTAGAGTTACGAGAGCCATAACATGTCAAAACAAAGGCCTCGATGAGTTCTACGGCTTAGACAGCTTTCAGCCATCAATGGATAGATTAATGCCCAAAAAGGACAACCTGAATCTCAATCGGGTCTCGTAAGTTTTTTACCCTTCGTTTTTTCGACACGTGGATTTCTACGGTAAAACAGGATTACGGTGGCTGGTCTTCGATTTATCATCGCTGGAGAGTGGTGCACTATGGTACAGTTCCGTTTCAAATCCATGCACGCATTTCTAAAAGTCGTACGGCACTATTTCGCCATTTCGGACGGATGTTGCACCTTGCACCGTGGATGTTGCACCCTATAGATATCGATTATACGGACGACCATAACTTCTGGCTCATTTAGAATTACGGGAGCCATAACCTGTCAAAACGAAGGCCTCGATGAGTTCTACGGCTTTGACAGCTTTCCTCCTTCAACGGATAGAAATGCCCAAAACGGACAACCCGAATCTCAATCGGGTCTCGTAAGTTTTTTACCCTTCGTTTTTTCGACACGTGGATTTTTACGGTAAAACAGGATTACCGTGGCTGGCCTTCGATATACCATCGCTGGAGATTGGTGCACCATGGTATTGTTCCATTTCAAATCCATGCACGCATTTCTAAAAGTCGTACGGCACTGTTTCGCCATTTCGGACGGATGTTGCACCTTGCACCGTGGATGTTGCACCCTGTAGATATCGATTATTCGGACGGCCATAACTTCTGGGTCGTTTAGAGTTACGGGAGCCATAACGTGTCAAAAGGAAGGCCTCGATGAGTTCTACGGCTTTGACAGCTTTCAGCCGTCAAGGGATAGATTAATGCCCAAAAAGTACAACCCGAATCTCAATCGGGTCTCGTAAGTTTTTTACCCTTCGTTTTTTCGACATGTGCATTTTTACGGTAAAACAGGATTACGGTGGCTGGTCTTCGATATACCATCGCTGGAGAGTGGTGCACCATGGTACTGTTCCGTTTCAAATCCATGCACGCATTTCTAAAAGTCGTACGGCACTGTTTCGCCATTTCGGACGGATGTTGCACCTTGCACCGTGGATGTTGCACCTTGTAGATATCGATTATACGGACGACCATAACTTCTGGCTCGTTTAGAGTTATGGGAGCCACAACCTGTCAAAACGAAGGCCTCGATGAGTTCTACGGTTTTGACAGCTTTCAGCCGTCAACGGATAGATTAATGCCCAAAAAGGACAACCCGAATCTCAATCGGGTCTCGTAAGTTTTTTACCCTTCGTTTTTTCGACACGTGCATTTTTACGGTAAAACAGGATTACGGTGGCTGGTCTTCGATTTACCATCGCTGGAGAGTGGTGCACCATGGTAGTGTTCCGTTTCGAATCCATGCACGCATTTCTAAAAGTCGTACGGCACTGTTTCGCCATTTCGGACGGATGTTGCACCTTGCACCGTGGATGCTGCACCCTGTAGATATCGATTATTCGGACGGCCATAACTTCTGGCTCGTTTAGAGTTACGGAAGCCATAACCTGTCAAAACGATGGCCTCGATGAGTTCTACGGCTTTGACTGCTTTCAGCCGTCAACGGATAGATTAATGCCCAAAAAGGACAACCCGAATCTCAATCGGGTCTCGTAAGTTTTTTACCCTTCGTTTTTTCGACACGTGGATTTTTACGGTAAAAAAGGATTACCTTTGCTGGCCTTCGATTTACCATCGTTGGAGAGTGTTGCACCAGGGTACTGTTCCGTTTCAAATCCATGCACGCATTTCTAAAAGTCGTACGACACTATTTCGCCATTTTGGACGGATGTTGCACCTTGCACCGTGGATGTTGCACCCTGTAGATATCGATTATACGGACGACCATAACTTCTGGCTCATTTAGAGTTACGGGAGCCATAACCTGTCAAAATGAAGGCCTCGATGATTTCTATGTCTTTGACAGCTTTCAGCCGTCAACGGATAGATTAATGCCAAAAAAGGACAACCCGAATCTCAATCGGGTCTCGTAAGTTTTTTACCCTTCGTTTTTTCGACACGTGGATTTTTACGGTAAAACAGGATTACCGTGGCTGGCCTTCGTTTTACCATCGCTGGAGAGTGGTGCACCATGGTACTGTTCCATTTCAAATCCATGCACGCATTTCTAAAAGTCGTACGACACTATTTCGCCATTTCGGACGGATGTTGCACCTTGCACCGTGGATGTTGCACCCTGTAGATATCGATTATTCGGACGGCCATAACTTCTGGCTCGTTTAGAGTTACGGGAGCCATAACCTGTCAAAACGAAGGCATCGATGAGTTCTATGGCTTTGACAGCTTTCATCCGTCGATGGATAGATTAATGCGCAAAAAGGACAACCCGAATCCCAATCGGGTCTCGTAAGTTTTTTACCCTTCGTTTTTTCGACACGTGGATTTTTACAGTAAAACATGATTACGGTGGCTGGTCTTCGATTTACCATCGCTGGAGAGTGGTGCACCATGGTACTGTTCCGTTTCAAATCCATGCACGCATTTCTAAAAGTCGTACGACACTGTTTCACCATTTTGGACGGATGTTGCACCTTGCACCGTGGATGTTGCACCCTGTAGATATCGATTATTCAAACGGCCATAACTTCTGGCTCGTTTAGAGTTACGGGAGCCATAACCTGTCAAAACGAAGACCTCGATGAGTTCTATGGTTTTGACAGTTTCCAGCCGTCAACGGATAGATTAATGCCCATAAAGGACAACCCGAATCTCAATCGGGTCTCGTAAGTTTTTTACCCTTCGTTTTTTCGACACGTGGATTTTTACGGTAAAACAGGGTTACCGTGGCTGGCCTTCGATTTACCATCGCTGGAGAGTGGTGTACCATGGTACTGTTCCGTTTCAAGTCCATGCACGCATTTCTAAAAGTCGTACGGCACTGTTCCGCCATTTCGGACGGATGTTGCACCTTGCACCGTGGATGTTGCACCCTGTAGATATCGATTATTCGGACGGCCATAACTTCTGGCTCGTTTAGAGTTACGAGAGCCATAACCTGTCAAAATGAAGGCCTCGATGAGTTCTACGGCTTTGACGGCTTTCAGCCGTCAAAGGATAGATTAATGCCCAAAAAGGACAACCCGAATCTCAATCGGGTCTCGTAAGTTTTTTACCCTTCGTTTTTTCGACACGTGCATTTTTACGGTAAAACAGGATTACGGTGGCTGGTCTTCGATTTACCATCGCTGGAGAGTGGTGCACCATGGTAGTGTTCCGTTTCGAATCCATGCACGCATTTCTAAAAGTCGTACGGCACTGTTTCGCCATTTCGGACGGATGTTGCACCTTGCACCGTGGATGCTGCACCCTGTAGATATCGATTATTCGGACGGCCATAACTTCTGGCTCGTTTAGAGTTACGGAAGCCATAACCTGTCAAAACGATGGCCTCGATGAGTTCTACGGCTTTGACTGCTTTCAGCCGTCAACGGATAGATTAATGCCCAAAAAGGACAACCCGAATCTCAATCGGGTCTCGTAAGTTTTTTACCCTTCGTTTTTTCGACACGTGGATTTTTACGGTAAAAAAGGATTACCTTTGCTGGCCTTCGATTTACCATCGTTGGAGAGTGTTGCACCAGGGTACTGTTCCGTTTCAAATCCATGCACGCATTTCTAAAAGTCGTACGACACTATTTCGCCATTTTGGACGGATGTTGCACCTTGCGCCGTGGATGTTGCACCCTGTAGATATCGATTATACGGACGACCATAACTTCTGGCTCATTTAGAGTTACGGGAGCCATAACCTGTCAAAATGAAGGCCTCGATGATTTCTATGTCTTTGACAGCTTTCAGCCGTCAACGGATAGATTAATGCCAAAAAAGGACAACCCGAATCTCAATCGGGTCTCGTAAGTTTTTTACCCTTCGTTTTTTCGACACGTGGATTTTTACGGTAAAACAGGATTACCGTGGCTGGCCTTCGTTTTACCATCGCTGGAGAGTGGTGCACCATGGTACTGTTCCATTTCAAATCCATGCACGCATTTCTAAAAGTCGTACGACACTATTTCGCCATTTCGGACGGATGTTGCACCTTGCACCGTGGATGTTGCACCCTGTAGATATCGATTATTCGGACGGCCATAACTTCTGGCTCGTTTAGAGTTACGGGAGCCATAACCTGTCAAAACGAAGGCATCGATGAGTTCTATGGCTTTGACAGCTTTCATCCGTCGATGGATAGATTAATGCGCAAAAAGGACAACCCGAATCCCAATCGGGTCTCGTAAGTTTTTTACCCTTCGTTTTTTCGACACGTGGATTTTTACAGTAAAACATGATTACGGTGGCTGGTCTTCGATTTACCATCGCTGGAGAGTGGTGCACCATGGTACTGTTCCGTTTCAAATCCATGCACGCATTTCTAAAAGTCGTACGACACTGTTTCACCATTTTGGACGGATGTTGCACCTTGCACCGTGGATGTTGCACCCTGTAGATATCGATTATTCAAACGGCCATAACTTCTGGCTCGTTTAGAGTTACGGGAGCCATAACCTGTCAAAACGAAGACCTCGATGAGTTCTATGGTTTTGACAGTTTCCAGCCGTCAACGGATAGATTAATGCCCATAAAGGACAACCCGAATCTCAATCGGGTCTCGTAAGTTTTTTACCCTTCGTTTTTTCGACACGTGGATTTTTACGGTAAAACAGGGTTACCGTGGCTGGCCTTCGATTTACCATCGCTGGAGAGTGGTGTACCATGGTACTGTTCCGTTTCAAGTCCATGCACGCATTTCTAAAAGTCGTACGGCACTGTTCCGCCATTTCGGACGGATGTTGCACCTTGCACCGTGGATGTTGCACCCTGTAGATATCGATTATTCGGACGGCCATAACTTCTGGCTCGTTTAGAGTTACGAGAGCCATAACCTGTCAAAATGAAGGCCTCGATGAGTTCTACGGCTTTGACGGCTTTCAGCCGTCAAAGGATAGATTAATGCCCAAAAAGGACAACCCGAATCTCAATCGGGTCTCGTAAGTTTTTTACCCTTCGTTTTTTCGACACGTGGATTTTTACAGTAAAACAGGATTACCGTGGCTGGCCTTCAATTTACCATCGCTGGAGAGTGGTGCACCATGGTACTGTTCCATTTCAAATCCATGCACGCATTTCTAAAAGTCGTACGGCACTGTTTCGCCATTTCGGACGGATGTTGCACCTTGCACCGTGGATGTTGCACCCTGTAGATATCGATTATTCGGACGGCCATAACTTCTGCCTCGTTTAGAGTTACGGGAGTCATAACCTGTCAAAACGAAGGCCTCGATGAGTTCTACGGCTTTGACAGCTTTCAACCGTCAATGGATAGATTAATGCCCAAAAAGGACAACCCGAATCTCAATCGGGTCTCGTAAGTTTTTTCGACACGTGGATTTTTACGGTAAAACAGGATTACGGTGGCTGGTCTTCGATTTACCATCGCTGGAGAGTGGTGCACCATGGTACTGTTCCGTTTCAAATCCATGCACTCATTTCTAAAAGTCGTACGGCACTGTTTCGTCATTTCGGACGGATGTTGCACCTTGCACCGTGGATGTTGCACCCTATAGATATCGATTATTCAAACGACCATAACTTCTGGCTCGTTTAGAGTTACGGGAGCCATAACCTGTCAAAACGAAGACCTCGATGAGTTCTACGGCTTTGACAGTTTTCAGCGATCAACGGATAGATTAATGCCCATAAAGGACAACCCGAATCTCAATCGGGTCTCGTAAGTTTTTTACCCTTCGTTTTTTCGACACGTGGATTTTTACAGTAAAACAGGATTACCGTGGCTGGCCTTCGATTTACCATCGCTGGAGAGTGGTGCACCATGGTACTGTTCCGTTTCAAATCCATGCACGCATTTCTAAAAGTCATACGGCACTGTTTCGCCATTTCGGACGGATGTTGCACCTTGCACCGTGGATGTTGCACCATGTAGATATCGATTATTCGGACGGCCATAACTTCTGCCTCGTTTAGAGTTACGGGAGCCATAACCTGTCAAAACGAATGCATCGATGAGTTCTACGGCTTTGACAGCTTTCAACCGTCAATGGATAGACTAATGCCCAAAAAGGACAACCCGAATCTCAATCGGGTCTCCTAAGTTTTTTACCCTTCGTTTTTTGGACGCGTGGATTTTTACGGTAAAACAGGATTACGGTGGCTGGTCTTCGATTTACCATCGCTGGAGAGTGGTGCACCATGGTACTGTTCCATTTCAAATCCATGCACGCATTTCTAAAAGTCGTACGGCCCTGTTTCGCCATTTCGGACGCATGTTGCACCTTGCACCGTGGATGTTGCACCCTGTAGATATCGATTATACGGACGACCATAACTTCTGGCTCGTTTAGAGTTACGGGAGCCATAACCTGTCAAAACGAAGGCCTCGATGATTTCGACGGCTTTGACAGCTTTCAGCCGTCAACGGATAGATTAATGCCCAAAAAGGACAACCCGAATCTCAATCGGGTCTCGTAAGTTTTTTACCCTTCGTTTTTTCGACACGTGGATTTTTACGGTAAAACGGGATTACCGTGGCTGGCCTTCGATTTACCATCGCTGGAGAGTGGTGCACCATGGCACTGTTCTGTTTCAAATCCATGCACGCGTTTTCAAAAGTCGTACGGCACTGTTTCGCCATTTCGGACGGATGTTGCACCTTGCACCGTGGATGTTGCACCCTATAGATATCGATTATTCGGACGACCATAACTTCTGGCTCATTTAGAGTTACGGGAGCCATAACCTGTCAAAACGAAGGCCTCGATGAGTTCTACGGCTTTAACCGCTTTAAGCCGTCAACGGATAGATTAATGCCCGAAAAGGACAACCCGAATCTCAATCGGGTCTCGTAAGTTCTTTACGCTTCGTTTTTTCGACACGTGGATTTTTACGGTAAAACAGGATTACGGTGGCTGGCCTTCGATTTATCTTCGCTGGAGAGTGGTGCACCATGGTACTATTCCGTTTCAAATCCATGCACGCATTTCTAAAAGCCGTACGGTACTGTTTCGCCATTTCGGACGGATGTTGCACTTGCACCGTGGATGTTGCACCCTGTAGATATCGATTATTCGGACGGCCATAACTTCTGCCTCGTTTAGAGTTACGGGAGCCATAACCTGTCAAAACGAAGGCCTCGATGAGTTCTACGGCTTTGACAGCTTTCAGCCGTCAACGGATAGATTAATGCCCAAAAAGGACAACCCAAATCTCAATCGGGTCTCGTAAGTTTTTTACCCTTTGTTTTTTCGACACGTGGTTTTTACGGTAAAACGGGATTACCGTGGCTGGCCTTCGATTTACCATCGTTGGAGAGTGGTGCACCATGGCACTGTTCTGTTTCAAATCCATGCATGCGTTTTCAAAAGTCGTACGGCACTGTTTCGCCATTTCGGACGGATGTTGCACCTTGCACCATGGATGTTGCACCCTATAGATATCGATTATTCGGACGACCATAACTTCTGGCTCATTTAGAGTTACGGGAGCCATAACCTGTCAAAACGAAGGCCTCGATGAGTTCTACGGCTTTAACCGCTTTAAACCGTCAACGGATAGATTAATGCCCGAAAAGGACAACCCGAATCTCAATCGGGTCTCGTAAGTTCTTTACCCTTCGTTTTTTCGACACGTGGATTTTTACGGTAAAACAGGATTACGGTGGCTGGCCTTCGATTTATCTTCGCTGGAGAGTGGTGCACCATGGTACTATTCCGTTTCAAATCCATGCACGCATTTCTAAAAGTCGTACGGTACTGTTTCGCCATTTCGGACGGATGTTGCACTTGCACCGTGGATGTTGCACCCTGTAGATATCGATTATTCGGACGACCATAACTTCTGCCTCGTTTAGAGTTACGGGAGCCATAACCTATCGAAACGAAGGCCTCGATGAGTTCTACGGCTTTGACAGCTTTCAACCATCAATGCATAGACTAATGCCCAAAAAGGACAACCCGAATCTCAATCGGGTCTCGTAAGTTTTTTACCCTTCGTTTTTTCGATGCGTGGATTTTTACGGTAAAACAGGATTACAGTGGCTGGTCTTCGATTTACCATCGCTGGAGAGTGGTTCACCCTGGTACTGTTCCGTTTCAAATCCATGCACACATTTCTAAAAGTCGTACGACACGGTTTCGCCATTTCGGACGCATGTTGCACCTTGCACCTTGGATGTTGCACCTTGTAGATATCGATTATACGGACGACCATAACTTCTGGCTCGTTTAGAGTTACGGGAGCCATAACCTGTCAAAACGAATGCCTCGATGAGTTCTACGGCTTTGACCGTTTTAAGCCATCAACGGAAAGAATAATGCCCGAAAAGGACAACCCGAATCTCGATCGGGTCTCGTAATTTACCCTTTGTTTTTTCGACACGTGGATTTTTACGGTAAAACAGGATTACCATGGCTGGCCTTCATTTTACCATCGCTGGACAGTGGTGCACCATGGTACTGTTCCGTTTCAAATCCATGCACGCTTTTCTAAAAGTCGTACGGCACTGTTTCGCCATTTCGGACGGATGTTGCACCTTGCACCGTGGATGTTGCACCAAGGGTAATATCGATTATTCGGACGGCCATAACTTCTGGTTCATTTAGAGTTACGGGAGCTATAACCTGTCAAAACGAAGGCCTCTATGAGTTCTACGGCTTTGATGGTTTTCAGCCGTCAACGGATGGATTAATGCCCAAAAAGGACAACCCGAATCTCAATCGGGTCTCGTAAGTTTTTTACCCTTCGTTTTTTCGACACGTGGATTTTTACGGTAAAACAGGATTACCGTGGCTGGCCTTCGATTTACCATCGCTGGAGAGTGGTGCACCATGGTACTGTTCCGTTTCAAACCCATGCACGCATTTCTAAAAGTCGTACGGTGCTATTTCGCCATTTCGAACGGATGTTGCACCTTGCACCGTGGATGTTGCACCTTGTAGATATCGATTATTCGGACGGCCATAACTTCTGGCTAGTTTAGAGTTGCAGGAGCCATAACCTGTGAAAACGAAGGCCTCGATGAGTCCTACGACTTTGATAGCTTTCAGCCGTCAACGGATAGATTAATGCCCAAAAAGGACAACCCGAATCTCAATCGGGTTTCGTAAGTATTTTACCCTTCGTTTTTTCGACACGTGGATTTTTACGGTAAAACGGGATTACCGTGGCCCGTCTTCGACTTCCCATCGCTGGAGAGTGGTGCACCATGGTACTGTTCTGTTTCAAATCCATGCACGCATTTATAAAAGTCATACGACACTGTTTCACCATTTCAGACGGATGTTGCACCTTGCACGGTGGATGTTGCACCCTGTAGATATCGATTATTCAAATGGCCATAACTTCTGGCTCGTTTAGAGTTACGTGAGCCATAACCTGTCAAAACGAAGGCCTCGATGAGTTCTACGGCTTTGACAGCTTTCAGCCGTCAATGGATAGATTAATGCCCAAAAAGGACAACCCGAATCTCAATCGGGTCTCTTAAGTTTTTTACCCTTCGTTTTTTTGACACATGGATTTTTACGGTAAAACAGGATTACCGTGGCCGGTCTTCGACTTCCCATCGCTGGAGAGTGGTGCACCATGGTACCGTTCCGTTTCAAATCCATGCACGCAATTCTAAAAGTCGTACGGCACTGTTACCCCATTTCGGACGGATGTTGCACCTTGCACCGTGTAGATATCGATTATTCGGACGGCCATAACTTCTGGCTCGTTTAGAGTTACGGGAGCCATAACCTGTCAAAACGAAGGCCTCGATGAGTTCCTCTGCTTTGACAGCTTTCAGTCGTCAACGGATAGATTAATGCACAAAAAGGACAACCCGAATCTCAATCGGGTCTCGTAAGTTTTTTACCCTTCGTTTTTTCGACACGTGGATTTTTACGGTAAAACGGGATTACCGTGGCTGGCCTTTGATTTACCATCGCTGGAGAGTGGTGCACCATGGTACTGTTCCGTTTCAAATCCATGCACGCATTTCTAAAAGTCGTACGGCACTGTTTCGCAATTTCGGACGGATGTTGCACCTTGCACCGTGGATGTTGCACCCTATAGATATCGATTATTCGGACGGCCATAACTTCTGGCTCGTTTAGAGTTACGAGAGCCATAATCTGTCAAAATGAAGGCCTCGATGAGTTCTACGGCTTTGACGGCTTTCAGCCGTCAAAGGATAGATTAATGCCCAAAAAGGACAACCCGAATCTCAATCGGGTCTCGTAAGTTTTTTACCCTTCGTTTTTTCGACACGTGGATTTTTACGGTAAAACAGGATTACCGTGGCTAGCCTTCGATTTACCATCGCTGGAGAGTGGTGCACCATGGTACTATTCCGTTTCAAATCCATGCACGCATTTCTAAAAGTCGTACGGCACTGTTTCGCCATTTCGGACGGATGTTGCACCTTGCACCGTGGATGTTGCACCCTGTAGATATCGATTATTCGGACGGCCATAACTTCTGGCTCGATTAGAGTTACGAGAGCCATAACATGTCAAAACAAAGGCCTCGATGAGTTCTACGGCTTAGACAGCTTTCAGCCATCAATGGATAGATTAATGCCCAAAAAGGACAACCTGAATCTCAATCGGGTCTCGTAAGTTTTTTACCCTTCGTTTTTTCGACACGTGGATTTCTACGGTAAAACAGGATTACGGTGGCTGGTCTTCGATTTATCATCGCTGGAGAGTGGTGCACTATGGTACAGTTCCGTTTCAAATCCATGCACGCATTTCTAAAAGTCGTACGGCACTATTTCGCCATTTCGGACGGATGTTGCACCTTGCACCGTGGATGTTGCACCCTATAGATATCGATTATACGGACGACCATAACTTCTGGCTCATTTAGAATTACGGGAGCCATAACCTGTCAAAACGAAGGCCTCGATGAGTTCTACGGCTTTGACAGCTTTCCTCCTTCAACGGATAGAAATGCCCAAAACGGACAACCCGAATCTCAATCGGGTCTCGTAAGTTTTTTACCCTTCGTTTTTTCGACACGTGGATTTTTACGGTAAAACAGGATTACCGTGGCTGGCCTTCGATATACCATCGCTGGAGATTGGTGCACCATGGTATTGTTCCATTTCAAATCCATGCACGCATTTCTAAAAGTCGTACGGCACTGTTTCGCCATTTCGGACGGATGTTGCACCTTGCACCGTGGATGTTGCACCCTGTAGATATCGATTATTCGGACGGCCATAACTTCTGGGTCGTTTAGAGTTACGGGAGCCATAACGTGTCAAAAGGAAGGCCTCGATGAGTTCTACGGCTTTGACAGCTTTCAGCCGTCAAGGGATAGATTAATGCCCAAAAAGTACAACCCGAATCTCAATCGGGTCTCGTAAGTTTTTTACCCTTCGTTTTTTCGACACGTGCATTTTTACGGTAAAACAGGATTACGGTGGCTGGTCTTCGATATACCATCGCTGGAGAGTGGTGCACCATGGTACTGTTCCGTTTCAAATCCATGCACGCATTTCTAAAAGTCGTACGGCACTGTTTCGCCATTTCGGACGGATGTTGCACCTTGCACCGTGGATGTTGCACCTTGTAGATATCGATTATACGGACGACCATAACTTCTGGCTCGTTTAGAGTTATGGGAGCCACAACCTGTCAAAACGAAGGCCTCGATGAGTTCTACGGTTTTGACAGCTTTCAGCCGTCAACGGATAGATTAATGCCCAAAAAGGACAACCCGAATCTCAATCGGGTCTCGTAAGTTTTTTACCCTTCGTTTTTTCGACACGTGCATTTTTACGGTAAAACAGGATTACGGTGGCTGGTCTTCGATTTACCATCGCTGGAGAGTGGTGCACCATGGTAGTGTTCCGTTTCGAATCCATGCACGCATTTCTAAAAGTCGTACGGCACTGTTTTGCCATTTCGGACGGATGTTGCACCTTGCACCGTGGATGTTGCACCCTGTAGATATCGATTATTCGGACGGCCATAACTTCTGGCTCGTTTAGAGTTACGGAAGCCATAACCTGTCAAAACGATGGCCTCGATGAGTTCTACGGCTTTGACTGCTTTCAGCCGTCAACGGATAGATTAATGCCCAAAAAGGACAACCCGAATCTCAATCGGGTCTCGTAAGTTTTTTACCCTTCGTTTTTTCGACACGTGGATTTTTACGGTAAAAAAGGATTACCTTTGCTGGCCTTCGATTTACCATCGTTGGAGAGTGTTGCACCAGGGTACTGTTCCGTTTCAAATCCATGCACGCATTTCTAAAAGTCGTACGACACTATTTCGCCATTTTGGACGGATGTTGCACCTTGCACCGTGGATGTTGCACCCTGTAGATATCGATTATACGGACGACCATAACTTCTGGCTCATTTAGAGTTACGGGAGCCATAACCTGTCAAAATGAAGGCCTCGATGATTTCTATGTCTTTGACAGCTTTCAGCCGTCAACGGATAGATTAATGCCAAAAAAGGACAACCCGAATCTCAATCGGGTCTCGTAAGTTTTTTACCCTTCGTTTTTTCGACACGTGGATTTTTACGGTAAAACAGGATTACCGTGGCTGGCCTTCGTTTTACCATCGCTGGAGAGTGGTGCACCATGGTACTGTTCCATTTCAAATCCATGCACGCATTTCTAAAAGTCGTACGACACTATTTCGCCATTTCAGACGGATGTTGCACCTTGCACCGTGGATGTTGCACCCTGTAGATATCGATTATTCGGACGGCCATAACTTCTGGCTCGTTTAGAGTTACGGGAGCCATAACCTGTCAAAACGAAGGCATCGATGAGTTCTATGGCTTTGACAGCTTTCATCCGTCGATGGATAGATTAATGCGCAAAAAGGACAACCCGAATCCCAATCGGGTCTCGTAAGTTTTTTACCCTTCGTTTTTTCGACACGTGGATTTTTACGGTAAAACATGATTACGGTGGCTGGTCTTCGATTTACCATCGCTGGAGAGTGGTGCACCATGGTACTGTTCCGTTTCAAATCCATGCACGCATTTCTAAAAGTCGTACGACACTGTTTCACCATTTTGGACGGATGTTGCACCTTGCACCGTGGATGTTGCACCCTGTAGATATCGATTATTCAAACGGCCATAACCTCTGGCTCGTTTAGAGTTACGGGAGCCATAACCTGTCAAAACGAAGACCTCGATGAGTTCTATGGTTTTGACAGTTTCCAGCCGTCAACGGATAGATTAATGCCCATAAAGGACAACCCGAATCTCAATCGGGTCTCGTAAGTTTTTTACCCTTCGTTTTTTCGACACGTGGATTTTTACGGTAAAACAGGGTTACCGTGGCTGGCCTTCGATTTACCATCGCTGGAGAGTGGTGTACCATGGTACTGTTCCGTTTCAAGTCCATGCACGCATTTCTAAAAGTCGTACGGCACTGTTCCGCCATTTCGGACGGATGTTGCACCTTGCACCGTGGATGTTGCACCCTGTAGATATCGATTATTCGGACGGCCATAACTTCTGGCTCGTTTAGAGTTACGAGAGCCATAACCTGTCAAAATGAAGGCCTCGATGAGTTCTACGGCTTTGACGGCTTTCAGCCGTCAAAGGATAGATTAATGCCCAAAAAGGACAACCCGAATCTCAATCGGGTCTCGTAAGTTTTTTACCCTTCGTTTTTTCGACACGTGGATTTTTACAGTAAAACAGGATTACCGTGGCTGGCCTTCAATTTACCATCGCTGGAGAGTGGTGCACCATGGTACTGTTCCATTTCAAATCCATGCACGCATTTCTAAAAGTCGTACGGCACTGTTTCGCCATTTCGGACGGATGTTGCACCTTGCACCGTGGATGTTGCACCCTGTAGATATCGATTATTCGGACGGCCATAACTTCTGCCTCGTTTAGAGTTACGGGAGTCATAACCTGTCAAAACGAAGGCCTCGATGAGTTCTACGGCTTTGACAGCTTTCAACCGTCAATGGATAGATTAATGCCCAAAAAGGACAACCCGAATCTCAATCGGGTCTCGTAAGTTTTTTCGACACGTGGATTTTTACGGTAAAACAGGATTACGGTGGCTGGTCTTCGATTTACCATCGCTGGAGAGTGGTGCACCATGGTACTGTTCCGTTTCAAATCCATGCACTCATTTCTAAAAGTCGTACGGCACTGTTTCGTCATTTCGGACGGATGTTGCACCTTGCACCGTGGATGTTGCACCCTATAGATATCGATTATTCAAACGGCCATAACTTCTGGCTCGTTTAGAGTTACGGGAGCCATAACCTGTCAAAACGAAGACCTCGATGAGTTCTACGGCTTTGACAGTTTTCAGCGATCAACGGATAGATTAATGCCCATAAAGGACAACCCGAATCTCAATCGGGTCTCGTAAGTTTTTTACCCTTCGTTTTTTCGACACGTGGATTTTTACAGTAAAACAGGATTACCGTGGCTGGCCTTCGATTTACCATCGCTGGAGAGTGGTGCACCATGGTACTGTTCCGTTTCAAATCCATGCACGCATTTCTAAAAGTCATACGGCACTGTTTCGCCATTTCGGACGGATGTTGCACCTTGCACCGTGGATGTTGCACCATGTAGATATCGATTATTCGGACGGCCATAACTTCTGCCTCGTTTAGAGTTACGGGAGCCATAACCTGTCAAAACGAATGCATCGATGAGTTCTACGGCTTTGACAGCTTTCAACCGTCAATGGATAGACTAATGCCCAAAAAGGACAACCCGAATCTCAATCGGGTCTCCTAAGTTTTTTACCCTTCGTTTTTTGGACGCGTGGATTTTTACGGTAAAACAGGATTACGGTGGCTGGTCTTCGATTTACCATCGCTGGAGAGTGGTGCACCATGGTACTGTTCCATTTCAAATCCATGCACGCATTTCTAAAAGTCGTACGGCCCTGTTCCGCCATTTCGGACGCATGTTGCACCTTGCACCGTGGATGTTGCACCCTGTAGATATCGATTATACGGACGACCATAACTTCTGGCTCGTTTAGAGTTACGGGAGCCATAACCTGTCAAAACGAAGGCCTCGATGATTTCGACGGCTTTGACAGCTTTCAGCCGTCAACGGATAGATTAATGCCCAAAAAGGACAACCCGAATCTCAATCGGGTCTCGTGAGTTTTTTACCCTTCGTTTTTTCGACACGTGGATTTTTACGGTAAAACGGGATTACCGTGGCTGGCCTTTGATTTACCATCGCTGGAGAGTGGTGCACCATGGCACTGTTCTGTTTCAAATCCATGCACGCGTTTTCAAAAGTCGTACGGCACTGTTTCGCCATTTCGGACGGATGTTGCACCTTGCACCGTGGATGTTGCACCCTATAGATATCGATTATTCGGACGACCATAACTTCTGGCTCATTTAGAGTTACGGGAGCCATAACCTGTCAAAACGAAGGCCTCGATGAGTTCTACGGCTTTAACCGCTTTAAGCCGTCAACGGATAGATTAATGCCCGAAAAGGACAACCCGAATCTCAATCGGGTCTCGTAAGTTCTTTACCCTTCGTTTTTTCGACACGTGGATTTTTACGGTAAAACAGGATTACGGTGGCTGGCCTTCGATTTATCTTCGCTGGAGAGTGGTGCACCATGGTACTATTCCGTTTCAAATCCATGCACGCATTTCTAAAAGCCGTACGGTACTGTTTCGCCATTTCGGACGGATGTTGCACTTGCACCGTGGATGTTGCACCCTGTAGATATCGATTATTCGGACGGCCATAACTTCTGCCTCGTTTAGAGTTACGGGAGCCATAACCTGTCAAAACGAAGGCCTCGATGAGTTCTACGGCTTTGACAGCTTTCAGCCGTCAACGGATAGATTAATGCCCAAAAAGGACAACCCGAATCTCAATCGGGTCTCGTAAGTTTTTTACCCTTCGTTTTTTCGACACGTGGATTTTTACGGTAAAACGGGATTACCGTGGCTGGCCTTCGATTTACCATCGTTGGAGAGTGGTGCACCATGGCACTGTTCTGTTTCAAATCCATGCATGCGTTTTCAAAAGTCGTACGGCACTGTTTCGCCATTTCGGACGGATGTTGCACCTTGCACCGTGGATGTTGCACCCTATAGATATCGATTATTCGGACGACCATAACTTCTGGCTCATTTAGAGTTACGGGAGCCATAACCTGTCAAAACGAAGGCCTCGATGAGTTCTACGGCTTTAACCGCTTTAAACCGTCAACGGATAGATTAATGCCCGAAAAGGACAACCCGAATCTCAATCGGGTCTCGTAAGTTCTTTACCCTTCGTTTTTTCGACACGTGGATTTTTACGGTAAAACAGGATTACGGTGGCTGGCCTTCGATTTATCTTCGCTGGAGAGTGGTGCACCATGGTACTATTCCGTTTCAAATCCATGCACGCATTTCTAAAAGTCGTACGGTACTGTTTCGCCATTTCGGACGGATGTTGCACTTGCACCGTGGATGTTGCACCCTGTAGATATCGATTATTCGGACGGCCATAACTTCTGCCTCGTTTAGAGTTACGGGAGCCATAACCTATCGAAACGAAGGCCTCGATGAGTTCTACGGCTTTGACAGCTTTCAACCATCAATGCATAGACTAATGCCCAAAAAGGACAACCCGAATCTCAATCGGGTCTCGTAAGTTTTTTACCCTTCGTTTTTTCGATGCGTGGATTTTTACGGTAAAACAGGATTACAGTGGCTGGTCTTCGATTTACCATCGCTGGAGAGTGGTTCACCCTGGTACTGTTCCGTTTCAAATCCATGCACACATTTCTAAAAGTCGTACGACACGGTTTCGCCATTTCGGACGCATGTTGCACCTTGCACCTTGGATGTTGCACCTTGTAGATATCGATTATACGGACGACCATAACTTCTGGCTCGTTTAGAGTTACGGGAGCCATAACCTGTCAAAACGAATGCCTCGATGAGTTCTACGGCTTTGACCGTTTTAAGCCATCGACGGAAAGAATAATGCCCGAAAAGGACAACCCGAATCTCGATCGGGTCTCGTAATTTACCCTTTGTTTTTTCGACACGTGGATTTTTACGGTAAAACAGGATTACCATGGCTGGCCTTCATTTTACCATCGCTGGACAGTGGTGCACCATGGTACTGTTCCGTTTCAAATCCATGCACGCTTTTCTAAAAGTCGTACGGCACTGTTTCGCCATTTCGGACGGATGTTGCACCTTGCACCGTGGATGTTGCACCAAGGGTAATATCGATTATTCGGACGGCCATAACTTCTGGTTCATTTAGAGTTACGGGAGCTATAACCTGTCAAAACGAAGGCCTCTATGAGTTCTACGGCTTTGATGGTTTTCAGCCGTCAACGGATGGATTAATGCCCAAAAAGGACAACCCGAATCTCAATCGGGTCTCGTAAGTTTTTTACCCTTCGTTTTTTCGACACGTGGATTTTTACGGTAAAACAGGATTACCGTGGCTGGCCTTCGATTTACCATCGCTGGAGAGTGGTGCACCATGGTACTGTTCCGTTTCAAACCCATGCACGCATTTCTAAAAGTCGTACGGTGCTATTTCGCCATTTCGAACGGATGTTGCACCTTGCACCGTGGATGTTGCACCTTGTAGATATCGATTATTCGGACGGCCATAACTTCTGGCTAGTTTAGAGTTGCAGGAGCCATAACCTGTCAAAACGAAGGCCTCGATGAGTCCTACGACTTTGATAGCTTTCAGCCGTCAACGGATAGATTAATGCCCAAAAAGGACAACCCGAATCTCAATCGGGTTTCGTAAGTATTTTACCCTTCGTTTTTTCGACACGTGGATTTTTACGGTAAAACGGGATTACCGTGGCCCGTCTTCGACTTCCCATCGCTGGAGAGTGGTGCACCATGGTACTGTTCTGTTTCAAATCCATGCACGCATTTATAAAAGTCATACGACACTGTTTCACCATTTCAGACGGATGTTGCACCTTGCACGGTGGATGTTGCACCCTGTAGATATCGATTATTCAAATGGCCATAACTTCTGGCTTGTTTAGAGTTACGTGAGCCATAACCTGTCAAAACGAAGGCCTCGATGAGTTCTACGGCTTTGACAGCTTTCAGCCGTCAACGGATAGATTAATGCCCAAAAAGGACAACCCGAATCTCAATAGGGTCTCTTAAGTTTTTTACCCTTCGTTTTTTTGACACGTGGATTTTTACGGTAAAACAGGATTACCGTGGCCGGTCTTCGACTTCCCATCGCTGGAGAGTGGTGCACCATGGTACCGTTCCGTTTCAAATCCATGCACGCAATTCTAAAAGTCGTACGGCACTGTTACCCCATTTCGGACGGATGTTGCACCTTGCACCGTGTAGATATCGATTATTCGGACGGCCATAACTTCTGGCTCGTTTAGAGTTACGGGAGCCATAACCTGTAAAAACGAAGGCCTCGATGAGTTCCTCTGCTTTGACAGCTTTCAGTCGTCAACGGATAGATTAATGCACAAAAAGGACAACCCGAATCTCAATCGGGTCTCGTAAGTGTTTTACCCTTCGTTTTTTCGACACGTGGATTTTTACGGTAAAACAGGATTACGGTGGATGGTCTTCGATTTAACATCGCTGAAGAGTGGTGCACCATGGTACTTTTCTGTTTCAAATCCATGCACGTATTTCTAAAAGTCGTACGACACTGTTTCGCCATTTCGGACGGATGTTGCACCTTGCACCGTGGATGTTGCACCCTGTAGATATCGATTATTCGGACGGCCATAACTTCTGGCTCGTTTAGAGTTACGGGAGCCATAACCTGTCAAAACGAAAGACTCGATGAGTTCTACGGCTTTGACAGCTTTCAGTCGTCAACGGATAGATTAATGCACAAAAAGGACAACCCGAATCTCAATCGGGTCTCGTAAGTTTTTTACCCTTCGTTTTTTCGACACGTGGATCTTTACGGTAAAACAGGATTACCGTGGCTGGCCTTCGATTTACGATCGCTGGAGAGTGGTGCACCATGGTACTGTTCTGTTACAAATCCACGCACGCATTTCTAAAAGTCATACGGCACTGTTTCGCAATTTCGGACGGATGTTGCACCTTGCACCGTGGATGTTGCACCCTATAGATATCGATTATTCGGACGGCCATAACTTCTGGCTCGTTTAGAGTTACGGGAGCCATAACCTGTCAAAACGAAGGTCTCGAGGAGTTCTACGGCTTTGACAGCTTTCATCCGTCGATGGATAGATTAATGCGCAAAAAGGACAACCCGAATCTCAATCGGGTCTCGTAAGTTTTTTACCCTTCGTTTTTTCGACACGTGGATTTTTACGGTAAAACAGGATTACCGTGGCTGGCCTTTGATTTACCATCGCTGGAGAGTGGTGCACCATGGTACTGTTCCGTTTCAAATCCATGCACGCATTTCTAAAAGTCGTACGGCACTGTTTCGCAATTTCGGACGGATGTTGCACCTTGCACCGTGGATGTTGCACCCTATAGATATCGATTATTCGGACGGCCATAACTTCTGGCTCGTTTAGAGTTACGAGAGCCATAACCTGTCAAAATGAAGGCCTCGATGAGTTCTACGGCTTTGACGGCTTTCAGCCGTCAAAGGATAGATTAATGCCCAAAAAGGACAACCCGAATCTCAATCGGGTCTCGTAAGTTTTTTACCCTTCGTTTTTTCGACACGTGGATTTTTACAGTAAAACAGGATTACCGTGGCTGGCCTTCAATTTACCATCGCTGGAGAGTGGTGCACCATGGTACTGTTCCATTTCAAATCCATGCACGCATTTCTAAAAGTCGTACGGCACTGTTTCGCCATTTCGGACGGATGTTGCACCTTGCACCGTGGATGTTGCACCCTGTAGATATCGATTATTCGGACGGCCATAACTTCTGCCTCGTTTAGAGTTACGGGAGTCATAACCTGTCAAAACGAAGGCCTCGATGAGTTCTACGGCTTTGACAGCTTTCAACCATCAATGGATAGATTAATGCCCAAAAAGGACAACCCGAATCTCAATCGGGTCTCGTAAGTTTTTTCGACACGTGGATTTTTACGGTAAAACAGGATTACGGTGGCTGGTCTTCGATTTACCATCGCTGGAGAGTGGTGCACCATGGTACTGTTCCGTTTCAAATCCCTGCACTCATTTCTAAAAGTCGTACGGCACTGTTTCGTCATTTCGGACGGATGTTGCACCTTGCACCGTGGATGTTGCACCCTATAGATATCGATTATTCAAACGGCCATAACTTCTGGCTCGTTTAGAGTTACGGGAGCCATAACCTGTCAAAACGAAGACCTCGATGAGTTCTACGGCTTTGACAGTTTTCAGCCATCAACGGATAGATTAATGCCCATAAAGGACAACCCGAATCTCAATCGGGTCTCGTAAGTTTTTTACCCTTCGTTTTTTCGACACGTGGATTTTTACAGTAAAACAGGATTACCGTGGCTGGCCTTCGATTTACCATCGCTGGAGAGTGGTGCACCATGGTACTGTTCCGTTTCAAATCCATGCACGCATTTCTAAAATTCATACGGCACTGTTTCGCCATTTCGGACGGATGTTGCACCTTGCACCGTGGATGTTGCACCATGTAGATATCGATTATTCGGACGGCCATAACTTCTGCCTCGTTTAGAGTTACGGGAGCCATAACCTGTCAAAACGAATGCCTCGATGAGTTCTACGGCTTTGACAGCTTTCAACCGTCAATGGATAGACTAATGCCCAAAAAGAACAACCCGAATCTCAATCGGGTCTCGTAAGTTTTTTACCCTTCGTTTTTTGGACGCGTGGATTTTTACGGTAAAACAGGATTACGGTGGCTGGTCTTCGATTTACCATCACTGGAGAGTGGTGCACCATGGTACTGTTCCATTTCAAATCCATGCACGCATTTCTAAAAGTCGTACGCCCCTGTTTCGCCATTTCGGACGCATGTTGCACCTTGCACCGTGGATGTTGCACCCTGTAGATATCGATTATACGGACGACCATAACTTCTGGCTCGTTTAGAGTAACGGGAGCCATAACCTGTCAAAACGAAGGCCTCAATGATTTCTACGGCTTTGACAGCTTTCAGCCGTCAACGGATAGATTAATGCCCAAAAAGGACAACCCGAATCTCAATCGGGTCTCGTAAGTTTTTTACCCTTCGTTTTTTCGACACGTGGATTTTTACGGTAAAACGGGATTACCGTGGCTGGCCTTCGATTTACCATCGCTGGAGAGTGGTGCACCATGGCACTGTTCTGTTTCAAATCCATGCATGCGTTTTCAAAAGTCGTACGGCACTGTTTCGCCATTTCGGACGGATGTTGCACCTTGCACCGTGGATGTTGCACCCTATAGATATCGATTATTCGGACGACCATAACTTCTGGCTCATTTAGAGTTACGGGAGCCATAACCTGTCAAAACGAAGGCCTCGATGAGTTCTACGGCTTTAACCGCTTTAAGCCGTCAACGGATAGATTAATGCCCGAAAAGGACAACCCGAATCTCAATCGGGTCTCGTAAGTTCTTTACCCTTCGTTTTTTCGACACGTGGATTTTTACGGTAAAACAGGATTACGGTGGCTGGCCTTCGATTTATCTTCGCTGGAGAGTGGTGCACCATGGTACGATTCCGTTTCAAATCCATGCACGCATTTCTAAAAGTCGTACGGTACTGTTTCGCCATTTCGGACGGATGTTGCACTTGCACCGTGGATGTTGCACCCTGTAGATATCGATTATTCGGACGGCCATAACTTCTGCCTCGTTTAGAGTTACGGGAGCCATAACCTGTCAAAACGAAGGCCTCGATGAGTTCTACGGCTTTGACAGCTTTCAGCCGTCAACGGATAGACTAATGCCCAAAAAGGACAACCCGAATCTCAATCGGGTCTCGTAAGTTTTTTACCCTTCGTTTTTTCGACACGTGGATTTTTACAGTAAAACAGGATTACCGCGGCTGGCCTTCGATTTACCATCGCTGGAGAGTGGTGCACCATGGTACTGTTCCGTTTCAAATCCATGCACGCATTTCTAAAAGTCATACGGCACTGTTTCGCCATTTCGGACGGATGTTGCACCTTGCACCGTGGACGTTGCACCATGTAGATATCGATTATTCGGACGGCCATAACTTCTGCCTCGTTTAGAGTTACAGGAGCCATAACCTGTCAAAACGAATGCCTCGATGAGTTCTACGGCTTTGACAGCTTTCAACCGTCAATGGATAGACTAATGCCCAAAAAGGACAACCCGAATCTCAATCGGGTCTCCTAAGTTTTTTACCCTTCGTTTTTTGGACGCGTGGATTTTTACGGTAAAACAGGATTACGGTGGCTGGTCTTCGATTTACCATCGCTGGAGAGTGGTGCACCATGGTACTGTTCCATTTCAAATCCATGCACGCATTTCTAAAAGTCGTACGGCCGTGTTTCGCCATTTCGGACGCATGTTGCACCTTGCACCGTGGATGTTGCACCCTGTAGATATCGATTATACGGACGACCATAACTTCTGGCTCGTTTAGAGTTACGGGAGCCATAACCCGTCAAAACGAAGGCCTCGATGATTTCTACGGCTTTGACAGCTTTCAGCCGTCAACGGATAGATTAATGCCCAAAAAGGACAACCCGAATCTCAATCGGGTCTCGTAAGTTTTTTACCCTTCGTTTTTTCGACACGTGGATTTTTACGGTAAAACGGGATTACCGTGGCTGGCCATCGATTTACCATCGCTGGAGAGTGGTGCACCATGGCACTGTTCTGTTTCAAATCCATGCACGTGTTTTCAAAAGTCGTACGGCACTGTTTCGCCATTTCGGACGGATGTTGCACCTTGCACCGTGGATGTTGCACCCTATAGATATCGATTATTCGGACGACCATAACTTCTGGCTCATTTAGAGTTACGGGAGCCATAACCTGTCAAAACGAAGGCCTCGATGAGTTCTACGGCTTTAACCGCTTTAAGCCGTCAACGGATAGATTAATGCCCGAAAAGGACAACCCGAATCTCAATCGGGTCTCGTAAGTTCTTTACCCTTCGTTTTTTCGACACGTGGATTTTTACGGTAAAACAGGATTACGGTGGCTGGCCTTCGATTTATCTTCGCTGGAGAGTGGTGCACCATGGTACTATTCCGTTTCAAATCCATGCACGCATTTCTAAAAGTCGTACGGTACTGTTTCGCCATTTCGGACGGATGTTGCACTTGCACCGTGGATGTTGCACCCTGTAGATATCGATTATTCGGACGGCCATAACTTCTGCCTCGTTTAGAGTTACGGGAGCCATAACCTGTCAAAACGAAGGCCTCGATGAGTTCTACGGCTTTGACTGCTTTCAACCGTCAACGGATAGTTTAATGCCCAAAAAGGACAACACGAATCTAAATCTGGTCTCGTAAGTTTTTTACCCTTTGTTTTTTCGACACGTGGATCTTTACGGTAAAACAGGATTACCGTGGCTGGCCTTCGATTTACGATCGCTGGAGAGTGGTGCACCATGGTACTGTTCTGTTACAAATCCACGCACGCATTTCTAAAAGTCGTACGGCACTGTTTCGCAATTTCGGACGGATGTTGCCCTTGCACCGTGGATGTTGCACCCTATAGATATCGATTATTCGGACGGCCATAACTTCTGGCTCGTTTAGAGTTACGGGAGCCATAACCTGTCAAAACGAAGGTCTCGAGGAGTTCTACGGCTTTGATAGCTTTCATCCGTCGATGGATAGATTAATGCGCAAAAAGGACAACCCGAATCTCAATCGGGTCTCGTAAGTTTTTTACCCTTCGTTTTTTCGACACGTGGATTTTTACGGTAAAACAGGATTACCGTGGCTGGCCTTCGATTTACCATCGCTGGAGAGTGGTGCATCATGGTACTGTTCCGTTTCAAATCCATGCACGCATTTCTAAAAGTCGTACGGCACTGTTTCGCAATTTCGGACGGATGTTGCACCTTGCACCGTGGATGTTGCACCCTATAGATATCGATTATTCGGACGGCCATAACTTTTGGCTCGTTTAGAGTTACGAGAGCCATAACCTGTCAAAATGAAGGCCTCGATGAGTTCTACGGCTTTGACGGCTTTCAGCCGTCAAAGGATAGATTAATGCCCAAAAAGGACAACCCGAATCTCAATCGGGTCTCGTAAGTTTTTTACCCTTCGTTTTTTCGACACGTGGATTTTTACAGTAAAACAGGATTACCGTGGCTGGCCTTCAATTTACCATCGCTGGAGAGTGGTGCACCATGGTACTGTTCCATTTCAAATCCATGCACGCATTTCTAAAAGTCGTACGACACTGTTTCGCCATTTCGGACGGATGTTGCACCTTGCACCGTGGATGTTGCACCCTGTAGATATCGATTATTCGGACGGCCATAACTTCTGCCTCGTTTAGAGTTACGGGAGTCATAACCTGTCAAAACGAAGGCCTCGATGAGTTCTACGGCTTTGACAGCTTTCAACCATCAATGGATAGATTAATGCCCAAAAAGGACAACCCGAATCTCAATCGGGTCTCGTAAGTTTTTTCGACACGTGGATTTTTACGGTAAAACAGGATTACGGTGGCTGGTCTTCGATTTACCATCGCTGGAGAGTGGTGCACCATGGTACTGTTCCGTTTCAAATCCATGCACTCATTTCTAAAAGTCGTACGGCACTGTTTCGTCATTTCGGACGGATGTTGCACCTTGCACCGTGGATGTTGCACCCTATAGATATCGATTATTCAAACG
This sequence comes from Allium cepa, assembly GCA_030765085.1. Taxonomy (NCBI): domain Eukaryota; kingdom Viridiplantae; phylum Streptophyta; class Magnoliopsida; order Asparagales; family Amaryllidaceae; genus Allium; species Allium cepa. The sequence goes on along the minus strand of CM060946.1, from coordinate 450,626,022 downwards.
GCCATAACTTCTGGCTCGTTTAGAGTAACGGGAGCCATAACCTGTCAAAACGAAGACCTCGATGAGTTCTACGGCTTTGACAGTTTTCAGCCATCAACGGATAGATTAATGCCCATAAAGGACAACCCGAATCTCAATCGGGTCTCGTAAGTTTTTTACACTTCGTTTTTTCGACACGTGGATTTTTACAGTAAAACAGGATTACCGTGGGTGGCCTTCGATTTACCATCGCTGGAGAGTGGTGCACCATGGTACTGTTCCGTTTCAAATCCATGCACGCATTTCTAAAAGTCATACGGCACTGTTTCGCCATTTCGGACGGATGTTGCACCTTGCACCGTGGATGTTGCACCATGTAGATATCGATTATTCGGACGGCCATAACATCTGCCTCGTTTAGAGTTACGGGAGCCATAACCTGTCAAAACGAATGCCTCAATGAGTTCTACGGCTTTGACAGCTTTCAACCGTCAATGGATAGACTAATGCCCAAAAAGGACAACCCGAATCTCAATCGGGTCTCGTAAGTTTTTTACCCTTCGTTTTTTGGACGCGTGGATTTTTACGGTAAAACAGGATTACGGTGGCTGGTCTTCGATTTACCATCGCTGGAGAGTGGTGCACCATGGTACTGTTCCATTTCAAATCCATGCACGCATTTCTAAAAGTCGTACGGCCCTGTTTCGCCATTTCGGACGCATGTTGCACCTTGCACCGTGGATGTTGCACCCTGTAGATATCGATTATACGGACGACCATAACTTCTGGCTCGTTTAGAGTAACGGGAGCCATAACCTGTCAAAACGAAGGCCTCGATGATTTCTACGGCTTTGACAGCTTTCAGCCGTCAACGGATAGATTAATGCCCAAAAAGGACAACCCGAATCTCAATCGGGTCTCGTAAGTTTTTTACCCTTCGTTTTTTCGACACGTGGATTTTTACGGTAAAACGGGATTACCGTGGCTGGCCTTCGATTTACCATCGCTGGAGAGTGGTGCACCATGGCACTGTTATGTTTCAAATCCATGCATGCGTTTTCAAAAGTCGTACGGCACTGTTTCGCCATTTTGGACGGATGTTGCACCTTGCACCGTGGATGTTGCACCCTATAGATATCGATTATTCGGACGACCATAACTTCTGGCTCATTTAGAGTTACGGGAGCCATAACCTGTCAAAACGAAGGCCTCGATGAGTTCTACGGCTTTAACCGCTTTAAGCCGTCAACGGATAGATTAATGCCCGAAAAGGACAACCCGAATCTCAATCGGGTCTCGTAAGTTCTTTACCCTTCGTTTTTTCGACACGTGGATTTTTACGGTAAAACAGGATTACGGTGGCTGGCCTTCGATTTATCTTCGCTGGAGAGTGGTGCACCATGGTACTATTCCGTTTCAAATCCATGCACGCATTTCTAAAAGTCGTACGGTACTGTTTCGCCATTTCGGACGGATGTTGCACTTGCACCGTGGATGTTGCACCCTGTAGATATCGATTATTCGGACGGCCATAACTTCTGCCTCGTTTAGAGTTACGGGAGCCATAACCTGTCAAAACGAAGGCCTCGATGAGTTCTACGGCTTTGACAGCTTTCAGCCGTCAACGGATAGATTAATGCCCAAAAAGGACAACCCGAATCTCAATCGGGTCTCGTAAGTTTTTTACCCTTCGTTTTTTCGACACGTGGATTTTTACAGTAAAACAGGATTACCGTGGCTGGCCTTCGATTTACCATCGCTGGAGAGTGGTGCACCATGGTACTGTTCCGTTTCAAATACATGCACGCATTTCTAAAAGTCATACAGCACTGTTTCGCCATTTCGGACGGATGTTGCACCTTGCACCGTGGACGTTGCACCATGTAGATATCGATTATTCGGACGGCCATAACTTCTGCCTCGTTTAGAGTTACAGGAGCCATAACCTGTCAAAACGAATGCCTCGATGAGTTCTACGGCTTTGACAGCTTTCAACCGTCAATGGATAGACTAATGCCCAAAAAGGACAACCCGAATCTCAATCGGGTCTCCTAAGTTTTTTACCCTTCGTTTTTTGGACGCGTGGATTTTTACGGTAAAACAGGATTACGGTGGCTGGTCTTCGATTTACCATCGCTGGAGAGTGGTGCACCATGGTACTGTTCCATTTCAAATCCATGCACGCATTTCTAAAAGTCGTACGGCCGTGTTTCGCCATTTCGGACGCATGTTGCACCTTGCACCGTGGATGTTGCACCCTGTAGATATCGATTATACGGACGACCATAACTTCTGGCTCGTTTAGAGTTACGGGAGCCATAACCCGTCAAAACGAAGGCCTCGATGATTTCTACGGCTTTGACAGCTTTCAGCCGTCAACGGATAGATTAATGCCCAAAAAGGACAACCCGAATCTCAATCGGGTCTCGTAAGTTTTTTACCCTTCGTTTTTTCGACACGTGGATTTTTACGGTAAAACGGGATTACCGTGGCTGGCCTTCGATTTACCATCGCTGGAGAGTGGTGCACCATGGCACTGTTCTGTTTCAAATCCATGCACGCGTTTTCAAAAGTCGTACGGCACTGTTTCGCCATTTCGGACGGATGTTGCACCTTGCACCGTGGATGTTGCACCCTATAGATATCGATTATTCGGACGACCATAACTTCTGGCTCATTTAGAGTTACGGGAGCCATAACCTGTCAAAACGAAGGCCTCGATGAGTTCTACGGCTTTAACCGCTTTAAGCCGTCAACGGATAGATTAATGCCCGAAAAGGACAACCCGAATCTCAATCGGGTCTCGTAAGTTCTTTACCCTTCGTTTTTTCGACACGTGGATTTTTACGGTAAAACAGGATTACGGTGGCTGGCCTTCGATTTATCTTCGCTGGAGAGTGGTGCACCATGGTACTATTCCGTTTCAAATCCATGCACGCATTTCTAAAAGTCGTACGGTACTGTTTCGCCATTTCGGACGGATGTTGCACTTGCACCGTGGATGTTGCACCCTGTAGATATCGATTATTCGGACGGCCATAACTTCTGCCTCGTTTAGAGTTACGGGAGCCATAACCTGTCAAAACGAAGGCCTCGATGAGTTCTACGGCTTTGACTGCTTTCAACCGTCAACGGATAGTTTAATGCCCAAAAAGGACAACACGAATCTAAATCTGGTCTCGTAAGTTTTTTACCCTTTGTTTTTTCGACACGTGGATCTTTACGGTAAAACAGGATTACCGTGGCTGGCCTTCGATTTACGATCGCTGGAGAGTGGTGCACCATGGTACTGTTCTGTTACAAATCCACGCACGCATTTCTAAAAGTCGTACGGCACTGTTTCGCAATTTCGGACGGATGTTGCACCTTGCACCGTGGATGTTGCACCCTATAGATATCGATTATTCGGACGGCCATAACTTCTGGCCCGTTTAGAGTTACGGGAGCCATAACCTGTCAAAACGAAGGTCTCGAGGAGTTCTACGGCTTTGACAGCTTTCATCCGTCGATGGATAGATTAATGCGCAAAAAGGACAACCCGAATCTCAATCGGGTCTCGTAAGTTTTTTACCCTTCGTTTTTTCGACACGTGGATTTTTACGGTAAAACAGGATTACCGTGGCTGGCCTTCGATTTACCATCGCTGGAGAGTGGTGCACCATGGTACTGTTCCGTTTCAAATCCATGCACGCATTTCTAAAAGTCATACGGCACTGTTTCGCCATTTCGGACGGATGTTGCACCTTGCACCGTGGACGTTGCACCATGTAGATATCGATTATTCGGACGGCCATAACTTCTGCCTCGTTTAGAGTTACAGGAGCCATAACCTGTCAAAACGAATGCCTCGATGAGTTCTACGGCTTTGACAGCTTTCAACCGTCAATGGATAGACTAATGCCCAAAAAGGACAACCCGAATCTCAATCGGGTCTCCTAAGTTTTTTACCCTTCGTTTTTTGGACGCGTGGATTTTTACGGTAAAACAGGATTACGGTGGCTGGTCTTCGATTTACCATCGCTGGAGAGTGGTGCACCATGGTACTGTTCCATTTCAAATCCATGCACGCATTTCTAAAAGTCGTACGGCCGTGTTTCGCCATTTCGGACGCATGTTGCACCTTGCACCGTGGATGTTGCACCCTGTAGATATCGATTATACGGACGACCATAACTTCTGGCTCGTTTAGAGTTACGGGAGCCATAACCCGTCAAAACGAAGGCCTCGATGATTTCTACGGCTTTGACAGCTTTCAGCCGTCAACGGATAGATTAATGCCCAAAAAGGACAACCCGAATCTCAATCGGGTCTCGTAAGTTTTTTACCCTTCGTTTTTTCGACACGTGGATTTTTACGGTAAAACGGGATTACCGTGGCTGGCCTTCGATTTACCATCGCTGGAGAGTGGTGCACCATGGCACTGTTCTGTTTCAAATCCATGCACGCGTTTTCAAAAGTCGTACGGCACTGTTTCGCCATTTCGGACGGATGTTGCACCTTGCACCGTGGATGTTGCACCCTATAGATATCGATTATTCGGACGACCATAACTTCTGGCTCATTTAGAGTTACGGGAGCCATAACCTGTCAAAACGAAGGCCTCGATGAGTTCTACGGCTTTAACCGCTTTAAGCCGTCAACGGATAGATTAATGCCCGAAAAGGACAACCCGAATCTCAATCGGGTCTCGTAAGTTCTTTACCCTTCGTTTTTTCGACACGTGGATTTTTACGGTAAAACAGGATTACGGTGGCTGGCCTTCGATTTATCTTCGCTGGAGAGTGGTGCACCATGGTACTATTCCGTTTCAAATCCATGCACGCATTTCTAAAAGTCGTACGGTACTGTTTCGCCATTTCGGACGGATGTTGCACTTGCACCGTGGATGTTGCACCCTGTAGATATCGATTATTCGGACGGCCATAACTTCTGCCTCGTTTAGAGTTACGGGAGCCATAACCTGTCAAAACGAAGGCCTCGATGAGTTCTACGGCTTTGACAGCTTTCAGCCGTCAACGGATAGATTAATGCCCAAAAAGGACAACCCGAATCTCAATCGGGTCTCGTAAGTTTTTTACCCTTCGTTTTTTCGACACGTGGATTTTTACGGTAAAACGGGATTACCGTGGCTGGCCTTCGATTTACCATCATTGGAGAGTGGTGCACCATGGCACTGTTCTGTTTCAAATCCATGCATGCGTTTTCAAAAGTCGTACGGCACTGTTTCGCCATTTCGTACGGATGTTGCACCTTGCACCGTGGATGTTGCACCCTATAGATATCGATTATTCGGACGACCATAACTTCTGGCTCGTTTAGAGTTACGGGAGCCATAACCTGTCAAAACGAAGGCCTCGATGAGTTCTACGGCTTTAACCGCTTTCAGTCGTCAACGGATAGATTAATGCCCGAAAAGGACAACCCGAATCTCAATCGGGTCTCGTAAGTTTTTTACCCTTCGTTTTTTCGACACGTGGATTTTTACGGTAAAACAGGATTACGGCGGTTGGCCTTCGATTTACCATCCTGGACAGTGGTGCACCATGGTAATGTTCCGTTTCAAATCCATGCACGCATTTCTAAAAGTCGTAAGGCACTGTTTCGCCATTTCGAACGGATGTTGCACCTTGCACCGTGGATGTTGCACCCTGTAGATATCGATTATTCAGACGGCCTTAACTTCTGGCTCGTTTAGAGTTACGGGAGCCATAACTTGTCAAAACGAAGGCCTCGATGAGTTCTACGGCTTTGACAGCTTTCAGCCGTCAACGGATAGATTAATGCCCAAAAAGGACAACCCGAATCTCAATCGGGTCTCGTAAGTTTTTTACCCTTCGTTTTTCGACACGTGGATTTTTACGGTAAAACGGGATTACCTTGGCCCGTCTTCGACTTCCCATCGCTGGAGAGCAGTGCAACATGGTACTGTTCTGTTTCAAATCCATGCATGCATTTCTAAAAGTCGTACGACACTGTTTCACCATTTCGGACGGATGTTGCACCTTGCACCGTGGATGTTGCACCCTGTAGATATCGATTATTCGGACAGCCATAACTTCTGGCTCGTTTAGAGTTACGGGAGCCATAACCTGTCAAAATGAAGGCCTCGATGAGTTCTATGGGTTTGACAGCTTTCAGCCGTCAACGGATAGGTTAATGCCCAAAAAGGACAACTCGAATCTCAATCGGGTCTCGTAAGTTTTTTACCCTTCGTTTTTTCGACACGTGGATTTCTACGGTAAAACAGGATTACGGTGGCTGATCTTCGATTTACCATCGCTGGAGAGTGTTGCACCATGGTACCGTTCCGTTTCAAATCCATGCACGCATTTCTAAAAGTCGTACGACACTGTTTCGCCATTTCGGACGGATGTTGCACCTTGCACCGTGAATGTTGCACCCTGTAGATATCGATTATTCCCACGGCCATAACTTCTGGCTCGTTTAGAGTTACGGGAGCCATAACCTGTCAAAACGAAGGCCTCGATGAGTTCTACGGCTTTGACAGCTTTCAGCCGTCAACGGATAGATTAATGCCCAAAAAGGACAACCCGAATCTCAATCGGGTCTCGTAAGTTTTTTACCCTTCGTTTTTTCGACACGTGGATTTTTACGGTAAAACAGGATTACCGTGGCTGGCCTTCGATTTACCATCGCTGGAGAGTGGTGCACCATGGTACTGTTCCGTTTCAAATCCATGCACGCATTTCTAAAAGTCGTACGGCACAGTTTCGCCATTTCGGACGGATGTTGCACCTTGCACCGTGGATGTTGCACCCTGTAGATATCGATTATTCGGACGGCCATAACTTCTGGCTCGTTTAGAGTTACGGGAGCCATAACATGTCAAAACGAAAGCCTCGATGAGTTCTACGGCTTTGACAGCTTTTAGCCGTCAACGGATAGATTAATGCCCAAAAAGGACAACCCGAATCTCAATCGGGTCTCGTAGGTTTTTTACCCTTTGTTTTTTCGACACGTGGATTTTTACGGTAAAACGGGATTACCATGGCCCGTCTTCGGCTTCCCATCGCTGGAGAGTGGTGCACCATGGTACTATTCCGTTTCAAATCCATGCATGCATTTCTAAAAGTCGTACGACACTGTTTCGCCATTTCGGACGGATGTTGCACCTTGCACCGTGGATGTTGCACCATGTAGATATCGATTATTCGGACGGCCATAACTTCTGGCTCGTTTAGAGATACGGGAGCCATAACCTGTCAAAACGAAGGCCTCGATGAGTTCTACGGCTTTGACAGCTTTCAGCCGTCAACGGATAGATTAATGCCCAAAAAGGACAACCCGAATCTCAATCGGGTCTCGTAAGTTTTTTAACCTTCGTTTTTTCGACACGTGGATTTTTACAGTAAAACGGGATTACCATGGCCCGTCTTCGGCTTCCCATCGCTGGAGAGGGGTGCACCATGGTACTGTTCCATTTCAAATCCATGCACGCATTTTTAAAAGTCGTACGACACTGTTTCACCATATCGGACGGATGTTGCACCTTGCACCGTGGATGTTTTACCCTGTAGTTATCGATTATTCAAACGGGCATAACTTCTGGCTCGTTTAGAGTTACGGAAGCCATAACCTGTCAAAACGAAGGCCTCGATGAGTTCTACGGCTTTGACGTCTTTCAGCCGTCAACAAATAGCTTAATGCCCAAAACGGACAACCCGAGTCTCAATCGGGTCTCGTAAGTATTTTACCCTTCGTTTTGTCGACACGTGGATTTTTACGGTAAAAGAGGATTACCGTGGCCCGTCTTCGACTTCCCATCGCTGGAGAGTGGTGCACCATGGTAATGTTCCATTTCAAATCCATGCACGCATTTCTAAAAGTCATACGACACTGTTTCGCCATTTCGGACGGATGTTGCACCTTGCACCGTGGATGTTGCACCCTGTAGATATCGATTATTCGGACGGCCATAACTTCTGGCTCGTTTAGAGTTACGGGAGCCATAACCTGTCAAAACGAAGGCCTCGATGAGTTATATGGCTTTGACAGCTTTCAACCGTCAACGGATAGAATAATGCCCAAAAAGGACAACTCGAATCTCAATCGGGTCTCGTAAGTTTTTTACCCTTCGTTTTTTCGGCACGTGCATTTTTACGGTAAAACAGGATTACGGTGGCTGGTCTGCGATTTACCATCGCTGGAGAGTGGTGCACCATGGTACTGTTCCGTTTCAAATCCATGCACGCATTTCTAAAAGTCGTACCGCACTGTTTCGCCATTTCGGACGGATGTTAAAGCTTGCACCGTGGATGTTGCACCATGCGGATATCGATTATACGGACGACCATAACTTCTGGCTCGTTTAGAGTTACGGGAGCCACAACCTGTCAAAACGAAGGCCTCGATGAGTTCTACAGCTTTGACAGCTTTCAGCCGTCAACGGATAGATTAATGCCCAAAAAGGACAACCCGAATCTCAATCGGGTATCGTAAGTTTTTTACCCTTCGTTTTTTCGACACGTGGATTTTTACGGTAAAACCGGATTACCGTGGCTGCCTTCGATTTACCATCGCTGGAGAGTGGTGCACCATGGTACTGTTCTGTTTCAAATCCATGCACGCATTTCTAAAAGTCGTACGACACTGTTTTGCTATTTCGGACGGATGTTGCACCTTGCACCGTGGATGTTGAACCCTGTAGATATCGATTATATGGACGACCATAACTTCTGGCTCGTTAAGAGTTACGGGAGCCACAACCTGTTAAAACGAAGGCCTCGATGAGTTCTACGGCTTTGACAGCTTTTAGCCGTCAACAGATAGATTAATGCCCAAAAAGGACAACCCGAATCTCAATCAGGTCTCGTAAGTTTTTTACCCTACGTTTTTTCGACACGTGGATTTTTGCGGTAAAACTGGATTACCGAGGCTGGCCTTCGATTTACCATCGCTGGAGGGTGGTGCACCATGGTACTGTTCCATTTCAAATCCGTGCACGCATTTCTAAAAGTCGTACGGCACTGTTTCGCCATTTCGGACGGATGTTTCACCTTGCACCGTGGATGTTGCACCCTGTAGATATCGATTATTCGGACGGCCATAACTTCTGGCTCGTTTAGAGTTACGGGAGCCATAACCTGTCAGAACGAAGGCCTCGATGAGTTCTACGGCATTGATAGCTTTCAGTCGTCAACGGATAGATTAATGCCCAAAAAGGACAACCCGAATCTCAATCGGGTCTCATAGGTTTTTTACCCTTCGTTTTTTCGACACGTGTATTTTTACGGTAAAACGGGATTACCGTGGCCCGTCTTCGACTTCCAATCACTGGAGAGTGGTTCACCATGGTACTATTCCGTTTCAAATCCATACACGCATTTCTAAAAGTCGTACGGCACTGTTTCGCCATTTCGGACGGATGTTGCACCTTGCACCGTGGATGTTGCACCCTGAAGATATCGATTATTCAAACGGCCATAACCTTTGGCTCGTTTAGAGTTACGGGAGCCATAACCTGTCAAAATGAAGGCCTCGATGAGTTCTACGGATTTGACAGCTTTCAGCTGCCAACGGATAGATTAATGCCCAAAAAGGACAACCCGAATCTCAATCGGGTCTCGTAAGTGTTTTACCCTTCGTTTTTTCGACACGTGGATTTTTACGGTAAAACTGGATTACCGTGGCCCGTATTCGACTTCCCATCGCTGGAGAGTGGTGCACCATGGTACTGTTCCATTTCAAATCAATGCACGCATTTCTAAAAGTCGTACGTCACTGTTTCGCCATTTCGGACGGATGTTGCACCTTCCACCGTGGATGTTGCACCCTGTAGATATCGATTATTCAAATGGCCATAACTTCTGGCTCGTTTAGAGTTACGGGAGCCATAACCTGTCAAAACGAAGGCCTCGATGAGTTCTACGGCTTTGACAGCTTTCAGCCGTCAACGGATAGATTAATGCCCAAAAAGGACAACCCGAATCTCAATCGGGTCTCGTAAGTTTTTTGCCCTTCGTTTTTTCGACACGTGGATTTTTACGGTAAAACAGGATTACCGTGGCCCGTCTTCGACTTCCCATCGCTGGAGAGTGGTGCACTATGGTACTGTTCCGTTTCAAATCCATGCACGCATTTCTAAAAGTCGTATGGCACTGTTTCGCCATTTCGGACGGATGTTGCATCTTGCACCGTGGATGTTGCACCCTGTAGATATCGATTATTCGGACGGCCATAACTTCTGACTCGTTTAGAGTTACGGGTGCCATAACCTATCAAAACGAAGGCCTCGATGAGTTCTATGGCTTTGACAGCTTTCAGCCGTCAACGGATAGAATAATCCCCAAAAAGGACAGCCCCAATCTCAATCGGGTCTCGTAAGTTTTTTACCCTTCGTTTTTTCGACACGTGGATTATTTCGGTAAAACGGGATTACCGTGGCCCATCTTCGACTTCCCATCGCTGGAGAGTGGTGCACCATGGTACTGTTCCATTTCAAATCCATGCACGCATTTCTAAAATCGTACGATACTGTTTTGCCATTTCGGACGGATGTTGCACCTTGCACCGTGGATGTTGCACCCTGTAGATATCGATTATTCGGACGGCCATAACTTCTAGCTCGATTAGAGTTACGGGGGCCATAACATGTCAAAACAAAGGCCTCGATGAGTTCTACGGCTTTGACGGCTTTCAGCCGTCAACGGATAGATTAATGCCCAAAAAGGACAATCCGAATCTCAATCGGGTCTCGTAAGTTTTTTACCCTTCGTTTTTTCGACACGTGGATTTTTACGGTAAAACAGGATTACGGTGGCTGGCCTTCCATCACTGGACAGTGGTGCACCATGGTACTGTTCCATTTCAAATCCATGCACGCATTTCTAAAAGTCGTACGGCACTGTTTCGCCATTTCGGACGGATGTTGCACCTTGCACCGTGGATGTTGCACCCTATAGATATCGATTATTCGGACGGCCATAACTTCTGGCTCGTTTAGAGTTACGGGAGCCATAACCTGTCAAAACGAAGGCCTCGATGAGTTCTACGGCTTTGATCGCTTTCAGCCATCAACGGATAGATTAATGCCCAAAAAGGACAACCCGAATCTCAATCGGGTCTCGTAAGTTTTTTACCCTTCGTTTTTTCGACACGTGGATTTTTACGGTAAAACAGTATTACCGTGGCCCGTCTTCGACTTCCCATCGCTGGAGAGTGGTGCACCATGGTACTGTTCCATTTCAAATCCATGCACGCATTTCTAAAAGTCGTACGGCACTGTTTCGCCATTTCGGACGGATGTTGCACCTTGCACCGTGGATGTTGCACCGTGTAGATATCGATTATACGGACGACCATAACTTCTGGCTCGTTTAGAGTTACGGGACCATAACCTGTCAAAACGAAGGCGTCGATGAGTTCTACGGCTTTGACAGCTTTCAGCCGTCAACGGATAGATTAATGCCCAAAAAGGACAACCCGAATCTCAATCGGGTCTCGTAAGTTTTTTACCCTTCGTTTTTTCGACACGTGGATTTTTACGGCAAAACAGGATTACTGTGGCCCGTCTTCGACTTCCCATCGCTGGAGAGTGGTGCACTATTGTACTGTTCCGTTTCAAATCCATGCACGCATTTCTAAAAGTCGTACGGCACTGTTTCGCCATTTCGGACGGATGTTGCACCTTGCACCGTGGATGTTGCACCCTTTAGATATCAATTATTCGGACGGCCATAACTTCTGACTCGTTTAGAGTACGGGAGCCATAACCTGTCAAAACGAAGGCCTTTATGATTTCTATGGCTCTGACAGCTTTCAGCCGTCAACGGATAGATTAATGACCAAAAAGGACAACCCGAATCTCAATCGGGTCTCGTAGGTTTTTTACCTTTCGCTTTTTAGACACGTGGATTTTTACGGTAAAACAGGATTACGGTGGCTGGCCTTCGATTTACCATCGCTGGACAGTATTGCACCATGGTACTTTTCCGCTTCAAATCCATGCACGCATTTCTAAAAGTCCTACGGCACTGTTTCTCCATTTCGGACGGATGTTGCACCTTGCACCGTGGATGTTGCACCCTGTAGATATCGATTATTCGGACGGCCATAACTTCTGACTCGCTTAGAGTTACGGGAGCCATAACCTGTCAAAACGAAGGCCTTGATGATTTCTATGGCTCTGACAGCTTTCAGCCGTCAACGGATAGATTAATTCCCAAAAAGGACAACCCGAATCTCAATCGGGTCTCGTAAGTTTTTTACCCTTCGTTTTTTCGACACGTGGATTTTTACGGTAAAACAGGATTAACGTGGCTGGCCTTCGATTTACCATCACTGGAGAGTGGTTCACCATGGAACTGTTCCGTTTCAAATCCATGCACGCATTTCTAAAAGTCGTACGGCACTGTTTCGCCATTTCGGACCGATGTTGCACCTTGCACCGTGGATGTTGCACCCTGTAAATATCGATTATTCGGACGGCCATAACTTCTGGCTCGTTTAGAGTTACGGGAGCCATAACCTGTCAAAACAAAGGCCTCGATGAGTTCTACGGCTTTGATAGCTTTCAACCGTCAACGGATAGATTAATGCCCAAAAAGGACAACCCGAATCTCAATCGGGTCTCGTAAGTTTTTTTCCCTTCGTTTTTTCGACACGTGGATTTCTACGGTAAAACAAGATTACGATGGCTGGCCTTCGATTTACCATTGCTGGACAGTGGTGCACCATGGTACTGTTCCGCTTCAAATCCATGCACGCATTTCTAAAAGTCGTACGGCACTGTTTCGCCATTTCGGACGGATGTTGCACCTTGCACCGTGGATGTTGCACCCTGTAGATATCGATTATTCGGGCGGCCATAGCTTCTGGCTCGTTAAGAGTTACAGGAGCAATAACCTGTCAAAACGATGGCCTCGATGAGTTCTACGGCTTAGACGGTTTTCAGCCGTCAACGGATAGATTGATGCCCAAAAAGGACAACCTGAATCTCAATCGGGCCACGTAAGTTTTTTACCCTTAGTTTTTTCGACACGTGGATTTTTACGGTAAAATGGGAGTACGGTGGCTGGTCTTCGATTTACCATCGCTGGAGAGTGGTGCACCATGGTACTGTTCCGTTTCAAATCCATGCACGCATTTCTAAAAGTAGTACGGCACTGTTTCTCCATTTCGGACTGATGACAGCCATAACTTCTGGCTCGTTTAGAGTTACGAGAGCCATAACCTGTCAAAACGAAGGCGTCGATGAGTTTTACGGCTTAGACAGCTTTCATCCATCAACGGATAGATTAATGCCCAAAAAGAACAACCCGAATCTCAATCGGGTCACGTAAGTTTTTTGCCCTTCGTTTTTTCGACACGTGGATTTTTACGGTAAAACGGGATTACCTTGGCCCGTCTTCGACTTCCCATCGCTGGAGAGTGGTGCACCATGGTACTGTTCCGTTTCAAATCCATGCACGCATTTCTAAAAGTAGTACGGCACTGTTTCTCCATTTCGGACGGATGTTGAACCTTGCACCGTGGATGTTGCACCCTGTAGATATCGATTATTCAGACGGCCATAACTTCTGGCTCGTTTAGAGTTACGAGAGCCATAACCTGTCAAAACGAAGGCGTCGATGAGTTTTACGGCTTAGACAGCTTTCATCCATCAACGGATAGATTAATGCCCAAAAAGGACAACCCGAATCTCAATCGGGTCACGTAAGTTTTTTGCCCTTCGTTTTTTCGACACGTGGATTTTTACGGTAAAACGGGATTACCTTGGCCCGTCTTCGACTTCCCATCGCTGGAGAGTGGTGCACCATGGTACTGTTCCGTCTCAAATCCATGCACGCATTTCTAAAAGTAGTACGGCACTGTTTCTCCATTTCGGACGGATGTTGCACCTTGCACCGTGGATGTTGCACCCTGTATATATCGATTATTCGGACGGCCATAACTTCTTCCTCGTTTAGAGTTACGGAAGCCATAACCTGTCAAAACGAAGGCCTCGATGATTTCTACGGCTTTGACAGCTTTCAGCCGTCAACGGATAGACTAATGCCCAAAAAGGACAACCCGAATCTCAATCGGGTATCAGAAGTTTTTTACCCTTCGTTTTTTCGACACGTGGATTTTTACGGTAAAACGGTATTGCCGTGGCCCGTCTTCGACTTCCCATCGCTGGAGATTGGTGCACCATGGTACTATTCCATTTCAAATCCATGCACGCATTTCTAAAAGTCGTACGGCACTGTTTTGCCATTTCGGACGGATGTTGCACCTTGCACCGTGGATGTTGCACCCTGTAGATATCGATTATTCGGACGGCCATAACTTCTGGATCGTTTAGATTTACGGGAGCCATAACCTGTCAAAACGAATGCCTCGATGAGTTCTACGGCTTAGATGGCTTTCAGCCGTCAATGGATAGATTAATGCCCAAAAAGGACAGCACGAATCTCAATCGGGTCACGTAAGTTTTTTGCCCTTCGTTTTTTCGACACGTGGATTTTTACGGTAAAACGGGATTACCGTGGCCCGTCTTCGATTTCCCATCGCTAGAGAGTGGTGCACCATGGTACAGCTCCGTTTCAAATCCATGCACGCATTTCTAAAAGTCATACGGTACTGTTTCGCCATTTCGGACGGATGTTGCACCTTACACCGTGGATGTTGCACCCTTTAGATATCGATTATTCGGACGGCCATAACTTCTGGCTCGTTTAGAGTTACGGGAGCCATAACCTATCAAAATGAAGTCCTCGATGAGTTCTACGGCTTTGAAAGCTTTCAGCCATCAACGGATAGATTAATGCCCAAAAAGGACAACCCGAATCTCAGTCGGGTCACGTAAGTTTTTTACCCTTCGTTTTTTCGACACGTGGAATTTTACGGTAAAACGGGATTACGGTGGCTGGTCTTCGATTTACCATCGCTGGAGAGTGGTGCACCATGATACTGTTCCGTTTCAAATACATGCACGCATTTCTAAAAGTCGTACGGCGATGTTTCGCCATTTCGGACGGATGTTGCACCTTGCACCGTGGATGTTGCACCCTGTAGATATCGATTATTCGGACGGCCATAACTTCTGGCTCGTTTAGAGTTACAAAAGACAAAACCTGTCAAAATGAAGGCCTCGATGAGTTCAACGGCTTTGACAGCTTTATGCCGTCAACGGATAGATTAATGCCCAAAAAGGACAACCCGAATCTCAATCGGGTCTCGTAAGTTTTTTACCATTCGTTTTTTCGACACGTGGATTTTTACGGTAAAACGGGATTACCGTGGCCCGTCTTCGACTTCCCATCGCTGGAGAGTGGTGCACCATGGTACTGTTCCATTTCAAATCCATGCATGCATTTCTAAAAGTCGTACGGCACTGTTTTGCCATTTCGGACGGATGTTGCACCTTGCACCGTGGAAGTTGCACCCTGTAGATATCGATAATTCGGACGGCCATAACTTCTGGCTCGTTTAGAGTTACGGGAACTATAACCTGTCAAAACGAAGGCCTTGATGAGTTCTACGGCTTTGACAGCTTTCAGCCGTCAAAGGATAGATTAATGCCCAAAAAGGACAACCCGAATCTCAATCGGGTCACGTAAGTTTTTTACCCTTCGTTTTTTCGACACGTGGATTTTTACGGTAAAACGGGATTACCGTGTCTGGTCTTTGATTTACCATCGCTGGAGAGTGGTGCACCATGGTACTGTTCCGTTTCAAATCCATGCACGCATTTCTAAAAGTCGTACGGTACTGTTTCGCTATTTCGGACGGATGTTGCACCTTGCACCGTGTATGTTGCACCCTGTAGATATCGGTTATTCGGACGGCCATAACTTCTGGCTCGTTTAGAGTTACGGGAGCCATAACCTGTCAAAACGAAGGCCTCGATGAGTTCTACGGCTTTGACAGCTTTCAGCCTTCAACGGATAGATTAACGCCTAAAAAGGACAACCCGAATCTCAATCGGGTCTCGTAAGTTTTTTACCCTTCGTTTTTTCGACACGTGGATTTTTACGGTAAAACGAGATTACCTTGGCCCGTCCTCGACTTCCCATCGCTGGCGAGTGGTGCACCATGGTACCGTTCCATTTCAAATCCATGCACGCATTTCTAAAAGTCGTACGGCACTGTTTCGACGTTTCAGACGGATGTTGCACCTTGCACCGTGGATGTTGCACCCTGTAGATATCGATTATTCGGACGGCCATAGCTTCTGGCTCGTTAAGAGTTACGGGAGGAATAACCTGTCAAAACGATGGCCTCGATGAGTTCTACGGCTTAGACGGTTTTTAGCCGTCAACGGATAGATTGATGCCAAAAAGGACAACCTGAATCTCAATCGGGTCACGTATGTTTTTTACCCTTTGTTTTTTCGACACGTGGATTTTTACGGTAAAATGGGATTACGGAGGCTGGTCTTCGATTTACCATCGCTGGAGAGTGCTGCACCATGGTACTGTTCCGTTTCAAATCCATGCACGCATTTCTAAAAGTAGTACGGCATTGTTTCTCCATTTCGGACGGATGTTGCACCTTGCACCGTGGATGTTCCACCCTGTAGATATCGATTATTCGGACGGCCATAACTTCTGGCTCGTTTAGAGTTACGAGAGCCATGACCTGTCAAAAAGAAGGCGTCGATGAGTTTTACGGCTTAGACAGCTTTCATCCATCAACGGATAGATTAATGCCCAAAAAGAACAACCCGAATCTCAATCGGGTCACGTAAGTTTTTTGCCCTTCGTTTTTTCGACACGTGGATTTTTACGGTAAAACGGGATTACCGTGGCTGGTCTTCGATTTACCATCGCTGGAGAGTGGTGCACCATGGTACTGTTCCGTTTCAAATCCATGCACGCATTTCTAAAAGTCGTACGGCACTGTTTCGCCATTTCGGACGGATGTTGCACCTTGCACTGTGGATGTTGCAGCCTGTAGATATCGATTATTCGGACGGCCATAGCTTCTGGCTCGTTAAGAGTTACAGGAGCAATAACCTGTCAAAACAAAGGCCTCGATGAGTTCTACTGCTTAGACAGCTTTCAGCCGTCAACGGATAGATTGATGCCCAAAAAGGACAACTGAATCTCAATCGGGTCACGTAAGTTTTTTACCCTTCGTTTTTTCGACACGTGGATTTTTACGGTAAAACGGGATTACGGTGGCTGGTCTTCGATTTACCATCGCTTGAGAGTTGTGCACCATGGTACTGTTCCGTTTCAAATCCATGCACGCATTTCTAAAAGTAGTACGGCACTGTTTCGCCATTTCGGACGGATGTTGCACCTTGCACCGTGGATGTTGCACCCTGTAGATATCGATTATTCGGACGGCCATAACTTCTGGCTCGTTTAGAGTTACGAGAGCCATAACCTTTCAAAATGAAGGCGTCGATGAGTTCTACGGCATAGACAGCTTTCATCCATCAACGGATAGATTAATGCCCAAAAAGGACAACTCGAATCTCAATCGGGTCACGTAAGTTTTTTGCCCTTCGTTTTTTCGACACGTGGATTTTTACGGTAAAACGGGATTACCGTGGCTGGCCTTCGATTTACCATCGCTGGAGAGTGGTGCACCATGGTACTGTTCCGTTTCAAATCCATGCACGCATTTCTAAAAGTCGTACGGCACTGTTTCGCCATTTCGGACGGATGTTGCACCTTGCACCGTGGATGTTGCACCCTGTAGATATCGATTATTCGGACGGCCATAACTTCTGGCTCGATTAGAGTTACGAGAGCCATAACCTGTCAAAACGAAGGCCTCAATGAGTTTTACGCCTTTGACAGCTTTCAGCCATCAACGGATAGATTAATGCCCAAAAAGGACAACCCGAATCTCAATCGGGTCTCGTAAGTTTTTTACCCTTCGTTTTTTCGACACGTGGATTTTTACGGCAAAACGGGATTACGGTGGCTGTTCTTAGATTTACCATCGTTGGAGAGTGGTGCACCATGGTATTTTTCCGTTTCAAATCCATGCACGCATTTCTAAAAGTCGTACGGCACTGTTTCGCCATTTCGGACGGATGTTGCACCTTGCACCGTGGATGTTGCACCCTGTAGATATAGAATATTCTAACGGCCATAACTTCTGGCTCGTTTAGAGTTACGGGAGCCATAACCTGTCAAAATGAAGGCATCGATGAGTTCTACGGCTTTGACAGCTTTCAGCCGTCAACGGATAGATTAATTCCCAAAAAGGACAACCCGAATCTCAATCGGGTCTCGTAAGTTTTTTATCCTTCGTTTTTTCGACACGTGGATTTTTACGGTAAAACGGGATTACCGTGGCCCGTTTTCGACTTCCCATCGCTGGAGAGCGGTGCACCATGGTACTGTTCCATTTCAAATCCATGCATGCATTTTTAAATGTCACACGACACTGTTTCACCATTTCGGACGGATGTTGCTCCTTGCACCGTGGATGTTGCACCCTATAGATATCGATTATTCGGACGGCCATAACTTCTGGCTCGTTTAGAGTTACGGGAGTCATAACCTGTCAAAATGAAGGCCTCGATGAGTTCTATGGCTTTGACAGCTTTCATCCGTCAACGGATAGATTAATGCCCAAAAAGGACAACCCGAATCTCAATCGGGTCTCGTATGTTTTTTACCCTTCGTTTTTCGACACGTGCAATTTTACGGTAAAACAGGATTACGATGGCTGGTCTTCGATTTACCATCGCTGGAGAGTGGTGCACCATGGTACTGTTCCGTTTCAAATCCATGCACGCATTTCTAAAAGTCGTACGGCACTGTTTCGCCATTTCGGACGGATGTTGCACCTTGCACCGTGGATGTTGCACCCTGTAGATATCGATTATTCGGACGGCCATAACTTCTGGCTCGATTAGAGTTACAAAAGCCATAACCTGTCAAAACGAAGGCCTCGATGAGTTCTACGGCTTTGACCGCTTTCAGCCGTCAACGGATAAATTAATGTCCAAAAAGGACAACCCGAATCTCAATTGGGTCTCGTAAGTTTTTTACCATTCGTTTTTTCGACACGTGGATTTTTACGGTAAAACGGGATTACCATGGCCCGTCTTCGACTTTCCATCGCTGGAGAGTGGTGCACCATGGTACTGTTCCGTTTCAAATCCATGCACGCATTTCTAAAAGTCGTACGGCACTGTTTCGCCATTTCGGACGGATGTTGCACCTTGCACCGTGGATGTTGCACCCTGTAGATATCGATTATTCGGACGGCCATAACTTTCGGCTCGTTTAGAGTTACAAAAGCCATAACTGTTATCCTATTTTTTGGTCAAGACTGGAATATCGACAAATTGGCAAGGAATTATGAATACCAGGATTGGAGATCGGTTGGAATCAAGGCTACGATCGATATCGTCAAAATTTTGTTGAACTCCGATCGGGACAAAATTGATTGGAGATGATGATAAGAACTAGGAAAGGCTATGTTTCTAATTTCAAGTTAATCGGAGTTCGTATGGAGGAGATATGATGGATTCAAGGTGGGGAATGCATGTCGTTCGAATCCATCAAAAGGGACAAAGTGGTGCTCGGTACGAATCGATCAGATTCGAACCCACCAGCATGGATTCGAATCCAACAGGTTCGCATCGATCAAGAGGCGTTGCGCAAGGACAGTTCGAATCGATACACTTCGTATCGAATGGCATGGTTTCGGCTTTGTAAAGTTCGCATCGATGGACTTCGAATCGATGGAAAGGCATAAAGACGTATACTGGTTAGTTCGCATCGATGGTGGTTCGAATCCATGGAAACTCCATGGATTCGAAGGAGAGGGATTCGAGGATGATGGATACGAAGCAGTGAACATGGATTCGAAGATGATGGATACGAAGCAGTGGACATGGATTCGAAGATGATGGATACGAAGCAAGGGACACGGATTCGAAGGACGTGGCTTCAGAAAGCATGGATTCGAAGAGCATGGATTCGAAGGAGTCGGCCTTATGGATTCGAAGGAGATGGTTTCGAAGAGGATGGTTTCGAAGCATGGGTTCGAACCAGGCAGAACGCACGGAGCTTTGATCTTGAATCGATCATATCTTCCAAACCATTGATCCAAATGCAATGAAATTTTTACAGGAGCTTGCATACGTGTTGTAGAATGTTCTCACCAAATTTGAGCTCAATTGGATGATTTCTTGATCGATTCGAACCTTACTTCGAATCGATCTTAAGGTGGGCCCGGACCTCCAGATTTCGGGCATGTGGGCCCCCTCACGTGCCTGAAGTGGTCTTCCCGGATTTTAGGAGAAATATCAGCCTCCTACGCTTATAAATAGAGCCCCTGGTCATTCAGAAAAGGGGTCGGAGAATTTGGAGAGAGAAAGCACGCCCGGACGCTGCCAGAATCATTCCATAACATCATTACTGCTATTTATTTCAAGTTTCAGACTTTGTAACTGCTGTAATCATCTGTAATCATCAAGGATAATCAATAAAAGGATAAAAACTTTGGAGTGGACGTAGGCCGGAGATAGCCGAACCACTATAAAATTTGTGTCTCTGTTCTTTACTTTTGGATTGCTGTTTAATATTTGCTGAGATCTGAGATTTGTGTTTGAATATTATTGATTTGTATTCATACACTGGTGCTTTCACGGTATTCGGGGTTTGTGACCAATTTTGGCGCAAACACTTTGGTGCTTTCACTGAGAGCGACTAGCACCCGCTACATCGAATTTGAAAGTTGGATTTGAAGATTTTAAAGAGTTCGGATTCAAGGACAATTACTGGGCAAAATAGTAGAAGGCAAAGGGCTGAGAGAAGCCAACAGGAAGGAAGTCAACAAGCATCCTCCGGAGCCGGGGAAGGACAAGCTTCAGTCTACATAACCCGGGATGAAATGGAGGCTATGGCAAATTCTTTGCAAGAAAGATTATTGAAAAGCCAACAGGAAATGATGCAGACTTTCTTTGAGCAAATGAGAGCTGCAGGGATGCAGAACTTAGGAACAGCTACAGCCGCTGTTGATGTAGGATAGGGGAATAGGGTCGTGGAACCCAATGGAGGACGAGATACGGAGCCAGAAGGCAATCAACAAGGGCTTGGGGGCAGGCCCACGGGATCCAATACAGGAGGACCTTTGGAAGGAATTCAACAGGCTAGAGCTAACATTGCTCCTAGTGAGCCACACGAAGAATATGTACCAGAGTTCCCTCGGGGGCATGGGGGGAAACCCCCAACAGACAATACCGGATTAGCGGAAATTATCAGAAGAACAGTGCGGGGTGGTTTGACCAACAGAGACTTGGAAGGAGTGAATAGGAGTCCGTTCGCTCAGGAAATAAGGATGGCTCAGAATCCACCAAAGTTAAGCTACCTAGCGTGGAGGTATATGATGGTAAGGAAGACCCAACTGATCACTTGATGAGGTACACCAGACATATGGAGGTGCTGGGGGCATCGGAAGAAGTGATGGTCCGATGTTTCCCTTTGTATCTGACGGATTTAGCTGCAATGTGGTTTAGGCAGCTGGGAGAAGGATCTATCAGAACTTGGAGAGAATTGGTGGAAAAGTTTTTGGGGCAGTTTCGGGTTCACGTCAAGAGGCCGAAGAATGTGATGACACTAACATCGGTGAAGCAAAGAATGGATGAATCGCTTAGAGCTTTTCTAACTCGATTCAGTGCGGCAGTCGCTTCGGTGGATCGGCCCGATCCATCGATGGTTTTAATGGCAGCAGTATCAGGGGTCAGGGAGCACTCTGATTTCAAGGTATCTCTGATACGAGATCCCCCACAAGATCTCGACGAATTCTTTCACGAGGCAGAAAGGTTCCTTCGACAAGAAGATGCAAGTACGGATTTAAAGGTGAAAAAGGTCAGTGCAATCGAGGTTGGAGCAGTATCCAGCGGTGGTTCGGATAAAGACAAAGGAAAAAGGAAATTGGATAATGATTCTGGAAACGCTAGGAAGCGATGGAAGGATCCAAAGTTTTCCACATACACAGGATTGAACGAGACGCTGGAGCAGATATACATGGATACTCGAAATCGCCTTCCCTACCGGAGGCCAGCCAGGAGAGAGCCTTCTGAACGAGAGAGGGCATCAGGGAGGCATTGTCTCTTCCATGACTTGGACGGACATGACACCAACAGCTGCAGGCACTTGAAGGATATAATCGAGGAGCATGTCAGGAAGGGACTACTACCACAATATGTTGGAACTCGGAATGCAACGGTGGAACAGGAGCAACCACCGACCACCTCACGTCGTGATGATGTGAGGCCCAGGGATGATGGTCGACTGATCATCCACTGATCGGGATAATGTGAAATAAGTAGCGAACTATTAGCGAGCAGCCAAGTCATTTACACATGTACGGGGACGGAGATAGCCCCTAGGCATGCTCTGAGTGATGATAAACTGCGACGCTATGGTTTGTGAAATCTATCTTTTGTTTTTGGATTAGACATTGCTTTTCATTTTGGATTTTAGTTTTGGAGCTTGGATTGAGCTCTTGGTTTTGCTTGCTTTTTGACTTGGATTTTCCTTCGGATGATTGTTTTCGGTTTTGGATGCTGGTTTGGTTTTTTGGTTTTCTGGTTTTGATTTGGATTGGATTTTGATTGGATTTTTATCTGATTTTTGATAAATGGTCGTCAGGTATGGATTATGCCTGGCAAGGGGTGAGTCACTTTACCCGAACGTGGTAAATTGACTCATTCAGGTCGTCGAGTATGCACTATGCTCGGCAAGGGTCCGGAGTGACCAGGATTCGGCCTAGGACTTAGGCCCTCTATTATCAATTGTCATTTTCAGGTCGTTGAGTATGGACTATGCTCAACAAGGGTCCGGAGAGACCAGGATTCGGCTTAGGACTTAAGCCACGGTGTTGCTCAACGTCCAGGGACACTGGACCACGGTCGTCAGGTGTGGATTACGCTTGACAGGAACCCGGAGAGGTTAGCTCAACGTCCAGGGACACTGGACCACGGTCGCCAGGTGTGGATTACGCTTGGCAAGAATCCGGAGAGGTTATAGATTCGGATATCGACCCGGAGAGGTCCTGGATTTGGTCATTCGCTATTGAATAAGGATGGGTTGGGACTCAGTTGTCGAGTTCGAATGGATATGGAATTGGCTCAGGCTTTGGTTATTGGGTTTGGAATTGGATATCGACTCGGAGCAGTCAAGGATGATATACTCTGGCAATATGGCTATGGACTTTGGATATTGGATTCAGAACTATTCAAAACACGCCTTGTTATCACAAGACATGTTTTGGGGGGCAAAGTGTTATCCCATTTTTTGGTCAAAACTGGAATATCGACAAATTGGCAAGGAATTATGAATACCAGGATTGGAGATCGGTTGGAATCAAGGCTACGATCGATATCGTCAAAATTTTGTTGAACTCCGATCGGGACAAAATTGATTGGAGACGATGATAAGAACTAGGAAAGGCTATGTTTCAAATTTCAAGTTAATCGGAGTTCGTATGGAGGAGATATGATGGATTCAAGGTGGGGAATGCATGTCGTTCGAATCCATCAAAAGGGACAAAGTGGTGCTCGGTTCGAATCCATCAGATTCAAACCCACCAGCATGGATTCGAACCCAACAGGTTCGCATCGATCAAGAGGCGTTGTGCAAGGAAAGTTCGAATCGATACACTTCGTATCGAATGGCATGGTTTTGGCTTTGTAAAGTTCGCATCGATGGTTCTACGAATCGATGGACTTCGACTCGATGGAAAGGCATAAAGACGTATACTGGTTAGTTCGCATCGATGGTGGCTCGAATCCATGGAAACTCCATGGATTCGAAGGAGAGGGATTCGAGGATGATGGATACAAAGTAGTGAACATGGATTCGAAGATGATGGATACGAAGCAGTGGACATGGATTCGAAGATGATGGATACGAAGCAAGGGACACGGATTCGAAGGACGTGGCTTCAGAAAGCATGGATTCGAAGAACATGGATTCGAAGGAGTCGGCCTTATGGATTCGAAGGAGATGGTTTTGAAGAGGATGGTTTCGAAGCATGGGTTCGAACCAGGCAGAACGCACGGAGCTTTGATCTTGAATCGATCATATCTTCCAAACCATTGATCCAAATGCAATGAAATTTTTACAGGAGCTTGCATACGTGTTGTAGAACGTTCTCACCAAATTTGAGCTCAATTGGATGATTTCTTGATCGATTCGAACCTTACTTCGAATCGATCTCAAGGTGGGCCCGGACCTCCAGATTTCGGGCATGTGGGCCTCCTCACGTGCCTGAAGTGGTCTTCCCGGATTTTAGGAGAAATATCAGCCTCCTACGCTTATAAATAGAGCCCCTGGTCATTCAGAAAAGGGGTCGGAGAATTTGGAGAGAGAAAGCACGCCCGGACGCTGCCAGAATCATTCCATAACATCATTACTGCTATTTATTTCAAGTTTCAGACTTTGTAACTGCTGTAATCAGCTGTAATCATCAAGGATAATCAATAAAAGGATAAAAACTTTGGAGTGGACGTAGGCCGGAGATAGCCGAACCACTATAAAATTTGTGTCTCTGTTCTTTACTTTTGGATTGCTGTTTAATATTTGCTGAGATCTGAGATTTGTGTTTGAATATTATTGATTTGTATTCATACACTGGTGCTTTCACGGTATTCGGGGTTTGTGACCAATTTTGGCGCAAACAATAACCAGTCAAAACGAAGGCCTCAATGAGTTCTACGGCTTTGACAGCTTTCAGCCATCAACGGATAGATTAATGCCTAAATAGGACAACCCGAATCTCAATCGGGTCTCGTAAGTTTTTTACCATTCGTTTTTTCGACACGTGGATTTTTACGGTAAAACGGGATTACCGTGGCCAGTCTTCGACGTCCCATCGCTGGAGAGTGGTGCACCATGGTACTGTTCCATTTCAAATCCATGCACGCATTTCTAAAAGTCGTACGGCACTGTTTCGCAATTTCGGACGGAGGTTGCACCGTGGATGTTGCACCCTGTAGATGTCGATTATTCGGACGACCATAACTTCTGGCTTGTTTAGATTTACGGGTGCCATAACCTATCAAAACGAAGGCCTCGATGAGTTCTACGGCTATGACAACTTTCAGCCGTCAACAGATAGATTAATGCCCAAAAAGGTCAACCCGAATCTCAATCGGTTCTCGTAAGTTTTTTACCCTTCGTTTTTTCGACATGTGGATTTTTACGGTAAAACGGGATTACCGTGGCCCGTCTTTCACTTCCCATTGCTGGAGATAGGTGCACCATGGTACTGTTCCGTTTCAAATCCATGCACGCATTTCTAAAAGTCGTACGACACTGTTTCGCCATTTTGGACGGATGTTGCACCTTGCACCGTGGATGTTGCACCCTGTAGATATCGATTATTCGGACGGCCACAACTTCTGACTCATTTAGAGTTACGGAAGCCATTACCTGTCAAAACGAAGACCTCGATGAGTTCTACGGCTTTGATAGCTTTCAGCCGTCAACGGATAGATCAATGCCCAAAAAGGACAACCCGAATCTCTATCGGGTCTCGTAAGTTTTTTACCCTTCGTTTTTTCGACACGTGGATTTTTACGGTAAAACGGAATTACGGTGGCCCGTCTTCGACTTCCCATCGCTGGAGAGTGGTGCACCATGGTACTGTTCCGTTTCAAATCCATGCACGCATTTCTAAAAGTTATACAGCACTGTTTCGCCATTTCGGACGGATGTTGCACCTTGCACCGTGGATGTTGCACCCTGTAGATATCGATTATTCAGACGGCCATAACTTCTGCCTAGTTTAGAGTTACGGGAGCCATAACCTGTAAAAACGAAGGCCTCAACGAGTTCTATAGCTTTGACAGCTTTCAGCCGTCAACGGATAGATTAATGCCCAAAAAGGACAACCCGAATCTCAGTCGGGTCTCGTAAGTTTTTTACCCTTCGTTTTTTCGACATGTGCATTTTTACGGTAAAATGGGATTACGGTGGCTGGTCTTCGATTTACCATCGCTGGAGAGTGGTGCACCAAGATGCTGTTCCGTTTCAAATCCATGCACGCATTTCTAAAAGTCGTACGTCACTGTTTCGCCATTTCGGACGGATGTTGCACCCTGTAGATATCAATTATTCGCACGGCCATAACTTCTGGCTCGTTTAGAGTTACAAAAGCCATAACCTGTGAAAACGAAGGCCTCGATGAGTTCTACGGCTTTGATAGCTTTAAGCCGTCAACAGATTGATTAATGCCCAAAAAGGACAACCCGAATCTCAATTGGGTCTCGTAAGTTTTTTACCATTCGTTTTGTCGACACGTGGATTTTTACGGTAAAACGGGATTACCGTGGCCCGTCTTCGACTTCCCATCGTTGGAGAGTGGTGAACCATGGTACTGTTCCATTTCAAATCCATGCACGCATTTCAAAAAGTCGTACGGCACTGTTTCGCCATTTCAGACGGATGTTGGATCTTGCACCGTGGATGTTGCACCCTGTAGATATCGATAATTCGGACGGCCATAACTTCTGGCTCGTTTAGAGTTACGAGAGCCATAACCTGTCAAAACGAAGGCCTCGATGAGTTCTACGGCTTTGACAGCTTTCAGCTGTCAAAGGATAGATTAATGCCTAAAAAGGACAACCCGAATCTCAATCGGGTCACGTAAGTTTTTTACCCTTCGTTTTTTCGACACGTGGATTTTTACGGTAAAACGGGATTACCGTGGCTGGTCTTCGATTTACCATCGCTGGAGAGTGGTGCACCATGGTACTGTTCCGTTTCAAATCCATGCACACATTTCTAAAGTCGTACGGCACTGTTTCGCCATTTCGGATGGATGTTGCACCTTGCACCGTGGATGTTGCACCCTGTAGATATCAATTATTCGGACGGCCATAACTTCTGGCTCGTTAAGAGTTACGGGAGCCATAACCTGTCAAAACGAAGGCCTCGATGAGTTGTATGGCGTTGACAGCTTTCAGCCGTCATCGGATAGATTAATGCCTGAAAAGGACAACCCGAATCTCAATCGGGTCTCGTAAGTTTTTTGCCCTTCGTTTTTTTGACAAGTGCATTTTTACGGTAAAATGGGATTACGGTGGATGGTCTTCGATTTACCATCGCTGGAGAGTGGTGCACCATGGTACTGTTCCGTTTCAAATCCATGCACGCATTTCTAAAAGTCGTACGACACTGTTTCGCTATTTCGGACGGATGTTGCACCTTGCACCGTGGATGTTGCACCCTGTATATATCGATTATTCGGACGGCCATAACTTCTGGCTCGTTTAGAGTTATGTTTGCGCCAAAATTGGTCACAAATCCCAAGCGTTGTGAAAGCACCAGTGTTGGAATATAAATCAGCAATATTCAAACACAAATCACAAATCTAAGCAAGCAATACGCAACAAAACTGAAATTATGAACAAGAACACACGATATATAGTGGTTCGGCTATCTCCGTCCTACGTCCACTTCAAAGATTTTCACTTTTATTGATATTCTTTGGTGATTACAGTTGATTACAGCGGATTACAATGGATTATAGCTCTGAAATACGAGTACGATGGTAGTAGTGAAGTGCGAGGTAGAGTCTGGTAGAGCCTGGATGCTTCCAAATCAAGATCCCCCTTTTCTGAATGACCTGGGGCTCTATTTATGGGTGTAGGATGCTGATATTTCTCCTAAAAGTATGGTAGACCGCTTCAGGCACGTGAGGGGGCCCACATGGCCGAAACCTGGAGATCCGGGCCCACATTGGGTTCGATACGACCCTTGGTTCGAATCGATCAAAAAAGTGTCCAATTGTGATGAAACTTGGCGTCAACATTCTTCAACATGTAGGCAAACTCCTGTAAAAATTTCATGGCATTTGGATCAAGGAATTGAGAGATATGATGGATTCAAGATGGGGATTTTCGTCGTGCTGGTTGCTTCGAATCGATCCTATGGGTTCGTTCGAATCGATATGGTTCGAACCCATAGGGTCGAATCCATGCTCCTGTGACGTGGCACGCGTTCTTCGAGTCGATCCCTACTTTTCGCCGAGTTGAATGGGTCGACTCCGAGTTCGTAGCCGTGCCTACTTGATGGTTCGAGGTTACCGATTCGAAGAGTCGCTTCCTTCGAATCGATAGAAACTAGTACTTCCATCGAATCGATCAGGAGCGGTTCGATGCTTTCTCTCCACTAGGATTCGAAGACATAGAACACTTCGATGGATTCGGTCTTATGGCCTTGTGGACGAATCTGAATCGATGCATAGTTGATAGAGTCGAAGCACGGCCACTTGGATGGAGTCGAAGCAAGGGCATTTCTCATGGATTCGAAGTAGTGGATGTCTGATGGATGCGAGGCAGGCACTAGCTGATGGATTCGAACATCGTCTCTGCTCATGGATTCGAACGTGATGCCTGCCCTGATGGGTTCGAACTAGATGGGTTCGAACCAATGAAGGGGTGATGGATTCGAAACGAGCAAGGTCCATCTCTCTCAACTTGAATACATCATAACTTTAGCATACGAACTCGGATTGACTCGAAATTTGAGATGCGGACTTCTATGATCTTTCTTGTCATGTCCTATCAATTGTAGCTCAATATGGACTCGACCAAAATTCATCGATATCCATGGTTATCCTGCAATGCATGGTTGATATTCAAGAATAATAATCATTGATTCTTAGCAAAAATTAGTGATATCTTAACTTTTCCAAAAATTGGGTTAACACTTTGCCCCCTAAAACATGCCTTTTGGTAAAAGGTATGTTTTGAATGGTCTTAAGTTGAGTGTAGTAAATTCATGTTTCATTCATAGCTGCAGTATTATCAATCAAGTTTATGGATGTTCGAAGCCGAATCAGCATTCATGAAGTTCCGTAGTCTCTCCGGACTATTAATGGCTACTCTGAACCCTTACTAAGTCCATTCTAGACATAGTGATTGAATAGAAAGATCCTATTGCACTCTGGTATTGCCTTTTATCCTTTGCACTTTGGTCCTGGTTAGGACGTATAACGATGTCATGGTCGTTCTGGACCGATCATAGCCTCTCCGGGCTCTTGCTGGATCCCATCATGTCACTCTCCGGTGAGGGGGAAACAGCGCTTAAGTGAGTTGATCCTGTCGCTCTCCGACGAAGCAACTCACTTCTTGCACTCCGGTTCAGTGTATCTGAACATTAAGCGATGTCTTGGTCGTTCGAGACCGATCATAGCCTCTCCAGGCTCTTGCTGGATCTCATCCTGTCACTCTCCGGTGAAGGGGAAACAGCGCTTAAGTGAGTTGATCCAGTCGCTCTCCGGCGAAGCAACTCACTTCTTGCACTCCGGACCCCGCCTCTCCGGGTAGGGTCATAAAGCGATCATTTTTATATTGGTATTTAATGTTCATCTTCTGACTCTCTGGTCAAAAGGTTTATTGCAAGAGATTCTAATTTATTTATTAAAATTTGAGTTCTAGATGTTCAATCTCAAACATCAGAAAAAGCTAAACATTGCCTCTCCGGGCATATCGGTTTATCTCCATCTCAGAGCATGCCTAGGGGTCTCGCTGGTTCCCGTACATGTGTAAGTGGAGTAACCGTTTATTCTGAAAACAATAATAAAATTATTCGACCAAGGTCCAAATCCTGGACTTGGCCCTTGCCATCTTTAATCAGTGGATGACGAGCCGTGATCCCGATCCAGGATCGTTCCTGTTATTTGGAGGCGGTAGTTGTTCAGGTCTTGCTGCCGTTGTTCGTTCTCTGAAAAATTGTGGAAATCTACCACCCCTAGCATGTTCTTCCACCTCATCCTTCAGGTGGCGGCATTCATCTGTAGTGTGCCCATCCAGCTCATGGAATAGGCAGTATTTTCCAGTCATGCGCTCCCGCTCAATGGGATCCCTTATAGGTGGCTTTCGATAGGGGAGTTGCCCCCGAGTTTCACTGTAAATTCTTTCTAGGCCTGCAGTCAGATCTGTGTACTGCCTAAATCTCGGTTCTCGGAACTTCTTCCGTTTATCAGGTCCATCATGTCTGTCATCCTGTTTCCTCTTTCCCTTGTCCGCTCCGGACTGTTCTCTGGAAGTTCCCACACTTTGCGTGACATTTGTTTCCAGTCTCTCGGCTCGTGATTTCTCTAATCGGATGAACTTTTCAGCTTTATGAAAGAATTCTCCAAAATCCTGTGGTGGATCTTTAGTCAGAGAATCTTTAAATTTGGTGCCTTCCGCGACCCCTGCCACCGCCGCCATCAAAATCATCGATGGATCCGGGCGATCTACAGAAGTCACCGTCACATTGAATCTCAGTAGGAAATCTTTTATGGACTCTCCGGCCCGTTGCTTGATCAAAGCTAAAGTCATCACGCTCTTGGGTCGCGTCACATGGACCCTAAACTGTCTCATGAAGCAGTCTACAGGCTCGCTCCATGTTCTGATTGATCCAGTCTCCAGTTGCCTGAACCAAAGCGTAGGCAAATCTGACAAATATATAGGGAAACACCGTGCCATCACTTCCTCGGATGCCCCAGCACTTCCATGTGCCTAATATACCTGGTAATATGCATGTCGGGTCTGACCACCCGTCATAAGGTTCTAGCGTTGGTAGCTTGAATTTTGGAGGGTTCCATGCGTTTCGGATGTTCGGAGTGAATGGACTCCTACTAACTTCTTCCAGCCCTCCGCTAGGCAGTCCTCCTCTCATGATTCATCGCATTAGGCCAATCATTCTCTCATCTCCGTCTAGGGGTTGCCCCCTTGTCAAGTTCCTATCCTGCCCCCCGAGCCTTGAAGGGAATTCTGGTACGTATTCTTCTGGTGGCTCATTAGCATAAGCATTGACTCCAGCTTGTTGGGCTCCGTCTATTGGCCTTCCAGTATCGGATCCTGAGGGTCTGCCCCCAAGTCCTTGTTGGTCACCTTCAACTCCTACATTCTGGTCACGAACCTGACCTTCGTTGGCTTCTGTAATCCTGATTCCTTGTCCCACACTAGCAGCTGTTGTGGTTGGTCCAAGGTTCTGCATATTCGCCGCCCTCATTTGTTCGAGGAAATTCTGCAGCATCTCTTGTTGGGTCTTCATCATGCTTTCGCGCAATGAATTAGCCATAGCCACCATTTCATCTCTAGTGATGTAGACGGAAGCTTGTCCTTCTCCTGCTCCGGAGGACGCTTCTTGGCTTCCTCCTTGTTGGCTCCAATCAACTCTTTGTCTCGTTTGTCAAGTCATTGTCTCTGAATCGGAATTCTGTAAACTTTTAAATCCGAACTCTGAATCTGGTGTAGCGGGTGCTAGTTCTTCTCAGTGAAAGCACCAAAGTGTTTGCGCCAAAATTGGTCACAAACCCCAAGCGTTGTGAAAGCACCAGTGTTGGAATATAAATCAGCAATATTCAAACACAAATCACAAATCTAAGCAAGCAATATGCAGCAAAACTGAAATTATGAACAAGAACACATGATTTATAGTGGTTCGGCTATCTCCGGCCTACGTCCACTTCAAAGGTTTTCACTTTTATTGATATTCTTTGGTGATTACAGTTGATTACAGCGGATTACAATGGATTATAGCTCTGAAATTCGAGTACGATGGTAGTAGTGAAGTGCGCGGTAGAGTCTGGTAGAGCCCGGATGCTTCCAAATCAAGATCCCCCTTTTCTGAATGACCTGGGGCTCTATTTATAGGTGTAGAAGGCTGATATTTCTCCTAAAAGTATGGTAGACCGCTTCAGGCACGTGAGGGGGCCCACATGGCCGAAACCTGGAGATCCGGGACCATATTGGGATCGATTCGACCCTTGGTTCGAATATATCAAAAAAGTGTCCATTCGTGATGAAACTTGGCGTGAACATTCTTCAACATGTAGGCAAACTCCTGTAACAATTTCATGGCATTTGGATAAAGGGATTGAGAGATATGATGGATTCAAGATGGGGATTTTCATCATGCAGGTTGCTTCGAATCGATCCTATGTGTTCGTTCGAATTGATATGGTTCGAACCCATAGGGTTGAATCCATGCTCCTGTTACGTGGCACGCGTTCTTCAATTCGATCCCTACTTTTCGCCGAGTTGAATGGGTCGACTCCGAGTTCGTAGCCGTGCTTACTTGATGGTTTCGAGGTTATCGATTCGAAGAGTCGCTTCCTTCGAATGGATAGAAACTAGTACTTCCATCGAATCGATCAGGAGCGGTTCGATGCTTTCTCTCCACTGGGATTCGAAGACATAGAACACTTCGATGGATTCGGTCTTATGGCCTTGTGGACGAATCCGAATCGATGCATAGTTGATAGAGTCGAAGTACGACCACTTGGATGGAGTCGAAGCAAGGGCATTTCTCATGGATTCGAAGTAGTGGATGTCTGATGGATGCGAGGCAGGCACTAGCTGATGGATTCGAACGCCGTCTCCGCTCAAGGATTCGAACGTGATGCCTGCCCTGATGGGTTCGAACTAGATGGGTTCGAACCAATGAAGGGGTGATGGATTCGAAACGAGCAA
Source organism: Allium cepa (assembly GCA_030765085.1). Taxonomy (NCBI): domain Eukaryota; kingdom Viridiplantae; phylum Streptophyta; class Magnoliopsida; order Asparagales; family Amaryllidaceae; genus Allium; species Allium cepa. Next base: position 450,593,642 of record CM060946.1, on the reverse strand, counting down.
GGTCCATCTCTCTTAACTTGAATCCATCATAACTTGAGCATACGAACTCGGATTGACTCGAAATTTGAGATGCGGACTTCTATGATCTTTCTTGTCATGTCCTATCAATTGTAGCTCCATCTGGACTCGGCCAAAATTCATCGATATCCATGGTTATCCTGCAATGCATGGTGGATATTCAAGAATAATAATCATTGATTCTTAGCAAAAATTAGTGATATCTTAACTTTGCCAAAAGTTGGGATAACAAGTTACGGGAGCCATAACCTGTCAAACGAAGGCCTCGATGAGTTCTACGGCTTTGATAGCTTTCAACCGTCAACGGATAGATTAATGCCCAAAAGGACAACCCGAATCTCAATCGGGTCTCGTAAGTTTTTTACCCTTCGTTTGTTCGACACGTGGATTTTTACGGTAAAACGGGATTACCATGGCCCGTCTTCGACTTCCCATCGCTGGAGAGTGGTGCACTAAAGTACCGTTCTGTTTCAAATCCATGCACGCATTTCTAAAAGTCGTACGACACTGTTTCGCAATTTCGGACGGATGTTGCACCTTGCACCGTGGATGTCGCACCCTGTAGACTTCTGGCTCGTTAAGAGTTACGGGAGCCATAACCTGTCAAAACGAAGGCCTCGATGAGTTCAACGGCTTAGACAGCTTTCAGCCGTCAACGGATAGATTAATGCCCAAAAAGGACAACCCGACTCTCAATCGGGTCACGTAAGTTTTTTACCCTTCGTTTTTTCGACACGTGGATTTTTACGGTAAAACAGGATTACGGTGGCTGGTCTTCGATTTACCATCGCTGGAGAGTGGTGCACCATGGTACTGTTCTGTTTCAAATCCATGGACGCATTTCTAAAAGTAGTACGGCGCTGTTTCGCCATTTCGGACAGATGTTGCACCTTGCACCGTGGATGTTGCACCCTGTAGATATCGATTATTCGGACGGCCATAACTTATGGCTCGTTTAGAATTACAAAAGCCATAACCTGGAAAAACGAAGGCCTCGATGAGTTCTACGGCTTTGATGGCTTTCAGCCGTCAACGGATAGATTAATGCCCAAAAAGGACAACCCGAATCTCAATCGGGTCACGTAAGTTTTTTACCCTTCATTTTTTCGACACGTGGATTTTTACGGTAAAACGGGATTACCGTGGCTGGTCATCGATTTGCCATCGCTGGAGAGTGGTACGTCATAGTAATGTTCCGTTTCAAATCCATGCACGCATTTCTAAAAGTCGTACGGCACTGTTTTGCCATTTCGGACGGATGTTGCACCTAGCACCGTGGATGTTGCACCCTGTAGATATCGATTATTCGGACGGCCATAACTTCTGGCTCGTTTAGAGTTACGAGAGGCATAACCTGTCAAAACGAAGGCCTCGATGAGTTTTACGCCTTTGACAGCTTTCAGCCGTCAACGGATAGATTAATGCCCAAAAAGGACAACTCGAATCTCAATCGGGTCTCGTTAGTTTTTCACCCATCGTTTTTTCGACACGAGGATTTTAACGGTAAAACGAGATTACGTTGGCTGGTCTTCGATTTACCATCGCTGGAGAGTGGTGCACCATGGTACTATTCCGTTTCAAATCCATGCACGAATTTCTAAAAGTCGTACGACACTGTTTCGCTATTTCGGACGGAGGTTGCACCTTGCACCGTGGATGTTGCACCCTGTAGATATCGATTATTCGGACGGCCATAACTTCTGGCTCGTTTAGAGTTACGGGGGCCATAACCTGTCAAAACGAAGGCCTCGATGAGTTCTACGGCTTTGACAGCTTTCAGCCATCAACGGATAGATTAATATCCAAAAAGGACAACCTGAATCTCAATCGGGTCTCGTAAGTTTTTTACCCCTCGTTTTTTTCGACACGTGGATTTTTACGGTAAAACGGGATTACCGTGGCCTGTCTTCGACTTCCCACCGCTGGAGAGTGGTGCACCATGGTACTGTTCCGTTTCAAAACCATGCACGCATTTCTAAAAGTCGTACGGCACTGTTTCTCCATTTCGGACGGATGTTGCACCTTGCGCCGTGGATGTTGCACCCTGTAGATATCGATTATTCGGACGGCCATTACTTCTGGCTCGTTTAGTGTTACGGGAGCCATAACCTGTCAAAACGAAGGCCTCGTTGAGTTCTACGGCGTAGACGGCTTTCAGCCGTCAACGGATAGACTAATGCCCAAAAAGGACAACCCGAATCTCAATCGGGTCACGTAAGTTTTTTACCCTTCGTTTTTTCGACACGTGGATTTTTACGGTCAAACGGGATTACCATGGCTGGTCTTCGATTTACCATCGCTGGAGAGTGGTGCACCATGGTAATGTTCCGTTTCAAATCCATGCACGCATTTATAAAAGTCGTACGACACTGTTTCGCCATTTCGGACGGATGTTGCACCTTGCACCGTGGATGTTGCACCCTGTAGATATCGATTATTCGGACGGCCATAACTTATGGCTCGTTTACAGTTACGAGAGCCATAACCTGTCAAAACGAAGGCTTCGATGAGTTTTACGCCTTTAACAGCTTTCAGCCGTCAACGGATAGATTAATGCCCAAAAAGGACAACCCGAATCTCAATCGGGTCTCGTAAGTTTTTTAGCCTTCGTTTTTTCGACACGTGGATTTTTACGGTAAAACAGGATTATCGTGGCCCGTCTTCGACTTCCCATCGCTGGAGAGTGGTGCACCATGGTACTGTTCCGTTTCAAATCCATGCACGCATTTCTAAAAGTCGTACGGCACTGTTTCGCTATTTCGGACGGATGTTGCACCTTGCACCGTGGATGTTGCACCCTGTACATATCGATTATTCGGATGGCCATAACGTCTGGCTCGTTTATAGTTACGGGAGCCATAACCTGTCAAAACGAAGGCCTCGATGAGTTCTACGGCTTTGACAGCTTTCAGCCGTCAACGAATAGATTAATGCCAAAAAGGACAACCCGAATCTCAATCGGGTCTCGTAAGTTTTTTACCCTTCGTTTTTTCGACACGTGGATTTTTACGGTAAAATGGGATTACCGTGGCCCGTCTTCGACTTCCCATCGCTGGAGAGTGGTGCGCCATGGTACTGCTCCGTTTCAAATCCATGCACGCATTTCTAAAAGTCGTACGGCACTGTTTTGCCATTTCGGACGGATGTTGCACTTGCACCGTGGATGTTGCACCCTGTAGATATCGATTATTCGGACGACCATAACTTCTGGCTCGTTAAGAGTTACGGGAGCCATAACCTGTCAAAACGAAGGCCTCGATGAGTTCTATGGCTTTGACAGCTTTCAGCCGTCAACGGATAGATTAATGCCCAAAAAGGACAACCCGAATCTCAATCGGGTCTCGTAAGTTTTTTACCCTTCGTATTTTCGACACGTGGATTTTTACGGTAAAACGGGATTACGGTGGCTGGTCTTCGATTTACCATCGCTAGAGAGTGGTGCACCATGGTACTGTTCCATTTCAAATCCATGCACGCATTTCTAAAAGTCGTACGACACTGTTTCGCTATTTCGGACGGATGTTGCACCTTGCGCCGTGGATATTGCACCCTATAGATATCGATTATTCGGACGGCCATAACTTCTGGCTCATTTAGAGTTAAGGGAGCCATAACCTGTCAAAACGAAGGCCTCGATGAGTTCTACGGCTTTGACAGCTTTCACCCGTCAACGGATAGATTAATGCCCAAAAAGGACAACCCGAATCTCAATCGGGTCTCGTAAGTTTTTTACCCTTCGTTTTTTCGACACGTGGATGTTTACGGTAAAACGGGATTACCGTGGCCCGTCTTCGACTTTCCATCGCTGGAGAGTGGTGCACCATGGTACTGTACCGTTTCAAATCCATGCACGCATTTCTAAAAGTCATACGGCACTGTTTCGCCATTTCGGACGGATGTGGCACCTTGCACCGTGGATGTTGCACCCTCTAGATATCGATTATTCGGACGGCCATAACTTCTGGGTCGTTAAGAGTTACGGGAGCCATAACCTGTCAAAACGAAGGCCTCGATGAGTTTTACGGCTTTGACAGCTTTCAGCCGTCAACGGACAGATTAATGCCCAAAAAGGACAACCCGAATCTCAGTCGGGCCTGGTAAGTTTTTTACCCTTCGTTTTGTCGACACGTGGATGTTTACGGTAAAACGGGATTACCGTGGCCCGTCTTCGTTTTACCATCGCTGGAGAGTGGTGCACCATGATACTGTTCCGTTTCAAATCCATGCACGCATTTCTAAAAGTCGTACGGCACTATTTCGCCATTTCGGACGGATGTTGCACCTTGCACCGTGGATGTTGCACCCTGTATATGTCGATTATTCGGACGGCCATAACTTATGGCTCGTTTAGAATTACAAAAGGCATAACATGTCAAAACGAAGGCCTCGATGAGTTCTACGGCTTTCAGCTGTCAACGGATAGATTAATGCCCAAAAAGGACAACCCGAATCTCAATCGGGTTTCGTTAGTTTTTTACCCTTCGTTTTTTCGACACGTGGAATTTTACGGTAAAATGGGATTACCATGGCCCGTCTTCGACTTCCCATCGCTGGAGAGTGGTGCACAATGGTACCGTTCCCTTTCAAATCCATGCACGCATTTCTAAAAGTCGTACGGCACTGTTTCGCCATTTCGCCATTTCGGACGGATGTTGCACCTTGCACCGTGGATGTAGCACCCTATAGATATCGATTATTCGGACGGCCATAACTTCTGGCTCGTTAAGAGTTACGGGAGCCATAACCTGTCAAAACGAAGGCCTCAATGAGTTCTATGGCTTAGACAGCTTTTAGCCGTCAACGGATAGATTAATGCCCAAAAAGTACAACCCGAATCTCAATCGGGTCACGTAAGTTTTTTACCCTTCGTTTTTTCGACACGTGGTTTTAACGGTAAAACGGGATTACGGTGGCTGGTCTTCGATTTACCATCGCTGGAGAGTGGTGCACCATGGTACTGTTCCGTTTCAAATCCATGCACGCATTTCTAACAGTCGTACGGTACTGTTTCGCCATTTCGGACGGATGTTGCACCTTGCACCGTGGATGTTGCACCCTGTAGATATCGATTATTCGGACGGCCATAACTTCTGGCTCGTTAAGAGTTACGGGAGCCATAACCTGTTAAAACGAAGGCCTCGATGAGTTCTACGGCTTTGACGGCTTTCAGCCGTCAACGGATAGATTAATGCCCAAAAAGGACAACCTGAACCACAATCGGGTCTCGTAAGTTTTTTACCCTTCGTTTTTTCGACACGTGGATTTTTACGGTAAAACGGGATTACCGTGGCCCGTCTTCGACTTCCCATCGCTGGAGAGTGGTGCTCCATGGTACTGTACCGTTTCAAATCCATGCACGCATTTCTAAAAGTCGTACGACACTGTTTCGCCATTTCGGACGGATGTTGCACCTTGCACCGTGGATGTTGAACCCTGTAGATATCGATTATTCGGACGGCCATAACTTCTGGCTCGTTAAGAGTTACGGGAGTGATAACCTGTCAAAACGAAGGTCTCGTTGAGTTTTACGGCTTTGACAACTTCCAGCCATCAACGGACAGATTAATGCCCAAAAAGGAAAACCCGAATCTCAGTCGGGTCTGGTAAGTTTTTTACCCTTCGTTTTTTCGGCACGTGGATTTTTACGGTAAAACGGGATTACGGTGGCTATTCTTCGATTTACCATCGCTGGAGAGTGGTACACCATGATACTGTGCCGTTTCAAATCCATGCACACATTTCTAAAAGTCGTACGGCACTGTTTCGCCATTTCGGATGGATGTTGCACCTTGCACCGTAGATGTTGCACCCTGTAGATATCGATTATTCGAACGACCACAACTTATGGCTCGTTTAGAATTACAAAAGCCATAACCTATCAAAACAAAGACCTCGATGAGTTCGACGGCTTTGACGGCTTTCAGCCGTCAACGGATAGATTAATGCCCAAAAAGGACAACCCGAATCTCAATCGGGTCCCGTTAGTTTTTTACCCTTAGTTTTTTCGACACGTGGAATTTTACGGTAAAATGGGATAACCATGGCCCGTCTTCGACTTCCATCGCTGGAGAGTGGTGCACTATGGTACCGTTCCGTTTCAAATCCATGCACGCATTTCTAAAAGTCGTACGGCACTGTTTCGATATTTCGCCATTTCGGACGCATGTTGCACCTTGCACCGTGGATGTAGCACCCTGTAGATATCGATTATTCGGACGGCCATAACTTCTGGCTCGTTAAGAGTTACGGGAGCCATAACCTGTCAAAACAGAGGCCTCGATGAGTTCTATGGCTTAGACAGCTTTCAGCCGTCAACGGATAGATTAATGCCTAAAAAGGACAACCCGAATCTCAATCGGGTCACGTAAGTTTTTTACCCTTCGTTTTTTCGACACGTGGATTTTTACGGTAAAACCGGATTACCGTGGCTGGTCTTCGATCTACCATCGCTGGAGAGTGGTGCACCATGGTACTGTTCCGTTTCAAATCCATGCACGTATTTCTAAAAGTAGTATGGCACTGTTTCGTCATTTCGGACGGATGTTGCACCCTGCACCGTGGATGTTGCACCCTGTAGATATCGATTATTCGGACGGCCATAACTTCTGGCTCGTTTAGAGTTACGAGAGCCATAACCTGTCAAAACGAAGGGCTCGATGAGTTCTACGGATTAGAAAGCTTTCAGCCGTTAACGGATAGATTAATGCCCAAAAAGGACAACCCTAATCTCAATCGGGTCACGTAAGTTTTTTACCCTTCGTTTTTTCGACACGTGGATTTTTACGGTAAAACGGGATTACGGTGGCTGGTCTTCGATTTACCATCGCTGGAGAGTGGTGCACCATGGTTCTATTCCATTTCAAATTCATGCACACATTTCTAAAAGTAGTACGGCACTGTTTCGCCATTTCAGACGGATGTTGCACCTTGCACCGTGGATGTTGCACCCTGTAGATATCGATTATTCGGACGGCCATAACTTCCGGCTCGTTTATAGTTACGGGAGCCATAACCTATCAAAACGAAGGCCTCGATGAGTTCTACGGCATTGACAGCTTTCAGCCGTCAACGGACAGGTTAATGGCCAAATAGGACAACCCGAATCTCAGTCGGGTCTCGTAAGTTTTTTACCCTTCGTTTTTTCGACACGTGGATTTTTACGGTAAAACGAGATTACGGTGGCTGGTCTTCGATTTACCATCGCTGGAGAGTGGTGCACCATGATACTGTTCCGTTTCAAATCCATGCATGCATTTCTAAAAGTCGTACGGCACTGTTTCGCCATTTCGGACGGACGTTGCACCTTGCACCGTGGATGTTGCACCCTGTAGATATCAATTATTCGGACGGCCATAACTTCTGGCTCGTTTAGAATTACAAAAGCCATAACCTGTCATAACGAAGGCATCGATGAGTCCTACGGCTTTGACAGCTTTCAGCCGTCAACGGATAGATTAATGCCCAAAAAGGACAACCCGAATCTCAATCGGGTCTCGTAAGTTTTTTACCCTTCGTTTTTTCGACACGTGGATTTTTATGGTAAAACGGATTACCATGGCCCGTCTTCGACTTCCCATCGCTGGAGAGTGGTGCACCATGGTACCGTTCCGTTTCAAATCCATGCACGCATTTCTAAAAGTCGTACGGCACTGTTTCGCCATTTCGGACGGATGTTGCACCTTGCACCGTGGATGTTGCGCCCTATAGATATCGATTATTCGGACGGCCTTAACTTTTGGCTCGTTTAGAGTTACGGGAGCCATTACCTGTCAGAACGAAGGCCTCAATGAGTTCTACGGCTTTGACAGCATTCAGCTGTCAACGGATAGATTAATGCTCAAAAAGTACAACCCGAATCTCAATCGTGTCTCGTAAGTTTTTTACCCTTCGTTTTTTCGACACGTGGATTTTTACGGTAAAACGGGATTACGGTGGCTGGTCTTCGATTTACCATCGCTGGAGAGTGGTGCACCATAGTACTGTTCCGTTTCAAATCCACGCACGCATTTCTAAAATTAGTGCGGCACTGTTTCGCCATTTCGGACGGATGTTGCACCTTGCACCGTGGATGTTGCACCCTATAGATATCGATTATTCGGACGGCTATAACTTCTGGCTCGTTTAGAGTTACGAGAGCCATAACCTGTCAAAACGAAGGCCTCGATGAGTTTTACGCCTTTGACAACTTTCAGCCATCAACGTATAGATTAATGCCCAAAAAGGACAACCCGAATCTCAATCGGGTTTCGTAAGTTTTTTACCCTTCGTTTTTTCCACACCGGATTTTTACGGTAAAACGGGATTACCGTGGCTCGTCTTCGATTTACCATCGCTGGAGAGTGGTGCACCATGGTACTATTCCGTTTCAAATCCATGCACGCATTTCTAAAAGTTGTACGACACTGTTCTGCCATTTCGGACGGATGTTGCACCTTGCACCGTGGATGTTGCACTCTGTAGATATCGATTATTCGGACGGCCATAACTTCTGGCTCGTTTAGAGTTACGGGAGCCATAACCTGTCAAAATGAAGGCCACGGTGAGTTCCACGGCTTTGACAGCTTTCAGCCGTCAACGGATAGATTAATGCCCAAAAAGGACAACCCGAATCTCAATCGGGCCTCGTAAGTTTTTTACCCTTCGTTTTTTCGACACGTGAATTTTTACGGTAAAACGGGATTACCGTGGCTGGTTTTCGATTTACCATTGCTGGAGAGTGGTGCACCATGGTACTGTTCCGTTTCAAATCCATGCATGTATTTCTAAAAGTCGGACGGCACTGTTTCGCCATTTCGGACGGATGTTGCACCTTGCACCGTGGATGTTGCACCCTGTAGATATCAATTATTCGGACGGCCATAACTTATGGCTCATTTAGAGTTACCGGAGCGATAACCCGTCTAAACGAAGGCCACGTTGAGTTCTACGGCTTTGACAGCTTTCAGCCGTCAATGGATAGATTAATGACCAAAAAGGACGACCCGAATCTCAATCGGGTCTCGTAAGTTTTTTACCCTTCGTTTTTTCGATACGTGGATTTTTACGGTAAAACGGGATTACCGTGGCTCGTCTTCGATTTACCATCGCTGGAGAGTGGTGCACCATGGTACTATTCCGTTTCAAATCCATGCACGCATTTCTAAAAGTTGTACGACACTATTCCGCCATTTCGGACGGATGTTGCAACTTGCACCGTGGATGTTGCACCCTGTAGATATCAATTATTCGGACGGCCATAACTTCTGGCTCGTTTAGAGTTACGGGAGCCATAACCTGTCAAAATGAAGGCCACAGTGAGTTCCACGGCTTTGATAGCTTTCAGCCGTCAACGGATAGATAAATGCCCAAAAAGGACAACCCGAATCTCAATCGGGTCTCGTAAGTTTTTTACCCTTCGTTTTTTCGACACGTGAATTTTTACGGTAAAACGGGATTACCTTGGCTGGTCTTCGATTTACCATTGCTGGAGAGTGGTGCGCCATGGTATTGTTCCGTTTCAAATCCATGCACGCATTTCTAAAAGTCATACGGCACTGTGTCACCATTTCGGACGGATGTTGCACCTTGCACCGTGGATGTTGCACCCTGTAGATAACGATTATTCGGACGGCCATAACTTCTGGCTCGTTTAGAGTTACCGGAGCGATAACCAGTCAAAACGAAGTCCACGGTGATTTCTATGGCTTTGACCACTTTCAGCCGTCCACAGATAGATTAATGCCCAAAAAGGACAACCCGAAACTCAATAGGGTCTCGTAAGTTTTTTACCCTTCGTTTTTTCGACATGTGGATTTTTACGGTAAAACGGGATTACCGTGGCTGGTCTTCGATTTACCATCGCTGGAGAGTGGTGCACCATGGTACTATTCCTTTTCAAATCCATGCATGCATTTCTAAAAGTCGTACGGCACTGTTTTGCCATTTCGGACGGATGTTGCGCCTTGCACCGTGGATGTTGCACCCTGTAGATATCGATTATTCGGACGGCCATAACTTCTGGCTCGTTTAGAGTTACGGGAGCGATAACCTGTCAAAACGAAGGCCACGGTGAGTTCTACGGCTTTTGACAGCTTTCAGCCGTCAACGGATAGATTAATGCCCATAAAGGACAACCCGAATCTCAATCGGGTCTCGAAAGTTTTTTACCCTTCGTTTTTTCGACACGTGGATTTTTACGGTAAAACGGGATTACCGTGGCTGGTCTTCGATTAACCATCGCTGGAGAGTGGTGCACCATGGTACTGTTCCGTTTCAAATCCATTCATGTATTTCTAAAAGTCGGACGGCACTGTTTCGCCATTTCGGACGGATGTTGCACCTTGCACCGTGGATGTTGCACCCTATAGATATCGATTATTCGGACGGCCATAACTTATGGCTCGTTTAGAGTTACGGGAGCGATAACCTGTCTAAACGAAGGCCATGGTGAGTTCTACGGCCTTGACCGCTTTCAGCCGTCAACGGATAGATTAATGACCAAAAAGGACAACCCGAATCTCAATCGGGTCTCGTAAGTTTTTTACCCTTCGTTTTTTCGATACGTGGATTTTTACGGTAAAACGGGATTACCGTGGCCTGTCTTCGATTTACCATCGCTGGAGAGTGGTGTACCATGGTAATGTTCCGTTTCAAATCCATGCACGCATTTCTAAAATTCGTACGACACTGTTTCGCCATTTCGGACGGATGTTGCACCTTGCACCGTGGATGTTGCACCCTGTAGATATCAATTATTCGGACGGCCATAACTTCTGGCTCGTTTAGAGTTACGAGAGGCATAACCTGTCAAAACGAAGGCCATAGTAAGTTCTACGGCTTTGACAGCTTTTAGCCGTCAACGGATAGATTAATGCCCATAAAGTGCAGCCCGAATCTCAATCGGGTCACGTAAGTTTTTTACCCTTCGTTTTTTCGACACGTGTATTTTTACGGTAAAACGGGATTACCGTGGCTGGTCTTCGATTTACCATTGCAGGAGAGTGGTGCACCATGGTAGTGTTCCGTTTCAAATCCATGCACGCATTTCTAAAAGTCGTATGGCACGGTTTCGCCATTTCGGACGGATGTTGCACCTTGCACCGTGGATGTTGCACCGTGTAGATATCGATTATTCGGACGACCATAACTTCTAGCTCGTTTAGAGTTACGGGACCCATAACCTGTCAAAACGAAGGCCACTGTGAGTTCTACGGCTTTGATAGCTTTCAGCCATCAACGGATAGATTAATTCCCAAAAAGGACAACCCCAATCTCAACCGGGTCTCGTAAGTTTTTTACCCTTCGTTTTTTCGACACGTGGATTTTCACGGTAAAACGGGATTACCGTGGCTGGTCTTCGATTTACCATCGCTGGAGAGTGGTGCACCATGGTACTGTTCCGTTTCAAATCCATGCATGTATTTCTAAAAGTCGGACGGCACTGTTTCGCCATTTCGGACGGATGTTGCACCTTGTACCGTGGATGTTGCACCTTGTAGATATCGATTATTCGGACGGCCATAACTTCTGCCTCGTTTGGAGTTACAGGAGCGATAACCTGTCAAAATGAAGATCACGGTGAGTTCTACGGCTTTGACAACTTTCAGCCGTCAACGAATAGATTAATGCCCAAAAAGGACAACCCGAATATCAATCGGGTCTCGTAAGTTTTTTACCCTTCGTTTTTTCGACACGTGGATTTTTACGGAAAACGGGAATACCCTGGCTGGTCTTCGATTTACCATTGCTGGAGAGTGGTGCACCATGGTACTGTTCCGTTCAAATCCATGCACGCTTTTCTAAAAGTCGTACGACACTGTTTCGCCATTTCGGACGGATGTTGCACCTTGCACCGTGGATGTTACACCCTGTAGTAACGATTATTCGGACGGCCATAACTTCTGGCTTGTTTAGAGTTACGGGAGCGATAACCAGTCAAAACGAAGGCAACGGTGAGTTCTATGGCTTTGACCACTTTCAGCCATCAACGGATAGATTAATGCCCAAAAAGGACAACCCGAAACTCAATCGGGCCTCGTAAGTTTTTTACCCTTCGTTTTTTCGACACGTGGATTTTTACGGTAAAACGGGATTACCGTGGCTCGTCTTCGATTTACCATCGCTGGAGAGTGGTGTACCATGGTAATGTTCCGTTACAAATCCATGCACGCATTTCTAAAAGTCGTACGGCACTGTTTCGCCATTTCGGACGGATGTTGCACCTTGCACCGTGGATGTTGCACCCTGTAGATATCGATTATTCGGACGGCCATAACTTCTGGCTCGTCTAGAGTTACGGGAGCCATAACCTGTCAAACCGAAGACCTCGATGAGTTCTACGGCTTTGACAGCTTTTAGCCATCAACGGATAGATTAATGCCCAAAAAGGACAGCCCGAATCTCAATCGGGTCACGTAAGTTTTTTACCCTTCGTTTTTTCGACATGTGTATTTCTACGGTAAAACGGGATTACCGTGGCTGGTCTTCGATTTACCATTGCTGGAGAGTGGTGCACCATGGTACTGTTCCGTTTCAAATCCATGCACGCATTTCTAAAAGTCGTACGACACTGTTTCGCCATTTCGGACGGATGTTGCACCTTGCACCGTGGATGTTGCAACGTGTAGACATCGATTATTCGGACGGCCAAGAGTAACGGGACCCATAACTTGTCAAAATGAAGGCCACATTGAGTTCTACGGCTTTGACGGCTTTCAGCCGTCAACGGATAGATTAATGCCCAAAAAGGACAACCCCAATCTCAATCGGGTCTCGTAAGTTTATTACCCTTCGTTTTTTCGACACGTGGATTTTTACGGTAAAACGGGATTACCCGTGGCTGGTCTTCGATTTACCATCGCTGGAGAGTGGTGCACCATGGTACTGTTCCGTTTCAAATCCATGCATGTATTTCTAAAAGTCGAACGGCACTGTTTCGCCATTTCGGACGGATGTTGCACCTTGCACCGTGGATGTTGCACCCTGTAGATATCGATTATTCGGACGGCCATAACTTATGGCTCGTTTAGAGTTACCGGAGCGATAACCCGTCTAAACAAAGGCCACGGTGAGTTCTACGGCTTTGACAGCTTTCAGCCGTCAACGGATAGATTAATGCCCAAAAAGGACAACCCGAATCTCAATCGGGTCTCGTAAGTTTTTCACCCTTCGTTTTTTCAACACATGGATTTTTACGGTAAAACGGGATTACTGTGGCTGGTCTTCGATTTACCATTGCTGGAGAATGGTGCACCATGGTACTGTTCCGTTTCAAATCCACGCACGCATTTCTAAAAGTCGTACGGCACTGTTTCGCCATTTCGGACGGATGTTGCACTTTGCACCGTGGATGTTGCACCCTATAGATAACGATTATTCGGACGGCCCTAACTTCTGGCTCATTTAGAGTTACGGGAGCGATAAACAGTCAAAACGAAGCCCACGGTGAGTTCTATGGCTTTACCGCTTTCAGCCATCAATGGATAGATTAATGCCCAAAAAGGACAACCCGAAACTCAACCGGGTCTCGTAGGTTTTTTACCCTTCGTTTTTCGACACGTGGATTTTTACGGTAAAACGGGATTACCGTGGCTGGTCTTCGATTTACCATCGCTAGAGAGTAGTGCACTGTGGTACTGTTCCGTTTCAAATCCATGCATGCATTTCTAAAAGTCGTACGTCACTGTTTCGCCATTTCGGACGGATGTTGTGCCATGCACCGTGGATGTTGCACCCTGTAGATATCGATTATTCGGACGGCCATAACTTCTGCCTCGTTTGGAGTTACAGGAGCGATAACCTGTCAAAATGAAGATCACGGTGAGTTCTACGGCTTTGACAGCTTTCAGCCGTCAACGAATAGATTAATGCCCAAAAAGGACAACCCGAATATCAATCGGGTCTCGTAAGTTTTTTACCCTTCGTTTTTTCGACACGTGGATTTTTACGGTAAAACGGGATTACCGTGGCTGGTCTTCAATTTACCATCGCTGGAGAGTGGTGTACCATGGTACTGTTCCGTTTCAAATCCATGCATGTATTTCTAAAATTCGTATGACACTGTTTCGCCATTTCGAACGGATGTTGCACCTTGCACCGAGAATGTTGCACTTTATAGATATCGATTATTCGGACGGCCATAACTTATGGCTCGTTTAGAGTTACGGGAGCGATAACCTGTCTAAACGAAGACCACGGTGAGTTCTACGGCTATGACAGCTTTCAGCCGTCAGCGGATAGATTAATGCCCAAAAAGGACAACCCGAAACTCAATTGGGTCTCGTAAGTTTTTTACCCTTCGTTTTTTCGACACGTGGATTTTTACGGTAAAACGGGATTACCGTGGCTGGTCTTCGATTTACCATCGCTGGAGAGTGGTGCACCATGGTACTCTTCCGTTTCAAATCCATGCATGCATTTCTAAAAGTCGTACGGCACTGTTTCGCCATTTCGGACGGATGTTGTGCCTTGCACCGTGGATGTTGCACCCTGTAGATATCGATTATTCGGACGGCCATAACTTCTGGCTCGTTTAGAGTTACGGGAGCGATAACCTGTCAAAACGAAGGCCACGGTGAGTTCTACGGCTTTGACGGCTTTTAGCCGTCAACGGATAGATTAATGCCCAAAAAGGACAACCCGAATCTCAATCGGGTCTCGTAAGTTTTTTACTCTTCGTTTTTCCGACACGTGGATTTTTACGGTAAAACGGGATTACTGTGGCTGGTCTTCGATTTACCATCGCTGGAGAGTGGTGTACCATGGTACTTTTCCATTTCAAATCCATGCATGTATTTCTAAAAGTCGGACGGCATTGTTTCGCCATTTCGGACGGATGTTGCGCCTTGCACCGTGGATGTTGCACCCTATAGATATCGATTATTCGGACGGCCATAACTTATGGCTCGTTTAGAGTTACGGGAGCGATAACCTGTCTAAACGAAGGCCACGGTGAGTTCTACGGCTTTGACTACTTTCAGCCATCAACGGGTAGATTAATGCCCAAAAAGGACAACCTGAATGTCAATCGGGTCTCGTAAGTTTTTTACCTTTCGTTTTTTCGACACGTGGATTTTTTCGGTAAAACGGGATTACCGTGGCCCGTCTTCATTTTACCATCACTGGAAAGTGGTGTACCTTGGTAATGTTCCGTTTCAAATCCATGCACGCATTTCTAAAAGTCGTACGACACTGTTTCGCCATTTCGGACGGATGTTGCACCTTGCACCGTGGATGTTGCACCCTGTAGATATCGATTATTCTGACGGCCATAACTTCTGGCTCGTTTAGAGTTACGGGAGCCATAACCCTTCAAAACGAAGGCCACAGTAAGTTCTACGGCTTTGACATCTTTCAGCTGTCAACGGTTAGATTAATGTCTAAAAAGGAGAGCCCGAATCTCAATCGGGTCACGTAAGTTTTTTACCCTTCGTTTTTTCGACACGTGTATTTTTACGGTAAAACGGGATTACCGTGGCTGGCATTCGATTTACCATTGCTGGAAAGTGGTGCACCGTGGTACTGTTCCGTTTCAAATCCGTGCACGCATTTCTAAAAGTCATACGGCACTGTTTCTCCATTTCGGACGGATGTTGCACCTTGCGCCATGGATGTTGCACCGTGTAGATATCGATTATTCGGAAGGCCATAACTTCTGGCTCGTTTAGAGTTACAGGAGCGATAACCTGTCAAAACGAAGGCCACGGTGAGTTCTACGGCTTTGACAGCTTTCAGCCGTCAACGGATAGATTAATGCCCAAAAAGAACAACCCGAATCTCAATCGGGTCTCGTAAGTTTTTTACCCTTCATTTTTTCGACACGTGGATTTTTACGGTAAAACGGGATTACCGTGGCCCGTCTTCGACTTTCCATCGCTGGAGAGTAGTGCACCATTGTACTATTCCATTTCAAACCCATGCACGCATTTCTAAAAGTCGGACGGCACTGTTTCGCCATTTCGGACGGATGTTGCACCTTGCACCGTGGATGTTGCACCCTATAGATATCGATTATTCGGACGGCCATAACTTATGGCTCGTTTAGAGTTACGGGAGCGATATCCCGTCTAAACGAAGGCCACGGTGAGTTCAACGGCTTTGACCGCTTTCAGCCGTCAACGGATAGATTAATGCCCAAAAAGGACAACCCGAATCTCAATCGGGTCTCGTAAGTTTTTTATCCTTCGTTTTTTCGACACGTGGATTTTTACGGTAAAACGGGATTACCGTGGCCCGTCTTCGATTTACTATCGCTGGAGAGTGGTGTACCATGGTAATGTTCCGTTTCAAAGCCATGCACGCATTTCTAAAATTCGTACGACACTGTTTCGCCATTTCGGACGGATGTTGCACCTTGTACCGTGGATGTTGCACCCTGTAGATATCAATTATTCGGACGGCCATAACTTCTGGCTCGTTTAGGGTTACGAGAGCCATAACCTGTGAAAACGAAGGCCACCGTAAGTTCTACGGCTTTGACAGCTTTTAGCCGTCAACGGATAGATTAATGCCCATAAAGGGCAGCCCGAATCTCAATCGGGTCACGTAAGTTTTTTACCCTTCGTTTTTTCGACACGTGTATTTTTACGGTAAAACGGGATTACCGTGGCTGGTCTTCGATTTACCATTGCAGGAGAGTGGTGCACCATGGTACTGTTCCGTTTCAAATCCATGCACGCATTTCTAAAGTTCGTACGGCACTGTTTCGCCATTTCGGACGGATGTTGCACCTTGCACCGTGGATGTTGCACCGTGTAGATATCGATTATTCGGACGACCATAACTTCTAGCTCGTTTAGAGTTACGGGACCCATAACCTGTCAAAACGAAGGCCACGGTGAGTTCTACGGCTTTGACAGCTTTCAGCCATCAACGGATAGATTAATTCCCAAAAAGGACAACCCCAATCTCAACCAGGTCTCGCAAGTTTTTTATCCTTCGTTTTTTTGACACGTGGATTTTTACGGTAAAACGGGATTACCGTGGCTGGTCTTCGATTTACCATCGCTGGAGAGTGGTGCACCATGGTACTGTTCCGTTTCAAATCCATGCATGTATTTCTAAAAGTCGGACGGCACTGTTTCGCCATTTTGGACGGATGTTGCACCTTGCACCGTGGATGTTGCCCCCTGTAGATATCGATTATTCGGACGCCCATAACTTATGGCTCGTTTAGAGTTACCGGAGCGATAACCCGTCTAAACGAAGGCCACTGTGTGTTCTACGTCTTTGACCGCTTTCAGCCGTCAACGGGTAGATTAGTGCCCAAAAAGGACAACCCGAATCACAATCGGGTCTCGTAAGTTTTTCACCCTTCGTTTTTTCGACACATGGATTTTTACGGTAAAACGGGATTACCCTGGCTAGTCTTCGATTTACCATTGCTGGAGAGTGGTGCACCATGGTACTGTTCCGTTTAAATCCATGCACGCATTTCTGAAAGTCGTACGGCACTGTTTCGCCATTTCGGACGGATGTTGCACCTTGCACCGTGGATGTTACACCTTGTAGATAACGATTATTCGAACGGCCATAACTTCTGGCTTGTTTAGAGTTACGGGAGCGATAACCAGTCAAAACGAAGGCCACGGTGAGTTCTATGGCTTTGACCGCTTTCAGCCGTCAACGGATAGATTAATGCCCAAAAAGTACAACCCGAAACTCAATCGGGTCTCGTAAGTTTTTTACCCTTCGTTTTTTCGACACGTGGATTTTTACGGTAAAACGGGATTACCGTGGCTCGTCTTCGATTTACCATCGCTGGAGAGTGGTGTACCATGGTAATGTTCCGTTTCAAATCCATGCACGCATTTCTAAAAGTCGTACGGCACTGTTTCGCCATTTCGGACGGATGTTGCACCTTGCACCGTGGATGTTGCACCCTGTAGATATCGATTATTCAGACGGCCATAACTTCTGGCTCGTTTAGAGTTACAGGAGCCATAACCTGTCAAAACGAAGGCCTCGATGAGTTCTACGGCTTTGACAGCTTTTAGCCGTCAACGGATAGATTAATGCCCAAAAAGGACAGCCCGAATCTCAATCGGGTCACGTAAGTTTTTTACCCTTCGTTTTTTCGACATGTGTATTTTTACGGTAAAACGGGATTACCGTGGCTGGTCTTCGATTTACCATTGCTGGAGAGTGGTTCACCATGGTACTGTTCCGTTTCAAATCAATGCACGAATTTCTAAAAGTCGTACGGCACTGTTTCGCCATTTTGGACGGATGTTGCACCTTGCACCGTGGATGTTGCAACGTGTAGATATCAATTATTCGAACGGCAATAACATCTAGCTCGTTTAGAGTTACGGGACCCATAACTTGTCAAAACGAAGGCCACGTTGAGTTCTACGGCTTTGACAGCTTTCAGCCGTCAACGGATAGATTAATGCCCAAAAAGGACAACCCCAATCTCAATCGGGTTTCGTAGGTTTTTTACCCTTCGTTTTTTCGACACGTGGATGTTTACGGTAAAACGGGATTACCGTGGCTGGTCTTCGATTTACCATCGCTGGAGAGTGGTGCACCATGGTACTGTTCCGTTTCAAATCCATGCATGTATTTCAAAAAATCGGACGGCACTGTTTCGCCATTTCGGACGGATGTTCCACCTTGCACCGTGGATGTTGCACCCTGTAGATATCGATTATTCGGACGGCCATAACTTATGGCTCGTTTAGAGTTACCGGAGCGATAACCCGTCTAAACAAAGGCCACGGTGAGTTCTACGGCTTTGACAGCTTTCAGCCATCAACTAATAGATTAATGCCCAAAAAGGACAACCCGAATCTCAATCAGGTCTCGTAAGTTTTTCACCCTTCGTTTTTTCGACACATGGAATTTTACGGTAAAACGGGATTACCGTGGCTGGTCTTCGATTTACCATTGCTGGAGCGTGGTGCACCATGGTACTGTTCCGTTTCAATTCCACGCACACATTTCTAAAAGTCGTACGGCACTGTTTCGCCATTTCGGACGGATGTTGCACCTTGCACCGTGGTTGTTGCACCCTATAGATAACGATTATTCGGACGGCCATAACTTCTGGCTCATTTAGAGTTACGGGAGCGATAACCAGTCAAAACGAAGACCACAGTGAGTTCTATGGCTTTGCCGCTTTCAGCCGTCAGTGGATAGATTAATGGCCAAAAAGGACAACCCGAAACTCAATCGGGTCTCGTAAGTTTTTTACCCTTCGTTTATTCGACACGTGGATTTTTACGGTAAAACGGGATTACCGTGGCTGGTCTTCGACTTACCATCGCTAGAGAGTAGTGCACCATGGTACTGTTCCGTTTCAAATCCATGCATGCATTTCTAAAAGTCATACGGCACTATTTCGCCATTTCGGACGGATGTTGCGCCTTGCACCGTGGATGTTGCACCCTATAGATAACGATTATTCGGACGGCCATAACTTATGGCTCGTTTAGAGTTGCGGGAGCGATAACCTATCTAAACGAAGACCACATTGAGTTCTACGACTTTGACAGCTTTCAGCCGTCAACGGATAGATTAATGCCCAAAAAGGACAACCCGAATCTCAATCGGGCCTCCTAAGTTTTTTACCATTCGTTTTTTCGACACGTGGATTTTTACGGTAGAACGGGATTACCGTGGCTCGACTTCGATTTACCATCGCTGGAGAGTGGTGTACCAGGGTAATGTTCCGTTTCAAATCCATGCACGCATTTCTAAAAGTCGTACGGCACTGTTTCGCCATTTCGGACGGATGTTGCACCTTGCATCGTGGATGTTGCACCCTGTAGATATCGATTATTCGGACGACCATAACTTCTGGCTCGTTTAGAGTTACGGGAGCCATAACCTGTCAAAACGAAGGCCACAGTGAGTTCTACGGCTTTGATAGCTTTTAGCCGTCAACAGACAGATTAATGCCCAAAAATGGCAGCCCGAATCTCAATCGGGTCACGTAAGTTTTTTACCCTTCGTTTTTTCGACACGTGTATTTTTATAGTAAAACGGGATTACCGTGGCTGGTCTTCGATTTACCATTGCTGAAGAGTGGTGCACCTTGGTACTGTTCCGTTTCAAATCCATGCACGCATTTCTAAAAGTCGTACGACACTGTTTTGCCATTTCGGACGAATGTTGCACCTTGCACCGTGGATGTTGCACCCTGTAGATATCAATTATTCGGACGGCCATAACTTATGGCTCATTTAGAGTTACCAGAGCGATAACCCGTCTAAATGAAGGCCACGGTGAGTTCTACGGCTTTGACTACTTTCAGCCATCAACGGGTAGATTAATGCCCAAAAAGGACAACCTGAATCTCAATCGGGTCTCGTAAGTTTTTTACCTTTCGTTTTTTCGACACGTGGATTTTTTCGGTAAAACGGGATTACCGTGGCCCGTCTTCATTTTACCATCGCTGGAAAGTGGTGTGCCATGGTAATGTTCCGTTTCAAATCCATGCACGCATTTCTAAAAGTCGTACGACACTGTTTCGCCATTTCGGACGGATGTTGCACCTTGCACCGTGGATGTTGCACCCTGTAGATATCGATTATTCGGACGGCCATAACTTCTGGCTCGTTTAGAGTTACGGGAGCGATAAACAGACAAAACGAAGGCCACGATGAGTTCTATGGCTTTACTGCTTTCAGCCATCAATGGATAGATTAATGCCCAAAAAGGACAACCCGAATCTCAACCGGGTCTCGTAAGTTTTTTACCCTTCGTTTTTTCGACACGTGGATTTTTACGGTAAAACGGGATTACCGTGGCTGGTCTTTGATTTATCATCACTAGAGAGTAGTGCACTATGGTACTGTTCCGTTTCAAATCCATGCATGCATTTCTAAAAGTCGTACGGCACTGTTTCGCCATTTCGGACGGATGTTGCGCCTTGCACCGTGGATGTTGCACCCTGTAGATATCGATTATTCGGACGGCCATAACTTCTGCCTCGTTTGGAGTTACAGGAGCGATAACCTGTCAAAATGAAGATCACGGTGAGTTCTACGGCTTTGACAGCTTTCAGCCGTCAACGAATAGATTAATGCCCAAAAAGGACAACCCGAATATCAATCGGGTCTCGTAAGTTTTTTACCCTTCGTTTTTTCGACACGTGGATTTTTACGGTAAAACGGGATTACCGTGGCTGGTCTTCAATTTACCATCGCTGGAGAGTGGTGTACCATGGTACTGTTCCGTTTCAAATCCATGCATGTATTTCTAAAATTCGGATGACACTGTTTCGCCATTTCGGACGGATGTTGCACCTTGCACCGAGAATGTTGCACACTATAGATATCGATTATTCGGAAGGCCATAACTTATGGCTCGTTTAGAGTTACGGGAGCGATAACCTGTCTAAACGAAGACCACGGTGAGTTCTACGGCTATGACAGCTTTCAGCCGTCAGCGGATAGATTAATGCCCAAAAAGGACAACCCGAAACTCAATTGGGTCTCGTAAGTTTTTTACCCTTCGTTTTTTCGACACGTGGATTTTTACGGTAAAACGGGATTACCGTGGCTGGTCTTCGATTTACCATCGCTGGAGAGTGGTGCACCATGGTACTCTTCCGTTTCAAATCCATGCATGCATTTCTAAAAGTCGTACGGCACTGTTTCGCCATTTCGGACGGACGCCTTGCACCGTGGATGTTGCACCCTGTAGATATCGATTATTCGGACGGCCATAACTTCTGGCTCGTTTAGAGTTACGGGAGCGATAACCTGTCAAAACGAAGGCCACGGTGAGTTCTACGGCTTTGATGGCTTTTAGCCGTCAACGGATAGATTAATGCCCAAAAAGGACAACCTGAATCTCAATCGGGTCTCGTAAGTTTTTTACCCTTCGTTTTTCCGACACGT
The DNA here is from genome assembly GCA_030765085.1 of Allium cepa. NCBI lineage: Eukaryota > Viridiplantae > Streptophyta > Magnoliopsida > Asparagales > Amaryllidaceae > Allium > Allium cepa. The sequence continues at coordinate 450,571,800 of CM060946.1, read as the reverse complement.
GGATTTTTACGGTAAAACGGGATTACTGTGGCTGGTCTTCGATTTACCATCGCTGGAGAGTGGTGTACCATGGTACTTTTCCATTTCAAATCCATGCATGTATTTCTAAAAGTCGGACGGCATTGTTTCACCATTTCGGACGGATGTTGCACCTTGCACCGTGGATGTTGCACCCTATAGATATCGATTATTCGGACGGCCATAACTTATGGCTCGTTTAGAGTTAAGGGAGCGATAACCTGTCTAAATGAAGGCCACGGTGAGTTCTACGGCTTTGACTACTTTCAGCCATCAACGGGTAGATTAATGCCCAAAAAGGACAACCTGAATCTCAATCGGGTCTCGTAAGTTTTTTACCTTTCGTTTTTTCGACACGTGGATTTTTTCGGTAAAACGGGATTACCGTGGCCCGTCTTCATTTTACCATCGCTGGAAAGTGGTGTGCCATGGTAATGTTCCGTTTCAAATCCATGCACGCATTTCTAAAAGTCGTACGACACTGTTTCGCCATTTCGGACGGATGTTGCACCTTGCACCGTGGATGTTGCACCCTGTAGATATCGATTATTCGGACGGCCATAACTTCTGGCTCGATTAGAGTTACGGGAGCCATAACCCTTCAAAACGAAGGCCACAGTAAGTTCTACGGCTTTGACATCTTTCAGCTGTCAACGGTTAGATTAATGTCTAAAAAGGAGAGCCCGAATCTCAATCGGGTCACGTAAGTTTTTTACCCTTCGTTTTTTCGACACGTGTATTTTTACGGTAAAACGGGATTACCGTGGCTGGCATTCGATTTACCATTGCTGGAAAGTGGTGCACCATGGTACTGTTCCGTTTCAAATCCGTGCACGCATTTCTAAAAGTCGTACGGCACTGTTTCTCCATTTCGGACGGATGTTGCACCTTGCGCCATGGATGTTGCACCGTGTAGATATCGATTATTCGGAAGGCCATAACTTCTGGCTCGTTTAGAGTTACAGGAGCGATAACCTGTCAAAACGAAGGCCACGGTGAGTTCTACGTCTTTGACAGCTTTCAGCCGTCAACGGATAGATTAATGCCCAAAAAGGACAACCCGAATCTCAATCGGGTCTCGTAAGTTTTTTACCCTTCGTTTTTTCGACACGTGGATTTTTACGGTAAAACGGGATTACCGTGGCCCGTCTTCGACTTTCCATCGCTGGAGAGTGGTGCACTATTGTACTATTCCATTTCAAATCCATGCACGCATTTCTGAAAGTCGGACGGCACTGTTTCGCCATTTCGGACGGATGTTGCACCTTGCACCGTGGATGTTGCACCCTATAGATATCGATTATTCGGACGGCCATAACTTATGGCTCGTTTAGAGTTACGGGAGCGATATCCCGTCTAAACGAAGGCCACGGTGAGTTCAACGGCTTTGACCGCTTTCAGCCGTCAACGGATAGATTAATGCCCAAAAAGGACAACCCGAATCTCAATCGGGTCTCGTAAGTTTTTTACCCTTCGTTTTTTCGACACGTGGATTTTTACGGTAAAACGGGATTACCGTGGCCCGTCTTCGATTTACCATCGCTGGAGAGTGGTGTACCATGGTAATGTTCCGTTTCAAAGCCATGCACGCATTTCTAAAATTCGTACGACACTGTTTCGCCATTTCGGACGGATGTTGCACCTTGTACCGTGGATGTTGCACCCTGTAGATATCAATTATTCGGACGGCCATAACTTCTGGCTCGTTTAGAGTTACGAGAGCCATAACCTGTGAAAACGAAGGCCACAGTAAGTTCTACGGCTTTGACAGCTTTTAGCCGTCAACGGATAGATTAATGCCCATAAAGGGCAGCCCGAATCTCAATCGGGTCACGTAAGTTTTTTACCCTTCGTTTTTTCGACACGTGTATTTTTACGGTAAAACGGGATTACCGTGGCTGGTCTTCGATTTACAATTGCAGGAGAGTGGTGCACCATGGTACTGTTCCGTTTCAAATCCATGCACGCATTTCTAAAATTCGTACGGCACTGTTTCGCCATTTCGGACGGATGTTGCACCTTGCACCGTGGATGTTGCACCGTGTAGATATCGATTATTCGGACGACCATAACTTCTAGCTCGTTTAGAGTTACGGGACCCATAACCTGTCAAAACGAAGGCCACGGTGAGTTCTACGGCTCTGACAGCTTTCAGCCATCAACGGATAGATTAATTCCCAAAAAGGACAACCCCAATCTCAATCAGGTCTCGCAAGTTTTTTATCCTTCGTTTTTTCGACATGTGGATTTTTACGTTAAAACGGGATTACCGTGGCTGGTCTTCGATTTACCATCGCTGGAGAGTGGCGCACCATAGTACTGTTCCGTTTGAAATCCATGCATGTATTTCTAAAAGTCGGACGGCACTGTTTCGCCATTTCGGACGGATGTTGCACCTTGCACCGTGGATGTTGCACCCTGTAGATATCGATTATTCGGGCGGCCATAACTTATGGCTCATTTAGAGTTACCGGAGCGATAACCCGTCTAAACGAAGGCCACGGTGAGTTCTACGGCTTTGACCGCTTTCAGCCGTCAACGGGTACATTAGTGCCCAAAAAGGACAACCCGAATCTCAATCGGGTCTCGTAAGTTTTTCACCCTTCGTTTTTTCGACACATGGATTTTTACGGTAAAACAGGATTACCCTGGCTAGTCTTCGATTTACCATTGCTGGAGAGTGGTGCACCATGGTACTGTTCCGTTTAAATCCATGCACGCATTTCTGAAAGTCGTACGGCACTGTTTCGCCATTTCGGACGGATGTTGCACCTTGCACCGTGGATGTTACACCCTGTAGATAACGATTATTCGGACGGCCATAACTTCTGGCTCGTTTAGAGTTACGGGAGCGATAACCAGTCAAAACGAAGGACACGGTGAGTTCTTTGGCTTTGACCGCTTTCAGCCATCAACGGATAGATTAATGCCCAAAAAGTACAACCCGAAACTCAATCGGGTCTCGTAAATTTTTTACCCTTCGTTTTTTCGACACGTGGATTTTTACGGTAAAACGGGATTACCGTGGCTCGTCTTCGATTTACCATCGCTGGAGAGTGGTGTACCATGGTAATGTTCCGTTTCAAATCCATGCACGCATTTCTAAAAGTCGTACGACACTGTTTCGCCATTTCGGACAGATGTTGCACCTTGCACCGTGGATGTTGCACCCTGTAGATATCGATTATTCGGACGGCCATAACTTCTGGCTCGTTTAGAGTTACAGGAGCCAGAACCTGTCAAAACGAAGGCCTCGATGAGTTCTACGGCTTTGACAGCTTTTAGCCGTCAACGGATAGATTAATGCCCAAAAAGGACAGCCCGAATCTCAATCGGGTCACGTAAGTTTTTTACCCTTCGTTTTTTCGACATGTGTATTTTTACGGTAATACGGGATTACCGTGGCTGGTCTTCGATTTACCATTGCTGGAGAGTGGTGCACCATGGTACTGTTCCGTTTCAAATCAATGCACGCATTTCTAAAAGTCGTACGGCACTGTTTCGCCATTTCGGACGGATGTTGCACCTTGCACCGTGGATGTTGCGACGTGTAGATATCGATTATTCGAACGGCCAGAACTTCTAGCTCGTTTAGAGTTACGGGACCCATAACTTGTCAAAACGAAGGCCACGTTGAGTTCTACGGCTTTGATAGCTTTCAGCCGTCAACGGATAGATTAATGCCCAAAAAGGACAACCCCAATCTCAATCGGGTCTCGTAAGTTTTTTACCCTTCGTTTTTTCGACACGTGGATTTTTACGGTAAAACGGGATTACCGTGGCTGGTCTTCGATTTACCATCGCTGGAGAGTGGTGCACCATGGTACTGTTCCGTTTCAAATCCATGCATGTATTTGTAAAAGTCGGACGGCACTGTTTCGCCATTTCGGACGGATGTTGCACCTTGCACCGTGGATGTTGCACCCTGTAGATATCGATTATTCGGACGGCCATAACTTATGGCTCGTTTAGAGTTACCAGAGCGATAACCCGTCTAAACAAAGGCCACGGTTAGTTCTACGGCTTTGACAGCTTTCAGCCGTCAACTAATAGATTAATGCCCAAAAAGGACAACCCGAATCTCAATCAGGTCTCGTAAGTTTTTCACCCTTCGTTTTTTCGACACATGGAATTTTACGGTAAAACGGGATTACCGTGGCTGGTCTTTGATTTACCATTGCTGGAGAGTGGTGCACCATGGTACTGTTCCGTTTCAATTCCACGCACGTATTTCTAAAAGTCGTACGGCACTGTTTCGCCATTTCGGACGGATGTTGCACCTTGCACCGTGGTTGTTGCACCCTATAGATAACGATTATTCGGACGGCCATAACTTCTGGCTCATTTAGAGTTACGGGAGCGATAACCAGTCAAAACGAAGGCCACAGTGAGTTCTATGGCTTTGCCGCTTTCAGCCGTCAGTGGATAGATTAATGGCCAAAAAGGACAACCCGAAACTCAATCGGGTCTCGTAAGTTTTTTACCCTTCGTTTTTTCGACACGTGGATTTTTACGGTAAAACGGGATTACCATGGCTGGTCTTCCACTTACCATCGCTAGAGAGTAGTGCACCATGGTACTGTTCCGTTTCAAATCCATGCATGCATTTCTAAAAGTCATACAACACTATTTCGCCATTTCGGACGGATGTTGCGCCTTGCACCGTGGATGTTGCACCCTATAGATAACGATTATTCGGACGACCATAACTTATGGCTCGTTTAGAGTTACGGGAGCGATAACCTATCTAAACGAAGACCACATTGAGTTCTACGGCTTTGACAGCTTTCAGCCGTCAACGGATAGATTAATGCCCAAAAAGGACAACCCGAATCTCAATCGGGCCTCCTAAGTTTTTTACCATTCGTTTTTTCGACACGTGGATTTTTACGGTAGAACGGGATTACCGTGGCTCGACTTCGATTTACCATCGCTGGAGAGTGGTGTACCAGGGTAATGTTCCGTTTCAAATCCATGCACGCATTTCTAAAAGTCGTACGGCACTGTTTCGCCATTTCGGACGGATGTTGCACCTTGCATCGTGGATGTTGCACCCTGTAGATATCGATTATTCGGACGACCATAACTTCTGGCTCGTTTAGAGTTACGGGAGCCATAACCTGTCAAAACGAAGGCCACAGTGAGTTCTACGGCTTTGACAGCTTTTAGCCGTCAACAGATAGATTAATGCCCAAAAATGGCAGCCCGAATCTCAATCGGGTCACGTAAGTTTTTTACCCTTCGTTTTTTCGACACGTGTATTTTTACAGTAAAACGGGATTACCGTGGCTGGTCTTCGATTTACCATTGCTGAAGAGTGGTGCACCTTGGTACTGTTCCGTTTCAAATCCATGCACGCATTTCTAAAAGTCGTACGACACTGTTTTGCCATTTCGGACGAATGTTGCACCTTGCGCCGTGGATGTTGCACCCTGTAGATATCAATTATTCGGATGGCCATAACTTATGGCTCATTTAGAGTTACCAGAGCGATAACCTGTCTAAACGAAGGCCACGGTGAGTTCTACGGCTTTGACAGCTTTCAGCCGTCAATGGATAGATTAATGACCAAAAAGGACAACCCGAATCTCAATCGGGTCTCGTAAGTTTTTTACCCTTCGTTTTTTCGATACGTGGATTTTTACGGTAAAACGGGATTACCGTGGCTCGTCTTCGATTTACCATCGCTGGAGAGTGGTGCACCATGGTACTATTCCGTTTCAAATCCATGCACGCATTTCTAAAAGTTGTACGGCACTGTTCCGCCATTTCGGACGGATGTTGCACCTTGCACCGTGGATGTTGCACCCTGTAGATATCGATTATTCGGGCGGCCATAACTTCTGGCTCGTTTAGAGTTACGGGAGCGATAAACAGACAAAACGAAGGCCATGATGAGTTCTATGGCTTTACCGCTTTCAGCCATCAATGGATAGATTAATGCCCAAAAAGGACAACCCGAATCTCAACCGGGTCTCGTAAGTTTTTTACCCTTCGTTTTTTCGACACGTGGATTTTTACGATAAAACGGGATTACCGTGGCTGGTCTTCGATTTATCATCGCTAGAGAGTAGTGCACTATGGTACTGTTCCGTTTCAAATCCATGCATGCATTTCTAAAAGTCGTACGGCACTGTTTCGCCATTTCGGACGGATGTTGCGCCTTGCACCGTGGATGTTGCACCCTGTAGATATCGATTATTCGGACGACCATAACTTCTGCCTCGTTTGGAGTTACAGGAGCGATAACCTGTCAAAATGAAGATCACGGTGAGTTCTACGGCTTTGACAGCTTTCAGCCGTCAACGAACAGATTAATGCCCAAAAAGGACAACCCGAATATCAATCGGGTCTCGTAAGTTTTTTACCCTTCGTTTTTTCGACACGTGGATTTTTACGGTAAAACGGGATTACCATGGCTGGTCTTCAATTTACCATCGCTGGAGAGTGGTGTACCATGGTACTGTTCCGTTTCAAATCCATGCATGTATTTCTAAAATTCGGATGACACTGTTTCGCCATTTCGGACGGATGTTGCACCTTGCACCGAGAATGTTGCACACTATAGATATCGATTATTCGGAAGGCCATAACTTATGTCTCGTTTAGAGTTACGGGAGCGATAACCTGTCTAAACGAAGACCACGGTGAGTTCTACGGCTATGACAGCTTTCAGCCGTCAGCGGATAGATTAATGCCCAAAAAGGACAACCCGAAACTCAATTGGGTCTCGTAAGTTTTTTACCCTTCGTTTTTTCGACACGTGGATTTTTACGGTAAAACGGGATTACCGTGGCTGGTCTTCGATTTACCATCGCTGTAGAGTGGTGCACCATGGTACTCTTCCGTTTCAAATCCATGCATGCATTTCTAAAAGTCGTACGGCACTGTTTCGCCATTTCGGACGGATGTTGCGCCTTGCACCGTGGATGTTGCACCCTGTAGATATCGATTATTCGGACGGCCATAACTTCTGGCTCGTTTAGAGTTACGGGAGCGATAACCTGTCAAAACGAAGGCCACGGTGAGTTCTACGGCTTTGACGGCTTTTAGCCGTCAACGGATAGATTAATGCCCAAAAAGGACAACCTGAATCTCAATCGGGTCTCGTAAGTTTTTTACCCTTCGTTTTTCCGACACGTGGATTTTTATGGTAAAACGGGATTACTGTGGCTGGTCTTCGATTTACCATCGCTGGAGAGTGGTGTACCATGGTACTTTTCCATTTCAAATCCATGCATGTATTTCTAAAAGTCGGACGGCATTGTTTCGCCATTTCGGACGGATGTTGCACCTTGCACCGTGGATGTTGCACCCTATAGATATCGATTATTCGGACGGCCATAACTTATGGCTCGTTTAGAGTTACGGGAGCGATAACCCGTCTAAATGAAGGCCACGGTGAGTTCTACGGCTTTGACTACTTTCAGCCATCAACGGGTAGATTAATGCCCAAAAAGGACAACCTGAATCTCAATCGGGTCTCGTAAGTTTTTTACCTTTCGTTTTTTCGACACGTGGATTTTTTCGGTAAAACGGGATTACCGTGGCCCGTCTTCATTTTACCATCGCTGGAAAGTGGTGTGCCATGGTAATGTTCCGTTTCAAATCCATGCACGCATTTCTAAAAGTCGTACGACACTGTTTCGCCATTTCGGACGGATGTTGCACCTTGCACCGTGGATGTTGCACCCTGTAGATATCGATTATTCGGACGGCCATAACTTCTGGCTCGATTAGAGTTACAGGAGCCATAACCCTTCAAAACGAAGGCCACAGTAAGTTCTACGGCTTTGACATCTTTCAGCTGTCAACGGTTAGATTAATGTCTAAAAAGGAGAGCCCGAATCTCAATCGGGTCACGTAAGTTTTTTACCCTTCGTTTTTTCGACACGTGTATTTTTACGGTAAAATGGGATTACCGTGGCTGGCATTCGATTTACCATTGCTGGAAAGTGGTGCACCATGGTACTGTTCCGTTTCAAATCCGTGCACGCATTTCTAAAAGTCGTACGGCACTGTTTCTCCATTTCGGACGGATGTTGCACCTTGCGCCATGGATGTTGCACCGTGTAGATATCGATTATTCGGAAGGCCATAACTTCTGGCGCGTTTAGAGTTACAGGAGCGATAACCTGTCAAAACGAAGGCCACGGTGAGTTCTACGTCTTTGACAGCTTTCAGCCGTCAACGGATAGATTAATGCCCAAAAAGGACAACCCGAATCTCAATCGGGTCTCGTAAGTTTTTTACCCTTCGTTTTTTCGACACGTGGATTTTTACGGTAAAACGGGATTACCGTGGCCCGTCTTCGACTTTCCATCGCTGGAGAGTGGTGCACTATTGTACTATTCCATTTCAAATCCATGCACGCATTTCTGAAAGTCGGACGGCACTGTTTCGCCATTTCGGACGGATGTTGCACCTTGCACCGTGGATGTTGCACCCTATAGATATCGATTATTCGGACGGCCATAACTTATGGCTCGTTTAGAGTTACGGGAGCGATATCCCGTCTAAACGAAGGCCACGGTGAGTTCAACGGCTTTGACCGCTTTCAGCCGTCAACGGATAGATTAATGCCCAAAAAGGACAACCCGAATCTCAATCGGGTCTCGTAAGTTTTTTACCCTTCGTTTTTTCGACACGTGGATTTTTACGGTAAAACGGGATTACCGTGGCCCGTCTTCGATTTACCATCGCTGGAGAGTGGTGTACCATGGTAATGTTCCGTTTCAAAGCCATGCACGCATTTCTAAAATTCGTACGACACTGTTTCGCCATTTCGGACGGATGTTGCACCTTGTACCGTGGATGTTGCACCCTGTAGATATCAATTATTCGGACGGCCATAACTTCTGGCTCGTTTAGAGTTACGAGAGCCATAACCTGTGAAAACGAAGGCCACGGTAAGTTCTACGGCTTTGACAGCTTTTAGCCGTCAACGGATAGGTTAATGCCCATAAAGGGCAGCCCGAATCTCGATCGGGTCACGTAAGTTTTTTACCCTTCGTTTTTTCGACACGTGTATTTTTACGGTAAAACGGGATTACCGTGGCTGGTCTTCGATTTACAATTGCAGGAGAGTGGTGCACCATGGTACTGTTCCGTTTCAAATCCATGCACGCATTTCTAAAATTCGTACGGCACTGTTTCGCCATTTCGGACGGATGTTGCACCTTGCACCGTGGATGTTGCACCGTCTAGATATCGATTATTCGGACGACCATAACTTCTAGCTCGTTTAGAGTTACGGGACCCATAACCTGTCAAAACGAAGGCCACGGTGAGTTCTACGGCTTTGACAGCTTTCAGCCATCAACGGATAGATTAATTCCCAAAAAGGACAACCCCAATCTCAACCAGGTCTCGCAAGTTCTTTATCCTTCATTTTTTCGACATGTGGATTTTTACGTTAAAACGGGATTACCGTGGCTGGTCTTCGATTTACCATCGCTGGAGAGTGGCGCACCATAGTACTGTTCCGTTTGAAATCCATGCATGTATTTCTAAAAGTCGGACAGCACTGTTTCGCCATTTCGGACGGATGTTGCACCTTGCACCGTGGATGTTGCACCCTGTAGATATCGATTATTCGGGCGGCCATAACTTATGGCTCATTTAGAGTTACCGGAGCGATAACCCGTCTAAACGAAGGCCACGGTGAGTTCTACGGCTTTGACCGCTTTTAGCCGTCAACGGGTACATTAGTGCCCAAAAAGGACAACCCGAATCTCAATCGGGTCTCGTAAGTTTTTCACCCTTCGTTTTTTCGACACATGGATTTTTACGGTAAAACAGGATTACCCTGGCTAGTCTTCGATTTACCATTGCTGGAGAGTGGTGCACCATGGTACTGTTCCGTTTAAATCCATGCACGCATTTCTGAAAGTCGTACGGCACTGTTTCGCCATTTCGGACGGATGTTGCACCTTGCACCGTGGATGTTACACCCTGTAGATAACGATTATTCGGACGGCCATAACTTCTGGCTCGTTTAGAGTTACGGGAGCGATAACCAGTCAAAACGAAGGACACGGTGAGTTCTATGGCTTTGACCGCTTTCAGCCATCAACGGATAGATTAATGCCCAAAAGTACAACCCGAAACTCAATCGGGTCTCGTAAGTTTTTTACCCTTCGTTTTTTCGACACGTGGATTTTTACGGTAAAACGGGATTACCGTGGCTCGTCTTCGATTTACCATCGCTGGAGAGTGGTGTACCATGGTAATGTTCCATTTCAAATCCATGCACGCATTTCTAAAAGTCGTACGGCACTGTTTCGCCATTTCGGACGGATGTTGCACCTTGCACCGTGGATGTTGCACCCTGTAGATATCGATTATTCGGACGGCCATAACTTCTGGCTCATTTAGAGTTACAGGAGCCATAACCTGTCAAAACGAAGGCCTCGATGAGTTCTACGGCTTTGACAGCTTTTAACCGTCAACGGATAGATTAATGCCCAAAAAGGACAGCCCGAATCTCAATCGGGTCACGTAAGTTTTTTACCCTTCGTTTTTTCGACATGTGTATTTTTACGGTAAAACGGGATTACCGTGGCTGGTCTTCGATTTACCATTGCTGGAGAGTGGTGCACCATGGTACTGTTCCGTTTCAAATCAATGCACGCATTTCTAAAAGTCGTACGGCACTGTTTCGCCATTTCGGACGGATGTTGCACCTTGCACCGTGGATGTTGCAACGTGTAGATATCGATTATTCGAACGGCCAGAACTTCTAGCTCGTTTAGAGTTACGGGACCCATAACTTGTCAAAACGAAGGCCACGTTGAGTTCTACGGCTTTGACAGCTTTCAGCCGTCAACGGATAGATTAATGCCCAAAAAGGACAACCCCAATCTCAATCGGGTCTCGTAAGTTTTTTACCCTTCGTTTTTTCGACACGTGGATTTTTACGGTAAAACGGGATTACCGTGGCTGGTCTTCGATTTACCATCGCTGGAGAGTGGTGCACCATGGTACTGTTCCGTTTCAAATCCATGCATGTATTTGTAAAAGTCGGACGGCACTGTTTCGCCATTTCGGACGGACGTTGCACCTTGCACCGTGGATGTTGCACCCTGTAGATATCGATTATTCGGACGGCCATAACTTATGGCTCGTTTAGAGTTACCGGAGCGATAACCCGTCTAAACAAAGGCCACGGTGAGTTCTACGGCTTTGACAGCTTTCAGCCGTCAACTAATAGATTAATGCCCAAAAAGGACAACCCGAATCTCAATCAGGTCTCGTAAGTTTTTCATCCTTCGTTTTTTCGACACATGGAATTTTACGGTAAAACGGGATTACCGTGGCTGGTCTTCGATTTACCATTGCTGGAGAGTGGTGCACCATGGTACTGTTCCGTTTCAATTCCACGCACGCATTTCTAAAAGTCGTACGGCACTGTTTCGCCATTTCGGACGGATGTTGCACCTTGCACCGTGGTTGTTGCACCCTATAGATAACGATTATTCGGACGGCCATAACTTCTGGCTCATTTAGAGTTACGGGTGCGATAACCAGTCAAAACGAAGGCCACAGTGAGTTCTATGGCTTTGCCGCTTTCAGCCGTCAGTGGATAGATTAATGGCCAAAAAGGACAACCCGAAACTCAATCGGGTCTCGTAAGTTTTTTACCCTTCGTTTTTTCGACACGTGGATTTTTACGGTAAAACGGGATTACCGTGGCTGGTCTTCGACATACCATCGCTAGAGAGTAGTGCACCATGGTACTGTTCGGTTTCAAATCCATGCATGCATTTCTAAAAGTCATACGGCACTATTTCACCATTTCGGACGGATGTTGCGCCTTGCACCGTGGATGTTGCACCCTATAGATAACGATTATTCGGACGGCCATAACTTATGGCTCGTTTAGAGTTACGGGAGCGATAACCTATCTAAACGAAGGCCACGTTGAGTTCTTCGGCTTTGACAGCTTTCAGCCGTCAACGGATAGATTAATGCCCAAAAAGGACAACCCGAATCTCAATCGGGCCTCGTAAGTTTTTTACCATTCGTTTTTTCGACACGTGGATTTTTACGGTAGAACGGGATTACCGTGGTTCCACTTCGATTTACCATCGCTGGAGAGTGGTGTACCAGGGTAATGTTCCGTTTCAAATCCATGCACGCATTTCTAAAAGTCGTACGGCACTGTTTCGCCATTTCGGACGGATGTTGCACCTTGCACCGTGGATGTTGCACCCTGTAGATAACGATTATTCGGACTGCCATAACTTCTGGCTCGTTTAGATTTACGGGAGCGATAACCAGTCATAACGAAGGCCACGGTGAGTTCTACGGCTTTGACCGCTTTTAGCCGTCAACGGATAGATAAATGCCCAAAAAGGACAACCCGAAACTCAATCGGGTCTCGTAAGTTTTTTCCCTTCGTTTTTTCGACACGTGTATTTTTACAGTAAAACGGGATTACCGTGGCTGGTCTTCGATTTACCATTGCTGAAGAGTGGTGCACCTTGGTACTGTTCCGTTTCAAATCCATGCACGCATTTCTAAAAGTCGTACGGCACTGTTTTGCCATTTCGGACGGATGTTGCACCTTGCACCGTGAATGTTGCACCGTGTAGATATCGATTATTCGGACGGCAATAACTTCTGGCTCGTTTAGAGTTACGGGACCCATAACCTCTCAAAACGAAGGCCACGGTGAGCTCTACGGCTTTGACAGCATTCATCCGTCAATGGATAGATTAATGCCCAAAAAGAACAACCCCAATCTCAATCGGGTCTCGTAAGTTTTTTATCCTTCGTTTTTTCGACACGTGGATTTTTACGGTAAAACGGGATTACCGTGGCTGGTCTTCGATTTACCATCACTGGAGAGTGGTGCACCATTGTACTGTTCCGTTTCAAATCCATGCATGTATTTCTAAAAGTCGGACGACACTGTTTCGCCATTTCGGACGGATGTTGCACCTTGCACCGTGGATGTTTCGGACGGCTATAACTTATGGCTCGTTTAGAGTTACCGGAGCGATTACTCGTCTAAACGAAGGCCACAGTGAGTTCTACGGGTTTGACAGGTTTCAGCCGTCAACGGATAGATTAATGCCCAAAAAGGACAACCGGAATCTCAATCGGGTCTCGTAAGTTTTTCAACCTTCGTTTTTTCGACACATGGATTTTTACGGTAAAACGAGACTACCGTGGCTGGTCTTCGATTTACCATTGTTGGAGAGTGGTGCACCATGGTACTGTTCCGTTTCAAATCCATGCACGCATTTCTAAAAGTCGTACGACACTGTTTCGCCATTTCGGACTGATGTTTTACCTTGCACCGTGGATGTTGCACCTAGTAGATAACGATTATTCGGACGGCCATAACTTTTGGCTCGTTTAGATTTACAGGAGCGATAACCAGTCAAAACGAAGGCCACGGTGAGTTCTACGGCTTTGACAGCTTTTAGCCGTCAACGGATAGATTAATGCCCAAAAAGGACAGCCCGAATCTCAATCGGGTCACGTAAGTTTTTTTCCCTTCGTTTTTTCGATACGTGTATTTTTACGGTAAAACGGGATTACCGTGGCTGGTCTTCGATTTACCATAGCTGGAGAGTGGTGCACCATGGTACTGTTCCATTTCAAATCCATGCACGCATTTCTAAAAGTCGTACGACACTGTTTCGCCATTTCAGACGGATGTTGCACCTTGCACCGTGGATGTTGCACCCTGTAGATATCAATTATTCGGACGGCCATAACTTCTGGCTCGTTTAGAGTTACGGGAGCCATAACCTGTCACAATGAAGGCCACAGTGAGTTCTACGGCTTTGACAGCTTTTAGCCGTCAACGGATAGATTAATGCCCAAAAAGGACAGCCCGAATCTCAATCGGGTCACGTAAGTTTTTTACCCTTCGTTTTTTCGACACGTGTATTTTTACAGTAAAACGGGATTACCGTGGCTGATCTTCGATTTACCATTGCTGAAGGGTGGTGCACCATGGTACTGTTCCGTTTCAAATCCATGCACGCATTTCTAAAAGTCGTACGGCACTGTTTCGCCATTTCGGACGGATGTTGCACCTTGCACCGTGGATGTTGCACCGTGTAGATATCGATTATTCGGACGTCCATAACTTCTGGCTCATTTAGAGTAACGGGACCCATAACCTGTCAAAACGAAGGCCACGGTGAGTTCTACGGCTTTGACAGTTTTCAGCCGTCAACGGATAGATTAATGCCCAAAAAGGACAACCCCAATCTCAATCGGTTCTCGCAAGTTTTTTATCCTTCGTTTTTTCGACACGTGGATTTTTACGGTAAAACGGGATTTCCGTGGCTGGTCTTTGATTTACCATTGCTGGAGAGTGGTGCACTATAGTACTATTCCATTTCAAATCCATGCATGTATTTCTAAAAGTCGGACGGCACTGTTTCACCATTTCGGACGGATGTTGCACCTTGCACCGTGGATGTTGCACCCTCTAGATATCGATTATTCGGACGGGCATAACTTATGGCTCGTTTAGAGTTACCAGAGCGTTAACACGTCTAAACGAAGGCCACAGTGAGTTCTACGGCTTTTACAGCTTTCAGCCGTCAACGGATAGATTAATGCCCAAAAAGGACAACCCGAATCTCAATCGGGCCTCGTAAGTTTTTCAACCTTCGTTTTTTCGACACATGGATTTTTACGGTAAAACGGGATTACCGTGGCTGGTCTTCGATTTACCATTGCTGGAGAGTGGTGCACCATGGTACTGTTCCATTTCAAATCCATGCCGCATTTCGAAAAGTCGTACGGCACTGTTTCGCCATTTCGGACTGATGTTGCACCTTGCACCGTGGATGTTGCACCCAGTAGATAACGATTATTCGGACGGCCATAACTTCTGGCTCGTTTAGAGTTACGGGAGCGATAACCAGTCGAAACGAAGGCCACGGTGAGTTCTATGGCTTTGACCGCTTTCAGCCGTCAACGGATAGATTAATGCCCAAAAAGGACAACCCGAAACTCAACCGGGTCTCGTAAGTTTTTTACCCTTCGTTTTTCCGACACGTGGATTTTTACGGTAAAACGGGATTACCGTGGCTGGTCTTCGATTTACCATCGCTGGAGAGTGGTGCACCATGGTACTGTTCCGTTTCAAATTCATGCATGCATTTTAAAAGTCGTACGACACTGTTTCGCCATTTCGGACGGATGTTGCGCCTTGCACCGTGGATGTTGCACCCTGTAGATATCGATTATTCGGACGGCCATAACTTCTGGCTTGTTTAGAGTTACAGGAGCCATAACCTGTCAAAACGAAGGCCACGGTGAGTTCTACGGCTTTGACAGCTTTCAGCCGTCAACGGATAGATTAATGCCCAAAAAGGACAACCCGAATCTCAATCGGGTCTCGTAAGTATTTTACCCTTCGTTTTTTCGACACGTGGATTTTTACGGTAAAACGGGATTACCGTGGCTGGTCTTCGATTTACCATCGCTGGAGAGTGGTGTACCATGGTACTGTTCCGTTTCAAATCCATGCATGTATTTCTAAAAGTCGGACGGCACTATTTCGCCATTTCGGACGGATGTTGCCCCTTGCACCGTGGATGTTGCACCCTATAGATATCGATTATTCGGACGGCCATAACTTATGGCTCGTTTAGAGTTACGGGAGCGATAACCTATCTAAAGGAAGGCCGCGGTGATTTCTACGGCTTTGACAACTTTCAGCCGTCAACGGATAGATTAATGCCCAAAAAGGACAACCCGAATCTCAATCGGGTCTCGTAAGTTTTTTACCCTTCGTTTTTTCGACACGTGGATTTTTACGGTAAAACGGGATTACCGTGGCTCGTCTTCGATTTACCATCACTGGAGAGTGGTGTACCATGGTAATGTTCCGTTTCAAATCCATGCACGCATTTCTAAAAGTCGTACGGCACTGTTTCGCCATTCGGACGGATGTTGCACCTTGCACCGTGGATGTTGCACCTTGTAGATATCGATTATTCGGACGGCCATAACTTCTGGCTCGTTTAGAGTTACGGGAGCCATAACCAGTCAAAACGAAGGCCACAGTGAGTTTTATGGGTTTGATAGCTTTCAGCCGTCAATGGATAGATTAATGCCCAAAAAGTACAGCCCGAATCTCAATCGGGTCTCGTAAGTTTTTTACCCTTCGTTTTTTCGACACGTGGATTTTTACGGTAAAACGGGATTACCGTGGTTCGTCTTCGATTTACCATCGCTGGAGAGTGGTGTACCATGGTAATGTTCCGTTTCAAATCCTTGCACGCATTTCTAAAAGTCGTACGGCACTGTTTCGCCATTTCGGACGGATGTTGCACCTTGCACCGTGGATGTTGCACCCTATAGATATCGATTATTCGGACGACCATAATTTCAGGCTTGTTTATAGTTACGGGAGCGATAACCTGTCAAAATGAAGGCCACGATGAGTTCTACGGCTTTGACAGCTTTCAACCGTCAAAGGATGGATTAATGCCCAAAAAGGACAACCCCAATCTCAATCGGGTCTCGTAAGTTTTTTACCCTTCGTTTTTTCGACACGTGTATTTTTACTGTAAAACGGGATTACCCTGGCTCGTCTTCGATTTACCATCACTGGAGAGTGGGGCACCATGGTACTGATCCGTTTCAAATCCATGCACGGATTTCTAAAAGTCGTACGGTGCTGTTCCGCGATTTCGGACGGATGTTGCACCTTGCACCGTGGATGTTGCACCCTGTAGATATCGATTATTCGGACGGCCATAACTTCTCGCTCGTTTAGAGTTACGGGAGCCATAACCTGTCAAAACGAAGGCCACGGTGAGTTCCACGGCTTTGACAGCTTTCAGCCGTCAATGGATAGATTAATGACCAAAAAGGACAACCCGAATCTCAATCGGGTCTCGTAAGTTTTTTACCCTTCGTTTTTTCGACACGTGGATTTTTACGGTAAAACGGGGTTACCGTGGCTGATCTTCGATTTACCATCACTGGAGAGTGGTGCACCATGGTACTGTTCCGTTTCAAATCCATGCATGTATTTTTAAAAGTCGGGCGGCATTGTTTCGCCATTTCGGACGGATGTTGCACCTTGCACCGTGGATGTTGCACCCTATAGATATCGATTATTCGAACGGCCATAATTTATGGCGCGTTTGGAGTAACGGCAGCGATAAACTGTCTAAACGAAGGCCACGGTGAGTTCTACGGCTTTGACAGCTTTCAGCCATCAACAGACAGATTAATGCCCAAAAAGGACAACCCGAATCTCAATCGGGTCTCGTAAGTTTTTTACCCTTCGTTTTTTCGACACGTGGATTTTTACGGTAAAACGGGATTACCGTGGCTCGTCTTCGATTTACCATCGCTGGAGAGTGCTGTACCATGGTAATGTTCCGTTTCAAATCCATGCACGCATTTCTAAAAGTCGTACGGCGCTGTTTCGCCATTTCGGACGGATGTTGCACCTTGCACCGTGGATGTTGCACCCTGTAGATATCGATTATTTGGACGGCCATAACTTCCGGCTCATTTGGAGTTACGGGAGCCATAACCTGTCAAAACGAAGGCCAAAGTTAGTTCTACGGCTTTGACCGCTTTTAGCCGTCAACGGATAGATTAATGCCCAAAAAGGACAGCCCGAATCTCAATCGGGTCACGTAAGTTTTTTTCCCTTCGTTTTTTCGACACGTGTATTTTTACGGTAAAACGGGATTACCGTGGCTGGTCTTCGATTTACCATAGCTGGAGAGTGGTGCACCATGGTACTGTTCCGTTTCAAATCCATGCACGCATTTCTAATCCATGCACGTTGTTTGCGCCAAAATTGGTCACAAACACCCAATACCGTGAAAGCACCAGTGTATGAATATAAATTAGTGATATTCAAACACAAATAACAAATCTTAGCAAATAATAGACAACAATCCAAAAGTAAAGAACAGAAACACAGGTTTTATAGTGGTTCGGCTATCTCCGGCCTACGTCCACTCCAAATTTTTTTTTCTTTTTATTAATTATCCTTCAAGGTTACAAGTGATTTCAACAGTTGTAATGACCAAATCTGAAGAAAATAGCAGTAATGAAGCTATGGAATGATTCTAGCAGCATCCGGGCATGCCTCTTCTCTCCAAATCTTCCGACCCCTTTTCTGAATGACCAGGGGCTCTATTTATAGGTGTGGAAGGCCGAAATCCCGCCTAAAACCTGGGGAGACTGCTTGGCACGTGAGGGGGGCCCACAGGCCCGTGTTCTCGGAATCCGTGCCCAGTTTGGTATCGATTCGAAGTGACGTTCGAATCGATCAAGAATCCATCCAATTGAGCTGAAATTTGGTGTGAACATTCTTCAACATGTATGTAAGCTCCTGTAAAAATTTCATTGCATTTAGATCAACGGTTTGGAAGATATGATCGATCCAAGTTCAAGAATCCGTGCGTCCTGAATGGTTCGAACCCATGCTTCGAAACCATCTACTTCGAAACCATCCTCTTCGAATCCATAGGGCCGACTCCTTCGAATCCATACCCTTCGAACCCATGCTGTTCGAATCCATGCTTTCTGAAGCCGCCTCCTTCGAGTCCATATCCTACGAGTCCATCCTCTTCGAATCCATCCCTTTTGAATCCTCGTCCTTCGAATCCATGTCCCTTGCTTCGTATCCATCATCTTCGAATCCATGTCCTCTTCGAACCCATCTCCTTCTTCGAATCCATGTCCACTTCGAATCCATCTCCTTCTTCGAATCCATGTCTACTTCGACTCCATCTCCTTCTTCGAATCCATGTCTACTTCGACTCCATCTCCTTCTTCGAATCCATGTCCGCTTCGACTCCATCTCCTTCTTCGAATCCATGTCCACTTCGAATCCATCTCCTTCTTCGAGTCCATCTTCATCTTCGAATCCATGTATACTTCGAATCCATTACCTTCTTCGAGTCCATCTTCATCTTCGAATCCATGATCTTTGAATCCATACCTATCGTTCGAATCTACCATCTTCGAGTCCATGTCCATCGTTCGAATGCATGTCCATTGCATTGAAGCTACTCCTTTCGAACCCATCTAGTACCCATCGATTCGAAGCGTCATCGATGCGAACCTCATGGGTTTGAATCCTGATGGGTTCGAACCTGATCGGTTCGAACCGAGCGTCACTTTATCCCCTTTTTGATGGATTCGAACTACGTACTATTCCTACCTTGAATCCATCATATTTCCTTCATACGAACTCCGATTAACCTGAAATTTGAAACATAGCCTTTCATAGTCCTTATCATCATTTCCAATCAATTTCGTCCCGATCGGAGTTCAACAAAATTTTGACGGTATCCATTGTAGCCTTATCTCCAGTCCTGATATCCATAATTCCTTGCCAATTTGTTGATATTCCAGTTTTGACCAAAAAATGGGATAACATTTTGCCCCTCAAAACATGCCTTGTGATAACAATGCGTGTTTTGAATAATTACGAATCCAATATCCGAAGTCCACAGCCATATTGCCAGAGTATATCGTCCTTGACTGCTTCGAGTCGATGTCCAATTCCATATCCAATAGCCAAAGCCTTAGCCAATTCCGTATCCATTCGAACTCGACAACCAAGTTCCAATCCATCCTTATCCAATAGCCAATAACCGGAGCCAGGACCTCTCCGGGTCGATATCCAAATCCATAACCTCTCTGGGTTCCTGTCAAGCGTGATCCACATCCGACGACCGTGGTCCAGTGTCCCTGGACGTTGAGTTAACCTCTCCGGGTTCTTGCCAAGCGCAATCCATACTTGACGACCTTGGTCCAGTGTCCCTGGACGTTGAGCCAACCTCTCCGGGTTCTTGCCAAGCGCAATCCATACTTGACGACCTTGGTCCAGTGTCCCTGGACATTGTAAAATGCCATGGCTTAAGTCCTAAGCCGAATCCTGATCTCTCCGGATCCTTGCCGAGCATAGTCCATACTCGACGACCTGAAAATAATAAATGATAATAGAGGGCCTAAGTCCTAGGCCGAATCCTGGTCACTCCTGACCCTTGCCAAGCATTGTCCATACTTGACGACCTGAATGAGTCAATCTTCCTTGTTTGGGTAAAGTGACTCATCCCTTGCCAGGCATAATCCATACCCGACGACCATTTATCAAAAACCAGATAAAAGTCCAACCAAAATTTATTCCAAAATCCAAATTCGAAATTCAAATCCGAAATCCAAATCCAAAATCCAAATCCAAATCCAAAATTCAAATCCAAACCAGAAAACCAGAAATCCAAACCAGCATCCAAAACCAAAAACAATCATCCAAAGGAAAATCCAAATAAAAAAGCAAGAAAAACCAGGAGCTCAATCCAAGCTCCAAAACCAAATCCAAAAAAGAAGAGCAATGTCCAATCTAAAAGCAAGAAATAAATTTCACAAACCATAGCATCCCGGTTTATCATCATTCAGAGCATGCCTAGGGGCTATCTCCGTCCCCGTACATGTGTAAATGACTTTACCGTTTGCTAGTAGCTTGCTACTTATTCCATATTATCCTGGTCAATGGATGATCAATCGACGATCATCCCTGGGCCTCCCATCAACACGGCGTGAGGTGGTCGGTGGTTGCTCCTGCTCCACCGTTGCATCCCGAGTTCGAACGTATTGCTGTAACTGTCCATTCCTTACATGCTCCTCGATTATATCCTTTAGGTGCCTGCAGCTGTTGGTATCATGTCCATCCAGATCATGGAAGAGACAGTGCCTTCCTGATGTCCTTTCCCGCTCTGTTGGTTCCCTCCTAGCCGGCCTTCGGTAGGGAAGGCGATTCCGAGTTTCCAGGTATATCCGCTCCAGCGTCTCGTTCAATCCTGTGTATGTGGAATACTTTGGATCCTTCCATCGCTTCCTAGCGTTTCCAGAGTCGTCATCTAACTTCCTTTTTCCTTTATCCTTATCCAAACCATTTTTGGATACCGCTCCAACCTCGATTGCATTAGCCTTCTTCAACTTTAAATCTGTACTTGCATCTTCTTGCCGAAGGAACCTTTCTGCCTCATGAAAGAATTCGTCGAGATTTTGCAGGGGATCTCGTATCAGAGATACCTTGAAATCCGAATTCTCCTTGACTCCTGATACTGCTGCCATTAAAACCATTGATGGATCAGGCCGATCCACCGAAGCGATTGCCGCACTGAATCGAGTTAGAAAAGCTCTAAGCGATTCGTCCATCCTTTGCTTCACCGATGTTAAAGTCATCACGTTCTTCGGCCTCTTGACGTGAACCCGAAACTGTCCCAGAAACTTTTCCACTAATTCCTTCCAAGTCCTGATAGATCCTTCTTCCAGCTGCCTAAACCACATTGCAGCTAAGTCCTTCAAATACAAAGGGAAACATCGGGCCATCACTTCCTCTGATGCCCCCAGCACCTCCATGTGTCTGGTGTACCTCATTAAGTGATCTGTTGGATCCGTCTTACCATCATATACCTCCAAGCTAGGTAGCTTGAACTTAGGTGGATTCTGAGCCATCCTTATCTCTCGAGCGAATGGACGTCTATTCACTCCTTCCAAATCTCCGTTTGTCAAACCACCTCGCACAGTCTTCCTGATCATTTCTACTAATCCTATATTGTCTGGTAGGGGTTGCCCCCCATGCCCCCGAGGGAACTCTGGTACATATTCCTCGTGTGGCTCACTAGCAGCAACGTTAGCTCTAGCTTGTTGAATTCCTCCCAAAGGTTCTCCTGCACTGAATTCTGTGGGCCTGCCCCCAATCCCTTGTTGATTGCCTTCTGGCTCCGTATCCTGTCCTTCATTGGGTTCCACAACCCTAGCTCCTTGTCCTACATCCGCTGTTGCTGTAGCTGTTCCTAAGTTCTGCATCCCTGCAGCTCTCATTTGTTCCAAGAAGGTTTGCATCATTTCCTGTTGACTTTTCAACAATCTCTCCTGCAAATAATTGGCCATAGCTTCCATTTCATCCCGAGTTATGTAGACCGAAGCCTGTCCTTCCTCACCTCCGGAGGATGCTTGTTGACTTCCTCCTTGTTGGCTTCTCTCAGCCCTTAGCCTTCTGCTATTCTGCCTAGTCATTGTCTTCCAAATCCAAATTCCTCAAACTCTTCAAATCCGATGTAGCGGGTGCTAGTTGCCTTCTCAGTGAAAGCACCAAAATGTTTGCGCCAAAATTGGTCACAAACACCCAATACCGTGAAAGCACCAGTGCATGAATATAAATTAGTGATATTCAAACACAAATAACAAATCTTAGCAAATAATAGACAACAATCCAAAAGTAAAGAACAGAAACACAGGTTTTATAGTGGTTCGGCTATCTCCGGCCTACGTCCACTCCAAATTTTTTTTTCTTTTTATTAATTATCCTTCAAGGTTACAAGTGATTTCAACAGTTGTAATGACCAAATCTGAAGAAAATAGCAGTAATGAAGCTATGGAATGATTCTAGCAGCATCCGGGCATGCCTCTTCTCTCCAAATCTTCCGACCCCTTTTCTGAATGACCAGGGGCTCTATTTATAGGTGTGGAAGGCCGAAATCCCGCCTAAAACCTGGGGAGACTGCTTGGCACGTGAGGGGGGCCCACAGGCCCGTGTTCTCGGAATCTGTGCCCAGTTTGGGATCGATTCGAAGTGACGTTCGAATCGATCAAGAATCCATCCAATTGAGCTGAAATTTGGTGTGAACATTCTTCAACATGTATGTAAGCTCCTGCAAAAATTTCATTGCATTTGGATCAACGGTTGGGAAGATATGATCGATCCAAGTTCAAGAATCCGTGCGTCCTGAATGGTTCGAACCCATGCTTCGAAACCATCTACTTCGAAACCATCCTCTTCGAATCCATAGGGCCGACTCCTTCGAATCCATACCCTTCGAACCCATGCTGTTCGAATCCATGCTTTCTGAAGCCGCCTCCTTCGAGTCCATATCCTACGAGTCCATCCTCTTCGAATCCATCCCTTTCGAATCCTCGTCCTTCGAATCCATGTCCCTTGCTTCGTATCCATCATCTTCGAATCCATGTCCTCTTCGAATCCATCTCCTTCTTCGAATCCATGTCCACTTCGAATCCATCTCCTTCTTCGAATCCATGTCTACTTCGACTCCATCTCCTTCTTCGAATCCATGTCGACTTCGACTCCATCTCCTTCTTCGAATCCATGTCCACTTCGAATCCATCTCCTTCTTCGAGTCCATCTTCATCTTCGAATCCATGTATACTTCGAATCCATTACCTTCTTCGAGTCCATCTTCATCTTCGAATCCATGATCTTTGAATCCATACCTATCGTTCGAATCTACCATCTTCGAGTCCATGTCCATCGTTCGAATCCATGTCCATTGCATTGAAGCTACTCCTTTCGAACCCATCTAGTTCCCATCGATTCGAAGCGTCATCGATGCGAACCTCATGGGTTCGAATCCTGATGGGTTCGAACCTGATCGGTTCGAACCGAGCGTCACTTTATCCCCTTTTTGATGGATTCGAACTACGTACTATTCCTACCTTGAATCCATCATATTTCCTTCATACGAACTCCGATTAACCTGAAATTTGAAACATAGCCTTTCATAGTCCTTATCATCATTTCCAATCAATTTCGTCCCGATCGGAGTTCAACAAAATTTTGACGGTATCCATTGTAGCCTTATCTCCAGTCCTGATATCCATAATTCCTTGCCAATTTGTTGATATTCCAGTTTTGACCAAAAAATGGGATAACACACGTATTTCTAAAAGTCGGATGGCACTGTTTCGCCATTTCGGACGGATGTCGCACCTTGCACCGTGGATGTTGCACCGGACGGATGGCACTGTTTCGCCATTCCAGTTCTACGGCTTTGACAGCTTTCAACCGTCAACGGATAGATTAATGCCCAAAAAGGACAGCCCGAATCTCAATCGGGTCACGTAAGTTTTTTACCCTTCGTTTTTCGACACGTGTATTTTTACGCTAAAACGGGATTACCGTGGCTGGTCTTCGATTTACCATTCTTGGAGAGTGGTGCACCATGGTACTGTTCCGTTTCAAATCCATGCACGCATTTCTAAAAGTCGTACAGCACTGTTTCGCCATTTCGGACGGATGTTGCACCTTGCACCGTGGATGTTGCACCGTGTAGATATCGATTATTCGGACGGCCATAATTTCTGACTCGTTTAGAGTTACGGGAGCGATAACCTGTCAAAACGAAGGCCATGGTGAGTTCTACGGCTTTGACAACTTTCAGCCATCAACGGATAGATTAATGCCCAAAAAGGACAACCCTAATCTAAATCGGGTCTCGTAAGTTTTTTTTACCCTTCGTTTTTTCGACACGTGTATTTTTATGGTAAAACGGGATTACCGTGGCTCGTCTTCGATTTACCATCGTTGGAGAGTGATGCACCATGGTACTGTTCTATTTCAAATCCATGCACCCATTTCTAAAAGTCGTAGAGCACTGTTTCGCCATTTCGGACGGATGTTGCACCTTGCACCGTGGATGTTGCACCCTGTAGATATCGATTATTCGGACGGCCAGAACTTCTGGCTGGTTTAGAATTACGGGAGCCATAACTTGTCAAAACGAAGGCCACGATGAGTTCTACGGCTTTGACTGCTTTCAGCCGTCAACGGATAGATTAATGCCCAAAAAGGACAACCCGAATCTCAATCGGGTCCCGTAAGTTTATCACCTATCATTTTTTCGACACATGGATTTTTACGGTAAAACGGGATTACCGTGGCTGGTCTTCGATTTACCATTGCTGGAGAGTGGTGCACCATGGTACTGTTCTGTTTCAAATCCATGCACACATTTCTAAAAGTCGTACGGCACTGTTTCGCCATTTCGGACGGATGTTGCACCTTGCACCGTGGATGTTGCACCCTGTAGATAACGATTATTCGGACGGCCATAACTTCTGGCTCGTTTAGATTTACGGCAGCGATAACTAGTCAAAACGAAGGCCACGGTGAGTTCCACGGCTTTGACAGCTTTCAGCCGTCAACGGATAGATTAACGCCCAAAAAGGACAACCCGAATCTCAATCGGGTCTCGTAAGTTTTTTACCCTTCGTTTTTTCAACACGTGGATTTTTACGGTAAAACGTGATTACCGTGGCTGGTCTTCGATTTACCATCGCTGGAGAGTGGTGCACCATGGTACTGTTCCGTTTCAAATCCATGCAAGTATTTGTAAAAGTCGGACGACACTGTTTCACCATTTCGGACGGATGTTGCACCTTGCACCGTGGATGTTGCACCCTGTAGATATCGATTATTCGAACGGCCATAACTTATGGCTCTTTTAGAGTTACGGGAGCGATAACTGTCTAAACGAAGGCCACGGTGAGTTCTACGGCTTTGACAGCTTTCAGCTGTCAACGGATAGATCAATGCCCAAAAAGGACAACCCGAATCTCAATCAGGTCTCGTAAGTTTTTCACCCTTCGTTTTTTCGACAAATGAATTTTTACGGTAAAAAGGGATTACCGTGGCTGGTCTTCGATTTACCATTACTGGAGAGTGGTGCACCATTGTACTGTTCCGTTTCAAATCCATGCACGCATTTCTAAAATTCGTACGACACTGCTTCACCATTTTCGGACGGATGTTGCATCTTGCACCGTGGATGTTACACCCTGTAGATAACGATTATTCGGACGGCCATAACTTCTGGCTCGTTTAGATTTACGGGAGCGATAACCAGTCAAAACGAAGGTCACGATGAGTTCTATGGCTTTGACCACTTTCAACCGTCAACGGATAGATAAATGCCCAAAAAGGACAACCCGAAACTCAATCGGGTCTCGTAAGTTTTTTACCCTTCGTTTTTCCGACACGTGGATTTTTACGGTAAAACGGGATTACCGTGGCTGGTCTTCGATTTACCATCGCTGGAGAGTGGTGCACCATGGTACTGTTCCGTTTCAAATCCATGCATGCATTTCTAAAAGTCGTACGACACTGTTTCGCCACTTCGGACGGATGTTGCGCCTTGCACCGTGGATGTTGCACCCTGTAGATATCGATTATTCGGACGGCCATAACTTCTGGCTCGTTTAGAGTTACGGCAGCGATAACCTGTCAAAATGAAGGCCACGTTGAGTTCTACGGCTTTGCTAGCTTTCAGCCGTCAACGGATGTTTGCGTAAAAAATGGCCACAAACACCCAATACCGTGAAAGCACCAGTGTATGAATATAAGTCAGCGATATTCAAACACAAATCACAGATCTCAGCAAATAACTCAAATACGTTTGCACAAAAGATGAACAAACAACTCCAAGTCGTATGAATTAGTTGATTTTATGTTGTTCGTATTGATTTAGGTGGTGTATGCAAATACGTAAAAAGTAGGGGCTAAACTGTAAAAGACACACAGATTTATAGTGGTTCGGCCAAAGTGTGCCTACGTCCACTTTATATGTTATTCTCCTTTTCCAATCCGATTACAAGTACAAAGCTTGTAGTACAAGTGTATGAAAGTTGTTTGAAAGTTCCTTCCAGGTTTGAGCTCTCAAACCCCTCTCCATTGTTGTACCCCTGCCCCTCTATTTATAGAATGAGGTAGGGGGCAGGGGTCTTGGAAGTATATAGCTGCTGGTGGGCCCGGGCTGAAGCAATCTGGACTGGCAACTTTCTGGTTCGGCGAGGCTTTGGTTCGGCGGTGAGTGGTATGTTGTTTGGACCGGTGGTAGTATGGTGAGGTTGGGGTTGGTTCGGTGGTAGCATGGTGAGGTTGGAGTTGGTTCGGTGGTAGCATGGTCCGGTGGTAGCATGGTTCGGCGATTGGCGAAGAAGTCTGGTTCGGTGGGAGTTTGGAAGTGAAGGGGTGTACTTGGTTCGGCAGGGAGATGCCGAATGCCGAATGAGCCTGTGCTTTAAATGCCGAATGACTTCTTGTACTGGGAACGCCGGATGAAACTGTGTGCTCTGAGTGCCGAATGAGGCTTTGCCGAATGAGATATGTGATATATTACCGAATGAATCTTCAAACCTTTGATACCGAATGGACTTTTATACTTGAATCATGAGTGAAATCCCAGACTTATATACGCTTGCTTGCTTCCTCTTAGCTCGATCGTGGTGGAGATGCGTTCAACGTTGATATTCCAGCTTTGTCCAAAAAATGGGATAACACTTTGCCCCCCAAAATATGCCTTGCGGTAGGAAGGCGTGTTTTGTATAGTCCCGAATCCAATATCCAAAATTCATAGCCATATTGCCAGAGTAGATCATCCTTGACTGCTCCGGGTCGATATCCAGTTCCAAATCCAATAACCAAAGCTTGAGCCAATTCCATGTCCGTCCGAACTCGACAACCGAGTCCCAAACCATCCTTATCCAATAGCCAACAACCGAATCCAGGACCTCTTTGGGTCGATGTCCAAATTTATAACCTCTCCGGGCTCTTGCCAAGCGCAATCCACACCTGACGGCCATGATCCAGTGTCCCTGGATGTTGAGCTAACCTCTCCGGGTTCTTGCCATGCGTAATCCACACTTGACGATTTTGATCCAGTGTCCCTGGACTTTGAGCTAACCTCTCCGGGTTCTTGCCATGCCTAATCCACACATGACGACCTTGGTCCAGTGTCCCTGGATGTTGTACAATGCCATGGCTTAAGTCCTAAGCCGAATCCTGGTCTCTCCGGACCCTTGCCGAGCATAGTCCATACTCGACGACCTGAAAATAACGATTGATAATATAGGGCCTAAGTCCTAGGCCGAATCCTGGTCACTCCGGACCCTTGCCGAGCATAGTCCATACTCGACGACCTGAATGAGTCAATTTACCACGTTCGGGCAAAGCGACTCACCCCTTGCCAGGCATAATCCATACCCGACGACCGTTTATCAAAAGTCAGATAAAAATCCAATTAAAATCCAACTCAAAATCCAAGTCCAAAATCCAAATCGAGAATCCAAATCCAAAATCCAAATCCAGAATCCAAATCCAAAATCCAAATCCAGAATCCAAATCCAAAATCCAAATCCAAAACCATAAAAACAGAAATCCAAACTAACATCCAAAACCGAAAACGATTGTCCAAAGGAAAATCCAAATCAAAAAGCAAGAAAAACCAGGAGCTCAATCGAAGCTCCAAAATCGAAAACCAAAAAGAAAAGCAGTGTCCAATCCAAAAGCAAAAGATAAATTTCACAAACCACAGCATCGCAATTTATTATCATTCAGAGCATGCCTAGGGGCTATCTCCGTCCCCGTACATGTGTAAATGACTTGGTTGCTTGCCAATAGTTTGCTACTTATTTCATATTAACCTGGTCAAGGGATGATCAACCGACCATCATTCCTGGGCCTCCCACCATCGTAGCTTGAGGTAGGCGGCAGTTGCTCCTGCCTCGCCGTTGCATCCCGAGGTCCAACATATTGTGGCAGTTGTCCATTCCTTACATGTTCCTCAATTATGTCCTTTAAGTGCCTGCAGCTGTTGGTGTCGTGTCCATCCAAATCATGGAAGAGGCAGTGCCTTCCTGATGTCCTTTCCCGTTCTGTTGGTTCTCTCCTAGCCGGCCTCCGGTAGTGAAGGCGATTTCGAGTATCCAGGTATATCCGCTCCAGTGTCTCGTTCAATCCTGTGTATGTGGAAAACTTTGGATCCTTCCATTGCTTCCTAGCATTTCCAGAATCATCGTCCAACTTCCTTTTTCCTTTGTCTTTATCCGAACCGTTGCTGGATGGTCCTCCTACCCCAACTGCATTAACCTTTTTCGACTTTAAATCCGTACTCGCATCTTCTTGTCGAAGGAACCTTTCTGCCTCATGAAAGAATTCGTCGAGATTCCGTGGGGGATCTCGTATCAAAGATACCTTGAAATCCGAGTTCTCCCTGACTCCTGATACTGCTGCCATTAAAACCATCGATGGATCGGGCCGATCCACCGAAGCAACTGCGGCGCTGAATCGAGTTAGAAAAGCTCTAAGCGATTCATCCATCCTTTGCCTTACCGATGTCAATGTCATCACGTTCTTCGGTCTCTTGACATGAACCCGAAACTGTCCCAGAAACCTTTCCACCAATTCCCTCCAAGTCCTGATAGATCCTTCTTCCAGCTGCCTGAACCACATCGCAGCTAAGTCCGTCAAGTACAAAGGGAAGCATCGGGCCATTACCTCCTCTGATGCCCCCAGCACCTCCATGTGTCTAGTGTATCTCATCAAGTGATCCGTAGGGTCTTCCTTGCCATTGTATACCTCCACGTTAGGTAGTTTGAACTTAGGTGGATTCTGAGCCATCCTTATTTCCCGAGTGAACGGACTTCTATTTACTCCTTCCAAGTCTCCGTTGGTCAAACCACCTCGCACAGTTTTTCTGATTATATCTACTAATCCACCGTTGTCTGTCGGGGGTTGCCCCCGAGGGAACTCCGGTACATACTCTTCGTGTGGCTCGTTAGCAGCAACGTTGGCTCTAGCCTGTTGAACTCCTTCCAAAGGTTCTCCTGTGTTAAAACCTGTGGGCCTGCCCCCAAGCCCTTGTTGATTGCCACCTGACTCCGTATCCTGTCCTTCATTGGGTTCCATAACCCTAGCTTCTTGTCCTGCATCCATAGCCGTTGTAGCTGTTCCTAAATTCTGCATCCCTGCAGCTCTCATTTGCTCCAAGAAAGTTTGCATCATTTCCTGTTGACTTTTCAGCAACCTCTCTTGCAGTGAATTTGTTATGGCTTCCATTTCATCCCTTGTTATGTAGATCGAAGCCGGTCCTTCCTCACCTCCGGAGGATGCTTGTTGACTTCCTCCTTGTTGGCTTCTGTCAGCCCTTAGCCTTCTACTGTTTTGCCTAGTCATTGTCTTCCAAATCCAAACTTCTATCCGATGTAGCGGGTGTTGGTTCCTCTCAATGAAAGCACCAAAATGTTTGCGTAAAAAATGGCCACAAACACCCAATACCGTGAAAGCACCAGTGTATGAATATAAGTCAGCGATATTCAAACACAAATCACAGATCTCAGCAAATAACTCAAATACGTTTGCACAAAAGATGAACAAACAACTCCAAGTCGTATGAATTAGTTGATTTTATGTTGTTCGTATTGATTTAGGTGGTGTATGCAAATACGTAAAAAGTAGGGGCTAAACTGTAAAAGACACACAGATTTATAGTGGTTCGGCCAAAGTGTGCCTACGTCCACTTTATATGTTATTCTCCTTTTCCAATCCGATTACAAGTACAAAGCTTGTAGTACAAGTGTATGAAAGTTGTTTGAAAGTTCCTTCCAGGTTTGAGCTCTCAAACCCCTCTCCATTGTTGTACCCCTGCCCCTCTATTTATAGAATGAGGTAGGGGGCAGGGGTCTTGGAAGTATATAGCTGCTGGTGGGCCCGGGCTGAAGCAATCTGGACTGGCAACTTTCTGGTTCGGCGAGGCTTTGGTTCGGCGGTGAGTGGTATGTTGTTTGGACCGGTGGTAGTATGGTGAGGTTGGGGTTGGTTCGGTGGTAGCATGGTGAGGTTGGAGTTGGTTCGGTGGTAGCATGGTCCGGTGGTAGCATGGTTCGGCGATTGGCGAAGAAGTCTGGTTCGGTGGGAGTTTGGAAGTGAAGGGGTGTACTTGGTTCGGCAGGGAGATGCCGAATGCCGAATGAGCCTGTGCTTTAAATGCCGAATGACTTCTTGTACTGGGAACGCCGGATGAAACTGTGTGCTCTGAGTGCCGAATGAGGCTTTGCCGAATGAGATATGTGATATATTACCGAATGAATCTTCAAACCTTTGATACCGAATGGACTTTTATACTTGAATCATGAGTGAAATCCCAGACTTATATACGCTTGCTTGCTTCCTCTTAGCTCGATCGTGGTGGAGATGCGTTCAACGTTGATATTCCAGCTTTGACTTTCATACACTTGTACTACAAGCTTTGTACTTGTAATCGGATTGGAAAAGGAGAATAACATATAAAGTGGACGTAGGCACACTTTGGCCGAACCACTATAAATCTGTGTGTCTTTTACAGTTTAGCCCCTACTTTTTACGTATTTGCATACACCACCTAAATCAATACGAACAACATAAAATCAACTAATTCATACGACTTGGAGTTGTTTGTTCATCTTTTGTGCAAACGTATTTGAGTTATTTGCTGAGATCTGTGATTTGTGTTTGAATATCGCTGACTTATATTCATACACTGGTGCTTTCACGGTATTGGGTGTTTGTGGCCATTTTTTACGCAAACATTTTGGGGCGAAGAAGTCTGGTTCGGTGGGAGTTTGGAAGTGAAGGGGTGTACTTGGTTCGGCAGGGAGATGCCGAATGCCGAATGAGCCTGTGCTTTAAATGCCGAATGACTTCTTGTACTGGGAACGCCGGATGAAACTGTGTGCTCTGAGTGCCGAATGAGGCTTTGCCGAATGAGATATGTGATATATTACCGAATGAATCTTCAAACCTTTGATACCGAATGGACTTTTATACTTGAATCATGAGTGAAATCCCAGACTTATATACGCTTGCTTGCTTCCTCTTAGCTCGATCGTGGTGGAGATGCGTTCAACGTTGATATTCCAGCTTTGTCCAAAAAATGGGATAACAACGGATAGATTAATGCCCAAAAAGGACAACCCGAATCTCAATCGGGTCTCGTAAGTTTTTTACCCTTCGTTTTTTCGACACGTGGATTTTTACGGTAAAATGGGATTACCGTGGCTGGTCTTCGATTTACCATCGCTGGAGAGTGGTGCACCATGGTACTGTTCCGTTTCAAATCCATGCATGTATTTCTAAAAGTCGGACGGCACTGTTTCGTCATTTCGGACGGATGTTGCACCTTGCACCGTGGATGTTGCACCCTATAGATATCGATTATTCGGACGGCCATAACTTATGGCTCGTTTAGAGTTATGGGAGCGATAACCTGTCAAAACGAAGGCAACGGTGAGTTCTACGGCTTTGATGGCTTTTAGCCGTCAACGGATAGATTAATGCCCAAAAAGGACAACCCGAATCTCAATCGGGTCTCGTAAGTTTTTCGCCCTTCGTTTTTTCGACAGATGGATTTTTACGGTAAAACGGGATTACCGTGGCTGGTCTTTGATTTACCATTGCCGGAGAATGGTGCACCATGGTACTGTTCCGTTTCAAATCCTTGCACGCATTTCCAAAAATCGTACGACACTGTTTCGCCATTTCGGACGGATGTTGCACCTTGCACCGTGGATGTTGCACCCTGTAGATATCGATTGTTTGGACGGTCATAACTTCTGGCTCGTTTAGAGTTACGGGAGCGATAACCAGTCAAAACGAAGGCCACGATGAGTTCTATGGCTTTGACCGCTTTCAGCCGTCACGGATAGATTAATGCCCAAAAAGGAGAACCCGAGACTCAATCGGGTCTCGTAAGTTTTTTACCCTTCGTTTTTTCGACACGTGGATTTTTATGGTAAAACGAGATTACCGTAGCTGGTCTTCGATTTACCATCGCTGGATTGTGGTGAACCATGGTACTGTTCTGTTTCAAATCCATGCATGCATTTCTAAAAGTCGTACGGCACTGTTTCGCCATTTCGGACGGATGTTGCACCTTGCACCGTGGATGTTGCACCCTGTAGATATCGATTGTTCGGACGGCCATAACTTCTGGCTCGTTTAGAGTTACGGGAGCGATAACCTGTCAAAACGAAGGCCACGGTGAGTTCTACAGCTTTGACAGCTTTCAGCCATCAACGGATAGATTAATGCCCAAAAAGGACAACCCGAATCTCAATCGGGTCTCGTAAGTTTTTTACCCTTCGTTTTTTCGACACGTGGATTTTTACGGTAAAACGGGATTACTGTGGCTGGTCTTCGATTCACCATCGCTGGAGAGTGGTGCACCATGGTACTGTTACGTTTCAAATCCATGCATGTATTTCTAAAAGTCGTACGACACTGTTTCACCATTTCGGACGGATGTTGCACCTTGCACCGTGGATGTTGCACCCTATAGATATCGATTATTCGGACGGCCATAACTTATGGCTCGTTTAGAGTTACGGGAGCGATAACCTGTCTAAACGAAGGCCACGGTGAGTTCTACGGCTTTGACAGCTTTCAGCCGTCAACGGATAGATCAATGCCCAAAAAGGACAACCCGAATCTCAATCGGGTCTCGTAATTATTTTACCCTTCGTTTTTTTGACACGTGGATTTTTACGGTAAAACGGGATTACCGTAGATCGTCTTCGATTTACCATCGCTGGAGAGTGGTGCACCATGGTACTGTTCCGTTTCTATTCCATGCACGCATTTCTAAAAGTCGCACGACACTGTTTCGCCATTTCAGACTGACGTTGCACCTTGCACCGTGGATGTTGCACCCTATAGATATCGATTATTCGGACGGACATAATTTCTGGCTCGTTTAGAGTTACGGAAGCGATAACCTGTCAAAACGAAGGCCACGGTGAGTTCATGGCTTTGATAGCTTTCAGCCGTCAACGGATAGATTAATGCCCAAAAAGGACAGCCCGAATCACAATCGAGTCACGCAAGTTTTTTACCCCTCCTTTTTTCGACACGTGTATTTTTACGGTAAAACGGGATTACCATGGCTGGTTTTCGATTTACCATTGCTGGAGAGTGGTGCGCCATGGTACTGTTCCGTTTCAAATCCATGCACGCATTTCTAAAAGTCGTACGTCGCTGTTTCGCCATTTCGGACGGATGTTGCACCTTGCACCGTGGATGTTGCACCGTGTAGATATCGATTATTCAGACGACCATAATTTCTGGCTCGTTTATAGTTACGGGAGCGATAACCTGTCAAAACGAAGGCCACGGTGAGTTCTACGGCTTTGACAGCCTTCAGCCGTCAACGGATAGATTAATGCCCAAAAAGGACAACCCCAATCTCAATCGGTTCTCGTAAGTTTTTTAACCTTCGTTTTTTTGTCACGTAGATTTTTACGGTAAAATGGGATTACCGTGGCTCGTCTTCGATTTACCATCGCTGGAGAGTGATGCACCATGGTACTGTTCCGTTTCAAATCCATGCACGCATTTCTAAAAGTCGTATAGCACTGTTTCGCCATTTCGGACGGATGTTGCACCTTGCACCGTGGATGTTGCACCCTGTAGATATCGATTATTCGGACGGCCATTACTTCTGGCTCGTTTAGAGTTACGGGAGCCATAACCTGTCAAAAGGAAGGCCATGGGGAGTTCTACGGCATTGGCTACTTTTAGCCGTCACCAGATAGATTAATGCCCAAAAAGGACAACCCGAATCTCAATCGGGTCTCGTAAGTTTTTCACCCTTCGTTTTTTCGACACATGGATTTTTACGGTAAAACGGGATTACCGTGGCTTGTCTTCGATTTACCATTGCTGGAGAGTGGTGCACAATGGTACTGTTCCGTTTAAAATCCATGCACGCATTTCTAAAAGTCGTACAGCACTGTTTCGCCATTTCGGACGGATGTTGCACCTTGCACCGTGGATGTTGCACCCTGTAGATAACGATTATTCGGACGGCCATAACTTCTGGCTCGTTTAGATTTACGGCAGCGAAAACCAGTCAAAACGAAAGCCACGGTGAGTTCCACGGCTTTGACGGCTTTCAGCCGTCAACGGATAATTAATGCCTAAAAAGGACAACCCGAATCTCAATCGGGTCTCGTAAGTTTTTTACCCTTCGTTTTTTCGACACGTGGATTTTTACGGTAAAACGGGATTACCGTGGTCCGTCTTCCACTTCCCATCGCTGGATAGTGGTGCACCATGGTACTGTTCCATTTCAAATCCATGCACGCATTTCTAAAAGTCGTACGGCACTGTTTCACCATTTCGGACGGATGTTGCACCTTGCACCGTGGATGTTGCACCCTATAGATATCGATTATTCGGACGGCCATAACTTATGGCTCGTTTAGAGTTACGGGAGAGATAACCTGTCTAAACGAAGGCCACGGTGAGTTCTACGGCTTTGACAGCTTTCAGCCGTCAACGGAAAGATCAATGCCCAAAAAGTACAACCCGAATCTCAATCGGGTCTCGTAATTATTTTACCCTTCGTTTTTTCGACACATGGATTTTAACGGTAAAACGGGATTACCGTAGATCGTCTTCGATTTACCATCGCTGGAGAGTGGTGCACCATGGTACTGTTCCGTTTCTATTCCATGCACGCATTTCTAAAAGTCGCATGACACTGTTTCGCCATTTCAGACTAATGTTGCACCTTGCACCGTGGATGTTGCACCCTGTAGATATCGATTATTCGGACGGCCATAATTTCTGGCTCGTTTAGAGTTACGGGAGCGATAACCTGTCAAAACGAAGGCCACGGTGAGTTCACGGCTTTGATAGCTTTCAGCCGTCAACGGATAGATTAATGCCCAAAAATGACAGCCCGAATCACAATCGGGTCACGTAAGTTTTTTACCCCTCCTTTTTTCGACACGTGTATTTTTACGGTAAAACGGGATTACCGTGGCTGGTCTTCGATTTACCATTGCTGGAGAGTGGTGCACCATGGTACTGTTCCGTTTCAAATCCATGCACGCATTTCTAAATGTCGTACGGCACTGTTTCGCCATTTCGGACGGATGTTGCACCTTGCACCGTGGATGTTGCACCGTGTAGATATCGATTATTCAGACGGCCATAATTTCTGGCTAGTTTATAGTTACGATAGCGATAACCTGTCAAAACGAAGGCCGCGGTGAGTTCTACGGCTTTGACAGCCTTCAGCCGTCAATGGATAGATTAATGCCCAAAAAGGACAACCCCAATCTCAATCGGTTCTCGTAAGTTTTTTAACCTTCGTTTTTTTGACACGTAGATTTTTACGGTAAAATGGGATTACCGTGGCTCGTCTTCGATTTACCATCGCTGGAGAGTGATGCACCATGGTACTGTTCCGTTTCAAATCCATGCACGCATTTCTAAAAGTCGTATAGCACTGTTTCGCCATTTCGGACGGATGTTGCACCTTGCACCGTGGATGTTGCACCCTGTAGATATCGATTATTCGGACGGCCATTACTTCTGGCTCGTTTAGAGTTACGGGAGCCATAACCTGTCAAAACGAATGCCACGGGGAGTTCTACGGCATTGGCTACTTTCAGCCGTCAATGGATAGATTAATGCCCAAAAAGGACAACCCGAATCTCAATCGGGTCTCGTAAGTTTTTCACCCTTCGTTTTTTCGACACATGGATTTTTACGGTAAAACGGGATTACCGTGGCTGGTCTTCGATTTACCATTGCTGGAGAGTGGTGCACAATGGTACTGTTCCGTTTCAAATCCATGCACGCATTTCCAAAAGTCGTACAGCACTGTTTCGCCATTTCGGACGGATGTTGCACCTTGCACCGTGGATGTTGCACCCTGTAAATAACGATTATTCGGACGGCCATAACTTCTGGCTCGTTTAGATTTACGGCAGCGAAAACCATTCAAAACGAAGGCCACGGTGAGTTCCACGGCTTTGACTGCTTTCAGCCGTCAACGGATAATTAATGCCTAAAAAGGACAACCCGAATCTCAATCGGGTCTCGTAAGTTTTTTACCCTTCGTTTTTTCGACACGTGGATTTTTACGGTAAAACGGGATTACCGTGGCCCGTCTTCAACTTCCCATCGCTGGAGAGTGGTGCACCATGGTACTGTTCCATTTCAAATCCATGCACGCATTTCTAAAAGTCGTACGACACTGTTTCACCATTTTGGACGGATGTTGCACCTTGCACCGTGGATGTTGCACCCTATAGATATCGATTATTCGGACGGCCATAACTTATGGCTCGTTTAGAGTTACGGGAGCGATAACCTGTCTAAACGAAGGCCACGGTGAGTTCTACGGCTTTGACAGCTTTCAGCCGTCAACGGAAAGATCAATGCCCAAAAAGTACAACTCGAATCTCAATCGGGTCTCGTAATTATTTTACCCTTCGTTTTTTCGACACGTGGATTTTAACGGTAAAACGAGATTACCGTAGATCGTCTTAGATTTACCATCGCTGGAGAGTGGTGCACCATGGTACTGTTCCGTTTCTATTCCATGCACGCATTTCTAAAAGTTGCATGACATTGTTTCGCCATTTCAGACTAATGTTGCACCTTGCACCGTGGATGTTGCACCCTGTAGATATCGATTATTCGGACGGCCATAATTTCTTGCTCGTTTAGAGTTACGGGAGCGATAACCTGTCAAAACGAAGGCCACGGTGAGTTCACGGCTTTGATAGCTTTTAACCGTCAACGAATAGATTAATGCCCAAAAAGGACAGCCCGAATCACAATCGGGTCACGTAAGTTTTTTACCCCTCCTTTTTTCGACACGTGTATTTTTACGGTAAAACGGGATTACCGTGGCTGGTCTTCGATTTACCATTGCTGGAGAGTGGTGCACCATGGTACTGTTCCGTTTCAAATCCATGCACGCATTTCTAAATGTCGTACGGCACTGTTTCGCCATTTCGGACGGATGTTGCACCTTGCACCGTGGATGTTGCACCGTGTAGATATCGATTATTCAGACGGCCATAATTTCTGGCTCGTTTATAGTTACGGGAGCGATAACCTGTCAAAACGAAGGCCACGGTGAGTTCTACGCTTTGACAGCTTTCAGCCATCAACGGATAGATTAATGCCCAAAAAGGACAACCCCAATCTCAATCGGTTCTCGTAAGTTTTTTAACCTTCGTTTTTTTGACACGTAGATTTTTACGGTAAAACGGGATTACCGTGGCTCGTCTTCGATTTACCATCACTGGAGAGTGATGCACCATGGTACTGTTCCGTTTCAAATCCATGCACGCATTTCTAAAAGTCGTATAGCACTGTTTCGCCATTTCGGACGGATGTTGCACCTTGCACCGTGGATGTTGCACCCTGTAGATATCGATTATTCGGACGGCCATTACTTCTGGCTCGTTTAGAGTTACGGGAGCCATAACCTGTCAAAACGAAGGCCACGGGGAGTTCTACGGCATTGGCTGCTTTCAGCCGTCGACGGATAGATTAATGCCCAAAAAGGACAACCCGAATCTCAATCGGGTCTCGTAAGTTTTTCACCCTTCGTTTTTTCGACACATGGATTTTTACGGTAAAACGGGATTACCATGGCTGGTCTTCAATTTACCATTGCTGGAGAGTGGTGCACAATGGTACTGTTCCGTTTCAAATCCATGCACGCATTTCTAAAAGTCGTACGGCACTGTTTCGCCATTTCGGACGGATGTTTCACCTTGCACCGTGGATGTTGCACCCTGTAGATAACGATTATTCGGACGGCCATAACTTCTGGCTCTTTTAGATTTACGGCAGCGTAAACCAGTCAAAACGAAGGCCACGGTGAGTTCCATGGCTTTGACTGCTTTCTGCCGTCAACAAATAATTAATGCCTAAAAAGGACAACCCGAATCTCAATCGGGTCTCGTAAGTTTTTTACCCTTCGTTTTTTCGACACGTGGATTTTTACGGTAAAACGGGATTACCGTGGCCCGTCTTCGACTTCCCATCGCTGGAGAATGGTGCACCATGGTACTGTTCCATTTCAAATCCATGCACGCATTTCTAAAAGTCGTACGGCACTGTTTCACCATTTCGGACGGATGTTGCACCTTGCACTGTGGATGTTGCACCCTGTAGATATCGATTATTCGGACGGCCATAACTTATGGCTCGTTTAGAGTTACGGGAGCGATAACCTGTCTAAACGAAGGCCACGGTGAGTTCTACGGCTTTGACAGCTTTCAGCCGTCAACGGATAGATTATGCCCAAAAAGGACAACCCGAATCTCAATCGGGTCTCGTAAGTTTTTCAACCTTCGTTTTTTCGACACATGGATTTTTACGGTAAAACGGGATTACCGTAGCTGATCTTCGATTTACCATTGCTGGAGAGTGGTGCACCATGGTACTGTTCCGTTTCAAATCCATGCGCGCATTTCTAAAAGTCGTACGACACGGTTTCGCCATTTCGGACATATGTTGCACCTTGCACCGTGGATGTTGCACCCTGTAGATAACGATTATTCGGACGGCCAAAACTTCTGGCTCGTTTAGATTTACGGGAGCGATAACCAGTCAAAACAAAGGCCACGGTGAGTTCTATGGCTTTGACCGCTTTCAGCCGTCAACGGATAGATAAATGCCCAAAAAGGACAACCCAAAACTCAATCGGGTTTCGTAAGTTTTTTACCCTTCGTTTTTTCGACACGTGGATTTTTACGGTAAAACGGGATTACCGTGGCTGGTCTTCGATTTACCATCGCTGGAGAGTGGTGCACCATGGTACCGCTCCGTTTCAAATCCATGCATGCATTTCTAAAAGTCGTACGGCACTGTTTCGCCATTTCGGACGGATGTTGCGCCTTGCACCGTGGATGTTGCACCCTGTAGATATCGATTGTTCGGACGGCCATAACTTCTGGCTTGTTTAGAGTTACGGGAGCAATATCCTGTCAAAACGAAGGCTACGGTGAGTTCTACGGCTTTGACAGCTTTCAGCCGTCAACGGATAGATTAACGCCCAAAAAGGACAACACGAATCTCAATCGGGTCTCGTAAGTTTTTTACCCTTCGTTTTTTCGACACATGGATTTTTACGGTAAAACGGGATTATCGTGGCTGGTCATCGATTTACCATCGCTGGAGAGTGGTGCACCATGGTACTGTTCCATTTCAAATCCATGCATGTATTTCTAAAAGTCGGACGGCACTGTTTCGCCATTTCGGACGGATGTTGCACCTTGCACCGTGGATGTTGCACCCTATAGATATCGATTATTCGGACGGCCATAACTTATGGCTCGTTTAGAGTTACCGGAGCGATAACCTGTCTAAACGAAGGCCACGGTGAGTTCTACGGCTTTTACAGCTTTCAGCCGTCAACGGATAGATTAATGCCCAAAAAGGACAACCCGAATCTCGATCGGGTCTCGTAAGTATTTTACCCTTCGTTTTTTCGACACGTGGATTTTTACGGTAAAACAGGATTACCGTGGCTCGTCTTCGATTTACCATCGTTGGAGAGTGGTGCACCATGGTACTATTCTGTTTCAATTCCATGCACGCATTTCTAAAAGTCGTACGACACTGTTTCGCCATTTCGGACTGATGTTGCACCTTGCACCGTGGATGTTGCACCTTGTAGAAATCGATTATTCAGACGGCCATAATTTCTGGCTCGTTTAGAGTTACGGGAGCGATAACCTGTCAAAACGAAGGCCACGGTGAGTTCTACGGCTTTGACAGCTTTCAACCGTCAACGGATAGATTAATGCCCAAAAAGAACAGCCCGAAT
This sequence comes from Allium cepa, assembly GCA_030765085.1. NCBI lineage: Eukaryota > Viridiplantae > Streptophyta > Magnoliopsida > Asparagales > Amaryllidaceae > Allium > Allium cepa. The sequence continues at coordinate 450,531,565 of CM060946.1, read as the reverse complement.
CTTAATCGGGTCTCGTAAGTTTTTCACCCTTCGTTTTTTCGACACATAGATTTTTACGGTAAAACGGGATTACCGTGGCTGGTCTTCGATTTACCATTGCTGGAGAGTGGTGCACCATGGTACTGTTCCGTTTCGAATCCATGCACGCATTTCTAAAAGTCGTACGACACTGTTTCGCCATTTCGTACGGATGTTGCACCTTGCACCGTGGATGTTGCACCCTGTAGATAACGATTATTCGGACGACCATAACTTCTGGCTCGTTTAGATTTACGGCAGCGATAACCAGTCAAAACGAAGGCCAGGGTGAGTTCCATGGCTTTGACAGCTTTCAGCCGTCAACGGATAGATTAATGCCCAAAGAGGACAACCCGAATCTCAATCGGCTCTCGTAAGATTTTTACCCTTCGTTTTTTCGACACGTGGATTTTTACGGTAAAACAGGATTACCGTGGCTGGTCTTCGATTTACCATCGCTGGAGAGTGGTGCACCATGGTACTATTCCGTTTCAAATCCATGCATGTATTTGTAAAAGTCGGACGACACTGTTACACCATTTCGGACGGATGTTGCACCTTGCACCGTGGATGTTGCACCCTATAGATATCGATTATTCGGACGGGCATAACTTATGGCTCGTTTAGAGTTACGGGAGCGATAACCTGTCTAAACGAAGGTCACGGTGAGTTCTACGGCTTTGATAGCTTTCAGCCGTCAACGGATAGATTAATGCCCAAAAAGGACAACCTGAATCTCAATCGGGTATCGTAAGTTTTTCACCCTTCGTTTTTTCGACACATGGATTTTTACCGTAAAACGGGATTACCGTAGCTGGTCTTCGATTTACCATTGCTGGAGAGTGGTGCACCATGGTACTGTTCCATTTCAAATCCATGCACGCATTTCTAAAAGTCGTACGGCACTGTTTCGCCATTTCGGACGGATGTTGCACCTTGCACCGTGGATGTTGCACCTTGTAGATAACGATTATTCGGACGGCCATAACTTCTGGCTCGTTTAGATTTACGGGAGCGATAACCAGTCATAACGAAGGCCACGGTGAGTTCTATGGCTTTGACCGCTTTTAGCCGTCAACGGATAGATAAATGCCCAAAAAGGACAACCCGAAACTCAATCGGGTCTCGTAAGTTTTTTCCCTTCGTTTTTTCGACACGTGGATTTTTACGGTAAAACGGGCCGTGGCCCATCTTCGACTTCACATCGCTGGAGAGTGTTGCACCATGGTAGTGTTCCGTTTCAAATCCATTCACGCATTTCTAAAAGTCGTACGGCACTGTTTCGCCATTTCGGACGGATGTTGCGCCTTGCACTGTGGATGTTGCACCCTGTAGATATCGATTATTCGGACGGCCATAACTTCTGGCTCGTTTAGCGTTACGGCAGCAATAACCTGTCAAAACGAAGGTCTCGATGAGTTCTACGGCTTTGACAGCTTTCAGCCATCAACGGATAGATTAATGCCCAAAAAGGACAACCCGAATCTCAATCGGGTCTCGTAAGTTTTTTACCCTTCGTTTTTTCGACACGTGGATTTTTACGATAAAACGGGATTACCGTGGTCCGTCTTCGACTTCCCATCACTGGAGAGTGGTGCACCATGGTACTGTTCCGTTTCAAATCCATGCATGCATTTCTAAAAGTCGTACGACACTGTTTCGCCATTTCGGACGGATGTTGCACCTTGCACCGTGGATGTTGCACCCAGTAGATATCGATTATTCGGACGACCATAACTTCTGGCTCGTTTAGAGGTACGGGAGCCATAACCTGTCAAAACGAAGGCCTCGATGAGTTCTACGGCTTTGACATCTTTCAGCTGTCAACGGATAGATTAATGCCCAAAAAGGACAACCCGAATCTCAATCGGGTCTCGTAAGTTTTTTACCCTTCGTTTTTTCGACACGTGGATTTTTACGGTAAAACGGGATTACCGTGGCCCGTCTTCGACTTCCCATCACTGGAGAGTGGTGCACCATGGTACTGTTCCGTTTCGAATCCATGCATGCATTTCTAAAAGTCGTACGACACTGTTTCGCCATTTCGGACGGATGTTGCACCTTGCACCGTGGATGTTGCACCCAGTAGATATCGATTATTCGGACGACCATAACTTCTGGCTCGTTTAAAGGTACGAGAGCCATAACCTGTCAAAACGAAGGCCTCGATGAGTTCTACGGCTTTGACATCTTTCAGCCGTCAACGGATAGATTAATGCCCAAAAAAAACAACCCGAATCTCAATCGGGTCTCGTAAGTTTTTTACCCTTCGTTTTTTCGACACGTGGATTTTTACGGTAAAACGGGATTACCGTGGCCCGTCTTCGACTTCGCATCGCTGGAGAGTGGTGCACCATGGTACAGTTCCGTTTCAAATCCATGCGCGCATTTCTAAAAGTCGTACGGCACAGTTTCCCCATTTCGGACGGATGTTGCACCTTGCACCGTGGATGTTGCACCCTGTAGATATCGATTATTCAAACGGCCATAACTTCTGGCTCGTTTAGAGTTACGGGAGCCATAACTTGTCAAAACGAAGGGCTCGATGAGTTATACGGATTTGATAGCTTTCAGCCGTCAACGGATAGATTAATGCCCAAAAAAGACAACACGAATCTCAATCGGGTCTCGTATGTTTTTAACCCTTCGTTTTTTCGACACGTGGATTTTTACGGTAAAACGGATTACGGTGGCTGGTCTTCGATTTACCATCGCTGGAGAGTGGTGCACCATGGTACTGTTTCGTTTCAAATCCATGAACGCATTTCTAAAAGTCGTACGGCACTGTTTCGCCATTTCGGACCGATATTGCACCCTGTAGATATCGATTATTCGGACGGCCATAACTTCTGGCTCGTTTAGAGTTACGGGAGCCATAACCTGTCAAAACGAAAGCCTCGATGAGTTCTACGGCTTTGACAGCTTTCCGCCGTCAACGGATAGATTAATTCCCAAAAAGGACAACCCGAATCTCAATCGGGTCTCGTAGGTTTTTTACCCTTCGTTTTTTCGACACGTGGATTTTTACGGTAAAACGGGATTACCGTGGCCCGTCTTCGACTTCCCATCGCTGGAGATTGGTGCACCATGGTACTATTCCGTTTCAAATCCATGCACGCATTTCGAAAAGTCGTATGGCACTGTTTCGCCATTTCGGACGGATGTTGCACCTTGCACCGTGGATGTTGCACCCTGTAGATATCGATTATTCGGACGGCCATAACTTCTGGCTTGTTTAGAGTTACGGGAGCCATAACCTGTCAAAACGAAGGCCTCGATGAGTTCTACGGATTTGACGGCTTTCTGCCATCAACGGATAGATAAATGCCCAAAAAGGACAACCCTAATCTCAATCGGGTCTCGTAAGTTTTTTACCGTTCGTTTTTTCGACACGTGGATTTTTACGGTAAAACGGGATTACCGTGGCCCGTCTTCGACTTCCCATCGCTGGAGAGTGGTGCACCATGGTAGTGTTCCGTTTCAAATCCATTCACGCATTTCTAAAAGTCGTACGGCACTGTTTCGCCATTTCGAACGTATGTTGCACCTTGCCCCGTGGATGTTGCACCCTGTAGATATCGATTATTCGGACGGCCATAACTTCTGGCTCGTTTAGAGTTACGGGAGCCATAACCTGTCAAAACGAAGGCCTCGATGAGTTCTACGGCTTTGATAGCTTTCAGCCGTCAACGGATAGATTAATGCCCAAAAAGAACAACCCGAATCTCATTCGGGTCTCGTAAGTTTTTTACCCTTCGTTTTTTCGACACGTGGATTTTTACGGTAAAACGGGATTACCGTGGCCCGTCTTCGACTTGCCACCACTGGAGAGTGGTGCACCATGGTACTGTTCCATTTCAAATCCATGCACGCATTTCTAAAAGTCGTACGGCACTGTTTCGCCATTTCGGAGGGATGTTGCACCTTGCACCGTGGATGTTGCACCCTGTAGATATCAATTATTCGGACGGCCATAACTTCTGGCTCGTTTAGAGTTACGGGAGCCATAACCTGTCAAAACGAAGGCCTCGATGAGTTCTACGGCTTTGACATCTTTCAGCCGTCAACGGATAGATTAATTCCCAAAAAGGACAACCCGAATCTCAATCGGGTCTTGTAAGTTTTTTACCCTTCGTTTTTTCGACACGTGGATTTTTACGGTAAAACGTGATTACCGTGGCCCGTCTTCGACTTCCCATCGCTGGAGAGTGGTGCACCATGGTACTGTTCCGTTTCAAATCCATGCATGCATTTCTAAAAGTTGTACGACACTGTTTCACCATTTCGGACTGATGTTGCACCTTGCACCGTGGATGTTGCACCCTGTAGATATCGATTATTCAAACGGCCATAACTTCTGGCTCGTTTAGAGTTACGGGAGCCATAACCTGTCAAAGCGAAGGCCTCGATGAGTTCTACGGCTTTGACAGCTGTTTGCGTCAAAATTGGGCACAACACTCTTCGGGAGTCGTTGAAGAGACAATAGTCAAGAATGTAACTTCAAAACAGATATTATCTAACAAAAACTCCAATCAACAATGAATTAAATGCGCAGACAAGCGATTTATAGTGGTTCGGCGTGTTGCCTACTTCCAGTGTGAAGTGTTTTGATGTTTTATTGATTCTCTTTCAATGATTACAAGTTGTTGCAGCAATCAACAGCAAATTACAACTGGAAATTCGAATTCAACCTTAAGATTATGGTGTTGAATGATGGAGATCTCGATCCGGAAGAGTCTGGGTGCTTCAGAGTTGGAAGATCCCTTTTTCGTTGGCCCTGGGGCTCTATTTATAGGCGCGGGCTGCTGATATTTCGCTGAAAACTCGGGAGACCACTTCTGGCACGCGAGGGGGCCCACACGCACGGTCTCAGGAAGTTTGGGCCCACTTTGGCATCGGTTCGAACTCCATTCAAACCGATCAAGAATTCATCCAATCGAGGTGAAATTTGGCGTGGACATTCTTCAACATGTATGCAAGCTTCTGTGAAAATTTCATGGCATTTGGATCAGTAGATTGGGAGATATGATGGATTCGAAATGGGGTTCATTGCATGGCTGTTTGGTTCGAAACCATGCTTTCGAACCGATGGTTTCGAATCCATCATGGCACGTTACTTCGTGGTGACGTGGAGCGCAAACTTCGAACCAACCCGGTCTTCACTCCGAGTTGACCGCTTCGACTCTATGGATCTCGGCGAATTCAATCCGAAGGAAGACACGTCATCATGGTTGGTTGACCCAGTGGATTCGAATGAGGCTACACAGGATGGATTCGGACTTGGCATCATGGATGGGTTCGAACATGGCTTCGTGGATGGGTTCGAACGAGGTTCCATGTTCGGGTTCGAGCAATGATTCTTGTTTGGAGTTGAACTAGGCTTTGTGGTGGGTTCGAAGCATGGCTTTTGTGATGGATACGAACTATGTCACTCGTCCATGGACACGAGGCCCATCGGTTCGAACACGATGGATTCGAAGGTGACATAGACGAACCCAAGGTGGTTCGGTGGATTCGAAGCTTATGGATTCGAACGTGATGGTTTCGAAACGTTGGTCAACGATGGCTTCGAAACCTAAGCTTTCCCCTTCAAATTGAACCGATCATAACTCGAGCGTATGAACTCGGATTGACTTGAAACTCGAGATGTTGACTCCTATGGTCTTTCTTGCCATGCCCTATCGATTGTAGCTCAATCTGGACTTGGACAAAATTCAGTGATATCCATAGCGAGACGATGTACGACCAGTCTCTGAGACGAACTGTTCTCCGTTTCTGATCGATCTTTTGGTATCGCGGCTTTGCCAAAAAGCAGGATAACATTTTGCCCCCCAAAGTACGTCTTGTGGAAACATGACGTGCTTTGAACTGCTGCAATTTCTCTGAATAATCATTGCTCTCTTTTTTGTTGAAACTCATATGCTGTATTGTTGTAACCTTGTGTTGATATGATTGATTGCTGTATAATAGTGCTTAGTCGTTGGCTGTTGCATTTGTAGCGAGATGGGTGTTTGATCCCTGTAAATGTTTAAAATCGATCGTTAGTTCGAAATATATGCATATATGTTAGTTTGACCCTTGTAAACATCTTGCGTCCATGAGTCGGGTTAGTTCTGTTTGCTATTGAACGTCGTATCGATCCTCTCCTGAACCGATTTTGTAATTTGAATCGAGACAACGCTTGATGGTTGTTTTGGAAGGTTCCTTCGTATCGATCCTCTCCTGAACCGATGCAGAAGGTCGAAGGAAACGACTCTGTGTTGCATGACTGCGACATTACGAACCGATGGGTGCGAGCTCCGATGGGTTCGAAATCTACACTCGTATGGGTGGCGTATACTCGTGTTGTGATGGGTTCGAAGTTGACATCCATATGGGTGGAGTACGCCTATGAAATGGTGGGTTCGAAACTGATCTTCGAATCGATGACTTGGATGGGTACGAAACTTTCGTTCGCGGCAGTGGGCCGTGTGCTTCACACCGATGGAGCCTCAAACGTATGGGTTCGAAAGTAGATTTTGAACCGGTTCTGCATTCTGACCTGTTGTAATCGGTCGAGTTTATCGGAACGCGAATCGATGCGGTCATCTCCAACCCCCCTTATAAATAGCAAGGACCTCGGCATTTTTCACTTTTTACTTTTCTACTTCTGCCTCGTTTTACTGTGCGCTCGAAACTCCAGAGAAGAAGGTGTCGTGCTTTTGTATTCGAATCATTTGAGATCCAAATCTTCAATTCCTCAAATCTATCATACAAACTAGGTAACTAACCTTGAATTCACACGGCAAAGCTACCTCGAACCCATCACTCCTTCATCGATCGGCCTTTCTTGGGATTTGATAAATCCAGATCTGGCTTTTGGAGGAATTTTGAATCGATGCGTGGATTCGAGTTCGAATCGATGATGGGTGCGCCATTGGCCGTTGGATGTCGCGTCGATCCATGGAATGGTTCTACGGGGCGATGCAGTTCGCACCGAATGATGGGTTCGATGGATCCATTCGAATCGATGGATTCGAATCCATCGGCTACCGGTTCGAAATTCGCAGTTTTATGTCGATTCGAATAGGATCGATTTGAATGACGTCGATGTCAAGTTGGGAGTTCCTGATCGGTTCGAACTCGCCAAACAAGGATCGATTCGAAATCAACCATTTCCGATCGATTCGAAATCGACACCTGTTCATCGTTTCGAAGCGAGCTTTCCAGCCATTGTTTCGAAGTGATATTAGGATGGTTTCGAACGAAGTGCCTGTGATCGGTTCGAACCCCCTATGATGGATTCCAAAATTTGATATTTTCTGAGCATAACTCCGGCGAGCTTCATCCTTGCATATTTGGACATGCTAAATTGCATACTTGACCACCTTTCGAAGCTCATCGATGTAACAATAACGACTTCTATTCAAATCAAATTTCTGTCATACAAGCGGTTCAACGATGACGGTCAGCGATGACGGTCATTGTAAGTGGACTCCGTAGCTTTGTCGTTTGCATATTTTCTATAACTCTGCGATATTCATTCAAGTAATGCATGGCACTACACAACATATATTCATACACTTTACACTGGGGAACGCACGGGTCCTTTGTCGTCTAACAACGGTTTCTCATGAGTTAGCTAGTTATGGAATCGTCAAGTTCACAGCAGCAGGATATTCGAGGTACAGCCTTTCCGAGACTAGAGGTTCCGTACATTGAACCTGAGATTGTCGGTCCAGCCCCGGACGAATTGCCTAATGCGTCGTTCATTGCAAATCCATCGGATTCCGTTCCATCCAATATCTCTGAAGACATGTTGGGAAGGATATGCTTGAGGCACTGCCTGTCACTGGATGATGTGTTACTACCGGGGCCAAATGATAGACCGCACAACCCACCAGAAGGGTATACTGCATTTAACCGCCACGCGTGTGCAGCCGGGACACTTCCTCCGTTCAACGAGTATATAAGGGAAGTATTGTCGTTTTTGAGGATCGCTCCATCTCAGCTGCACCCGAACGGGTATGCGTCGATCAATAGCTTGTTCATTGCATTTATGGAATATCTCTATCGACCACCACTCCCGATTGAGATCAGATACTTGTTCAATTTCAAAACTCGGGGTGATTATCCTTCCTTCAAATTCCTGGAAGCGGTGAGGAACTGCCAAGTGGTTACCGGGTCATGGACCAGGCTGAGCTACTATAGGACGGAATGGTTCTACGTCAGGTGTCCTCCGGGGTTTGCCCGGCGGTGGTCAGTCAGATGTGAGTGTAGCTGAGTTATCAAGTAATCACTAAGGCAATTGCTGTCAAAGTGAAACTTATGTTTCTTCTCTTTTTTACAGCCACGATTCAGCGTCCTGAGGGCGAGCACTTTAGGGAGATGGTGCGAGTGCTTCGGGAAGTCTTGAGTTGAGATAGGGATATTGAGCTGCTCTTGACGGATAGGAATCTCCGAACTTGCGGATTGATTGAACAAGGGCAGAGCATACTGTTCGAGGGGGCATTAAAGGCCGTTTTGAAGAAACGAGTCAAGCACAAGAAGCCCAAAATTATTATAGCCGAGGAGGCTGATTCTGAAAGAACTCATACTGACGACGAGCCGTTGTTGGAGCCTATAGACGTGGCTCAAGATGTTGAAGATCAAAGAAAAGGCAAGGCAGCCGTCGTCACGTCAACTAAGAAGGGGAGATGGAAGTCGGTTGTCACGGCCCGATCCTCCACCGGAGTTAGAATTTCCGAGATGTCTCCTCCGCGAACCGAAAGTCTTTACGAAGGGCTTACCGATCTTCTAATCCCGGATGATGTGTCTTTTCAGCATGACGCCGGGTTGGAGGAGTTTCATCGTACTCTAGAATTGAACGACTAGCAAGGTCGACACTTCTGGTTGGTCGGGGGGAATGCATATTCATACACATTTCATGACACTGCATAACCTTTGACTGTAAACTACCTATTTTGAAAGGTGATTAATTCTATTTTATTTTGCTTCGCAGATATTATGTCTAAGCGAGGTTCAATGCTTGGGAGTCTTCGACATGCCCGCAAGCCTTCATATTACGATTCGTGCAGACGAGAAGGGGATAGAGGTTATGACCAGGGGCGCTCTGGGTATTATGACCAGGGACGCTCTGGGTATTCTAGTCATGAGAGATACGACACGGACAGAGGCTATAAGCGTCGGTCGCGATCGCGTACCCCTCCTCCTTCCAGAGATCCCGTACAACCTCCTGCTCATGTCCCTCATCCTTCCGAGTCTTCTCGATATACGTCGGTTTCTCAATCTTCCCGATCTGAGGCGATGACCCCGATAGTCGCGGAGCAGCCTCCTACTGAAATCTCGGGGGAAGGGGCAATTAGACTTGCACAATTAAAGAGGGAGTTCCCGAATATTTGCTTTGATAACTACGTCCTTCCCCCGAACCTGAAAAGAATCCCGCCGGAGGCCGAGCGGTTGGCGCTCGACTATGTGCATGACTTTTACGCCCAATACAAGGCGTGGTATAGGGCGACCGACAAGGCATCGGCGTTGGCCTTCGAACGAGCGGCTACCATTGAAAAGATTCAAACCGAGCTGGCTCAAAAAGATCGCATCATACAAGTACTGAATACCGAAGCTGAATCGTCTCGAAAATCAGAGATGGAGGCTCATACAAAGGCCGATGAAGCTCAAGCAGCCATGGATAGAATGAAAAAGGAGCACTATGTTACGGTGGAAGACATGGGCCACCAGAACACTATCGTCACTGCTGAGCGAGATGCGGCGTTAAAAGAACTTAATGAGCTCAAGGCTAAATTTGCCGAAATTATTAAAGATAGAGATGACGCGCATAACACGGCGCAAGAAGCCTGCGAGCAAGCCGTAGTGCTTCGCATTGAAAGAGATGTGGCCGTGGCCAAATTTCAGGCGGTCGAAGCATAGGTGGAGGAGAAAGTTCAACAGGCAGAGGCCAGGCTAGAGGCCGATATCGAAGATTTGCTCATAACTTACAACGCCAATGTGTTAAAACACAGAAACTTTGCCTGGCTTCAAGATTATCCGGTTCACCTTCGCAGCGCTTGGGACCGATTGGTTGAGGAGGAAGAGGAAGCGCATCCAGGCGAAGCGGTCGATCGATTCGAACTTGAAAACCGTCTGCTTACAGACGGTGAGAAGAAGGTCCTTCACAACGCTATCATTGCGCATGAAAAGGAGATGATCGGTGGTCGTTCCCTGGAAGTCGGAGAGGGATCAGGTGTTGAGCACCATTCTGCTATCACTGAAGTCACCACACCACCTTCGTCAGTGCCCGTATCTACGGTCGGTTTGAAACCTGTTCCTGCTTACGACCCGGAACAGCCGCGCTTATCTCCTATTCATGAGCATACTTCTGAGGCCGTTCAGCCGTCTGCGAGCCAAACTGGGGAAGGTATTTCGAAGTTGTCTCAAGCATTTTCTATATAGAGTGTTTGTTTTGTAGCAGTTACTAATAACTTCTTCTTCTTATTATTATTATTATTGCCTAGTGACTGGAGTTGCGCCGACTGTCGCGGTTCAAGAATCAAGCGAAGGAGATAAGGCCATCGCCACCGAGACTACTGTTGTAACTGCGGTATCAACTGAGGCGGTGCAGGGGAGATCCTTATCTGTTGACGAACAAATGGTGAGCGAGTTGCTCGGTGAGCAGGGTGGTTCTTTCTCTGACTTGCCATTTATCATCGTTAGTAGCCTCCCGCCGACCTCAAGTTCTTCGATGCAGACCGTGGATGCCCCCAGCCAAGCCCATGCGACTCGTGATAAGGAAATTTTGGCCGAAATCAGCGCCGAAATAGAGGCTGCGGGGCATAGTGGTAATGTTAGTGGTAGTACGGCAGCGCAGAGTCCAGCACCTGCTAGGGTAGTGTCATCGGGTGGCACAATCCCGTCTTCCGTCGCGGATCCAGTCCCCCCTACTCCTCCGGCGGGAAGCCTCCATGTAGATTCAAGCTCCGAGGATGATATTGACATCATGCCTCCAGCCGAAGAGCCACCGTCGGAGAGGAGACATTCAAAACGAAGAATTTCTGTCCCTAGTGATTCTGATGATGTACCACTAGTAAGAAAGACGAAAAAGAAGAAATATATCGGCTTCTCAAGTAGGTGTTTTGGTAGATAGGTACTTGTTTTTGTTTTTTGTTAGTAAGCCGTGTATAGATGCAGGTCCGGCCCCTGCTAGTAGGGATTCTTTTTTGGAAGAACTTATTTGCGTGTAAGTCCTCGTTTTAAGTTAGTTGAAATAAAATTTAGTTTCTTTGTTTCAACTCTCATTTCTTTTGCGCTTAAGTGTTTGTAGTGCCTTGTTTTCAGTCCGGTGCACTTGTGGTGTTTTTACCGTCAAGTGGAGTTCGTTTTGATTCGCCAAGTCTGAGAATCTTGGTCGCAAGTTGTGATCGATGAATAACCGAACTTCGGACATTGTATCACTTTGGTTAGCGATTAACACTTAGCTTTTTTGCCCCCTAGTCTCGGGGAATAACATTTGCGTTTTGGTGGTTGAGTGCGTTTATTGCAAACTTTGAACACATGTCCACATTCTGGGGACTTAAGATAACTTGAGATCGATAATCCGGTTGCACTCCGGGAACTCGAGAGTTATCGATGCTTGTAACAAGGTTCGCACTCCGGGAATTTGGAAATGATGTTCACATTCCAACTCGCACCCTACGAACTCAGAGTTAGTACTACCATTTCAGTTCGCACTACGGGAACTTTAGCTTGGTGTTTGTGCTCCAATTCACACGCCGGGAACTTGGACAAAACATGTATGTTTGGGTTCGCACTTCAGGAACCTGGAATTGATGTTTATACTCCAACTCGCGCTTCGGGAATCTGGAGTTAGCACGGATGCTTCGGTTCGCGCTCCGGAAACCTGTAACTTATGTTTATACTCCAATTCATGCTTTGGGAACTTGGAGTCCCTTCGCGCTCTGGGAGCGAATTATTGAATGTTTATACTCCAACTCATGCTCTGGGAAGTTGGAGTCTGTTCGCGCTCCAGGAACGAATTTTGGAATGTTTATACTCCAATTCACGCTCTGGGAAGTTGGAGTCCGTTCGCGCTCTGGGAACGAATTTTTGAATGTTCATACTCCAATTCACGCTCTGGGAAGTTGGAGTCCGTTCGCACTCTGGGAACGAATTTTTGAATGTTTATACTCCAATTCACGCTCTGGGAAGTTGGAGTCCGTTCGTACTCTGGGAACGAATTATTGAATGTTTATACTCCAACTCATGCTCTGGGAAGTTGGAGTCCGTTCGCGCTCCGGGAACGAATTTTCGAATGTTTATACTCCAATTCATGCTCTGGGAAGTTGGAGTCCATTCGTGCTCCGGGAACGAATCTTTGAATGTTTATACTCCAATTCACGCTCTGGGAAGTTGGAGTCCGTTCGCACTCTGGGAACGAATTGTTGAATGTTTATACTCCAATTCGCGCTGTGGGAAGTTGGAGTCCCTTCGCACTCTGGGAACGAATTGTTGAACGTTTATACTCCAATTCACGCTCTGGGAAGTTGGAGTCCGTTCGCACTCTGGGAACGAATTGTTGAATGTTTATACTCCAATTCGCGCTGTGGGAAGTTGGAGTCCGTTTGCACTCTGGGAACGAATTATTGAATGTTTATACTCCAACTCATGCTCTGGGAAGTTGGAGTCCGTTCGCGCTCCAGGAACAAATTTTTGAATGTTTATACTCCAATTCACGCTCTGGGAAGTTGGAGTCCGTTCGCGCTCCGGGAACGAATTTTTGAATGTTTATACTCCAATTCACGCTCTGGGAAGTTGGAGTCCATTCGCACTCTGGGAACGAATTTTTGAATGTTTATACTCCAATTCATGCTCTGGGAAGTTGGAGTCCGTTCGCACTCTGGGAACGAATTGTTGAATATTTATACTCCAATTCGCGCTGTGGGAAGTTGGAGTCCGTTCACACTCTGGGAACGAATTGTTGAACGTTTATACTCCAATTCACGCTCTGGGAAGTTGGAGTCCCTTCGCACTCTGGGAACGAATTGTTGAATGTTTATACTCCAATTCGCGCTGTGGGAAGTTGGAGTCCGTTCGCACTCTGGGAATGAATTGTTGAATGGACTGTCGTGTGTTGGTCCAGTTCAGCCTTCGATGTGTTGGCTTGCCCCCAAGCTGGGGTTTCACTTAGTGAGTGGTCGGTTGTAACGCAGTCACTCGCTATTTGAATAAATTCCATTGTTTGATGGAACTTAGCTCTTCGTGTATCGTGATTGTTGAACGTTGTATTCGGTGAATCACAGCTTTAGCTTGAAGAGATAGCATTTTATTTGCTGAAATAAGAAAATTTGGCAAAGTCAGTGCCTTTTTACAAATTCAATATTTCAGAATATAGAGGACACTGCAAATTATTTATAGATTGAATGAGCCTGTCATGTGTGACAGTGACGAGTATCTTCGTCGTTTCAAGCTCCTGAATAAGTAGATCCACCACTGATGGCGTTTATCACCAATCTCCCACGAGGACAAGTCGAGTCCTCCTGTCTCGGTCGATTGGGTTCATTGTTTGGATTTGATGGGCCCGCTTCTCTGGGCTGCGGTGTCCGCACAAACTGTTCCAGCTTCCTTTCTCTGACCAGTTTTTCAACAAGATCCTGTAAGTGACGACACTCATTCATATTGTGCCCGTAGCCTTCATGGAACCTGCAAAATTTTCCCGTCTGGATTTGCCTTTCTGACGACGGTCTTGGAGCAGGTTTGTCATATTGAATTGTATTACGGGTCCGCAAATACGAGTCCTCCAGTGAAGTATTCAAAGGAGTATAACTGTCGAACATCAGATTTTTGCGTTGCGGGCCACGATTTTGATCTTGTTTTTTAAGTTGATTCACGTTCTCTCTTCGCCGAGCTTGTTCATTTTTAATGTTCAACTGAACTTTTCCGGAGCTCTCACCGGACTGCTTTATTGCAACATTGCTTTGGACCCCTTCTGCATTTGGCTCTACCTCAGTTTGCTTCCTAGACTGTTTCGCGTCTTTCCGTCTCAGGAATTGAGCTGCTTTGGCATGGAAATGGTCCAATGACGCAGGTGGTTTCCCAGCTAGCCAACTGCCGAATTCGGAATCGGGGTCGATCCCCTTAGTCAGCGCCATAAGGATGGAGTTATCGTTTGGATTACTAATCTCCGCGCATGCAGTATGGAATCTTTCTAAGTAGTGTCTGAGTGTCTCTCCGGGAGCTTGTATGACACTAGATAGAGTGTTGACATCCTTCGTCCTTGCGACGTGCATGCGGAATTGCTCAACGAATTTTGTAGCTAACTGATCGAAGGAAGAGATGGATCGAGGTGGTAGTCGGGTGAACCACATGGTAGCGACGCCCCCCAAGGATATGGGGAAACTACGACACTTCACTGCATCGTCAGTTCTGGCAGCAGTCATTGACCATTCATATTTCAGAATATGTTGGTTGGGGTCGGAGTTTCCCTCGTACATGGGCAGAGAGGGCATTCGGAATTGCCACGGGGGTTCAGCATTAAGAATATCGTCCGTAAAGGGAGTGTGACTTCGGGAAACTCCCCAATCGTCGTTTGTGAATCCCTGACTCTCACGGATCATCTGACGTATCATAGTTGAAAGATCCGGCATTTGTGTCGGAGTGTGATCACGTTCCATACTTCGGGCTTGAACCGGATATCGTCGGCGGTCCAAGTCTTGCCTTCTTGGCTCATAGTCCTCGGGGACGTACGGTTCAGGAGTACGCCCGCTATGACGGCGGTCCAGGTCCGACTGATCTTGAGCATCGACCCCTGGTTCAGCCGCACCGCTAGTGGTGCGGTATTCTGCGGCGTGGTGAAGAACGGCACCTCCTCGGGAGGAGGGTCCGGTCTGGAAGCTGGCTGACGGACCAACTCTTATTTGTCCAACGGTCAATGTCGGTTGGTTTCCAGCGGGTGGCATACGACTCCCATCTAACCGGGGTCGTGGAGGCCGGTTATGATAATCAGAAGATGAAGAACTTTCGCTGGAGGAGCGAGAAGCACGATATCTCGTGGATCTCTTTCGTTTCTGACGATCCAACTTGTTGATTAGCTCAGCGTTAGCGCGTAGCTGTTCTTCCAGTTGTTGCCGACTCTGGGTCATCTCTTGGAGTAGCAACTGCAACTCTTGTCGGGTGACCGGTCCCGACGGTTCTGATTGCCCAGCGGCATCTTGATTAGATGAAGGAGGTAGAGGGGCAGGATTCTGTCTATCCTGTTCTGTTTGATTGACAGCGTTCGAGGTAGTTCTTGTGCTAACCATCTTGATAGTTGAATTCCTTTCCTAGACTTTATGCAAATCTGAATAGAAGGGAAGGAAGTCGGATTCAATGATCTGGATTTCTCTCTTAGATTTGTTCAATCCGGTATCGATGACAGATCCAACGAGCAGGAGAAAAGCTGGGTTTTCTCAGTGAAAGCACCAAAGTGTTTGCGTCAAAATTGGGCACAACACTCTTCGGAAGTCGTTGAAGAGATAACAGTCAAGAATGTAACTTCAAAACAGATATTATCTAACAAAAACTCCAATCAACAATGAATTAAATGCGCAGACAAGCGATTTATAGTGGTTCGGCGTGTTGCCTACATCCACTGTGAAGTGTTTTGATGTTTTATTGATTCTCTCTCAATGATTACAAGTTGTTGCAGCAATCAACAGCAAATTACAACTGGAAATTCGAATTCAACGGTAAGATTATGGTGTAGAATGATGGAGATCTCGATCCGGCAGAGTCTGGACGCTTCAGAGTCGGAAGATCCCTTTTTCGTTGGCCCTGGGGCTCTATTTATAGGCGCGGGCTGCTGATATTTCGCTGAAAACTCGAGAGACCACTTCTGGCACGCGAGGGGGCCCACACGCACGGTCTCAGGAAGTTTGGGCCCACTTTGGCATCGGTTCGAACTCCATTCGAACCGATCAAGAATTCATCCAATCGAGGTGAAATTTGGCGTGGACATTTTTCAACATGTATGCAAGCTTCTGTGAAAATTTCATGGCATTTGGATCAGTAGATTGGGAGATATGATGGATTCGAAATGGGGTTCATTGCATGGCTGTTTGGTTCGAAACCATGCTTTCGAACCGATGGTTTCGAATCCATCATGGCACGTGACTTCGTGGCAACATGGAGCGCAAACTTCGAACCAACCCGGTCTTCACTCCGAGTTGACCGCTTCGACTCCATGGATCTCGGCGAATTCGAACCGAAGGAAGACACGTCATCATGGTTGGTTGACCCAGTGGATTCGAATGAGGCTACACAGGATGGATTCGAACTTGGCATCATGGATGGGTTCGAACATGGCTTCGTGGATGGGTTCGAACGAGGTTCCATGTTCGGGTTCGGGCAATAATTTTTGTTTGGAGTCGAACTGGGCTTTGTGGTGGGTTCGAAGCATGGCTTTTGTGATGGATACGAACTATGTCACTCCTCCATGGACACGAGGCCCATCGGTTCGAACACGATGGGTTCGAACACGATGGATTCGAAAGTGACGTAGACGAAACCGAGGTGGTTCGGTGGATTCGAAGCTTATGGATTCGAACGTGATGGTTTCGAAACGTTGGTCAAGGATGGCTTCGAAACCTAAGCTTTCCCCTTCAAATTGAACCGATCATAACTCGAGCGTATGAACTCGGATTGACTTGAAACTCGATATGTTGACTCCTATGGTCTTTCTTGCCATGTCCTATCGATTGTAGCTCAATCTGGACTTAGACAAAATTCAATGATATCCATAGCGAGACGAAGTACGACCGGTCTCTGAGACGAACTGTTCTCCGTTTCTGATCGATCTTTTGGTATCGCGGCTTTGCCAAAAAGCGGGATAACAACAGCTTTCAGCCGTCAACGGATAAATTAGTGCCCAAAAAGGACAACCCGAATCTCATTCGGGTCTCGTAAGTTTTTTACCCTTCGTTTTTTCGACACGTGGATTTTTACGATAAAACAGGATTACAGTGGCTGGCCTTCGATTTACCATCGTTGGAGAGTGGTGCACCGTGGTACTGTTCCGTTTCAAATCCATGCACGCATTTCTAAAAGTCGTACGGCACTGTTTCGCCATTTCGGACGGATGTTGCACCTTGCACCGTGGATGTTGCACCCTGTAGATATCGATTATTTGGACGGCCATAACTTCTGGCTCGTTTAGAGTTACGGGAGCCATAACCTGTCAAAATGAAGGCCTCGATGAATTCAACGGCTTTGACAGCTTTCAGCCGTCAACGGATAGATTAATGCCCAAAAAGGACAACCCGGATCTCAATCGGGTCTCGTAAGTTTTTTACCCTTCGTTTTTTCGACATGTGGATTTTTACGGCAAAACGGTATTACCGTGGCCCGTCTTCGACTTCCCATCGCTGGAGAGTGATGCACCATGGTACTGTTCTGTTTCAAATCCATGCACCCATTTCTAAAAGTCGTACGGCACAGTTTCACCATTTCGGACGGATGTTGCACCTTGCACCGTGGATGTTGCACCCTGTAGATATCGATTATTCGGACGGCCATAACTTCTGGCTCGTTTAGAGTTACGGGAGTCATAACCTGTCAAAACGAAGGCCTCGATGAGTTCTACAGCTTTGACAGCTTTCAGCCGTCAACGGATAGATTAATGCCCAAAAAGGACAACCCGAATCTCAATCGGGTCTCGTAAGTTTTTTACCCTTCGTTTTTTCGACACGTGGATTTTTACGGTAAAACGGGATTACGGTGGCTGGTCTTCGATTTACCATCGCTGGAGAGTGGTGCACCATGGTACTATTCCGTTTCAAATCCATGCACGCATTTCTAAAAGTCGTACGGCACTGTTTCGCCATTTCGACGGATGTTGAACCTTGCACCGTGGATGTTGCACCCTGTAGATATCGATTATTCGGACGGCCATAACTTCTGGTTCGTTTAGAGTTATGGGAGCCATAACTTGCCAAAACGAAGGCCTCGATGAGTTCTATGGCTTTGAAAGCTTTCGGCCGTCAACAGATAGAATAATGCCCAAAAAGAACATCCCGAATCTCAATCGGGTCTCGTAAGTTTTTTACCCTTCATTTTTTTGACACGTGGATTTTTACGGTAAAACGGGATTGCCGTGGCCCGTCTTCGACTTACCATCGCTGGAGAGTAGTGCACCATGGTAGTGTTCCGTTTCAAATCCATGCGCGCATTTCTAAAAGTCGTACGGCACCGTTTCGCCATTTCGGACGGATGTTGCACCTTGCACCGTGGATGTTGCACCCTGTAGATATCGATTATTCCGACGGCCATAACTTCTGGCTCGTTTAGAGTTACGGGAGCCATAACCTGTCAAAACGAAGGCCTCGATGAGTTCTACGGCTTTGACAGCTTTCAGCCATCAATGGATGGAGTAATGCCCAAAAAGGACAACCCGAATCTCAATCGCGTCTCGTAAGTTTTTTACCCTTCGTTTTTTCGACACGTGGATTTTTACGGTAAAACGGGATTACCCTGGCCCGTCTTCGACTTCCCATCATTGGAGAGTGGTGCATCATGGTAGTGTTCCATTTCAAATCCATGCACGCATTTCTAAATGTCATACGGCACTGTTTCGCCATTTCGGACGGATGTTGCACCTTGCGCCGTGGATGTTGCACCCTGTAGATATCGATTATTCAGACGGCCATAACTTCTGGCTCGTTTAGAGTTACGGGTGCCATAACCTGTCAAAACGTAGGCCTCGATGAGTTCTACGGCTTTGACTTTCAGCCGTCAATGGATAGATTAATGCCCAAAAAGGACAACCCGAATCTCAATCGGGTCTCGTAAGTTTTTTACCCTTCATTTTTTTGACACGTGGATTTTTACGGTAAAACGGGATTACCGTGGCCCGTCTTCGACTTCCCATCGCTAGAGAGTGGTGCACCATGGTAGTGCTCTGTTTCAAATCCATGCACGCATTTCTAAAAGTCGTACGGCACTGTTTCGCCATTTCGGACGGATGTTGCACCTTGCACCGTGGATGTTGCACCCTGTAGATATCGATTATTCGGACGGCCTTAACTTCTGGCTCGTTTAGAGTTACGGGAGCCATAACCAGTCAAAACGAAGGCCTCGATGAGTTCTACGGCTTTGACTTTCAGCCGCCAATGGATAGATAAATGCCCAAAAAGGAAAACCCGAATCTCAATCGGGTATCGTAAGTTTTTTACCCTTCGTTTTTTCGACACGTGGATTTTTACGGTAAAACGGGATTACCGTGGCCCGTCTTCGACTTCCCATCGCTGGAGAGTGGTGCATCATGGTAGTGTTCCGTTTCAAATCCATGCACGCATTTCTAAAAGTCGTACGGCACTGTTTCGCCATTTCGGACGGATGTTGCACTTTGCACCGTGGATGTTGCACCCTGTAGATATCGATTATTCAGACGGCCATAACTTCTGGCTCGTTTAGAGTTACGGGAGCTATAACCTGCCAAAACGAAGGCCTCGATGAGTTCTACGGCTTTGACGACTTTCAACGGATAGATTAGTGCCCAAAAAGGACAACCCGAATCTCAATCGGGACTCGTAAGTTTTTTACCCTTCGTTTTTTCGACACGTGGATTTTTACGGTAAAACGGGATTACCGTGGCCCGTCTTCGACTTTCCATCGCTGGAGAATGGTGCACCATGGTAGTGTTCCGTTTCAAATCCATGCACGCATTTCTAAAAGTCGTACGACACTGTTTCACAATTTCGGACGGATGTTGCACCTTGCACCGTGGATGTTGCACCCTGTAGATATCGATTATTCGGACGGCCATAACTTATGGCTCGTTTAGAGTTACGGGAGCCATAACTTGTCAAAACGAAGGCCTCGATAAGTTCTACGGCTTTGACGACTTTCAACGGATAGATTAGTGCCCAAAAAGGACAACCCGAATCTCAATCGGGACTCGTAAGTTTTTTACCCTTCGTTTTTTCGACACGTGGATTTTTACTGTAAATCAGGATTACAGTGGCGGGCCTTCGATTTACCATCGCAGGAGAGTGGTGCACCATGGTAGTGTTCCGTTTCAAATCCATGCACGCATTTCTAAAAGTCGTACGGCACTGTTTCACCATTTCGGACGGATGTTGCACCTCGCACCGTGGATGTTGCACCCTGTAGATATCGATTATTCGGACGACCATAACTTCTGGCTCGTTTAGAGTTAGGGGAGCCATAACCTGTCAAAACGAAGGCCTCGATGAGTTCTACGACTTTCGTCCGTCAACGCATAGATTAATGCCCAAAAAGGACAACCCGAATCTCAATCGGGTCTCGTAAGTTTTTTACCCTTCGTTTTTTCGACACGTGGATTTTTATGGCAAATCAGGATTACCGTGGCTGGCCTTCGATTTACAATCGCTGAAGAGTGGTGCACTATGGTACTGTTCTGTTTCAAATCCATGCACGCATTTCTAAAAGTGGTACGGCACTGTTTCGCCATTTCGGACGGATGTTGTACCTTGCACCGTGGGTGTTGCACCCTGTAGATATCGATTATTCGGACGGCCATAACTTCTGGCTCGTTTGGAGTTACGGGAGGCATAACCTGTCAAAACGAAGGCCTCGATGAGTTCTAGGGCTTTGACCGCTTTCAGCCGTCAACGGATAGATTAATGCCCAAAAATAACAACCCGAATCTCAATCGGGTCTCGTAAGTTTTTTACCCTTCGTTTTTTCGACACGTGGATTTTTACGGTAAAACGGGATTACCGTGGCCCGTCTTCGATTTTCCATCGCTGGAGAATGGTGCACCATGGTAGTGTTCCGTTTCAAATCCATGCACGCATTTCTAAAAGTCGTACGGCACTGTTTCACAATTTCGGACGGATGTTGCACCTTGCACCGTGGATGTTGCACCCTATAGATATCGATTATTCAAACGGTCATAACTTCTGTCTCGTTTAGAGTTACGGGAGCCATAACCTGTCAAAAAGAAGGCCTCAATGAGTTCTATGGCTTTGACAGCTTTCAGCCGTCAACTGATAGAATAATGCCCAAAAAGGACATCCTGAATCTCAATCGGGTCTCGTAAGTTTTTTACCCTTCATTTTTTCGACACGTGGATTTTTACGGTAAAACGGGATTGCCGTGGCCCGTCTTGAACTTCCCATCGCTGGAGAGTAGTGCACCATGGTAGTGTTCCGTTTCAAATCCATGCATGCATTTCTAAAAGTCGTACGGCACCGTTTCGCCATTTCGGACGGATGTTGCACCTTGCACCGTGGATGTTGCACCCTGTAGATATCGATTATTCGGACGGCCATAACTTCTGGCTCGTTTAGAGTTACGGGAGCCATAACCTGTCAAAATGAAGGCCTCGATGAGTTCTATGGCTTTGACAGCTTTCATCCATCAATGGACAGATTAATGCCCAAAAAGGACCACCCGAGTCTCAATCGCGTCTCGTAAGTTTTTTACTCTTCGTTTTTTCGACACGTGGATTTCTACGGTAAAACGGGATTACCGTGGCCCGTCTTCGACTTCCCGTCGCTGGAGAGTGGTGCACCATGGTAGTGTTCCATTTCAAATCCATGCACGCATTTCTAAAAGTCGTACGGCACAGTTTCGCCATTTCGGACGGATGTTGCACCTTGCACCGTGGATGTTGCACCCTATAGATAACGATTATTCGGACGGCCATAACTTCTGGCTCGTTTAGAGTTACGGGAGCCACAACCTGTCAAAATGAAGTCCTCGATGAGTTCTACGGCTTTGACAGCTTTCAGACGTCAACGCATAGATTAATGTCCAAAAAGGAAAACTCGAATCTCAATCGGGCCTCGTAAGTTTTTTACCCTTCGTTTTTTCGACACGTGGATTTTTACGGTAAAACAGGATTACTGTGGCTGGCCTTCGATTTACCATCGCTGGAGAGTGTTGTAATGTTCCGTTTCAAATCCATGCACGCATTTCTAAAAGTCGTACGGCACTGTTTCGCCATTTCGGATGGATGTTGCACCTTGCACCGTGGATGTTGCACCCTGTAGATATCGATTATTCGGACGGCCATAACTTCTGGGTCGTTTAGAGTTACGGGAGCCATAACCTGTCAAAACGAAGGCCTCGATGAGTTCTACGGCTTTGACAGTTGTCAACGGATAGATTAATGCCCAAAAAGGACAACCCGAATCTCAATCGGATCTCGTAAGTTTTTTACCCTTCGTTTTTTCGACACGTGGATTTTTACGGTAAAACAGGATTACAGTGGCTGGCCCTCGATTTACCATTACTGGAGAGTGGTGCACCGTGGTATTGTTCCGTTTCAAATCCATGCACGCATTTCTAAAAGTCGTACGGCACTGTTTCGCCATTTCGGACGAATGTTGCACCTTGCACCGTGGATGTTGCACCCTGTAGATATCGATTATTCGGACGGCCATAACTTCTGGCTCGTTTAGAGTTACGGGAGCCATAACCTGTCAAAACGAAGGCCTCGATGAGTTCTACGGCTTTGACAGCTTTCAGCCGTCAACGCATAGATTAATGCCCAAAAAGGACAACCCGAATCTCAATCGGGTCTCGTAAGTTTTTTACCCTTCGTTTTTTCGACACGAGGATTTTTATGGTAAAACGGGATTACCGTGGCCCGTCTTCAACTTCCCATCACTGGAGAGTGGTGCACCATGGTAGTGTTCCGTTTCAAATCCATGCACGGATTTCTAAAAGTCGTATGGCACTGTTTCACCATTTCGGACGGATGTTGCACCTTGCACCGTGGATGTTGCACCCTGTAGATATCGATTATTCGGACGGCCATAATTTCTGGCTCGTTTAGAGTTACGGGAGCCATAACCTGTCGAAACGAAGGCCTCGATGAGTTCTACGGCTTTGACAGCTTTTAGCCGTCAATGGATAGATTAATGTCCAAAAACGACAACCCGAATCTCAATCGGGTCTCGTAAGTTTTTTACCCTTCGTTTTTTCGACACGTGGATTTTTACGGTAAAACGGGATTACCGTGGCCCTTCTTCGACTTCCCATCGCTGGAGAGTGCTGCACCATGGTAGTGCTCCATTTCAAATCCATGCACGCATTTCTAAAAGTCGAACGACACTGTTTCGCCATTTCGGACGGATGTTGCACCTTGCACCGTGGATGTTGCACCCTGTAGATATCGATTATTCGGACGGCCATAACTTCTGGCTCGTTTAGAGTTACGGGAGCCATAACCTGTCAAAACGAAGGCCTCGATGAGTTCTATGGCTTTGACAGCTTTCAGCCGTCAACGCATAGATTAATGTCCAAAAAGGACAACCCGAATCTCAATCGGGTCTCGTAAGTTTTTTACCCTTCGTTTTTTTCGACACGCGGATTTTTACGGTAAAACAGGATTACCGTGGCTGGCCTTCGATTTACTATCGCTGGAGAGTGGTGCACCATGTACTGTTCCGTTTCAAATCCATGCACGCATTTCTAAAAGTCGTACGACACTGTTTCGCCATTTCGGATGGATGTTGCACCTTGCACCGTGGATGTTGCACCCTGTAGATATCGATTATTCGGACGGCCATAACTTCTGGCTCGTTTAGAGTTACGGGAGCCATAACCTGTCAAAACGAAGGCCTCGATGAGTTCTACGGCTTTGACAGCTGCCAACGGTTAGATTAATGCCCAAAAAGGACAACCCGAATCTCAATCGGGTCTCGTAAGTTTTTTACCCTTCGTTTTTTCGACACGTGGATTTTTACGGTAAAACAGGATTACAGTGGCTGGCCTTCGATTTACCATCGCTGGAGAGTGGTGCACCATGGTACTGTTCCGTTTCAAATCCATGCACGCATTTCTAAAAGTCGTACGGCACTGTTTCGCCATTTCGGACGAATGTTACACTTTGCACCGTGGATGTTGCACCCTGTAGATATCGATTATTCGGACGGTCGTAACTTCTGGCTCGTTTAGAGTTACGGGAGCCGTAACCTGTCAAAACGAAGGCCTCGATGAGTTCTACGGCTTTGACAGCTTTCGGCCGTCAATGGACAGATTAATGCCCAAAAAGGACAACCCGAATCTCAGTCGGGTCTCGTAAGTTTTTTACCCTTCGTTTTTTCGACACGTGGATTTTTACGATAAAACGGGATTACCGTGGCCCGTCTTTGACTTCCCATCGCTGGAGAGTCGTTCACCATGGTAGTGTTCCGTTTCAAATCCATGCACGCATTTCTAAAAGTCGTACGGCACTGTTTCGCCATTTCGGACGTATGTTGCACCCTGTAGAAATCGATTATTCGGACGGCCATAACTTCTGGCTCGTTTAGAGTTACGGGAGCCATAACCTGTCAAAACGAAGGCCTCGATGAGTTCTACGGCATTGACAGCTTTCAGCCCTCAACGCATAGATTAATGTCCAAAAAGGACAACCCGAATCTCAATCGGGTCTCGTAAGTTTTTTACCCTCCGTTTTTTTGACACGTGGATTTTTACGGTAAAACAGGATTACCGTGTCTGGCCTTCGATTTACCATCGATGGAGAGTGGTGCACCATGTACTATTCCGTTTCAAATCCATGCACGCATTTCTAAAAGTCGTCTGGCACTGTTTCGCCATTTCGGACGGATGTTGCACCTTGCACCGTGGATGTTGCACCCTGTAGATATCGATTATTCGGACGGCCATAACTTCTGGCTCGTTTAGAGTTACGGGAGCCATAACTTGTCAAAACGAAGGCCTCGATGAGTTCTACGGCTTTGACAGCTTTCAGCCATCAACGCATAGATTAATGTCCAAAAAGGAAAACTCGAATCTCAATCGGGTCTCGTAAGTTTTTTACCCTTCGTTTTTTCGACACGTGGATTTTTATGGTAAAATAGGATTACCACGGCTGGCCTTCGATTTACCATCGCTGGAGAGTGGTGCACCATGTGCTGTTCCGTTTCAAATCCATGCACGCATTTCTAAAGGTCGTAAGGCACTGTTTCGCCTTTTCGGATGGATGTTGCACCTTGCACCGTGGATGTTGCACCCTGTAGATATCGACTGTTCGGACGGCCATAACTTCTGGCTCGTTTAGAGTTACGGGAGCCATAACCTGTCAAAACGAAGGACTCGATGAGTTCTACGGCTTTGACAGCTGTCAACGGATAGATTAATGCCCGAAAAGGACAACCCGAATCTCAATCGGGTCTCGTAAGTTTTTTACCCTTCGTTTTTTCGACACGTGGATTTTTACGGTAAAACAGGATTACAGTGTCTGGCCTTCGATTTACCATCGCTGGAGAGTGGTGCACCATGGTACTGTTCCGTTTCAAATCCATGCACGCATTTCTAAAAGTCGTACGGCACTGTTTTGCCATTTCGGACGAATGTTGCACCTTGCACCGTGGATGTTGCACCCTGTAGATATCGATTATTCGGTCGGCCATAACTTCTGGCTCGTTTAGAGTTACGGGAGCCATAACCTGTCAAAACGAAGGCCTCGATGAGTTCTACGGCTTTGACAGCTTTCAACCATCAACGCATAGATTAATGCCCAAAAAGGACAACCTGAATCTCAATCAGGTCTCGTAAGTTTTTTACCCTTCGTTTTTTCGACACGTGGATTTTTACGGTAAAACGGGATTACCGTGGCCCGTCTTCGACTTCCCATCACTGGAGAGTGGTGCACCATGGTAGTGTTCCATTTCAAATCCATGCATGGATTTCTAAAAGTCTTACGGCACAGTCTCACCATTTCGGACGGATGTTGCACCTTGCACCGTGGATGTTGCACCCTGTAGATATCGATTATTCGGACGGCCATAACTTATGGCTCGTTTAGAGTTACGGGAGCCATAACCTGTCAAAATGAAGGCCTCGATGAGTTCTACGGCTTTGACAGCTTTTAGCCGTCAATGGATAGATTAATGCCCAAAAAGGACAACACGAATCTCAATCGGGTCTCGTAAGTTTTTTACCCTTCGTTTTTTCGACACGTGGATTTTTACGGTAAAACGGGATTACCATGGCCCGTCTTCGACTTCCCATCGCTGGAGAGTGGTGCACCATGGTAGTGTTCCGTTTCAAATCCATGCAAGCATTTCTAAAAGTCGTACGGCACAGTTTCGCCATTTCGGACGGATGTTGCACCTTGCACCGTGGATGTTGCACCCTGTAGATATCGATTATTCGGACGGCCATAACTTCTGGCTCGTTTAGAGTTACGGGACCCATAACCTGTCAAAACGAAGGCCTCGATGAGTTCTACGGCTTTTACAGCTTTCAGCCATCAACGCATAGATTAATGCCTAAAAAGGACAACCCGAATCTCAATCGGGTCTCGTAAGTTTTTTACCCTTCGTTTTTTCGACACGTGGATTTTTACGGTAAAACAGGATTACCATGGCTAGCCTTCGATTCACTATCGCTGGAGAGTGGTGCACCATGTACTGTTCCGTTTCAAATCCATGCACGCATTTCTAAAAGTCGTACGTCACTGTTTCGCCATTTCGGACGGATGTTGCACCTTGCACCGTGGATGTTGCACCCTGTAGATATCGATTATTCGGACGACCATAACTTCTGCCTCGTTTAGAGTTTCGGGAGCCATAACCTGTCAAAACGAAGGCCTCGATGAGTTCTACGGCTTTTACAGCTTTCAGCCATCAACGGATAGATTAATGCCCAAAAAGGACAACCCGGATCTCAATCGGGTCTCGTAAGTTTTTTACCCTTCGTTTTTTCGACACGTGGATTTTTACGGTAAAACAGGATTACCATGGCTAGCCTTCGATTCACTATCGCTGGAGAGTGGTGCACCATGTACTGTTCCGTTTCAAATCCATGCACGCATTTCTAAAAGTCGTACGTCACTGTTTCGCCATTTCGGACGGATGTTGCACCTTGCACCGTGGATGTTGCACCCTGTAGATATCGATTATTCGGACGGCCATAACTTCTGCCTCGTTTAGAGTTTCGGGAGCCATAACCTGTCAAAACGAAGGCCTCGATGAGTTCTATGGCTTTGATAGCTTTCAGCCGTCAACGGATAGATTAATGCCCAAAAAGGACAACCCGGATCTCAATCGGGTCTCGTAAGTTTTTTACCCTTCGTTTTTTCGACATGTGGATTTTTACGGTAAAACAGGATTACAGTGGCTGGCCTTCGATTTACCATCGCTGGAGAGTGGTGCACCATGGTACTGTTCCGTTTCAAATCCATGCATGCATTTCTAAAAGTCGTACGGCACTGTTTCTCCATTTCGGACGGATGTTGCACCTTGCACCGTGGATGTTGCACCCTGTAGATATCGATTATTCGGACGGCCATAACTTCTGGCTCGTTTAGAGTAACGGGAGCCATAACCTGTCAAAACGAAGGCCTCGATGAGTTCTACGTCTTTGACAGCTTTCAGCCGTCAACGGATAGATTAATGCCCAAAAAGGACAACCCGAATCTCAATCGGCTCTCGTAAGTTTTTTACCCTTCATTTTTTCGACACGTGGATTTTTACGGTAAAACGGGATTACCGTGGCCTGTCTTCGACTTTCCATCGCTGGAGAGTGGTGCACCATGGTAGTGTTCCGTTTCAAATCCATGCATGCATTTTTAAAAGTCGTACGACACTGTCTCGCCATTTCGGACGGATGTTGCACCTCGCACCGTGGATGTTGCACCCTGTAGACATCGATTATTCGGACGACCATAACTTCTGGCTCGTTTAGAGTTACGGGAGCCATAACCTGTTAAAACGAAGGCCTCGATGAGTTCTACGGCTTTGATGGCTTTCAGCCGTCAACGGATAGATTAATTCCCAAAAAGGACAACCCGAATCTCAATCGGGTCTCGTAAGTTTTTTACCCTTCGTTTTTTCGACACGTGGATTTTTACGGTGAAACAGGATTACCGTGGCTGGCCTTCGATTTACCATCGCTGGAGAGTGGTGCACCATGGTACTGTTCCGTTTCAAATCCATGCACGCATTTCTAAAAGTCGTACGGCACTGTTTCGCCATTTCGGATGGATGTTGCACCTCGCACCGTGGATGTTGCACCCTGTAGATATCGATTATTCGGACGACAATAACTTCTGGCTCGTTTAGAGTTACGGGAGCCATAACCTGTCAAAACCAAGGCCTCGATGAGTTCTACGGCTTTGACGGCTTTCAGCCATCAACGGATTGATTAATTCCCAAAAAGGACAACCCGAATCTCAATCGGGTCTCGTAAGTTTTTTACCCTTCGTTTTTTGGACACGTGAATTTTTACGGTAAATCAGGATTACCGTGGCTGCCCTACGATTTACCATCGCTGGAGAGTGGTGCACCATGGTGCTGTTCCGTTTCAAATCCATGTACGCATTTCTAAAAGTCGTACGACACTGTTTCGCCATTTCGGACGGATGTTGCACCTTGCACCGTGGATGTTGCACCCTGTAGATATCGATTATTCGGACGGCCATAACTTCTGGCTCGTTTAGAGTTACGGGAGCCATAACCTGTCAAAACGAAGGCCTCGATGAGTTCTACGGCTTTGACCGCTTTCAGCCGTCAACGGATAGATTAATGCCCAAAACGGACAACCCGAATCTCAATCGGGTCTCGTAAGTTTTTTACCCTTCATTTTTTCGACACGTGGATTTTTACGGTAAAACGGGATTACCGTGGCCTGTCTTTGACTTTCCATCGCTGGAGAGTGGTGCACCATGGTAATGTTCCGTTTCAAATCCATGCACGCATTTCTAAAGGTCGTACGGCACTGTTTCGCCATTTCGGACGGATGTTGCACCTCGCACCGTGGATGTTGCACCCTGTAGATATCGATTATTCGGACGACCATAACTTCTGGCTTGTTTAGAGTTACGGGAGCCATAACCTGTCAAAACGAAGGCCTCGATGAGTTCTACGGCTTTGACGGCTTTTAGCCGTCAACGGATAGATTAATTCCCAAAAAGGACAACC
Source organism: Allium cepa (assembly GCA_030765085.1). Taxonomy (NCBI): domain Eukaryota; kingdom Viridiplantae; phylum Streptophyta; class Magnoliopsida; order Asparagales; family Amaryllidaceae; genus Allium; species Allium cepa. The sequence goes on along the minus strand of CM060946.1, from coordinate 450,502,679 downwards.
CGAATCTCAATCGGGTCTCGTAAGTTTTTTACCCTTCGTTTTTTCGACACGTGGATTTTTACGGTAAAACAGGATTACCATGGCTGGCCTTCGATTTACCATCGCTGGAGAGTGGTGCACCATGGTGCTGTTCCGTTTCATATCCATGCATGCATTTCTAAAAGTCGTACGGCACTGTTTCGCCATTTCGGACGGATGTTGCACCTCGCACCTTGGTTGTTGCACCCTGTAGGCATCGATTATTCGGACGACCATAACTTCTGGCTCGTTTAGAGTTACGGGAGCCATAACCTTTCAAAACGAAGGCCTCGATGAGTTCTACGGCTTTGACGGCTTTTAGCCGTCAACGGATAGATTAATTCCCAAAAAGGACAACCCGAATATCAATCGGGTCTCGTAAGTTTTTTACCCTTCGTTTTTTCGACACGTGGATTTTTACGGTAAAACAGGATTACCGTGGCTGGCCTTCGATTTACCATCGTTGGAGAGTGGTGCACCATGGTACTGTTCCGTTTCAAATCCATGCATGCATTTCTAAAAGTCGTACGACACTGTTTCGCCATTTCGGACGGATGTTGCACCTTGCATCGTGGATGTTGCACCCTGTAGATATCGATTATTCGGACGGCCATAACTTCTGGCACGTTTAGAGTTACGGGAGCCATAACCTGTCAAAATGAAGGCCTCGATGAGTTCTATGGCTTTGATAGCTTTCAGGCATCAACGCATAGATTAATGCCCAAATAGGACAACCCGAATCTTAATCGGGTCTCGTAAGTTTTTTACCCTTCGTTTTTTCGACACGTGGATTTTTACGGTAAATCTGGATTACCGTGGCTTCCCTTCGATTTACCATCGCTGGAGAGTGGTGCACCATGGTGCTGTTCCGTTTCAAATCCATGCACGCATTTCTAAAAGTCGTACGGCACTGTTTCGCCATTTCGGACGGATGTTGCACCTTGCACCGTGGATGTTGCACCCTGTAGATATCGATTATTCGGACGGCCATAACTTCTGGCTCGTTTAGAGTTACGGGAGCCATAACCTGTCAAAACGAAGGCCTCGATGAGTTCTACGGCTTTGACCGCTTTCAGCCGTCAACGGATAGATTAATTCCCAAAAAGGACAACCCGAATCTCAATCAGGTCTCGTAAGTTTTTTACCCTTCGTTTTTTCGACACATTGATTTTTACGGTAAAACAGGATTACCGTGGCTGGCCTTCGATTTACCATCGCTGGAGAGTGGTGCACCACGGTGCTGTTCCGTTTCAAATCCATGCATGCATTTCTAAAAGTCGTACGGCACTGTTTCGCCATTTCGGACGGATGTTGCACCTCGCACCGTGGATGTTGCACCCTGTAGATATCGATTATTCGGACGACCATAACTTCTGGCTCGTTTAGAGTTACGGGAGCCATAACCTGTCAAAACGAAGGCATCGATGAGTTCTACGGCTTTGACGGCTTTCAGCCGTCAACGGATAGATTAATTCCCAAAAAGGACAACCCGAATCTCAATCAGGTCTCGTAAGTTTTTTACCCTTCGTTTTTTCGACACATTGATTTTTACGGTAAAACAGGATTACCGTGGCTGGCCTTCGATTTACCATCGCTGGAGAGTGGTGCACCACGGTGCTGTTCCGTTTCAAATCCATGCATGCATTTCTAAAAGTCGTACGGCACTGTTTCGCCATTTCGGACGGATGTTGCACCTCGCACCGTGGTTGTTGCACCCTGTAGATATCGATTATTCGGACGACCATAACTTCTGGCTCGTTTAGAGTTACGGGAGCCATAACCTTTCAAAACGAAGGCCTCGATGAGTTCTACGGCTTTGATGGCTTTTAGCCGTCAACGGATAGATTAATTCCCAAAAAGGACAACCCGAATCTCAATCGGGTCTCGTAAGTTTTTTACCCTTCGTTTTTTCGACACGTGGATTTTTACGGTAAAACAGGATTACCGTGGCTGGCCTTCGATTTACCATCGCTGGAGAGTGGTGCACCATGGTACTGTTCCGTTTCAAATCCATGCATGCATTTCTAAAAGTCGTACGGCACTGTTTCGCCATTTCGGACAGATGTTGCACCTTGCACCGTGGATGATGCACCCTGTAGATATCGATTATTCGGACGGCCATAACTTCTGGCTCGTTTAGAGTTACGGGAGCCATAACCTGTCAAAACGAAGGCCTCGATGAGTTCTACGGCTTTGATAGCTCTTAGCCGTCAATGGATAGATTAATGCCCAAAAAGGACAACCCGAATCTCAATCGGGTCTCGTAAGTTTTTTACCCTTCTTTTTTCGACACGTGGATTTTTACGGTAAAACGGGATTACGGTGGCTGGTCTTCGATTTACCATTGCTGGAGAGTGGTGCACCATGTACTGTTCCATTTTAAATCCATGCACGCATTTCTAAAAGTCGTACGGCACTGTTTCGCCATTTCGGACGGATGTTGCACCTCGCACCGTGGATGTTGCACCCTGTAGATATCGATTATTCGGACGGCCATAACTTCTGGCTCGTTTAGAGTTACGGGAGCCATAACCTGTCAAAACGAAGGCCTCGATCAGTTCTACGGATTTGACGGCTTTCAGCCGTCAACAGATAGATTAATTCCCAAAAAGGACAACCCGAATCTCAATCGGGTCTCGTAAGTTTTTTACTCTTCGTTTTTTCGACACGTGAATTTTTACGGTAAATAAAGATTACCGTGGCTGGCCTTCGATTTACCATCGCTGGAGAGTGGTGCACCATGGTACTGTTCCATTTTAAATCCATGCACGCATTTCTAAAAGTCGTACGGCACTGTTTCGCCATTTCGGACGGATGTTGCACCTTGCACCGTGGATGTTGCACCCTATAGATATCGATTATTCGGACGGCCATAACTTCTGGCTCGTTTAGAGTTACGGGAGCCATAACCTGTCAAAACGAAGGCCTCGATGAGTTCTTTGGCATTGACATCTTTCAGCCGTCAACGGATAGATTAATGCCCAAAAAGGACAACCCGAATCTCAATCGGGTCTCGAAAGTTTTTAACCCTTCGTTTTTTCGACACGTGGATTTTTACGGTAAAATGGGATTACGGTGGCTGGTCTTCGATTTACCATCCCTAGAGAGTGGTGCACCATGGTACTGTTCCGTTTTAAATCCATGCACGCATTTCTAAAAGTCGTACGGCACTGTTTCTCCATTTCGGACAGATGTTGCACCTTGCACCGTGGATGTTGCACCCTGTAGATATCGATTATACGGACGGCCATAACTTCTGGCTCGTTTAGAGTTACGGGAGCCATAACCTGTCAAAATGAAGGCCTCGATGAGTTCTACGGCTTTGACAGCTTTCAGCCGTCAACGGATAGATTAATGCCCAAAAGGGACAACCCGGATCTCAATCGGGTCTCGTAAGTTTTTTACCCTTCGTTTTTTCGACACGTGGATTTTTACGGTAAAACGGGATTACCGTTGCTGGCCTTCGATTTCCCATCGCTGGAGAGTGATGCACCATGGTACTGTTCCGTTTCAAATCCATGCACGCATTTCTAAAAGTCGTACGGCACAGTTTCACCATTTCGGACGGATGTTGCACCTTGCACCGTGGATGTTGCACCCTGTAGATATCGATTATTCGGATGGCCATAACTTCTGGCTCGTTTAGAGTTACGGGAGCCATAACCTGTCAAAACGAAGGCCTCGATGAGTTCTACAGCTTTGACAGCTTTCAGCCGTCAACGGATAGATTAATGCCCAAAAAGGACAACCCGAACCTCAATCGGGTCTCGTAAGTTTTTTACCCTTCGTTTTTTCGACACGTGGATTTTTACGGTAAAACGGGATTACGGTGGCTGGTCTTCGATTTACCATCGCTGGAGAGTGGTGCACCATGGTACTGTTCCGTTTCAAATCCATGCACGCATTTCTAAAGGTCGTACGACACTGTTTCGCCATTTCGACGGATGTTGAACCTTGCACCGTGGATGTTGCACCCTGTAGATATCGATTATTCGGACGGCCATAACTTCTGGTTCGTTTAGAGTTACGGGAGCCATAACCTGTCAAAACGAAGGCCTCGATGAGCTATATGGCTTTGACAGCTTTCAGCCGTCAACAGATAGAATAATGCCCAAAAAGGACATCCCGAATCTCAATCGGGTCTCGTAAGTTTTTTACCCTTCATTTTTTTGACACGTGGATTTTTACGGTGAAACGGGATTGCCGTGGCCCGTCTTCGACTTACCATCGCTTGAGAGTAGTGCACCATGGTAGTGTTCCGTTTCAAATCCATGCGCGCATTTCTAAAATTCGTACGGCACCATTTCGCCATTTCGGACGGATGTTGCACCTTGCACCGTGGATGTTGCACCCTGTAGATATCGATTATTCGGACGGCCATAACTTATGGCTAGTTTAGAGTTACGGGGGCCATAACGTGTCAAAATGAAGGCCTCGATGATTTCTACGGCTTTGACAGCGTTCAGCCATCAATGGATAGAGTAATGCCCAAAAAGGACAACCCGAATCTCAATCGCGTCTCGTAAGTTTTTTACCCTTCGTTTTTTCGACACGTGGATTTTTACGGTAAAACGGGATTACCGTGGCCCATCTTCGACTTCCCATCGCTGGAGAGTGGAGCATCATGGTAGTGTTCCATTTCAAATCCATGCACGCATTTCTAAATGTCGTACGGCACTATTTCGCCATTTCGGACGGATGTTGCACCTTGCGCCGTGGATGTTGCACCCTGTAGATATCGACTATTCGGACGGCCATAACTTCTGGCTCGTTTAGAGTTACGGGAGCCATAACCTGTCAAAACGAAGGCCTCGATGAGTTCTACGGCTTTGACTTTCAACCGTCAATGGATAGATTAATGCCCAAAAAGGACAACCCGAATCTCAATCGGGTCTCGTAAGTTTTTTACCCTTCATTTTTTCGACACGTGGATTTCTACGGTAAAACGGGATTACCGTGGCCCGTCTTCGACTTCCCATCACTGGAGAGTGGTGCACCATGGTAGTGCTCCGTTTCAAATCCATGCACGCATTTCTAAAAGTCGTACGGCACTGTTTCGCCATTTCGGACGGATGTTGCACCTTGCACCGTGGATGTTGCACCCTGTAGATATCGATTATTCGGACAACCTTAACTTCTGGCTCGTTTAGAGTTACGGGAGCCATAACCTGTCAAAACGAAGTCATCGATGAGTTCTGCAGCTTTTACTTTCAAACGTCAATGGATAGATTAATGCCCAAAAAGGAAAACTCGAATCTCAATCGGGTCTCGTAAGTTTTTTACCCTTCGTTTTTTCGACACGTGGATTTTTACGGTAAAACGGGATTACCGTGGCCCGCCTTCGATTTCCCATCGCTGGAGAGTGGTGCATCATGGTAGTGTTCCATTTCAAATCCATGCACGCATTTCTAAAAGTCGTACGGCACTGTTTTTCCATTTCGGACGGATGTTGCACTTTGCACCGTGGATGTTGCACCCTGTAGATATCGATTATTCAGACGGCCATAACTTCTGGCTCGTTTAGAGTTACGGGAGCTATAACCTGCCAAAACGAAGGCCTCGATGAGTTCTACGGCTTTGACAGCTTTTAGCCGTCAGCGCATAGATTAATGTCCAAAAAGGACAACCCGAATCTCAATCGGGTCTCGTAAGTTTTTTACCCTTCGTTTTTTCGACACGTGGATTTTTACGGTAAAAGAGGATTACCGTGGCTGGCCTTCGATTTACCATCCTTGGAGAGTGGTGCACCATGTACTGTTCCATTTCAAATCCATGCACGCATTTCTAAAAGTCGTACGGCACTATTTCGCCATTTCGAACGGATGTTGCACCTTGCACCGTGGATGTTGCGCCCTGTAGATATCGATTATTCGGACGGCCATAACTTCTGGCTCGTTCAGAGTTACGGGAGCCATAACCTGTCAAAACTAAGGACTCGATAAGTTCTACGGCTTTGACAGCTGTCAACGGATAGATTAGCGCCCAAAAAGGACAATCCGAATCTCAATCGGGTCTCGTAAGTTTTTTACCCTTCGTTTTTTGACACGTGGATTTTTACGGTAAATCAGGATTACAGTGGCGGGCCTTCGATTTACCATCGCAGGAGAGTGGTTCACCATGGTAGTGTTCCGTTTCAAATCCATGCACGCATTTCTAAAAGTCGTACGGCACTGTTTCACCATTTCGGACGGATGTTGCACCTCGCACCATGGATGTTACACCCTGTAGATATCGATTATTCGGACGACCATAACTTCTGGCTCGTTTAGAGTTAGGGGAGCCATAACCTGTCAAAACGAAGGCCTCAATGAGTTCTACGGCTTTCATCCGTCAATGCATAGATTAATGCCCAAAAAGGACAACCTGAATCTCAATCGGGTCTCGTAAGTTTTTTACCCTTCGTTTTTTCGACACGTGGATTTTTACGGTAAATCAGGATTACCGTGGCTGGCCTTCGATTTACAATCACTGAAGAGTGGTGCACCATGGTACTGTTCCGTTTCAAATCCATGCACGCATTTCTAAAAGTCGTACGGCACTGTTTCGCCATTTAAGACGGATGTTGCACCTTGCACCGTGGATGTTGCACCCTGTAGATATCGATTATTCGGACGGCCATAACTTCTGGCTCGTTTGGAGTTACGGGAGCCATAACCTGTCAAAACGAAGGCCTCGATGAGTTCTAGGGCTTTGACCGCTTTCAGCCATCAACGGATAGATTAATGCCCAAAAAGAACAACCCGAATCTCAATCGGGTCTCGTAAGTTTTTTACCCTTCGTTTTTTCGACACGTGGATTTTTACGGTAAAACGGGATTACCGTGGCCCGTCTTCGACTTTCCATCGCTGGAGAGTAGTGCACCATGGTAGTGTTCCGTTTCAAATCCATGCACGCATTTCTAAAGTCGTACGACACTGTTTCACCATTACGGACGGATGTTGCACCTTGCACCGTGGATGTTGCACCCTATAGATATCGATTATTCAAACGGTCATAACTTCTGGCTCGTTTAGAGTTACGGGAGCCATAACCTGTCAAAACGAAGGCCTCGATGAGTTCTATGGCTTTGACAGCTTTTAGCCGTCAACGGATAGAATAATGCCCAAAAAGGACGTCCTGAATCTCAATCGGGTCTCGTAAGTTTTTTACCCTTCATTTTTTCGACACGTGGATTTTTACGGTAAAACGGGATTGCCGTGGCCCATCTTCGACTTCCCATTGCTGGAGAGTAGTGCACCATGGTAGTGTTCCGTTTCAAATCCATGCACGCATTTCTAAAAGTCGTACGGCACCGTTTCGCCATTTCGGGCGGATGTTGCACCTTGCACCGTGGATGTTGCACCCTGTAGATATCGATTATTCGGACGGCCATAACTTCTGGCTCGTTTAGAGTTACGGGAGCCATAACCTGTCAAAACGAAGGCCTCGATGAGTTCTACGGCTTTGATAGCTTTCAGCCATCAATGGATAGATTAATGCCCAAAAAGGACAACCCGAGTCTCAATCGCGTCTCGTAAGTTTTTTACCCTTCGTTTTTTCGACATGTGGATTTTTAAGGTAAAACGGGATTACCGTGGCCCGTCTTCGACTTCCCGTCACTGGAGAGTGGTGCACCATGGTAGTGTTCCGTTTCAAATCCATGCACGCATTTCTAAAAGTCGTACGGCACTGTTTCGCCATTTCGGACGGATGTTGCACCTTGCACCGTGGATGTTGCACCCTATAGACATCGATTATTCGGACGGCCATAACTTCTGGCTCGTTTAGAGTTACGGGAGCCATAACCTGTCAAAATGAAGTCCTCGATGAGTTCTACGGCTTTGACCGCTTTCAGCCGTCAACGCATAGATTAATGTCCAAAAAGGAAAACTCGAATCTTAATCGGGCCTCGTAAGTTTTTTACCCTTTGTTTTTTCGACACGTGGATTTTTACGGTAAAATAGGATTACCGTGGCTGGCCTTCGATTTACCATCGCTGGAGAGTGTTGCACCATGTACTGTTCCGTTTCAAATCCATGCACGTATTTCTAAAAGTCGGACGGCACTGTTTCGCCATTTCGGATGGATGTTGCACCTTGCACCGTGGATGTTGCATCCTGTAGATATCGATTATTCGGACGGCCATAACTTCTGGGTCGTTTAGAGTTACGGGAGCCATAACCTGTCAAAACGAAGGCCTCGATGAGTTCTACGGCTTTGACAGCTGTCAACGGATAAATTAATGCCCAAAAAGGACAACCCGAATCTCAATCGGATCTCGTAAGTTTTTTACCCTTCGTTTTTTCGACACGTGGATTTTTATGTTAAAACAGGATTACAGTGGCTGGCCTTCGATTTACCATTACTTGAGAGTGGTGCACCGTGGTATTGTTCCGTTTCAAATCCATGCACGCATTTCTAAAAGTCGTACGGCTCTGTTTCGCCATTTCGGACGAATGTTGCACCTTGCACCGTGGATGTTGCACCCTGTAGATATCGATTATTCGGACGGCCATAACTTCTGGCTCGTTTAGAGTTACGGGAGCCATAACCTGTGAAAACGAAGGCCTCGATGAGTTCTACGGCTTTGACAGCTTTCAGCCGTCAACGCATAGATTAATACACAAAAAGGACAACCCGAATCTCAATCGGGTCTCGTAAGTTTTTTACCCTTCGTTTTTTCGACACGTGGATTTTTATGGTAAAACGGGATTACCGTGGCCCGCCTTCGACTTCCCATCACTGGAGTGTAACGACCCGTATTTTACGTGTCGATAGATCGTAGAATTTGCAGGTCGATAGTGTTGTTTGTGTTGCCTCTAGCTTGAGTCGTTTAGGAGTTGACCCGAGTGCAAGTGATGAGTCGTGACCGACTCATAGATAAGTCGTAGACGACTTAAGGGTAGGTGACCGAGTCAAGAGGAGGAAACGACTCATGGTCTATGCCGAGTCAGTGGGTTGGCATGTTAGAATTAGGACTGACTCATAGTGGTGGACGAGTCAGTAGGAAGACCGACTCATAGGGGTTAGCGAGTTAGTATGCTACGACCTAAGGAGTTGAAGGGTTAACATGTTGCAGAGATAACTAGTGCACGAGTTACGACTCATAGGAGTTACCGGGTTATAGCTTAAGTCGTGGGCGAGTTAGTGGCTTAAGGCTTGGCAGTGTGTTGATGAGTCGGTGAGGCCATAGGTCGTGAGTCAGCATCGTAGTTGAGTCGGCTAGGGGTTAGGTCGGCACTTGTATTGAGTCGTAAGTCGGCTAAGAGTTTTGGGCAGGCCGTGTGTTAGGTCGTGAGTCGGTAGGTGCGCAGAGTGTTAGGTCGCGTGCATGTTTTAGGCAGTATTGGTTAGGTGGTTGAGTCGGCAGGTTCTTGAGTCGGCAAGGTTAGGTCGTGGACGACTCATGTTAGGTCGGCGGCGACTCAAGGGGGCAGCGACTCAGGGGGAATTCAGCCTATAAATAGAGGGGTTTGGCTCACTTTTTGGCACCGGTTTTTGAAGCGACGAAGTGCTGCCATTTTGAAGACTCGACTACAACATTTCTTCATCTTCTTTTCTCCATTCCAATCTAATTCTAACATCCATCCAAGATCGAAGATCGAGTTTGAAGATTCAAGCGCCAAAGTTGAAGATCTTCATCCGTTTGAGCTAGATTTCATCGATTGAAGCGAGATATTGCCGGATCAAGCCTTGATCTCCGCTGTCCAGATCTGAAGTGTTTAGTTTTCATAGTGTTTGGGTGATTTGGTGAGTGGTAGTTATCTCTTACGCGGATCCAAAGGAGTATATTGGATTGGTGACTTGTTGGAGTGTTGTAGTTAGTGATTTTGTGCATTTTTCTTAGATCCAAGTGTAGATCCATGGTTTTTGAAGATGTTTACTTATGCAAGTTTATTTAACAAGTATTAGAGACAAAACCCATGTTTTATATTCGATAGATCTATGCTAAAAACCATGATTTCACATATGTTGGACTTATGCTCAATTATTTACGAAATTGCCATTATAGTTGATATTGCTTGTTAAATCTTGTTTGAATGCTTGATTGGTTGTATAAATGATTGATTGATTGAATGTATGATAGATTTGATTGTTTCAAGTTAGCTTGTAGTTGATTTGGAACAAGATGGTTGGAGATGATTCAAAAGCTAAGCGGAAAGGCTCTTGAATGGTGAAAGCTGCCTGTAGCATATGAAGCGGATGTGGAAGCTCATATGGATGGATTCGTGGATGTGGGATCTTGCCATGATGTGATGAGGCAAGGCTTATGTTGAGATGGGACGGGTCATGATGACGTTCCAAGATAAGAGACTTTGCTATGATGTGATGAGGCAAGACATATGTTGTGATGGGACGGGTCACTACGACGTTCCAAGCACGGGTCATGACGACGTGCGAAGTTATAACTCGGTGATGCGGTCCGGGTTGGTGTGGATAATGGTTAGCTTGAGAGGCGCTTGAGCTAGTATGGAAATAGTCGTCAAGGAGGATGACTAGGAGGCTAAGATCTCATCGTTGTTGGAGGTTCTAGCATACTCGAAGCAAGGGTACGTTGGAACGGGTCACGATGACGTTCCAAGCACGGGTCACGATGACGTGCTAGTACTCTGGGCTGATGCGTTCGGCTTAGGCATGGGTCACGATGACGTGCGGAGTTATGTCTAGACCGGGGTTACCATTAGCCCTTGACAGGTGGTCATTCAACTAACGGTGAAATCAAGGCAAAGTTAACAGTGATAGCCAGAGTCATGGATGTTTGGTTGTATCATCATTCGGTCTCAAGAGCGGTGTTTTCTGGGTGCTTATCTGATCTTGGTTTAGGCCTTGGGGGTCTGTATTTGGAAAACATCGTCCTTGACTCGAGTGATTATTGTTTTACTTTAGTTACCGGTTATGCTATGATTGCTTCTCCTTAGTGTGTGTCTGGGGCTATCACTGTAGAAAGAGGTGGAGTGGGATGGTTTGGTTCCTATTCCTTTTATCCCTTATGCTCTTTTGGTATGTTTGATAGTTAATTTACTGCTCACTAAGACTTTGTCTGACTCAAGGTTTTATGTCTCCTCTTATTACCTTGGGCTGTTCATCCATATTTGGGATGGGCAGACTAGGTAGCAGGTGACAGGTGCTGTGCTAGGAGTTCTACGCTGAAGATGACGAAGACGAGCAGAAGGCTTTGCATATTAGTTTTCTTACTATATGTACTGGGTATCCGCTGCTATATTTGGTTGAGCGATTTGTAGTGAGGCTTTCATGTATAGATTTCTGTGGATGATTGTATAAAACTACTATGATGCTTATATGATGATGTTCTGTTCTATGGAGCTTCACTATATTATATTTCTCTATTGTATTTTGTCCATGCGCTGTGAGGTATGCGATAGAGATTCTTTTGTTTTGTTTTACCCTGACTATCGTCCATGGCTGCCTGGCACACCTTTCAGCGCATTATTTCCTTGTTTTGGTGCGGGAGTCATGGGCGGTCGTCACATGGAGAGTGGTGCACCATGGTAGTGTTCCGTTTCAAATCCATGCACGGATTTCTAAAAGTCGTATGGCACTGTTTCACCATTTCGGACGGATGTTGCACCTTGCACCGTGGATGTTGCACCCTGTAGATATCGATTATTCGGACGGCCATAACTTCTGGCTCCTTTAGATTTACGGGAGCCATAACCTGTCAAAACGAAGGCCTCGATGAGTTCTACGGCTTTGACTGCTTTCAGCCGTCAATGGATAGATTAATGCCCAAAAACGACAACCCGAATCTCAATCGGGTCTCGTAAGTTTTTTACCCTTCGTTTTTTCGACACGTGGATTTTTACGGTAAAACGGGATTACCGTGGCCCGTCTTCGACTTCCCATCGCTGGAGAGTGGTGCACCATGGTAGTGTTCCATTTCAAATCCATGCACGCATTTCTAAAAGTCGTACGGCACTGTTTCGCCATTTCGGACGGATGTTGCACCTTGCACCGTGGATGTTGCACCCTGTAGATATCGATTATTCGGACGGCCATAACTTCTGGCTCGTTTAGAGTTACGGGAGCCATAACCTGTCAAAACGAAGGCCTCGATGAGTTCTACGGCTTTGACAGCTTTCAGCCGTCAACGCATAGATTAATGCACAAAAAGGACAACCCGAATCTCAATCGGGTCTCGTAAGTTTTTTACCCTTCGTTTTTTCGACACGTGGATTTTTATGGTAAAACGGGATTACTGTGGCCCATCTTCGACTTCCCATCACTGGAGAGTGGTGCACCATGGTAGTGTTCCGTTTCAAATCCATGCACGGATTTCTAAAAGTCGTATGGCACTGTTTCACCATTTCGGACGGATGTTGCACCTTGCACCGTGGATGTTGCACCCTGTAGATATCGATTATTCGGACGGCCATAACTTCTGGCTCGTATAGAGTTACGGGTGCCATAACCTGTCAAAACGAAGGCCTCGATGAGTTCTACGGCTTTGACTGCTTTCAGCCGTCAATGGATAGATGAATGCCCAAAAACGACAACCCGAATCTCAATCGGGTCTCGTAAGTTTTTTACCCTTCGTTTTTTCGACACGTGGATTTTTACGGTAAAACGGGATTACGGTGGCCCGTCTTCGACTTCCCATCGCTGGAGAGTGGTGCACCATGGTAGTGTTCCATTTCAAATCCATGCACGCATTTCTAAAAGTCGTACGGCACTGTTTCGCCATTTCGGACGGATGTTGCACCTTGCACCGTAGATGTTGCACCCTGTAGATATCGATTATTCGGACGGCCATAACTTCTGGCTCGTTTAGAGTTACGGGAGCCATAACCTGTCAAAACGAAGGCCTCGATGAGTTCTATGGCTTTGAAAGCTTTCAGCCGTCAATGCATAGATTAGTGTCCAAAAAGGACAACCCGAATCTCAATCGGGTCTCGTAAGTTTTTTACCCTTCGTTTTTTCGACACGTGGATTTTTACGGTAAAACAGGATTACCGTGGCTGGCCTTCGATTTACTATCGCTGGAGAGTGGTGCACCATGTACTGTTCCGTTTCAAATCCATGCACGCATTTCTAAAAGTCGTGCGACACTGTTTCGCCATTTCGGATGGATGTTGCACCTTGCACCGTGGATGTTGCACCCTGTAGATATCGATTATTCGGACGGCCATAACTTCTGGCTCGTTTAGAGTTACGGGATCCATAACCTATCAAAACGAAGGCCTCGATGAGTTCTACGGCTTTGACAGCTGTCAACGGATAGATTAATGCCCAAAAAGGACAACCTGAATCTCAATCGGGTCTCGTAAGTTTTTTACCCTTCGTTTTTTCGACACGCGGATTTTTACGGTAAAACAGGATTACAGTGGCTGGCCTTCGATTTACCCTCGCTGGAGAGTGGTCCACCATGGTACTGTTCCATTTCAAATCCATGCACGCATTTCTAAAAGTCGTACGGCACTGTTTCGCCATTTCGGACGAATGTTGCACTTTGCACCGTGGATGTTGCACCCTATAGATATCGATTATTCGGACGGCCATAACTTCTGGCTCGTTTAGAGTTACGGGAGCCATAACCTGTCAAAACGAAGGCCTCGATGAGTTCTACGGCTTTGACAGCTTTCAGCCGTCAACGCATAGATTAATGCCCAAAAAGGACAACCCGAATCTCAATCGGGTCTCGTAAGTTTTTTACCCTTCGCTTTTTCGACACGTGGATTTTTATGGTAAAACGGGATTACCGTGGCCCGTCTTCGACTTCCCATCGCTGGAGAGTGGTGCACCATGGTAGTGTTCCGTTTCAAATCCATGCACGGATTTCTAAAAGTCGTACGGCACTGTTTCACCATTTCGGACGGATGTTGCACCTTGCACCGTTGATGTTGCACCCTGTAGAAATCGATTATTCGGACGGCCATAACTTCTGGCTCGTTTAGAGTTACGGGAGCCATAACCTGTCAAAACGAAGGCCTCGATGAGTTCTACGGCTTTGACAGCTTTCAGCCGTCAATGGATAGATTAATGCCAAAAAGGACAACCCGAATCTCAATCGGGTCTCGTAAGTTTTTTACCCTTCGGTTTTCGACACGTGGATTTTTACGGTAAAACGGGATTACCGTGGCCCGTCTTCGACTTCCCATCGCTGGAGAGTGGTTCACCATGGTAGTGTTCCGTTTCAAATCCGTGCACGCATTTCTAAAAGTCGTACGGCCCTGTTTCTCCATTTCGGACGGATGTTGCCCCCTGTAGATATCGATTATTAGGACGACCATAACTTCTGGCTCGTTTAGAGTTACGGGAGCCATAACCTGTCAAAACGAAGGGCTCGATGAGTTCTACGGCATTGACAGCTTTCAGCCCTTAATGCATAGATTAATGTCCAAAAAGGACAACCCGAATCTCAATCGGGTCTCGTAAGTTTTTTACCCTTCGTTTTTTTGACACGTGGATTTTTACGGTAAAACAGGATTACCGCGTCTGGCCTTCGATTTACCATCGCCGGAGAGTGGTGCACCATGTACTATTCCGTTTCAAATCCATGCACGCATTTCTAAAAGTCGTACGGCACTGTTTCGCCATTTCGGACGGATGATGCACCTTGCACCGCGGATGTTGCACCCTGTAGATATCGATTATTCGGACGGCCATAACTTCTGGCTCGTTTAGAGTTACGGGAGCCATAACCTGTCAAAACAAAGGCCTTAATGAGTTCTACGGCTTTGACAGCTTTCAGCCGTCAACGCATAGATTAATGTCCAAAAAGGAAAACTCGAATCTCAATCGGGTCTCGTAAGTTTTTTACCCTTCGTTTTTTCGACACGTGGATTTTTACGGTAAAACAGGATTACCATGGCTGGCCTTCGATTTACCATCGCTGGAGAGTGGTGCACCATGTACTTTTACGTTTCAAATCCATGCACGCATTTCTAAAAGTCGTACGGCACTGTTTCCCCATTTCGGATGGATGTTGCACCTTGCACCGTGGATGTTGCACCCTGTAGATATCGACTGTTCGGACGGCCATAACTTCTGGCCCGTTTAGAGTTACGGGAGCCATAACCTGTCAAAACGAAGGCCTCGATGAGTTCTACAGCTTTGACAGCTGTCAATGGATAGATTAATGCCCAAAAAGGACAACCCGAATCTCAATCGGGTCTCGTAAGTTTTTTACCCATCGTTTTTTCGACATGTGGATTTTTACGGTAAAACAGGATTACAGTGGCTGGCCTTCGATTTACCATCGCTGGAGAGTGGTGCACCATGGTACTGTTCCGTTTCAAATCCATGCACGCATTTCTAAAAGTCGTACGGCACTGTTTTGACATTTCGGACGAATGTTGCACCTTGCACCGTGGATGTTGCACCCTGTAGATATCGATTATTCGGACGGCCATAACTTCTGGCTCGTTTAGAGTTACGGGAGCCATAACCTGTCAAAACGAAGGCCTCGATGAGTTCTACGGCTTTGACAGCTTTCAGCCGTCAACGCATAGATTAATGCCCAAAAAGGACAACCTGAATCTCAATCAGGTCTCGTAAGTTTTTTACCCTTCGTTTTTTCGACACGTGGATTTTTACGGTAAAACGGGATTACCGTGGCCCGTCTTCGACTTCCCATCGCTGGAGAGTGGTGCACCATGGTAGTGTTCCGTTTCAAATACATGCACGGATTTCTAAAAGTCGTACGACACAGTCTCACAATTTCGGACGGATGTTGCACCTTGCACCGTGGATGTTGCACCCTGTAGATATCGATTATTCGGACGGCCATAACTTCTAGCTCGTTTAGAGTTACGGGAGCCATAACCTGTCAAAACGAAGGCCTCGATGAGTTCTACGGCTTTGACAGCTTTCAGCCGTCAACGCATAGATTAATGCCCAAATAGGACAACCCGAATCTTAATCGGGTCTTGTAAGTTTTTTACCCTTCGTTTTTTCGACACGTGGATTTTTACGGTAAAACGGGATTACCGTGGCCTGTCTTCGACTTTCCATCGCTGGAGAGTGGTGCACCATGGTAGTGTTCCGTTTCAAATCCATGCATGCATTTTTAAAAGTCGTACGGCACTGTTTCGCCATTTCGGACGGATGTTGCACCTTGCACCGTGGATGTTGCACCCTGTAGATATCGATTATTCGGACGGCCATAACTTCTGGCTCGTTTAGAGTAACGGGAGCCATAACCTGTCAAAACGAAGGCCCCGATGAGTTCTACGTCTTTGACAGCTTTCAGCCGTCAACGGATAGATTAATGCCCAAAAAGGACAACCCGAATCTCAATCGGCTCTCGTAAGTTTTTTACCCTTCATTTTTTCGACACGTGGATTTTTACGGTAAAACGGGATTACCGTGGCCTGTCTTCGACTTTCCATCGCTGGAGAGTGGTGCACCATGGTAGTGTTCCGTTTCAAATCCATGCATGCATTTTTAAAAGTCGTACGACACTGTCTCGCCATTTCGGACGGATGTTGCACCTCGCACCGTGGATGTTGCACCCTGTAGACATCGATTATTCGGACGACCATAACTTCTGGCTCGTTTAGAGTTACGGGAGCCATAACCTGTTAAAACGAAGGCCTCGATGAGTTCTACGGCTTTGATGGCTTTCAGCCGTCAACGGATAGATTAATTCCCAAAAAGGACAACCCGAATCTCAATCGGGTCTCGTAAGTTTTTTACCCTTCGTTTTTTCGACACGTGGATTTTTACGGTGAAACAGGATTACCGTGGCTGGCCTTCGATTTACCATCGCTGGAGAGTGGTGCACCATGGTACTGTTCCATTTTAAATCCATGCACGCATTTCTAAAAGTCGTACGGCACTGTTTCGCCATTTCGGATGGATGTTGCACCTCGCACCGTGGATGTTGCACCCTATAGATATCGATTATTCGGACGACAATAACTTCTGGCTCGTTTAGAGTTACGGGAGCCATAACCTGTCAAAACCAAGGCCTCGATGAGTTCTACGGCTTTGACGGCTTTCAGCCATCAACGGATTGATTAATTCCCAAAAAGGACAACCCGAATCTCAATCGGGTCTCGTAAGTTTTTTACCCTTCGTTTTTTGACACGTGGATTTTTACGGTAAAACAAGATTACCGTGGCTGGCCTTCGATTTACCATCGCTGGAGAGTGGTGCACCACGGTACTGTTCCGTTTCAAATCCATGCACGCATTTCTAAAAGTCATACGGCACTGTTTCGCCATTTCGGACGGATGTTGCACCTTGCACCGTGGATGTTGCACCCTGTAGATATCGATTATTCGGACGGCCATAACTTCTGGCTCGTTTAGAGTTACGGGAGCCATAACCTGTCAAAACGATGGCCTCGATGAGTTCTACGGCTTTGACAGCTTTCAGCCGTCAACGCATAGATTAATGCCCAAATAGGACAATCCGAATCTTAATCGGGTCTCGTAAGTTTTTTACCCTTCGTTTTTTCGACACGTGGATTTTTACGGTAAATCAGGATTACCGTGGCTGGCCTTCGATTTACCATCGCTGGAGAGTGGTGCACCATGGTACTGTTCCATTTCAAATCCATGCACGCATTTCTAAATGTCGTACGGAACTGTTTCGCCATTTCGGACGGATGTTGCACCTTGCACCGTGGATGTTGCACCCTGTAGATATTGATTATTCGGACGGCCATAACTTCTGGCTCGTTTAGAGTTACGGGAGCCATAACCTGTCAAAACGAAGGCCTCGATGAGTTCTACGGCTTTGACAGCTTTCAGCCGTCAATGGATAGATTAATACCCAAAAAGGACAACCCGAATCTCAATCGGGTCTCGTAAGTTTTTTACCCTTCTTTTTTCGACACGTGGATTTTTACAGTAAAACGGTTTTACGGTGGCTGGTCTTCGATTTACCATCGCTGGAGAGTGGTGCACCATGTACTGCTCCATTTCAAATCCATGCATGCATTTCTAAAAGTCGTACGGCACTGTTTTGCCATTTCGGACGGATGTTGCACCTCGCACCGTGGATGTTGCACCATGTAGATATCGATTATTCGGACAGCCATAACTTCTGGCTCGTTTAGAGTCACGGGAGCGATAACCTGTCAAAACGAAGGCCTCGATGAGTTCTACGGATTTGACGGCTTTCAGCCGTCAACGGATAGATTAATTCCCAAAAAGGACAACCCGAATCCCAATCGGGTCTCGTAAGTTTTTTACCCTTCGTTTTTTCGACACGTGAATTTTTACGGTAAAACAAGATTACCGTGGCTGGCCTTCGATTTACCATCGCCGGAGAGTGCTGCACGACGGTACTGTTCCGTTTTAAATCCATGCACGCATTTCTAAAAGTCGTACGGCACTATATCGCTATTTCGGACGGATGTTGCACCTTGCACAGTGGATGTTGCACCCTGTAGATATCGATTATTCGGACGGCCATAACTTCTGGCTCGTTTAGAGTTACGGGAGCCATAACCTGTCAAGACGAAGGCCTCGATGAGTTCTTCGGCATTGACATCTTTTAGCCGTCAACGGATAGATTAATGATCAAAAAGGACAACCCGAATCTCAATCGGGTCTCCTAAGTTTTTAACCCTTCGTTTTTTCGACATGTGGATTTTTACGGTAAAACAGGATTACGGTGGATGGTCTTCGATTTACTATCCCTGGAGAGAGGTGCACCATGGTACTGTTCCATTTTAAATCCATGCACGCATTTCTAAAAGTCGTACGGCACTGTTTCGCCATTTCGGACGGATGTTGCACCTTGCACCGTGGATGTTGCACCCTGTAGATATCGATTATTCGGACGGCCATAACTTCTGGCTCGTTTAGACTTACGTGAGCCATAACATTTCAAAATGAAGGCCTCGATGAGTTCTACGGCTTTGACAGCTTTCAGCCATCAAAGGATAGATTAATGCCCAAAAAGGACAACCCGAATCTCAATCGGGTCTCGTAACTTTTTTACCCCTCATTTTTTCGAAACGTGGATTTTTACGGTAAAACGGGATTACCGTGGCCCGTCTTCGACTTCCGATCACTGGATAGTGGTGCACCATGGTAGTGTTCCGTTTCAAATCCATGCACGCATTTCTAAAAGTCGTACGACACTGTTTTGCCATTTCGGACGGATGTTGCACCTTGCACCGTGGATGTTGCACCCTGTAGATATCGATTATTCAAACGGCCATAACTTCTGGCTCGTTTAGAGTAACGTGAGCCATAACCTGTCAAAACGAAGGCCTCGATGAGTTCTACGGCTTTGAGAGCTTTCAGCCGTCAACGGATAGATTAATGCCCAAAAAGGACAACCCGAATCTCAATCGGGTCTCGTAAGTTTTTCGACACGTGGATTTTTACGGTAAAACGGGATTACGGTGGCTGGTCTTCGATTTACCATCGCTGGAGAGTGGGGCACCATGGTACTGTTCCGTTTCAAATCCATGCACGCATTTCTAGAAGTCGTACGACACTGTTTCGCCATTTCGAACGGATGTTGCACCTTGCACCGTGGATGTTGCACCCTGTAGATATCGATTATTCGGACGGCCATAACTTCTGGCTCGTTTAGGTTTACGGGAGCCATAACCTTTCAAAATGAAGGCCTCGATGAGTTCTACGACTTTGACAGCTTTTAGCCGTCAACGGATAGATCAATGCCCAAAAAGGACAACCCGAATCTCAATCGGGTCTCGTAAGTTTTTTACCCTTCGTTTTTTCGACACGTGAATTTTTACGGTAAAACGGGATTACCGTGGCCCGTCTTCGACTTCCCATCGCTGGAGAGTGGTGCACCATGATAGTGTTCCGTTTCAAATCCATGCATGCATTTCTAAAAGTCGTACGGCACTGTTTCGCCATTTCGGACGGATGTTGCACCTTGCACCGTGGATGTTGCACCTTGTAGATATCGATTATTCGGACGGCCATAACTTCTGGCTCATTTAGAGTTACGGGACCCATAACCTGTCAAAACGAAGGCCTCGATGTGTTGTACGGCTTTTACAGGTTTCAGCCGTGAACGGATAGATTAATGCCCAAAAAGGACAACCCGAATCTCAATCGGGTCTCGTAAGTTTTTTACCCTTCGTTTTTTCGACACATGGATTTTTACGGTAAAACAGGATTACCGTGGCTGGCCTTCGATTTACCATCGCTGGAGAGTGGTGCACCATGGTGATGTTCCGTTTCAAATCCATGCACGCATTTCTAAAAGTCGTACGGCACTGTTTCGCCATTTCGGACGGATGTTGCACCTTGCACCGTGGATGTTGCACCCTGTAGATATCGATTATTCGGACGGCCATAACTTCTGGCTCGTTTAGAGTTACGGGAGCCATAACCTGTCAAAACGAAGGCCTCGATGAGTTCTATGGCTTTGACAGCTTTTAGCTGTCAACGGATAGACTAATGCCCAAAAAGGACAACCCGAATCTCAATCGGGTCTCGTTAGTTTTTTACCCTTCGTTTTTTCGACACGCGGATTTTTACGGTAAAACGGGATTACCGTGGCCCGTCTTCGACTTCCCATCGCTGGAGAGTGGTGAACCATGGCAGTGTTCCGTGTCAAATCCATGCACGCATTTCTAAAAGTCGTACGGCACTGTTTCGCCATTTCGGACGGATGTTGCACCTTGCGCCGTGGATGTTGCACCCTGTAGATATCGATTATTCAGACGGCCATAACTTCTGGCTCGTTTAGAGTTACGGGAGCCATAACCTGTCAAAACGAAGGACTCGATGTGATCTACGGCTTTGATAGCTTTCAGCCGTCAATGGATAGATTAATGCCCAAAAAGGACAACCCGAATCTCAATCAGGTCTCGTAAGTTTTTTACCCTTCGTTTTTTCGACACGTGTATTTTTACGGTAAAACGGGATTACTGTGGCCCGTCTTCGACTTCCCATCGCTGGAGAGTGGTGCACCATGGTACTGTTCCGTTTCAAATCCGTGCACGCATGTCTAAAAGTCGTATGGCACTGTTTCACCATTTCGGACGGATCTTGCACCTTGCACCGTGGATGTTGCACCCTGTAGATATCGATTATTCAAACGGCCATAACTTCTGGCTCGTATAGAGTTATGAGAGCCATAACCTGTCAAAACGAAGGCCTCGATGAGTTCTACGGCTTTGATAGCTTTCAGCCGTCAACGGATAGATTAACGCCCAAAAAGGACAACCCGAATCTCAATCGGGTCTCGTAAGTTTTTTACCCTTCGTTTTTTTGACACGTGGATTTTTACGGTAAAACAGGATTACAGTGGCTGGCCTTCGATTTACCATCGCTAGAGAGTGGTGCACCATGGTACTGTTCCGTTTCAAATCCATGCACGCATTTCTAAAAGTCGTACGGCACTGTTTCGCCATTTCGGACGGATGTTGCACCTTGCACCGTGGATGTTGCACCCTGTAGATATCGATTATTCGGATGGCCATAACTTCTGTCTCGTTTAGAGTTACGGGAGCCATAACCTGTCAAAACGAAGGCATCGATGAGTTCTACAGCTTTGACGGCTTTCAGCCGTCAACGGATAGATTAATGCCCAAAAAGGACAACCCGAATCTCAATCGGGTCTCGTAAGTTTTTACCCTTCGGTTTTTCGACACGTGGATTTTTACGGTAAAACGGGGTTACCGTGGCCCGTCTTCGACTTCCCATCGCTGGAGAGTGTGCACCATGGTAGTGTTCCGTTTCAAATCCATGCACGCATTTCTAAAAGTCGTACGGCACTGCATCGCCATTTCGGACGGATGTTGCACCTTGCACCGTGGATGTTTCACCTTGTAGATATCGATTATTCGAACGGCCATAACTTCTGGCTCGTTTAGAGTTATGGGAGCCATAACCTGTCAAAATGAAGGCCTCGATGAGTTCTATGGCTTTGATAGCTTTCAGCCATCAACGGATAGATTAATGCCCAAAAAGGACAACCCGAATCTCAATCGGGTCTCGTAAGTTTTTTACCCTTCGTTTTTTCGACACGTGGATTTTTACGGTAAAACGGGATTACCGTGGCCCGTCTTCGACTTCCCTTCTTTGGAGAGTGGTTCACCGTGGTACTGTTCCGTTTCAAATCCATGCACGCATTTCTAAAAGTCGTACGGCACTGTTTCACCATTTTGGACGGATGTTGCACCTTGCATCGTGGATGTTGCACTCTGCAGATATCGATTATTCAATCGGCCATAACTTCTGGCTCGTTTAGAGTTACGGGAGCCATAACCTGTTATGAGTTCTACCGCTTTGACAGCTTTCAGCCGTCAACGGATAAATTAATGCCCAAAAAGGACAACCCGAATCTCAATCGGGTCTCGTAAGTTTTTTACCCTTCGTTTTTTCGACACGTGGATTTTTACGGTAAAACAGGATTACAGTGGCTGGCCTTCGATTTACCATCGTTGGAGAGTGGTGCACCATGGTACTGTTCCGTTTCAAATCCATGCACGCATTTCTAAAAGTCGTACGACACTGTTTCGCCATTTCGGACGGATGCTGCACCTTGTAGCGTGGATGTTGCACCCTGTAGATATCGATTATTTGGACGGCCATAACTTCTGGCTCGTTTAGAGTTACGGGAGCCATAACCTGTCAAAACGAAGGCCTCGATGAGTTCTACGGCTTTGACAGTTTTCAGCCGTCAATGCATAGATTAATGCCCAAAAAGGACAACCCGAATCTCAATCGGGTCTCGTAAGTTTTTTACCCTTCGTTTTTTCGACACGTGGATTTTTACGGTAAAACGGGATTACCGTGGCCCGTCTTCGACTTCCCATCGCTGGAGAGTGGTGCACTGTGGTACTGTTTCGTTTCAAATCCATGCACGCATTTCTGAAAGTCGTACGGCACTGTTTCACCATTTCGGACGGATGTTGCACCTTGCACCGTGGATGTTGCACCCTGTAGATATCGATTATTCAAACGGCCATAACTTCTGGCTCGTTTAGAGTTACAAGAGCCATAACCTGTAAAAACAAAGTCCTCGATGAGTTATACGGCTTTGACAGCTTTCAGCCGTCAACGGATAGATTAATGCCCAAAAAGGACAACCCGAATCTCAATCGGGTCTCGTAAGTTTTTAACCCTTCGTTTTTTCCACACGTTGGTTTTTACGGTAAAACGGGATTACGAAAGCTGGTCTTCGATTTACCATTGTTGGAGAGTGGTGCACCATGTACTGTTCCGTTTCAAATCCATCCACACATTTCTAAAAGTCGTACGGCACTGTTTCGCCATTTCGGACGGATGTTCCACCTCGCACCGTGGATGTTGCACCCTGTAGATATCGATTATTCGGACGGCCATAACTTCTGGCTCGTTTACAGTTACGGGATCCATAACCTGTCAAAACGAAGGCCGCGATGAGTTCTACGGCTTTGACGGCTTTCAGCCGTCAACGGATAAATTAATGCCCAAAAAGGATAACCCGAATCTCAATCGGGTCTCGTAAGTTTTTTACCCTTCGTTTTTCGACACGTGGATTTTTACGGTTAAACAGGATTACCGGGGCTGGCCTTCGATTTACCATCGCTGGAGAGTGGTGCACCATGGTACTGTTCCGTTTCAAATCCATGCACGCATTTCTAAATTCGTACGACACTGTTTCGCCATTTCGGACGGATGTTGCACCTTGCACCGTGGACGTTGCACCCTGTAGATATCGATTATTCGGACGGCCATTACTTCTCGCTCGTTTGGACTTACGGGAGCCATAACCTGTCAAAACGAAGGCCTCGATGAGTTCTATGGCTTTGACAGCTTTCAGCCATCAATGGATAGATTAATGCCCAAAAAGGACAACCCGAATCTCAATCGGGTCTCGTAAGTTTTTTACCCTTCGTTTTTTCGACACGTGGATTTTTACGGTAAAACGGGATTACGGTGGCTGGTCTTCGATTTACCATCGCTGGAGAGTGGTGCACCATGTACTCTTCCGTTTCAAATCCATGCAAGCATTTCTAAAAGTCGTACGACACTGTTTCACCATTTCGGACGGATGTTGCACCTTGCACCGTGGATGTTGCTCCCTGTAGATATCGATTATTCGGACGGCCGTAACTTCTGGCTCATTTAGAGTTACGGGAGCCATAACCTGTCAAAACGAAGGCCTCGATGAGTTCTATGGCTTTGACTGCTTTCAGCCGTCAACGGATAGATTAAAGCCCAAAAAGGACAACCCGAATCTCAATCGGGTCTCGTAAGTTTTTTACCCTTCGTTTTTTCGACACGTGGATTTTTACTGTAAAACGGGATTACCATGGCCCGTCTTCGACTTTCCATCGCTGGAGAGTGGTGCACCATGGTAGTGTTCCATTTCAAATCCATGCACGCATTTCTAAAAGTCGTATGGCACTGTTTCACCATTTCGGACGGATGTTGCACCTTGCACCGTGGATGTTGCACCCTGTAGATATCGATTATTAAAACGGACATAAATTCTGGCTCGTTTAGAGTTACGGGAGCCATAACCTGTCAAAACGAAGGCCTCGATGAGTTCTACGGCTTTGATAGCTTTCAGCTGTCAACTGATAGATTAATGTCCAAAAAGGACAACCCGAATCTCAATCAGGTCTCGTAAATTTTTAACCCTTCGTTTTTTCGACACGTGGATTTTTATGGTAAAATGGGATTACGGAGGCTGGTCTTCGATTTACCATCCCTGGAGAGTGGTGCACCATGGTACTGTTCCGTTTCAAATCCATGCACGAATTTCTAAAAGTCGTACGGCAATGTTTCTCCATTTCGGACGGATGTTGCACCTTGCACCGTGGATGTTGCACCCTGTAGATATCGATTATTCGGACGGCCATAACTTCTGGCTCGTTTAGAGTTACGGGAGCGATAACCTTTCAAAATGAAGGCCTCGATGAGTTCTACGGCTTTGACAGCTTTCACTTATTAACGGATAGACTAATGACCAAAAAGGACAACCCGAATCTCAGTCGGGTCTCGTAAGTTTTTTACCCCTCATTTTTTCGACACGTGGATTTTTATGGTAAAACGGGATTACCGTGGCCCGTCTTCGACTTCCCATCGCTGGAGAGTGGTGCACCATGGTAGTGTTCCGTTTCAAATCCAAGCACGCATTTCTAAAAGTCGTACGGCACTGTTTCGCCATTTCGAACGGATGTTGCACCTTGCACCGTGGATGTTGCACCCTGTAGATATCGATTATTCAAACGGCCATAACTTCTGGCTCGTTTAGAGTAACGGGAGCCATAACCTGTCAAAACGAAGGCCTCGATGAGTTCTACGGCTTTGATTGCTTTCAGTAGACAACGGATAGATTAATGCTCAAAAAGGACAACCCGAATCTCAATCGGGTCTCGTAAGTTTTTAACCCTTCGTTTTTACGACACGTGGATTTTTAAGGTAAAACGGGATTGCGGTGGCTGGTCTTCGATTTACCATCGCTGGAGAGTGGTGCACCATGGTACTGTTCCGTTTCAAATCCATGCACGCAATTCTAAAAGTCGTACGACACTGTTTCGCCATTTCGGACGGATGTTGCACCTCGCACCGTGTACGTTGCACCGTGTAGATATCGATTATTCGGACGGCCATAACTTCTGGCTCGTTTAGATTTACGGGAGCCATAACCTTTTAAAATGAAGGCCTCGATGAGTTCTACATCTTTGACAGCTTTTAGCCGTCAAAGGATAGATTAATGCCCAAAAAGGACAACCCGAATCTCAATCGGGTCTCGTAAATTTTTACCCTTCATTTTTTCGATACGTGGATTTTTACGGTAAAACGGGATTACCGTGGCCCGTCCTCGACTTCCCATCACTGGAGAGTGGTGCACCATGGTAGTGTTCCGTTTCAAATCCATGCACGCTTTTCTAAAAGTCGTACGGCACTGTTTCGCCATTTCGGACGGATGTTGCACCTTGCACCGTGGATGTTGCACCCTGTAGATATCGATTATTCGAACGACCATAACTTCTGGCTCGTTTAGAGTTACGGGAGCCAAAGCCTGTCAAAACGAAGGCCTCGATGAGTTCTACGGCTTTGACGGCTTTCAGCCGTCAACGGATAGATTAATGCCCAAAAAGGACAACCCGAATCTCAATCGGGTCTCGTAAGTTTTTTACCCTTCGTTTTTTCGACACGTGGATTTTTACGGTAAAACAGGATTACCGTGGCTGGCCTTCGATTTACCATCGCTGGAGAGTGGTGCACCATGGTACTGTTCCGTTTCAAATCCATGCACGCATTTCTAAAAGTCGTACGGCACTGTTTTTCCATTTCGGACGGATGTTGCACCTTGCACCGTGGATGTTGCACCCTGTAGATATCGATTATTCGAACGGCCATAACTTCTGGCTCGTTTGGAGTTACGGGAGCCATAACCTGTCAAAACGAAGGCCTCGATGTGTTCTACGGCTTTGACGGCTTTCAGCCGTCAACGGATAGATTAATGCCCAAAAAGGACAACCCGAATCTCAATCGGGTCTCGTAAGTTTTTTGCCCTTCGTTTTTTCGACACGTGGATTTTCACGGTAAAACAGGATTACCGTGGCTGGCCTTCGATTTACCATCGCTGGTGAGTGGTGCACCATGGTACTGTTCCGTTTCAAATCCATGCACGCATTTCTAAAAGTCGTACGGCACTGTTTTTCCATTTCGGACGGATGTTGCACCTTGCACCGTGGATGTTGCACCCTGTAGATATCGATTATTCGAACGGCCATAACTTCTGGCTCGTTTAGAGTAACGGGAGCCATAACCTGTCAAAACGAAGGCCTCGATGTGTTCTACGGCTTTGATAGCTTTCAGCCGTCAACGGATAGACTAATGCCCAAAAAGGACAACCCGAATATCAATCGGGTCTCGTAAGTTTTTTACCCTTCGTTTTCTCGACACGTGGATTTTTACGGTAAAACGGGATTACCGTGGCCCGTCTTCGACTTCCCATCGCTGGAGAATGGTGAACCATGGTAGTGTTCCGTTTCAAATCCATGCACGCAATTCTAAAAGTCGTACGACACTGTTTCGCCATTTCGGACGGATGTTGCACCTTGCACCGTGGATGTTGCACCCTGTAGATATCGATTATTCGGACGACCATAACTTCTGGCTTGTTTAGAGTTACGGGAGCCATAACCTGTCAAAACGAAGGCCTCGATGAGTTCTACGGCTTTGATAGCTTTCAGCCGTCAACGGATAGACTAATGCCCAAAAAGGACAACCCGAATATCAATCGGGTCTCGTAAGTTTTTTACCCTTCGTTTTCTCGACACGTGGATTTTTACGGTAAAACGGGATTACCGTGGCCCGTCTTCGACTCCCCATCGCTGGAGAGTGGTGAACCATGGTAGTGTTCCGTTTCAAATCCATGCACGCAATTCTAAAAGTCGTACGACACTGTTTCGCCATTTCGGACGGATGTTGCACCTTGCACCGTGGATGTTGCACCCTGTAGATATCGATTATTCGAACGGCCATAACTTCTGGCTCGTTTAGAGTAACGGGAGCCATAACCTGTCAAAACGAAGGCCTCGATGTGTTCTACGGCTTTGATAGCTTTCAGCCGTCAACGGATAGACTAATGCCCAAAAAGGACAACCCGAATATCAATCGGGTCTCGTAAGTTTTTTACCCTTCGTTTTCTCGACACGTGGATTTTTACGGTAAAACGGGATTACCGTGGCCTGTCTTTGACTTTCCATCGCTGGAGAGTGGTGCACCATGGTAATGTTCCGTTTCAAATCCATGCACGCATTTCTAAAGGTCGTACGGCACTGTTTCGCCATTTCGGACGGATGTTGCACCTCGCACCGTGGATGTTGCACCCTGTAGATATCGATTATTCGGACGACCATAACTTCTGGCTTGTTTAGAGTTACGGGAGCCATAACCTGTCAAAACGAAGGCCTCGATGAGTTCTACGGGTTTGACAGCTTTCAGCCGTCAATGGATAGATTAATGCCCAAAAACGACAACCCGAATCTCAATCGGGTCTCGTAAGTTTTTTACCCTTCTTTTTTTTGACACATGTATTTTTACGGTAAAACGGGATTATCGTGGCCTGTCTTCGACTTCCCATCGCTGGAGAGTGGTGCACCATGGTATTGTTCCGTTTCAAATCTATGCACGCATGTCTAAAAGTTGTACGGCACTGTTTCACCATTTTGGACGGATGTTGCGCCTTGCACCGTGGATGTTGCACCCTGTAGATATCGATTATTCAAACGACCATAACTTCTGGCTCGTATAGAGTTACGAGAGCCATAACCTGTCAAAACGAAGGCCTCGATGAGTTCTACGGCTTTGATAGCTTTCAACCGTCAATGGATAGATTAATGCCCAAAAAGGGCAACCCGAATCTCAATCGGGTCTCGTAAGTTTTTTACCCTTCGTTTTTTCGACACGTGGATTTTTTCGGTAAAACAGGATTACAGTGGCTGGCCTTCGATTTACCATCGCTGGAGAGTGGTGCACCATGGTACTGTTCCGTTTCAAATCCATGCACGCATTTCTAAAAGTCGTACGGCACTGTTTCGCCATTTCGGACGGATGTTGCACCTTGCACCGTGGATGTTGCACCCTGTAGATATCGATTATTCGGACGGCCATAACTTCTGGCTCGTTTAGAGTTACGGAAGCCATAACCTGTCAAAACGAAGGCATCGATGAGTTCTACGGCTTTGACAGCTTTCAGCCGTCAACGGATAGATTAATGCCCAAAAAGGACAACCCGAATCTCAATCGGGTTTCGTAAGTTTTTTACCCTTCGTTTTTTCGACACGTGGATTTTTACGGTAAAACGGGATTACCGTGGCCCGTCTTGGACGTCCCATCGTTGGAGAGTGGTGCACCATTGTAGTGTTCCGTTTCAAATCCATGCACGCATTTCTAAAAGTCGTACGGCACTGTTTCGCCATTTCGGACGGATGTTGCACCTTGCACCGTGGATGTTGCACCCTGTAGATATCGATTATTCGAACGGCCATAACTTCTGGCTCGTTTAGAGTTATGGGAGACATAACCTGTTAAAATGAAGGCCTCGATGAGTTCTACAGCTTTGACAACTTTCAGCCGTCAACGGATAGATTAATGCCCAAAAAGGACAACCCGAATCTCAATCGGGTCTCTTAAGTTTTTTACCCTTCGTTTTTTCGACACATGGATTTTTATGGTAAAACGGGATTACCGTGGCCCGTCTTCGACTTTCCTTCGCTGGAGAGTAGTGCACCATGGTACTGTTCCGTTTCAAATCCATGCACGCATTTCTAAAAGTCGTACGTTAATGTTTCACCATTTCGGACGGATGTTGCACCTTGCACCTTGGATGTTGCACCCTATAGATATCGATTATTCAATCGGCCATAACTTCTGGCTCGTTTAGAGTTACGGGAGCCATAACCTGTCATGAGTTCTACCGCTTTGACAGCTTTCAGCCGTCAACGGATAAATTAATGCCCAAAAAGGACAACCCGAATCTCAATCGGGTCTCGTAAGTTTTTTACCCTTCGTTTTTTCGACACGTGGATTTTTACGGTAAAACGGGATTACCGTGGCCCGTCTTCGACTTCCCATCGCTGGAGAGTGGTGCACCATGGTACTATTCCGTTTCAAATCCATGCATGCATTTCTAAAAGTCGTACGGCACTGTTTCACCATTTCGGACGGATGTTGCTCCTTGCACCGTGGATGTTGTACCCTGTAGATATCGATTATTCAAACGGCCATACCTTCTGGCTCGTTTAGAGTTACGGGAGCCATAACCTGTCAAAACGAAGGCCTCGATGAGGTCTATGGCTTTGATGGATTTCAGCGGTCAACGGATAGATTAATGCCCAAAAAGGACAACCCGAATCTCAATCGGGTCTCGTAAGTTTTTTACCCTTCGTTTTTTCGACACGTGGATTTTTACGGTAAAACAGGATTACCGTGGCTGGCCTTCGATTTACCATTGCTGGAGAGTGGTGCACCATGGTACTGTTCCGTTTCAAATCCATGCACTCATTTCTAAAAGTCGTACGGCACTGTTTTGCCATTTCGGACGGATGTTGCACCTTGCACCGTGGATGTTGTACCCTGTAGATATCGATTATTCGGACGGCCATAAGTTCTGGCTCGTTTAGAGTTACGGAAGCCATAACCAGTCAAACCGAAGGCCTCAATGAGTTCTACGGCTTTGACAGCTGTCAACGGATAGATTACTTCCCAAAAAAGACAAAACGAATCTCAATCGGGTCTCGTAAGTTTTTAACCCTTCGTTTTTTCGACACGTGGATTTTTACGGTGAAACGGGATTACGGTGGCTGGTCTTCGATTTACCATCGCTGGAGAGTGGTGCACAATGGTACTATTCCGTTTCAAATCCATGCACGCATTTCTAAAAGTCGTACGGCAGTGTTTCGCCATTTCGGACGGATGTTGCACCTTGCATCGTGGATGTTGCACCCTGTAGATATCGATTATTCGGACGGCCATAACTTCTGGCTCGTTTAGAGTTACGGGGGCCATAACCTGTCAAAACGAAGGCATCGATGAGTTCTATGGCTTTGATAGCTTTCAACCGTCAACGGATAGATTAATGCCCAAAAAGTACAACCCGAATCTCGATCGGGTCTCGTAATTTTTTTACCCTTCGTTTTTTCGACGCGTGGATTTTTACGGTAAAACAGGATTACGGTGGCTGGTCTTCGATTTACCATCGCTGGAGAGTGGTGCACCATGGTACTGTTTTGTTTCAAATCCATGCATGCATTTCTAAAAGTCGTACGGCACTGTTTCGCCATTTCGGACGGATGATGCACCTTGCACCGTGGATGTTGCACCCTGTAGATATCGATTATTCAAACGGCCATAACTTCTGGCTCGTTTAGAGCTACGGGAGCCATAACCTGTCAAAACGAAGGCCTCGATGAGTTCTACGGCTTTGACTGCTTTTAGCCGTCAACGGATAGATTAATGCCCAAAAAGGACAACCCGAATCTCAATCGGGTCTCGTAAGTTTTTAACCCTTCGTTTTTTCGACACGTCGATTTTTACGCTAAAACGGGATTACGGTGGCCCGTCTTCGACTTCCCATCGCTGGAGAGTGGTGCACCATGGTACTGTTCCATTTCAAATCCATGCACGCATTTCTAAAAGTCGTACGGCACTGTTTTGCCATTTCGGACGGATGTTCCACCTTGTAGATATCGATTATTCAGACGGCCATAACTTCTGGCTCGTTTAGAGTTACGGGGCCCATAACCTATCAAAACGAAGGCCTCGATGAGTTCTACGGCTTTGACCGCTTTCAGCCGTCAACACATCGATTAATGCCCAAAAAGGACAACCCGAATCTCAATCGGGTCTCGTAAGTTTTTTACCCTTTGTTTTTTCGACACGTGGATTTTTACGGTAAAACTGGATTACCGTGGCTGGCCTTCGATTTACCATCGCTGGAGAGTGGTGAACCATGGTCCTGTTCCGTTTCAAATCCATGCACGCATTTCTAAAAGTCGTACGGCACTGTTTCGCCATTTCGGACGGATGTTGCACCTTGCACCATGGATGTTGCACCCTGTAGATATCGATTATTCGGACGGCCATAAGTTCTGGCTCGTTTAGAGTTACGGGAGCCATAACCTGTCAAAACAAAGGCCTCGATGAGTTCTACGGTTTTGACGGCTGTCAACGGGTAGATTAATTCCCAAAAAGGACAACCTAAATTTCAATCGGGTCTCGTAAGTTTTTTATCCTTCTTTTTTTCGACACGAGGATTTTTACGGTAAAACAAGATTTCGGTGGTTGGTCTTCGATTTACCATCGCTGGAGAGTGGTGCACCATGGTACTGTTTCGTTTCAAATCCATGCACGCATTTCTAAAAATCGTACGGCAATGTTTCGCCATTTCGGACGGATGTTGCACCTTGCACCGTGGATGTTGCACCCTGTAGATATCGATTATTCGGACGTCCATAACTTCTGGCTCGTTTAGAGTTACGGGAGCCATAAACTGTCAAAACAAAGGCCTCGATGAGTTCTACGGCTTTAAAAGCTTTCAGCCGTCAACGCATAGATTAATGCCTAAAAAGGACAACCCGAATCTCAGTCGGGTCTCGTAAGTTTTTTCCCTTCGGTTTTTCGACACGTGGATTTTTACGGTAAATCAGGATTACCGTGGCTGGCCTTCGATTTACCATCGCTGGAGAGTGGTGCACCATGGTAATGTTCGTTTCAAATCCATGCACACATTTCTAAAAGTCGTACGGCACTGTTTCGCTATTTCGGACGAATGTTGCACCTTGCACCGTGGTTGTTGCACCCTGTAGATATCGATTATCCGGACGGCTGTAACTTCTGGCTCGTTTAGAGTTACGAGAGCCATAACCTGTCATAACGAAGGACTCGATGAGTTCTACGGCTTTGACAGCTTTTAGCCGTCATCGGATAGATTAATGCCCAAAAAGGACAACCCGAATCTCAATCGGGTCTCGTAAGTTTTTTACCCTTCGTTTTTTCGACACGTGGATTTTTACGGTAAAATGGGATTACCTTGGCCCGTCTTCAACTTCCCATCGCTGGAGAGTGGTGCACCATGGTAGTGTTCCGTTTCAAATCCATGCACGCATTTCTAAAAGTTGTACCGCACTGTTTCACCATTTCGGACGGATGTTGCACCTTGCACCGTCCATGTTGCACCCTGTAGATATCGATTATTCAAACGGCCATAACTTCTGGCTCGTTTAGAGTTACGGGAGCCATAACCTGTCAAAACGAAGGCCTCGATGAGTTGTACAGCTTTTACAGCTTTCAGCCGTCAACGGATAGATTAATGCCCAAAAAGAACAACCCGAATCTCAATCGGGTCTCGTAAGTTTTTAACCCTTCGTTTTTTCGACACGTGGATTTTTACGGTAAAACGGGATTACGGTGGCTGGTCTTCAATTTACCATCGCTGGAGAGTGGTGCACCATAGTACTGTTCCGTTTCAAATCCATGCACGCATTTCTAAAAGTCGTACGACACTGTTTCACCATTTCGGACGGATGTTGCACCTTGCACCGTGGATGTTGCACCCTGTAGATATCGATTATTCGGACGGCCATAACTTCTGGCTCGTTTAAAGTTACGGAAGCCATAACCTTTCAAAATGAAGGCCTCGATGATTTCTACGGCTCTGACAGCTTTCAGCCGACAACGGATAGATTAATGTGCAAAAAGGACAACCCGAATCTCAATCGGGTCTCGTAAGTTTTTTACCCTTCATTTTTTCGACACGTGGACTTTTACGGTAAAACGGGATTACCGTGGCCCATATTCGACTTCCCATCGCAGGAGAGTGGTGCACCATGGTAATGTTCCATCTCAAATCCATACACGCATTTCTAAAAGTCGTACGGCACTGTTTCGCCATTTCGGACGGATGTTGCACCTTGCACCGTGGATGTTGCATCCTGTAGATATCGATTTTTCAAACGGCCATAACTTCTGGCTCGTTTAGAGTTACGGGAGCCATAACGTGTCAAAACGAAGGCCTCGTTGAGTTCTACGGCTTTGACAGCTTTCAGCCATCAACGGATAGATTAATGCACAAAAAGGATAGCCCGAATCTCAATTGGGTCTCGTAAGTTTTTAACCCTTCGTTTTTTCGACACGTGGATTTTTATGGTAAAACAGGATTACGGTTGCTGGTCTTCGATTTACCATTGCTGGAGAGTGGTGCACCATGGTACTGTTCCGTTTCAAATCCATGCACGCATTTCTAAAATTCGTACGGCACTGTTTCGCCATTTCGGACGGATGTTGCACCTTGCACCGTGGATGTTGCACCCTGTAGATATCGATTATTCGGACGGCCATAACTTCTGGCTCGTTTAGAGTTACGGGAGCCATAACCTGTCAAAACGAAGGCCTCGATGAGTTCTATGGTTTTGATAGCTTTCAGCCGTGAACGGATAAATTAATGCCCAAAAATTACAACCCGAATCTCAATCGGGTCTCGTAAGTTTTTTATCCTTCATTTTTTCGACACGAGGATTTTTACGGTAAAACAAGATTTCGGTTGTTGGTCTTCGATTTACCATCGCTGGAGAGTGGTGCACCATGGTACTGTTTCGTTTCAAATCCATGCACGCATTTCTAAAAGTCGTACGGCATTGTTTCGCCATTTCGGACGGATGATGCACCTTGCACCGTGGATGTTGCACCCTGTAGATATCGATTATTCAAACGGCCATAACTTCTGGCTCGTTTAGAGTTACGGAAGCCATAACCTGTCAAAACGAAGGCCTCGATGAGTTCTACGGCTTTGACAGCTTTTAGCCGTCAACGGATAGATTAATGCCGAAAAAGGACAACCCGAATCTCAATCGGGTCTCGTAAGTTTTTAACCCTTCGTTTTTTCGACACGTGGATTTTTACGGTAAAACGGGATTACGGTGGCCCGTCTTCGACTTCCCATCGCAAGAGAGTGGTGCACCATGGTACTGTTGCATTTCAAATCCTTGCACGCATTTCTAAAAGTCGTACGGCACTGTTTCGCCATTTCGGACGGATGTTGCACCTTGTAGATATCGATTATTCAGACGGCCATAACTTCTGGCTCGTTTAGAGTTACGGGAGCCATAACCTGTCAAAACGAAGGCCTCGATGAGTTCTACGGCTTTGACCGCTTTCAGCCGTCAACACATAGATTAATGCCCAAAAAGGACAACCCGAATCTCAATCGGGTCTCGTAAGTTTTTTACCCTTCGTTTTTTCGACACGTGGATTTTTACTGTAAAACAGGATTACCGTGGCTGGCCTTCGATTTACCATCGCTGGAGAGTGGTGAACCATGGTACTGTTCCGTTTCAAATCCATGCACGCATTTCTAAAAGTCGTACGGCACTGTTTCGCCATTTCGGACGGATGTTGCACCTTGCACCGTGGATGTTGCACCCTGTAGATATCGATTATTCGGACGGCCATAAGTTCTGGCTCGTTTAGAGTTACGGGAGCCATAACCTGTCAAAACGAAGGCCTCGATGAGTTCTACGGCTTTGAAAGCTGTCAACGGGTAGATTAATTCCCAAAAAGGACAACCCAAATTTCAATCGGGTCTCGTAAATTTTTCACCCTTCGTTTTTTTGACACGTGGATTTTTACGGTAAAATAGGATTACAGTGGCTGGCCTTCGATTTACCATCGTTGGACAGTGGTGCACCACGGTACTGTTTCGTTTCAAATCCATGCACGCATTTCTAAAAATCGTACGGCAGTGTTTCGCCATTTCGGACGGATGTTGCACCTTGCACCGTGGATGTTGCACCCTGTAGATATCGATTATTCGGACGTCCATAACTTCTGGCTCGTTTAGAGTTACGGGAGCCATAAACTGTCAAAACAAAGGCCTCGATGAGTTCTATGGCTTTGACAGCTTTCAGCCGTCAACGCATAGATTAATGCCCAAAAAGGACAACCCGAATCTCAGTCGGGTCTCGTAAGTTTTTTCCCTTCGGTTTTTCGACACGTGGATTTTTACGGTAAATCAGGATTACCGTGGCTGGCCTTCGATTTACCATTGCTGGAGAGTGGTGAACCATGGTACTGTCCGTTACAAATCCATGCACGCATTTCTAAAAGTCATACGGCACTGTTTCGCCATTTCGGACGAATGTTGCACCTTGCACCGTGGTTGTTGCACCCTGTAGATATCGATTATTCGGACGGCCATAACTTCTGGCTCGTTTTGAGTTACGAGAGTCTTAACCTGTCATAACGAAGGACTCGATGAGTTCTACGGCTTTGATATCTTTTAGCCGTCATCGGATAGATTAATGCCCAAAAAGGACAACCCGAATCTCAATCGGGTCTCGTAAGTTTTTTACCCTTCGTTTTTTCGACACGTGGATTTTTACGGTAAAACGGGATTACCGTGGCCCGTCTTCGACTTCCCATCGCTGGAGAGTGGTGCACCATGGTAGTGTTCCGTTTCAAATCCATGCACGCATTTCTAAAAGTCGTACGACACTGTTTCACCATTTCGGACGGATGTTGCACCTTGCACCGTTTATGTTGCACCCTGTAGATATCGATTATTCAAACGACCATAACTTCTGGCTCGTTTAGAGTTACGAGAGCCATAACCTGTCAAAACGAAGGCCTCAATGAGTTCTACAGCTTTTACAGCTTTCAGCCGTCGACGGATAGATTAATGCCCAAAAAGGACAACCCGAATCTCAATCGGGTCTCGTAAGTTTTTAACCCTTCGTTTATTCGACACGTGGATTTTTATGGTAAAACGGGATTACGGTGGCCGGTCTTCTATTTACCATCGCTGGAGAGTGGTGCACCATCGTACTGTTCTGTTTCAAATCCATGCACGCATTTCTAAAAGCCGTACGACACTGTTTCGCCATTTCGGACGGATGTTGCACCTTGCACCGTGGATGTTGCACCCTGTAGATATCGATTATTCGGACGGCCATAACTTCTGGCTCGTTTAGAGTTACGGGAGCCATAACCTGTAAAAACGAAGGCCTCGATGAGTTCTATGGTTTTGATAGCTTCCAGCTGTCAACGGATAGATTAATGCCCAAAAAGTACAACCCGAATTTCAATCGGGTCTCGTAAGTTTTTTATCCTTCGTTTTTTCGACACGAGGATTTTTACGGTAAAACAAGATTTCGGTGGTTGGTCTTTGATTTACCATCGCTGGAGAGTGGTGCACCATGGTACTGTTTCGTTTCAAATCCATGCACGCATTTCTAAAAGTCGTACGGCACTGTTTCGCCATTTCGGACGGATGATGCACCTTGCGCCGTGGATGTTGCACACTGTAGATATCGATTATTCAAACGGCCATAACTTCTGGCTCGTTTAGATTTACGGGAGCCATAACCTGTCAAAACGAAGGCCTCGATGAGTTCTACGGCTTTGACAGCTTTTAGCCGTCAACGGATAGATTAATGCCGAAAAAGGACAACCCGAATCTCAATCGGGTCTCGTAAGTTTTTAACCCTTCGTTTTTTCGACACGTGGATTTTTACGGTAAAACGGGATTACGGTGGCCCGTCTTCGACTTCCCATCGCTGGAGAGTGGTGCACCATGGTACTGTTCCATTTCAAATCCATGCACGCATTTCTAAAAGTCGTACGGCACTGTTTCGCCATTTCGGACGGATGTTGCACCTTGTAGATATCGATTATTCAGACGGCCATGACTTCTGGCTCGTTTAGAGTTACGGGAGCCATAACCTGTCAAAACGAAGGCCTCGATGAGTTCTACGGCTTTGACCGCTTTCAGCCGTCAACACATAGATTAAAGCCCAAAAAGGACAACCCGAATCTCAGTCGGGTCTCGTAAGTTTTTTCCCTTCGGTTTTTCGACACGTGGATTTTTACGGTAAATCAGGATTACCGTGGCTGGCCTTCGATTTACCATCGCTGGAGAGTGGTGCACCATGGTACTGTCCGTTACAAATCCATGCACGCATTTCTAAAAGTCGTACGGCACTGTTTCGCCATTTTGGACGAATGTTGCACCTTGCACCGTGGTTGTTGCACCCTGTAGATATCGATTATTCGGACGGCCATAACTTCTGGCTCGTTTTGTGTTACGAGAGCCATAACCTGTCAAAACG
The DNA here is from genome assembly GCA_030765085.1 of Allium cepa. Classification (NCBI taxonomy): domain Eukaryota; kingdom Viridiplantae; phylum Streptophyta; class Magnoliopsida; order Asparagales; family Amaryllidaceae; genus Allium; species Allium cepa. The sequence goes on along the minus strand of CM060946.1, from coordinate 450,465,166 downwards.
AAGGCCTCGATGAGTTCTACGGCTTTGACAGCTGTCAACGGGTAGATTAATTCCCAAAAAGGACAACCCAAATTTCAATCGGGTCTCGTAAATTTTTTACCCTTCGTTTTTTCGACACGTGGATTTTTACGGTAAAATAGGATTACAGTGGCTGGCCTTCGATTTACCATCGTTGGACAGTGGTGCACCACGGTACCGTTTCGTTTCAAATCCATGCACGCATTTCTAAAAATCGCGGCAATGTTTCGCCATTTCGGACGGATGTTGCACCTTGCACCGTGGATGTTGCACCCTGTAGATATCGATTATTCGGACGGCCATAACTTCTGGCTCGTTTTGAGTTACGAGAGTCTTAACCTGTCATAACGAAGGACTCGATGAGTTCTACGGCTTTGATATCTTTTAGCCGTCATCGGATAGATTAATGCCCAAAAAGAACAACCCGAATCTCAGTCGGGTCTCGTAAGTTTTTTCCCTTCGGTTTTTCGACACGTGGATTTTTACGGTAAATCAGGATTACCGTGGCTGGCCTTCGATTTACCATCGCTGGAGAGTGGTGCACCATGGTACTGTCCGTTTCAAATCCATGCACGCATTTCTAAAAGTCGTACGGCACTGTTTCGCCATTTCGGACGAATGTTGCACCTTGCACCGTGGTTGTTGCACCCTGTAGATATCGATTATTCGGACGGCGATAACTTCTGGCTCGTTTAGAGTTACGAGAGTCATAACCTGCCATAACGAAGGACTCGATGAGTTCTACGGCTTTGTCAGCTTTTAGCCGTCATCGGATAGATTAATGCCCAAAAAGGACAACCCGAATCTCAATCGGGTCTCGTAAGTTTTTTACCCTTCGTTTTTTCGACACGTGGATTTTTACGGTAAAACGGGATTAACGTGGCCCGTCTTCGACTTCCCATCGCTGGAGAGTGGTGCACCATGGTAGTGTTCCGTTTCAAATCCATGCACGCATTTCTAAAAGTCGTACGGCACTGTTTCACCATTTCGGACGGATGTTGCACCTTGCACCGTTTATGTTGCGCCCTGTAGATATCGATTATTCAAACGGCCATAACTTCTGGCTCGTTTAGAGTTACGGGAGCCATAACCTGTCAAAACGAAGGCCTCGATGAGTTCTGCAGCTTTTACAGCTTTCTGCCGTCAACGGATAGATTAATGCCCAAAAAGGACAACCCGAATCTCAATCGGGTCTCGTAAGTTTTTAACCCTTCGTTTTTTCGACACGTGGATTTTTACGGTAAAACGGGATTACGGTGGATGGTCTTCGATTTACCATCGCTGGAGAGTGGTGCACCATAGTACTGTTCCGTTTCAAATCCATGCACGCATTTCTAAAAGTCGTACGACACTGTTTCGCCATTTCGGACGGATGTTGTACCTTGCACCGTGGATGTTGCACCCTGTAGATATCGATTATTCGGAAGGCCATAACTTCTGGCTCGTTTAGAGTTACGGGAGCCATAACCTTTCAAAATGAAGGCCTCGATGAGTTCTACGGCTTTGACAGCTTTCAGCCGACAACGGATAGATTAATGCGCAAAAAGGACAACCCGAATCTCAATCGGGTCTCGTAAGTTTTTTACCCTTCATTTTTTCGACACGTGGACTTTTACGGTAAAACGGGATTACCGTGTCCTGTGACGACGGCCCATGACTCCCGCACCAAATCAAGGAGAAATGTGCGCTGAAGGGCGTACCAGGCAGCCATGGGTGACCGTCAAAGTAGAATAAACATCGCAGGATCTATCGTACAACTCACAGCGCATGGACAAAATACAATAGAGAAATCTAATATAGTGAAGCTCCATAGAACAGGACATCATCATATAAGCATCATAATAGTTTTATACAAACATATGAATCATCCATACATCAAAGCCTCACTACATAACACTCAATCAAATACAGCAGCGGAATATCCCGTACATATAATAAGAAATAATATGCAGAAGCCTCCTGCTTGTCTTCGTTGTCAATAGCGTAAACCTCCATGAACAGCACCTGTCACCTGCTACCTTGTCTGCCCATCCCAACATGGATGAACAGCCCAAGGTAATAAGAGGAGACATAAAACCTTGAGTCAGACAAAGTCTTAGTGAGCAGTAAATCAACTATCAAACATACCAAAAGAGTATAAGGGATAAAAGGAATAGGAACCAAACCATCCCACTCCACCTCTTTCTACAGTGATAGCACCCAGACACACATTAAGGAGAAGCAAGCATAACATAGCAGGCAATTAAAGTAAAGCAATAATCACTCGAGTCAAGGTTGATGTTTTCCAAATACAAACCCCCAAGGCCTAAACCAAGATCAGATAAGCACCCAGAAAACACCTCTCTTGAGACCGAATGATGATACAACCAAACGTCCAAACATCCATGACTCTGGCTATCACTGTTAACCTTGCTTCGAAATCACCGTTAATTGAATGACCGACTCCTTCCTGAGCCATCTATCAAGGGCTAATGGTAACTCCGGTTCTAGACATAACTCCACACGTCATCATGACCCGTGCCTAGGAATTTTCGCAACTACCCAAAGTACTCGACCACCTACCTGTAGTCTTTAGGGTGTCCAGACCACCTACCTGTAGTCTTTAGGGCAACCCTTGTACTCTTGCTTTGAGTCTGCTAGAACCTTCAACAACGATGAAATCCAAGCCTTCTAGTCATCCTCCTTGACGACTATTCTCATCCTAGCCCAAACTACCTCTTGAGCCATCCATTATCAATCAACTTGAACTACCCTTCAGGTTACCAACATGCTTGGAGCAATCCTTCTTGATTATACCAAGGTTACATCACCTCATGCCTCGTCTCATCTTCATCATAGCAAAGGCTTATCTTAACATCATGGTTTGCCTCATCACATCATGGCAAAATACCATCTCAACATCATCCAATCCATACATATGAGCGTCAACATCCACTACATATGCCTTAAGCAACTTTCACCATTCAAGAGCCTCTTCCGTAGCTTTTGAATCTTCTTTGACCATACTTGTCCAAATCTATCAACTAGATAACTCATTCACAACAATCAAACAAAGCAAACATTAATCCAAACAAATAAGTAGTCAATCAAGATCTAAATAGGCATTTGTAACTAAAATGGCAATTTCGTAAATAAGTGAGCATAAGTCTAACATACATGAATCATGGGTTCTTAGCATAGATCTAACAAATATAAATCATGGGTTTTGTCTCTACAACTTGATGAATGATCTTGCATAAGTAAACATCTTCATAAGTAATGAATCTATACTTAGATCTAAGGAAAAATGCATAAAATCACTATCTACAACACTCCAACAAAACACCAAACCAATATACTCCTTTGGGTCCGCGTGAGAGATAACCACCACTCACCGAATCACCCAAACACTTCAAAAACTATCAACTTCAGATCTGGACAGCAAGGATTCAAGCTTGATTCGTCGAAATCCCGCTTGAAACGATGAAATCTAGCTTGGTTGGATGAAGATCTTCAACTTTGGCTCTTGGATCTTCGATCTTGAATGGATGTTAGAAATAAATTGAAATGGAGAAAAGGAGATGAAGAAATGTTGTAGTCGAGCTCTCAAATGGAAGCACTTCGTCGCTTCAAAATCCGGTGCCAAAAAGTGAGCCAAACCCCTCTATTTATAGGCTGAAATTCCCCATGAGTCGTCCGCCCCTATGAGTCATTCACGACTCATGACTCACGACTCAAGCCACTACGACTCACGACTCAACGCAGCTCAAGGCAAATACGACACAACACACACACGACACAGCATGCACATGACTCAAACCCCTACCGACTTAACAACACACGACCTAAGAACACACACGAGCTAAACTATCCTGCCGACTCAACGACCCAACTAATACGGCCTAACGACTCAACAACCCCTACGACTCATCACCTCGCCTAAGTTCCAACGACTTACGACTTAAGACCCTGCCTACTCAGCTACCACGACCTAAGCCTTAACCCCTTAAGCTGCTAACCCATGAGTCGGCATCCCTTATGAGTCGGCCAACTACTAAATCGGCGATCTCCTTGGCTCGGCCATGCCTTAAGCCGGTCACTCTATGAGTCGGTCAACATCTATGGGTCGGTCTTCTATGAGTCGGCCATCTTCTTAACTCACTAACTCGGCCAAACCTATAGGTCGCTACCTCTATGAGTCGGTCAGATTCTCAACTCGGTCCACTAGTTAACTCGTTAACGGCTCAACACTTAACACACGAGTTAACTTCCTATACGACTCAGGCTAGAGACAACATAAACAACACTAACGACCTGTAAATTCTACGATTTATCGACACGTAAAATACGGGTCGTTACATTCTCTCCCCCTTAGGAATTTCGCCCCCGAAATTCCAAACAACAAGAGCAACCAAAACTATTCTGCATGCCTACCATCCATAGCAATCAACAAACCATGCATCCAATTACTATCCTAGCATGCAGAATTCTAAGACTTAGAACAAGTTACAAATTCATGAGATGTCACGACACCTTAGGGCCATACCTCGAAGAGTTCAGGATGAGCTGCCTTCATCCTCTCTTCCTCCTCCCAAGTACAGTCGTCAACATCATCACTCCATTGTACCTTGAGCAACGTGATCATCTTCCTCCTAAGCTGTTTCGTGTCGGTTTCAACAACACGAAGCGGCTTACGAGGTCTCGTAACAACTGGATCAACCTCCAAGTCTTCACAGCTATCAGTAGAAACCACTGCAGTTGGGTCATGCACATACTTCCGTAGATAAGATACATGGAAAACACTGTGCACACCCGCCATCTTTTCCGGTAACTCCAATCTATAAGCGAGCTTCCCAATTCGCTCGATAATCGGGAATGGTCCAACAAATCTCGGAGTTAACTTTCCTTTCTTTCCAAATCGAATAACATTCTTCATAGGAGAAATCTTCACAAAAACCATATCACCTACGTCGAATTCCAAATCCTTACGACGATTATTGGCATAACTTTTCTGACGATCTTGGGCTGCCTTCATTCGTTGCCGAATGATCCCTATACAATCTGAAGTCCATCGAATCATCTCTGGCCCAAGTATCTGTTTTTCTCCAGTTTCCAACCAACATGTCGGAGAGTTACACGGTCTTCCATACAGTGCTTCATATGGTGCCATGCCAATACTTGACTGATAACTGTTATTATATGCAAATTCCACCAAATGAAGGTGATCTTCCCATGATCCTCCGAAGTCCAAAACACAAGCTTTGAGAAGATCTTCCAAAACTCGGTTGACTCTCTCAGTCTGACCATCTGTTTGGGAATGATAAGCTGTACTCAAACACAACTCGGTTCCCAAAACTTCCTGGAAGCTCTTCCAAAATCCACTAGTGAACAATGGGTCTCGATCGCTCACTATACTCTTCGGAATACCATGGAATCGAACTATCCACTTAACATTCAACTCAGCCAACTTCGATGCAGTCCTAGTCGATCGAACAGGAATGAATCTTGCACTCTTGGTCAACCGATCTACTATGACCCAAATCGCTTCATTTACTGCTCTTGTTCTAGGTAGACCATCGATAAAATCCATCGATATCTGTTCCCACTTCCACATAGGAACTTCTACTGGATGAAGCAATCCACTTGGCTTCTTCTGCTCTGCCTTAACCAACTGGCAATTCATACACTTGGAAATAAAATTTCCAACATCCTTCTTCATACCTTCCCAATAATAGGTTCTCTTCATATCCCGATACATCTTATTTCCACCCGGATGAATCGTCAACTTCGAGTGATGACTTTCCCTAAGGACTTCATTTCTCAATCCATCCACATCGGGAATGTTTGCACAAAAAATGGACAAACACCCCCAAGTCGTATTATTTAGTTGATTATATGTGATTTTCAATGGTTTAGAAGAGTTATGTAAATATGATAAAAGTAGGGGCTGAAACGTAAAAGACACGCAGACTTATAGTGGTTCGGCCAGAATATGCCTACGTCCACTTTATATGTTATTATCTTCTTTCTTTCGGATTACAAGTACAATACTTCGTATACAAGTATATGAAAGTAGTTTGAAAGTTCCTTCCTTGCTTGAACTCTCAAACTTGTCTGCCATTGTTGTACCCCTGCCCCTCTATTTATAGAATGAGGTAGGGGGCAGGGGCCTTGGAGGTATATAGCTTCTGGTGGGCCCGGGCTGAAGCAATCTGGACTGGCAATCATCTGGTTCGGCGAGGCTTCATTCGGCTATGCTTAGAGAAGTTGGGGTTTAGTTAGGCGTGGTCTGGTCCGGTGCTTGTCTGGGCCGGTCGTGTAGGGGAGGAGTGTTGGCTCGGTGATGGCCTTGGTCCGGTTGCAGGTTGGTCCGGTAGGGTGTTGGAGAGGTGGTTCGGTAGTGGAGATGGAGAGGTGGTTCACTAGTGGAGTTGGTCCGGTAATCTTCTGGTTCGGTATACCGAATCAGTTGGTTCGGTTATGGTTGGACCGGATGTGGGGGCTGACCGAATGACCTTTGGTTCGGTGTGAATTGGAGATGCCGAATGCCTCTCTGCCGAATGGACTTGTATATTGAGAGCGCCAGATGGACTTCTATGCTTATATTGAGCCTTGTGTTTGTCGAACGAGGTGGAGGTTGCGAGCCCGGGTAAAACTTTGACTTCTTGGTCTCGAGATCTTCTGGGTGAGAATTCGCCCAACATTTGCCCCCCAAAGTGGGGCACGTGCTTGCATGTGTCGCGCTTTGTTTTCCCTGTGGTAGGAAGATTTGTTTTGTAACGCCATGGGCTGGATGTTCGTATCCTGTTGATGTCCTGCAAAGGAATTTACAGTTTTAGTGTGATTTCCAATGACGATCGTTCAGGATCGAAATATTTGAGACAAAGTGAATCGTGCCGTTCGGGGCGAGAGAGTGTGCCCCGAGGTGGTTTAGCATTATCGATGCCAGGTTCACGTTAGAGTGGGTCCCTGGATCGTTTGTCAAGGTGGTTTATCGCCAGCTCAGAGCATGCCTAAGGATCGTTCGCGACCCCGTACATGTGTAAGTAGCTTAGCCATTTCGTAGTTATCAGAATTAAATATCTATTTAGCCGATGAGCTTAAAAAGGCGTGTCAAAGTGTAAATTCCCACGACAATAGGGTTAATAACCATTCAGAGCGTGCCTATGGACCGTTCGTGGTCGCGTACACGTGTAAACGATTAATCCATGTTAGTGAGAGATTTACAACTTATTCATCGTTGTCATAATCCTGATTTTATTAGTTAGTTCCGGAGTTCGGTACTTATCTGAGTGAGGAGCCCGCGTGCCCCCTGTTCCTGGTTTTCGCTGGTGGAGATAGCTTCATTCGGTCCTTTGGTTGGTCCGGCATGGATGGGTTCATTCGGTATTCGTTTGGTTCGGTATGTTTGGTATTGGTCCGGTGTTTCTATTCGGTGGGCCGAACCAGCTGGTCCGGCGGTCCTGAGCTCGCCTATATATAGAGGCTACACCCCCCTTTGGTTTTTCCTTACCGAACCAAGTCTTCTGCCGAACCAATCTTCTGCCGAGCCAATCTTCTACCGAATCAATCTTCTACCGAATCAGGTATGTACCCTATTGCCGAATGCCTCTTATTACCGAATGGTTCAGAATGCCGAATGCACACGTAAGATCTCAAATGCCGAATGAGCTTAAGGCCTTAGTGCCGAATGAACATGGACATGTACCACCGAATGAACTTAAGACTTGTACTACCGAATGGACTTAGGATCCCAGTGCCGAATGAACTTGGACATGTACCACCGAATGAACTTAAGACTTGTACTACCGAATGGACTTAGGACCCCAGTGCCGAATGAACCTCGTATTCTGGACTTATGTATGCTTGCTTGCTTATACTTTCGTTCTAACGTCATGTTTTTCACTTTTGTGCATGTAGATAAATGACTCGTAAGGCAGAAACATGATCAGACAGACGGAAATCCAAGGATGGGGGAGAGCCTTCTTCTGTGCCCCCAGCCCAACCAGGATCCGGGCAACATCGACCTGTTCCGAGGTCATTAGTGGATGGATATGGTCCACAGGAACTTCTGATCTCCCCCCCTGATTGCTTTCCTAGCTCCCTAAAGGAGGAGCAACTTGACGTCATATCCCGTTCCTTCGGGATAGACAGGGCTCTTATGCTGCTGCCGGGAGATGGAGTGATGCCATATAATCCTCCCGAAGCCTATTTTGCTTATAGCAGATACCATTGTATGTGCGGTGCTATCCCTCCTATCAACGCTTGGATAGTAAGTTTCACCACATATTTGAAGGTGGCTCCTTTCCAACTTCAGCCTAACTCTTATGCCATCCTGGTGAGCCTCTTTGTTATCTTCCAGAGGAGGTACGGGCGTCCTCCTTCTAACCGGGAAATTCGATACTTGTACAACCTGAGAGGCTATAAGAAGGGGTCTCCGTATATTAGTCTGGAAGCGGCCGTGCCCTTCAAACCAGTCCTGGACTTATATTCCAAGTTTACCATGTTCAAGAAAGAGTGGTTCTTCATCAAGGACGATGCTGTTTCTTTCCGCCTTTTCACTTCCGGCTGTAAGATGGATTTCATTTATATTTTCCATGTTTTGACTGTAGTGTTTTTTCTGACATGCTTCTATTTCTGGCTAGCGACAGGTGGTATTGCAGTCGTGGAGGATGATTCCTTGGTGCGAATGGCTGCTGAACTAAAGGCTATTCCGGCACGGGACCGGTCGGCCTCCTTCTTGATCAGGAACGCAACCCTCTTGGAGTATAATTTGATCTTACCGCACCAGTCCGTGGTTAAGCAAAGAGACACGGCTGAGGAGAAGGCTGCTAAAGCTAAGGAGGGGGCTATGGTGAAGAGCGGTAAGAGGGAGCCTTTTACAGAGCGTCCCGTTGTCGGGGGGAAGAAACTGAAGAAGTCTGATGGCCCTTCTCCAAGTACTTTTCCGACTGTTCCGGAGGAGGAAGGTGTAGAAGAGGAGGAAGGAGGCGAGGTTGGAGAAGGGTCGGAGGGTGGAGGAGATGGCGACGGTCAAGGTGGTAGTGGCGTCGGTGCCCTAACCTCTGAGCAAGACCTTGAACTGGATGAGGCTCTCCGTCGGGCCTTCGGGGAGTCGGAGGGAGAGTCGGAAACGGAGAAGGCAAAGGAAACCGGCAAAGCTGTGGCTGGCACTGACCCATCCTCTAAGGGTTCCTCAGCTAGGGCGATTCCGGCGATGCAAGGTGAACTTTTGTCCTCTGCCGATTCCATTTTCGATAGGGACTTAGAAATTTTTTACGGTTCACTTCCGTCCTGGAATGAGATCCAGGACTTATTGCAGTATCCCACTCCTCCGCCGGGTTTGTATAATAGATGTGTCTTCTCACTTTTCTTTCCTTTTAACTTAACGCATTTTTCGAACTGTGGATTATTGTATGTTCGTAACACTTGTTCTTTATTCCAGGGGCAGGCCAGGTGGTTAAAACGTCGGACGTTCGACACCGCCTTGAGCAGTTTAAGTCGAGGAGAGCTTCTGCGAAACCCTCTACTGGTCGCACTGGGGATGTAGTCAGTTATCGCCCTCTTCTTGGGGTCATTGAAGAGGGCATTCGGAAAAAGAAGCGGAGTCGTTCCTTATTTGAGTCTTCCCCTGGTTCGCAGCTTCCTACTCAGCCTCCTCGTGATACTACGGAGGAGAGCACGGAATCCGGCCCCCCTCATCCTCCTTTCAAAAGCCCAACTGTTATTCGTATAAGGCATCCTGATGTGCCTCGCCCCGTGCCTCGTGACCCTTTTGCCGGTCATCCTGATTTAGATCCGAGCTTTCAGGATATCTCATTTGATGAGGCCACGGGCGAGCACCTCCTTCCCCGCAACCCCATGGTAAGAGTGCTGGACGAGGCCAAGTCTTTAGATCTTGATTTACTTACTACACGGGTAGTCACCATGGGGGACGAAGCCAAGGCTAACATCGATCGGGTGGCCGCAGAGACCAAGAAGTTAATGGAGCATCATGTTAGATTGGCCAAGGCCGGGGAAGAGATCGGGAGTGCTAATATTCGGTTGAGGTTAAAAGTTGCCGATCAGGCCAAGCAGCTCGCCGATCAAGCCATCCAGATTTCTCAGCATGAGGAAGCCTCCAAGCGGCTGAAAGAGACGATGGAGAAGGCCAGTAGAGCGGAATTACGGAAGATGGAGGTCGCCTGCAGGGAATGGATTAACATGGCCATTACGACGGTGGACGAGGTTCGAAATGCGGATCTTGAGCGGGTAGAGGAGTTGTCTGGGAGGCTCGAGGCTGCGGAGATGGCTCAGGCCGATTTGAAGGAGGAGATGGAGGAGATGAGGAGGTCCCTCAAGTTAAAGGAGGAGGAAATGAGGAGGTCTCTTCAGGAGGACTACTTGAGATACCAATCAGAGAGGGACATTGCCGTCTCCAAGTTGCAAGCTTCCGAGGCCCGGGTGAGGGAGTTTGAGGAGAATGAGGGGATGATGGATGAGATGCTGCAGGACATGTACTTCCACACTTGGAAGGAGGGCGGCTTGTCTTGGATGGACGATTACCCTCGGGTGATGGCCAAGGTGTATCTCCAGGCTTTAGAGGAGGCCAGGGTGAACGCGGGTAAGGAAGGCGGAGAGGCTTTCAATTTGGATGCGGTTATTGCCCAGTTCTCGAAGGAGGAGCAAGCGGCGGTGAAGGAGGGGATGCGGCTGCTTGCTGCAGAGGAAGCGGGCGTGCAGTTGGATGATGAGGATCAAGCGGCGGATGCTGGTGAGTTATTCTTTTCCCTTTCTTTCCTTTCCGTGTTTTCATAACTTGATTGTTCGTTTAATGAATTCCTCTTCTGAACTGGACAGGTGGGACTCCTGATCCACATGCTGGGGGCTCTGATCCTGCGGCTAAGTAGACTGGGGAAGTTGGTGATGGAGTGTGGACGCGGCTGCCACCTTTTTATTTCTTTTTATCACTGTTTACGTTAGTCATTGACATGTAACTATAATAATATTATTTGCAAAGAATAACTTCGTGTGATTTTATAATATAAGCTGATGTTGTTATGTTTAAATGTTGTTGTCATCTTGATGTGCTGCGTGAGAAATATAACTATGTATATGCTTGTGATTCTAGTTGTGTTTGATGCTAAGTTTTTTTTGCTAGAAATATAATTTCATGTGTTGCAATGTTATTGTACGAACAAGCTATAGTTACATATTTATGTACAAGAAAAGAGAGTACCGCCCTTTATGTTTCATTCGCAGGCGGTAGCTTAGAGTGTCTTATGTAACTGTTCACGGATATAGCTAAGTACCCTGCCACCCAGTATGCAGACTTAGTTTCTTATGAGCGAATGCTTCCTATTTGGTTTCCTGTACTTTAGAGTTTGTTATACAGGATAGGAGAAAAGTATTTAAATGAAATGGAAATATAGTAAAAGTAAAACTTCCAGTCCCGGAAGGCCGTCGATGTGCTTAAGTTCGTGGCAAACGGGTTTTGTAGTCACTTTCCCTAGCCGTGGGTCTTGGAGACATTTGTCACCCATCTTACGCCTCCGCGGGGAGTTTTCTTTTTTACCACAGCCGCACTTAAGACACATCGGAGCCGAGATCGCGCACGATAACTACCCGAACCATTATGGTCCGTAATCGTGGGTATTATTCGATTTACCGTGGCCGGCTAGCGTGGGTGCCGTTGGCCGTGAACTACCCCTGGCTGGCCACACCTTATGTTGGGGCTTAAAGTAGGTTCACAGTTGCCGGCGAGCCGAACGCCGTAATGAGCTGCCATCGGCTATAGTCGGCCTTTATGATGACTTATAATCGGCTCATTACAGTTGGCTTTGAGGGCAGGCGCGCAATGAGTTAACCCGCAGCAGAGGGATGCGGGAGCAAAAGTGTCTCATTGGCGAGTGCATAGAATCGTAGCGTACCTGTTAGGCCTAGTCCAGATGAGGCCGCGGTGCGTCTTGAGTGGAGATGCCATAGGATTTTGTTCAACAGAAAGGGATAGAACTTAACAAGTAGCCAAGACATAAAGGAACAAGCTAAAAAGAGACAAGATTTTTTAAAGTGGTTCGGCACGAAAGTGCCTACGTCCACTGATTCTCTTTGTTAATTCACTTCATATGGGAAGTACAAGTTAAGAAAAGTATCGACGGAGGTGTCGGATGTTCCATGCCCTCTGGAACACCTCTCCGTCCACTGTTGACAAAATATAAGCTCCGTTGTGGAGATCTTTATGAATTACATACGGTCCGTCCCAGATGGGGTCTAGTGCCCCGGGGCGCGGAAAGATTCGCCTGAGGACAAGATCTCCTTCTTGTAAGCTGCGATGCTTGACTTTGGAATTGTATAGCGCTGCCACCTTTTGTTTGTGAGCTGCTGCTTTAAGTGCTGCATCGTTTCTCCTTTCCTCAATCAGATCCAAAGACATGAGGAGGAGTTCTTCGTTTTCTTCTGGGTTGTAGTGGATCCTACGGTGGGAAGGCACAATAGTCTCAACTGGGAGCATTGCCTCCGATCCATATGCCAAGGAGAAAGGAGTATGTCCCGTTGATGTTCTGAAAGACGTGCGGTATGCCCATAGTGCCGTAGGAAGTTCGTCCACCCAAGCGCCTTTTGACTTTTCAAGTTTCTTCTTGATTAGGGTTTTGAGAATTTTGTTGACAGCTTCAACTTGTCCGTTTGCCTAAGGATAAGCTACTGATGAGAAGCTTTTATGAATTCCATGCTCTTGGCACCAGTCGGCAAATTCTTCGCTGTCAAACTGGAGTCCGTTGTCTGATATGATCTTGAGTAGGACTCCGTACCTGCACAGAATATTTTTGATCAAGAAGTTTATAACTTTTGTTGAAGATATTTTATTTAGAGGTTCTTCTTCCACCCATTTGGTGAAATAATCGACTGCCACTACAGCATATTTGGCTCCGCCTCGGCCCGTTGGCAGTTCGCCAATTAAGTCAATTCCCCATACAGCAAAGGGCCAAGGGCTGGTCATTTGAGTAATTTCATTTGTGGGCAGTCGAGGAATCTTGGCAAATTTCTGACATCTGTCGCATTTCTTGACGAAGTCTAGAGCGTCTTTGTTTAGCGTGGGCCAGTAATATCCATATCGGAGTATCTTCCTTGCCAAAGTCTGCCCCCCAGTGTGATCTCCGCATCCTCCCTGATGGATGTTTGATAAGATCTCCTTGGCTTCCCTTCCAGCGACGCATCTCAATAAGGGGCCAGAGAAGCCACGCCGATAGAGGATGCCTTCTTGTATCGTGTAGTGGGGAACTTTCCTCAAGATCCTCTTGGCTTCGTCACGCCTGTCGGGCAGTGTGCCATCTTGCAAATATTTCCGGACGGGAGTCATCCAGGTTCCTTCTTCGATTGCAGTTACCAGATTTACTGGTTTGAAACTTGGGGCTAGCTGCCTTGAGATGGCTAGTGTTCCAAAAATGGTGCTATTCTTCATACTAGCTTGCTTTGCAAGTTCATCTGCCTCTTGGTTCTCTTCTCGAGGAATATGTTTGATTAGATAGTGGTCCAATTGATCGAGCAGCAGTTTGGTTTTCTTTAGGTATGCTGTGAGTCGTTCTCCTCGAGTCTGGAATTCTCCTGGTACCTGGTTTACGATAAGCTGAGAATCACTATGAAGACATAAGGAATTGATTCCAATTTCCAGGGCAAGCTCCAATCCCGCTATTACTGCTTCATATTCAGCATCGTTGTTAGTGGCCGTGAACTCCAACCTTAATGCATAGTACAACTTTCTTCCCCTGGGGGTGATGATCACAATTCCTGCCCCGAGCCTTGTTCGTTCGATGCTCCATCTACAAAGAGGTTCCACTTGATGTTTTTTGCTACTTCGGATTGTTCCTTGCCTTCGTTGGTAGTGAATTCGGCAATGAAATCGGCCATGGCTTGTCCTTTGATAGTGGTGCGAGGATGGTAGGTGATATCATACTGACTTAGTTCGATGCACCATTTGAGGAGTCGCCCAGAAGTGTCAGGACGATGGAGCACTTGTCTTAGCGGTTGATCGGTTAGAACCCTGATGGAGTGAGACTGGAAGTAGTGTCGCAGTTTTCGTGACGCGATCAATAAACAATATGCTAATTTCTCTAGTTTAGGATATCTGGCCTCTGCCCCTGTAAATCTCTTACTTATAAAGTAAACCGGGCATTGTGTGCGGTCTTCTTCTCTTACCAAGGCGGCGCTTAGAGCATGAAATGATACAGCGAGGTATAGGTATAACACTTCACCTTCATTTGGAGTTGAGAGTACTGGTGGTCTCTGAAGGTGTTCGATTAGGTTGAGGAAGGCTTTTAAGCATTCATCGGTCCACTCGAATCTCCCTTTGTCTTTCTTGACAGCTTCGAAGAAAGGGACACACTTGTCGGTTGCCTTGGAAATGAATCTGCTTAGGGCGGCCACCTTTCCGTTTAGGCTTTGCATTTCTTTTCGAGTGGAGGGTATCCTTATTTCTTTTAGAGCTCGGATTTGTTCAGGGTTTGCTTCGATTCCTCTGGCGTGGACGATAAATCCCAAGAATTTTCCCGATGATACTCCGAAGGAGCACTTTAGAGGATTCAGCTTCATTCCATATCGGCGAAGTACTTGAAACATCTCGTCCAGGTGGCTTACATGGTCGTCGGCTTTCCTGGACTTTACCAACATGTCATCCACATACACTTCCATAGTTCGTCCGATTAGCTCTGCGAACATCTTGTTGACGAGGCGCTGATAGGTAGCTCCAGCATTTTTGAGTCCAAAAGGCATGACTTTGTAACAATATAGTCCACGGTCAGTGATGAAGCTAGTGTGGTCTTGATCAGGAGCGTGCATGGGAATTTGGTTATATCCGGAGTATGCATCCATAAAAGATAGGAGTTCGTGTCCGACTGTGCTGTCCACAAGTTGGTCAATTCGGGGAAGTGGGAAGCAATCTTTTGGGCAAGCGTCATTCAGATTGGAGAAGTCAATACATGTTCGCCACTTTCCATTGGCCTTTTTTACTAGCACTGGGTTAGCGATCCATTCTGGGTAGATGGCTTCCCGTATGAAGCCATTAGCAAGTAGATTCTTTACTTCCTCATCAAGGGCTGCTGATCGCTCTGCCCTCATGCTCCTCTTTTTCTGTTTTACTGGCACCTTGGTGGGATCGATGTTCAGCATGTGGCATGCTATGTCGGGGGAGATTCCTGTCATATCGGCATGGGTCCACGCAAATACATCTAAGTTGTGGCGGAGAAAGTCAATGAGTTGATCTTTCAACTCCGTTTTTAGCTGAGATCCGATTTTTAATAGTTTACTTGAATCGTGCTTATCTACAGATACGAATTCCATAGCCTCTGCAGGCTCGGCGGTAGCCTCCTCCTCTTTATCCCTGGGGTCTAGTTCATTGAAGGGATCACTTGTGTATCGAAGAGGAGGGGCTTTCTTTAGTTGCTATGCCTCCAAGCTTTTCATGCAGAGAGTAGTCTCTGCACCTTTTCCTTTATTCTTTCTGCGGTTATTGCGAAGTTCAGTTACGTAGCAGTCTCGGGCAGCATCTTGATCTCCTTCTACTTCTCCTACTCCGTTGTCTGTTGGAAATTTCATTTTCAGGCACCAGGGGGCTAATACAATCTGGAAGTCAGACAAGGCTTGTCTTCCCAAGAAGGCGTTGTAAGCCGAGTGGTTTTCTATTAGTACGAACGTTTGTTTTCGCACAACGGAGCGGGGATGACTTCCTATTTCGACGAAGAGGTCAAGTTGCCCGAGGGGCATTTTTGCATCTCCAGTGAAACCGTGCAGTGGTTTGTCACAGGGGGATACATCCTTCATTGATAACTTCATTTTGTCGAAAGCATGTTTGAATAGGATATTTACGGAGCTTCCTGTGTCTATTAGAATCCGAAAAACTTTAGCTGGACCGAACCAGGCAGAGATGACCATAGGATCCATATGTGGGTACTGTCTTCCTTCCAAATCACGCCTAATGAATATGATGTCGTCGCTCTCTTTTCGTTTCGGGTGGCGTTCTTCCGTGATGGAGTTAACATAGCATTCTGCATTTCTAAGCGACTTGCCATACCTTTCCATCTCTGCCCAACTTCTGTCGGCGATGTGTGGTCCTCCTGAGATGGTAAGGACCACTATCTTCTCTTGACTAGAGCCACTGGTGTTGTGATTGTTGCGATTCCCTCCGCCTACCACTGGGAGGGGTTGCTTTGAGTTCTCATTGGCTGGAGTTGGAGTCCTGTTCTGACCCTTCACATAGCGTTCCAGTCTTCTTCTTCTAATGTGTTCTTCGATCAAGTCCCGAAGATGGTGGCATTCATTGGTGTCATGTCCATGGGATTCGTGGAAGCGGCAGAACTTTCCGGACTTGAGTGCGTTATCTGATTCTTTCTTATGCGGGGGGCGCTTGTATCCGAGTTCGCCCTGAGTGGCTAGGAAGATGTTTTCGATTGTTTCATTCAAAGGAGTGTAGGAGTCAAATCTCGGTCCTGGTCGATATTGGCGCTTTTCGACCTTCCTGCCCCCAGCATTGTCTCTAGATTCATTTCTTCGAGCGTCCTTAGCCGCAGTGGGAACCTTGTCCTGAACTGTCTTACCTTGTTGCCCTGACTGCCTCTCCGTAGCAGCGTCTTAAAGTCTCATATACTTTCCAGCTTCATGGAAGAAATCAGGCAAGGTAGCTGGTTTTTCCTTAGTTAATCTTCTGGCATACTTGGTGTCTGGATGTACACCACTACAGAGGGCCATTAGAGTGAGTTTTTCATCGGCATCTTGAACTGCTGCCGCTGCGGCGTTAAACCGTGTTAGATATTGTTGCAGCGTCTCTCCGGATTTCTGTTTGACATTGGATAGAGAATAAGCATCTTTGGGTTGTTCCACATTGATGCGGAACTGGCTAATAAACCTTTCTTTCAACATCTCCCATGAGCTGATGGATCCTTGGGGTAGATGGCAGAACCAGAAGGTAGCTAGATCTGCTAGGAATAGCGGAAAGCATTTACATAATACTCCTTCTGTTGCTCCACTCATGAGCATATGCTGGGTGTATCTCTGTAAGTGTACGATGGGGTCGGAAGTTCCTTTGTAAGGTTCCATGGTTGGCATTTTCCATTCCCGGGGAGTGATAGCAGTTTCGATGTTTCGGGTAAAGGGGCTGGTGACCCTAGCGCCTATTCCCCGGTCCCTTTGCTCCCGTTGGACACATTCTCTGAATAATCGTGCCATTCGTTCGTCAGAATTTGGAGCGGACAAAAACGAGCTTGGTTCTTCCCTGCGGGATCTATCTCGTCCAGATGACCTGTAGGGATGGTATAGTCTATCACTTCTAGCATTATCCAGTGGTTGCCTCTGGCTGCTCGGATGCACGCTAGGACCAGCTACAGTCGCTCCCTGCCTTGATCTTCCCCTGTGGGGTTCTGTTTCGAGCATATCCATGGGGTCAACTTCGGGCTGGGTCCTAGCTCGGCTCCGTTCAGCGGGGTTTCTATGATTAGGTGGCATGACTGGCTCAGCTACATCCGATCCTCGCCTGGTGCCTCCCCCACTGGGTTCGGTTCCAAGCGCTTCCTCGAGTCGGAATTCGGGCTGAGTCCGGGCGCGGCCCCTATCGTTGTTGTTCCTGTTGATGGCTTCTTCGAAGAGGGAAGACCTTTGTTGCCTCCGAGATCCTCCAGATTGGGATTCACCCCATGATTCAGTGTTGCGGTTGGACTCTTCAGCATCCCTTAAGCGTGACATTAGTTGGTCCACCAAAGTTTCTTGTTGGGATGTGAAGCGGTTAGTTACTTCAGCCACAACCCTGTCCAGATCTGCCCTAGTGATTGGTTGTTCCGTTGCGGGACCAGTTGGATTTTCCTGATTTTCATCTGGTACTGCTGTTGAAGTGGGCTGATCTGCGATTGCTGGATCTGGAAGGCTGCTAGTTGTGATGTTCTTTCCTCTGTTAACATCCTTTCTCTGTTTGGAAGGCATGATTTCTAAGTAACGAGCGATGTTGTTAGGAAGAAGGTTGAGTGGGAGAAGATGAAGCTTGAGTTCAACTCTCAATGAAAGCACCAAAAATGTTTGCACAAAAAATAGACAAACACCCCCAAGTCGTATTATTTAGTTGATTATATGTGATTTTCAATGGTTTAGAAGAGTTATGTAAATATGATAAAAGTAGGGGCTGAAATGTAAAAGACACGCAGACTTATAGTGGTTCGGCCGGAATATGCCTACGTCCACTTTATATGTTATTATCTTCTTTCTTTCGGATTACAAGTACAATGCTTCGTATACAAGTATATGAAAGTAGTTTGAAAGTTCCTTCCTTGCTTGAACTCTCAAACTTGTCTGCCATTGTTGTACCCCTGCCCCTCTATTTATAGAATGAGGTAGGGGGCAGGGGCCTTGGAGGTATATAGCTGCTGGTGGGCCCGGGCTGAAGCAATTTGGACTGGCAATCATCTGGTTCGGCGAGGCTTCATTCGGCTATGCTTAGAGAAGTTGGGGTTTAGTTAGGCGTGGTCTGGTCCGGTGCTTGTCTGGGCCGGTCGTGTAGGGGAGGAGTGTTGGCTCGGTGATGGCCTTGGTCCGGTTGCAGGTTGGTCCGGTAGGGTGTTGGAGAGGTGGTTCGGTAGTGGAGATGGAGAGGTGGTTCACTAGTGGAGTTGGTCCGGTAATCTTCTGGTTCGGTATACCGAATCAATTGGTTCGGTTATGGTTGGACCGGATGTGGGGGCTGACCGAATGACCTTTGGTTCGGTGTGAATTGGAGATGCCGAATGCCTCTCTGCCGAATGGACTTGTATATTGAGAACGCCAGATGGACTTCTATGCTTATATTGAGCCTTGTGTTTGTCGAACGAGGTGGAGGTTGCGAGCCCGGGTAAAACTTTGACTTCTTGGTCTCGAGATCTTCTGGGTGAGAATTCGCCCAACATTGAACAACTAGTCGTCCTTGCTTTCGAAGCCAACCCTCTCGATCGACTTCAAATCCCTTATCCTTCTCTGGGTCCAATCCAGATTCCAAATCACGGATAATCTTGACAAGCTTATCGTCTCGCTTTTGACTCTCGCCAATCCTTTCCACAAGAGTAGGCCTTATTGATAAGTTTGCCAACATCTCAGGTTCCAATTCACATCTAGGCCTGAAGTCAAACTCAGCCAAATACTCGAGACTCTTCCATTCCGAAAACATGGCTCCCAATCCTACATGTCTTCGACTTAACGCATCAGCCACCGCGTTACCTTTTCCCGGAGTATAGGCTATACCAAAATCATACGATGCCAAAAATTCTAGCCACCTCTGCTGTCGAAGATTCAAATCCTTTTGGGAGAACAGATACTTCAACGACTTATGATCTGTAAACAACTCAAATCGAACTCCCAATAGATAATGTCTCCACATCTTCAAAGCAAAGACAATTGCCGCTAACTCCAAATCAAGAGTCGGATAATTCCTTTCATGCGGCTTCAGCTGTCGACTTGCATACGCAACAACTTTATCCCTCTGCATTAGCACTGCTCCAAGTCCAGTACCACATGCATCGGTGTAAACCACCATCTCATCATTCCCACTAGGAAGAGTCAAAACAGGAGCACTTGTCAGTCGCTCTTTCAGGATTACGAAAGCTTGCTCACACTTATCATCCCAGCTGAACCCTTGGTTCTTTTTCGTCAATCCTGTTAACGGTGCAGCTATCTTGGAAAAGTCTTTGATAAACCGACGATAATATCCTGCTAATCCAAGAAAACTTCTCACATCAGATGCATTCTTAGGTCTAACCCAATCCTGGATTGCCGCCACCTTAGCGGGATCAACCGCTATTCCATTTCCAGAGATAACATGGCCTAAGAACCTCACTTCACTCTTCCAGAAGTGACACTTCGAAAACTTAGCCTTCAGCTGATGTTTCCGTAAGATTTCCAAAACAATACGCAAGTGTGTCTTGTGCTCTTCCTCAGTTCTGGAATAAATCAGACTATCATCCACGAACACAAGTACAAACTTGTTAAACTGATCTCTGAACACTCTATTCATAAGATCCACAAAATATGCTGGTGCGTTAGTCAATCGAAACGGCATTACCAGCCACTCATAAAAACCGGATGGTGTCCTAAAAGCAGTCTTCGGCACACTATCCTTTGCCACTCTCAACTGGTGAAATCCCGTTGCCAAATCCATCTGAGAAAACACCTTAGCATCGTGAAGCTGATCAAACAAGTCATCTATTCTCGGCAATGGATACTTGTTCTTCTTAGTCACTTTATTCAGCTCACGATAATCCACACACAACCTCAACGATCCATCCGCTTTGGTTGCGAACACAACTGGTGCACCCCATTCGGACACACTACGCCGAATGAATCCTTTCTGCAAAAGGTCATCAACTTGCACCTTCAGCTCTTGCTGTTCCCTAGGCGCCATCCGCCTAAGAGGCATCACAACAGGTTTGGCTCCCTCAACTAGATCGATACAATACTCGATCTCCCTATGCGGCGGTAACCCTTTGACTTCATCAAAGACATCCTCAAATCCATTCACAATAGGCACGGATGACAGTCCATCCCGTGGAACAACCAGCGAATACATGAAGCTCATGAAGACGCCTTCTTCATGCTTACATCGCATCACAACCTTCCGCCCTTCCACATTCCCGACTGTCACCTCCAGCCTCTCACAATCAATCCTTGCCGCATACTTCCTAAGCCAGTCCATACCCAAAATAATTCCGAACCCCGCAAAGTTCAGAACAAAACAATCACAAACAAAAGAGCAATCATGACTCGACACAACTAGACCACGGCATATCATAAACAAACATGACGAACCCCCAACTGGATTAGTCACAACCAATGGCCTATCAACAATATCCGGTTTCAAACCTAACCGGCCTACAAGATCATCACAAACAAAAGAATGCGACGCTCCAGTATCAAACAACACTCTAACTAGAACACCACAAATGGAAAGAGTACCTTGAACCACCACACTCTTCCCCTTCTCTTCAGCAGTAGGAGCTTTTGAAGACGACGGCACTGCTCCCATAGCATAAGCTTGCACAATCTACCTGTCCTTCCTCGGCTCTGGACAATTCTTCTTGATATGTCCCAGCTTATCACAGTTATAACACTTTCCCAGCACCTTGGGATTCTTGCAATCTCTGAAGAGATGACCCTTCTGCTGACAGTTGTAGCAGGTCACTTCACCCTTCGGCTTCTTCTGGCCATCCTTACCCTTCTGTTGCTGCTGCTTCCTCTTCTTGTTTCCACCCTACTGTGGTTTAGACTCTTCCTTGGTCACAACAACAACAGAACTCTCCCTAGGAAACAAACTCTCATGCCTGAGAGCTTTCTCCACAAGCTTCTCAAACGGATCGTCCAATTGATCCACCAACTGTCTCCCAAGATAAGTGTCCAAGCCTGTCACAAACTTCTCATTCTTCTGATAGGGAGAATCAATATACGATCTGGCATACTTGGACAAAGCCTCAAACTCAGAAACATACTCAAGGACCGATCTCCCACCTTGCTTGAGCTCTACAAACTTCTTGAAAAAAACAGATTTCTGAGCTGTAGAGATGAACTTAGCTTCAAATCTAGCTTGGAATTGCTCCCAAGTAATCTCCTCCTCCGGAGTATCAATGGTGATAGAATTCCACCAATCCGAAGCTCTCCCTTGAAGTTGCCTTGATGCGAGCTTTCTCTTAGTTGCATCCTCAATTCGCAAGTCACCAAAAATCCTTTGACAAGCATCAATCCATCTCTGCACCTCAATGGTCGATTCCGTTCCCAAGAAAACCTTTCCTCCAAGGGAAGTATAGTCCTTGCAAAACTTAGCAAAATCCACTGGTCTTGGAGCTTGAACTTGAACTCCCACATCCACTGATGATCCTGAAGCTGGTATTCTCCTCATGATCGAAGTCATCATGGCCTCAAACATAGGAGCATAATCAACAGCTTCCCTAGCAGCACAGCTTTCCCAGCAGTTTGTCTCTCACTTCGACTCATCCTTAATATCTACAAAAAGGAATGATTTAGAACACCTTAAGAAACAACTGCATAAGGAGTTCAAATCCTTCTAAGCTACTATATTATATATAGTAATCATCCATCAAAATACAATTACGTCTCTCATACGTAGTTACGTCAGCGAGCGTTGGCTAAAATCGATTAACCAAAGCTCTGATACCAAATGTGACGACCGCCCATGACTCCCGCACCAAATCAAGGAGAAATGTGCGCTGAAGGGCGTGCCAGGCAGCCATGGGTGACCGTCAAAGTAGAATAAACATCGCAGGATCTATCGTACAACTCACAGCGCATGGACAAAATACAATAGAGAAATCTAATATAGTGAAGCTCCATAGAACAGGACATCATCATATAAGCATCATAATAGTTTTATACAAACATATGAATCATCCATACATCAAAGCCTCACTACATAACACTCAATCAAATACAGCAGCGGAATATCCAGTACATATAATAAGAAATAATATGCAAAAGCCTCCTGCTCGTCTTCGTTGTCATAAGCGTAAACCTCCATGAACAGCACCTGTCACCTGCTACCTAGTCTGCCCATCGCAACATGGATGAACAGCCCAAGGTAATAAGAGGAGACATAAAACCTTGAGTCAGACAAAGTCTTAGTGAGCAGTAAATCAACTATCAAACATACCAAAAGAGTATAAGGGATAAAAGGAATAGGAACCAAACCATCCCACTCCACCTCTTTCTACAGTGATAGCTCCCAGACACACACTAAGGAGAAGCAAGCATAACATAGCAGGCAATTAAAGTAAAGCAATAATCACTCGAGTCAAGGTCGATGTTTTCCAAATACAAACCACCAAGGCCTAAACCAAGATCAGATAAGCACCCAGAAAACACCGCTCTTGAGACCGAATGATGATACAACCAAACGTCCAAACATCCATGACTCTGGCTATCACTGTTAACCTTACTTCGAAATCACCGTTAATTGAATGACCGACTCCTTCCTGAGCCATCTATCAAGGGCTAATGGTAACCACGGTTCTAGACATAACTCCACACGTCATCATGACCCGTGCCTAGGAATTTTCGCAACTACCCAGAGTACTCGACCACCTACCTGTAGTCTTTAGGGTGTCCAGACCACCTACCTGTAGTCTTTAGGGCAACCCTTGTACTCTTGCTTTGAGTCTGCTAGAACCTTCAACAACGATGAAATCCAAGCCTTCTAGTCATCCTCCTTGACGACTATTCTCATCCTAGCCCAAACTACCTCTTGAGCCATCCATTATCAATCAACTTGAACTACCCTTCAAGTTATCAACATGCTTGGAGCAATCCTTCTTGATTATACCAAGGTTACATCACCTCATGCCTCGTCTCATCTTCATCATAGCAAAGGCTTATCTTAACATCATGGTTTGCCTCATCACATCATGGCAAAATTCCATCTCAACATCATCCAATCCATACATATGAGCGTCAACATCCACTACATATGCCTTAAGCAACTTTCACCATTCAAGAGCCTCTTCTGTAGCTTTTGAATCGTCTTTGACCATACTTGTCCAAATCTATCAACTAGATAACTCATTCACAACAATCAAACAAAGAAAACATTAATCCAAACAAATAAGTAGTCAATCAAGATCTAAATAGGCATTTGTAACTAAAATGGCAATTTCGTAAATAAGTGAGCATAAGTCTAACATACATGAATCATGGGTTCTTAGCATAGATCTAACAAATATAAATCATGGGTTTTGTCTCAACAACTTGATGAATGATCTTGCATAAGTAAACATCTTCATAAGCAATGAATCTATACTTAGATCTAAGGAAAAATGCATAAAATCACTATCTACAACACTCCAACAAACCACCAAACCAATATACTCCTTTGGGTCCGCGTGAGAGATAGCCACCACTCACCGAATCACCCAAACACTTCAAAAACTATCAACTTCAGATCTGGACAGCAAGGATTCAAGCTTGATTCGTCGAAATCCCGCTTGAAACGATGAAATCTAGCTTGGTTGGATGAAGATCTTCAACTTTGGCTCTTGGATCTTCGATCTTGAATGGATGTTAGAACTAAATTGAAATGGTGAAAAGGAGATGAAGAAATGTTGTAGTCGAGCTCTCAAATGGCAGCACTTCGTCGCTTCAAAATCCGGTGCCAAAAAGTGAGCCAAACCCCTCTATTTATAGGCTGAAATTCCCCATGAGTCGTCCGCCCCTATGAGTCGTTAACGACTCATGACTCAAGACTCAAGCCACTACGACTCACGACTCAACGCAGTTCAAGGCAAATACGACACAACACACACACACGGCACAACATGCAGATGACTCAAACCCCTACCGACTTAACAACACACGACCTAAGAACACACATAAGCTAAACTATCCTGCCGACTCAACGACCCAACTAATACGGCCTAACGACTCAACAACCCCTACGACTCATCACCTAGCCTAAGTTCCAACGACTTACGACTTAAGACCCTGCCTACTCAGCTAACCACGACCTAAGCGTTAACCCCTTAAGCCGCTAACCCATGAGTCGGCATCCCTTATGAGTCGGCCAACTACTAAAACGGCGATCTCCTTGGCTCGGCCATGCCTTAAGCCGGTCACTCTATGAGTCGGTCAACATCTATGGGTCGGTCTTCTATGAGTCGGCCATCTTCTTAACTCACTAACTCGGCCAAACCTATAGGTCGCTACCTCTATGAGTCGGTCAGATTCTCAACTCGCTCCACTAGTTAACTCGTTAACGGCTCAACACTTAACACACGAGTTAACTTCCCATACGACTCAGGCTAGAGACAACATAAACAACACTAACGACCTGTAAATTCTACGATTTATCGACACGTAAAATACGGGTCGTTACATGGCCCGCCTTCGACTTCCCATCGCTGGAGGGTGGTGCACCATGGTAATGTTCCGTCTCAAATCCATACACGCATTTCTAATAGTCGTATGGCACTGTTTCGCCATTTCGGACGGATGTTGCACCTTGCACCGTGGATGTTGCACCCTGTAGATATCGATTTTTCAAACGGCCATAACTTCTGGCTCGTTTAGAGTTACGAGAGCCATAACATGTCAAAACGAAGGCCTCGATGAGTTCTACGGCTTTGACAGCTTTCAGCCATCAACGGATAGATTAATGCCCAAAAAGGATAGCCCGAATCTCAATTGGGTCTCGTAAGTTTTTAACCCTTCGTTTTTTCGACACGTGGATTTTTATGGTAAAACGGGATTACGGTGGCTGGTCTTCGATTTACCATTACTGGAGAGTGGTGCACCATGGTACTGTTCCGTTTCAAATCCATGCACGCATTTCTAAAAGTCGTACGGCACTGTTTCTCCATTTCGGACGGATGTTGCACCTTGCACCGTGGATGTTGCACCCTGTAGAGATCGATTATTCGGACGGCCATAACTTCTGGCTCGTTTAGAGTTATGGGAGCCATAACCTGTCAAAACGAAGGCCTCGATGAGTTCTATGGTTTTGATAGCTTTCTGCCGTCAACGGATAGATTAATGCCCAAAAAGTACAACCCGAATCTCAATCGGGTCTCGTAAGTTTTTTATCCTTCGTTTTTTCGACACAAGGATTTTTACGGTAAAACAGGATTTCAGTGGTTGGTCTTCGATTTACCATCGCTGGAGAGTGGTGCACCATGGTACTGTTTCGTTTCAAATCCATGCACGCATTTCTAAAAGTCGTACGACACTGTTTCGCCATTTCGGATGGATGTTGCACCTTGCACCGTGGATGTTGCACCCTGTAGATATCGATTATTCGGACGACCATAACTTCTGGCTCGTTTAGAGTTACGGGAGCCATAACCTGTCAAAACGAAGGCCTCGATGAGTTCTATGGTTTTGACAGCTTTCAGCCATCAATGGATAGATTAATGCCCAAAAAGGACAACCCGAATCTCAATCGGGTCTCTTAAGTTTTTTACCCTTCGTTTTTTCGACACGTGGACTTTTACGGTAAAACAGGATTACCATGGCTGGCCTTCGATTTACCATCGCTGGAGAGTGGTGTACTATGGTACTGTTCCGTTTCAAATCCATGCACGCATTTCAAAAAATCGTATGACACTGTTTCGCCATTTCGGACGGATGTTGCACCTTGCACCGTGGATGTTGCACCCTGTAGAAATTGATTATTCGGACGGCCATAACTTCTGGCTCGTTTAGAGTTACGAGAGCCATAACCTGTCAAAACGAAGGCCTCGATGAGTTCTATGGCTTTGACAGCTTTCAACAGTCAACGGATAGATTAATTCCCAAAAAGGACAACCCGAATCTCAATCGGGTCTCGTAAGTTTTTTACCCTTCGTTTTTTCGACACGTGGATTTTTACGGTAAAACGGGATTACCGTGGCCCTTCTTCGACTTCCCATCGCTGGAGAGTGGTGCACCATGGTACTGTTCCATTTCAAATCCATGCACGCATTTCTAAAAGTCGTACGACACTATTTTCCCATTTCGGACGGATGTTGCACCTTGCACCGTGGATGTTGCACCCTGTAGATATCGATTATTCGGACGACCATAACTTCTGGCTCTTTTAGAGTTACGGGAGCCATAACCTGTCAAAACGAAGGCCTCGATGAGTTCAACGACATTGACAGCTTTTAGCCGTCAACGGATAGATTAATGCCCAAAAAGGACAACCCAAATTTCAATCGGGTCTCGTAAGTTTTTTACCCTTCGTTTTTTCGACACGTGGATTTTTACGGTAAAACGGGATTACCTTGGCCCGTCTTCGACTTCCCATCGCTGGAGAGTGGGGCACCATGGTATTGTTCCGTTTCAAATCCATGCACGCATTTCTAAAAGTCGTACGACACTGTTTCGCCATTTCGGACGGATGTTGCACCTTGTAGATATCGATTATTCGAACGGCCATAACTTCTGGCTCATTTAGAGTTACGGGAGCCATAACCTGTCAAAACGAAGGCCTCGATGAGTTCTACGGCTTTGACCGCTTTCAGCCGTCAACGCATAGATTAATGCCCAAAACGGACAACCCGAATCTGAATCGGGTCTCGTAAGTTTTTACCCTTCGTTTTTTCGACACGTGGATTTTTACGGTAAAACAGGATTACCGTGGCTGGCCTTCGATTTACCATCGCTGGAGAGTGGTGCACCATGGTACTGTTTCGTTTCAAATCCATGCACGCATTTCTAAAAGTCGTACGGCACTGTTTCGCCATTTCGGACGGATGTTGCACCTTGCACCGTGGATGTTGCACCCTGTAGATATCGATTATTCGGACGACCATAACTTCTGGCTCGTTTAGAGTTACGGGAGCCATAACCTGTCAAAACGAAGGCCTCGATGAGTTCTATGGTTTTGATGGCTTTCAGCTATCAACGGATAGATTAATGCCCAAAAAGGACAACCCGAATCTCAATCGGGTCTCGTAAGTTTTTTACCCTTCGTTTTTTCGACACGTGGACTTTTACGGTAGAACAGGATTACCGTGGCTGGCCTTCGATTTACCATCGCTGGAGAGTGGTGTACTATGGTACTGTTCCGTTTCAAATCCATGCACGCATTTCAAAAAGTCGTATGACACTGTTTCGCCATTTCGGACGGATGTTGCACCTTGCACCGTGGATGTTGCACCCTGTAGATATCGATTATTCGGACGGCCATAACTTCTGGCTCGTTTAGAGTTACGAGAGCCATAACCTGTCAAAACGAAGGCCTCGATGAGTTCTACGGCTTTGATAGCTTTCAACAGTCAACGGATAGATTAATTCCCAAAAAGGACAACCCGAATCTCAATCGGGTCTCGTAAGTTTTTTACCCTTCGTTTTTTCGACACGTGGATTTTTACGGTAAAACGGGATTACCATGGCCCGTCTTCGACTTCCCATCGCTGGGGAGTGGTGCACCATGGTATTGTTCCGTTTCAAATCCATGCACGCATTTCTAAAAGTCGTACGACACTGTTTCGCCATTTCGGACGGATGTTGCACCTTGTAGATATCGATTATTCGGACGACCATAACTTCTGGCTCATTTAGAGTTACGGGAGCCATAACCTGTCAAAACGAAGGCCTCGATGAGTTCTATGGCTTTGACCACTTTCAGCCGTCAACGCATAGATTAATGCCCAAAAAGGACAACCCGAATCTGAATCGGGTCTCGTAAGTTTTTACCCTTCGTTTTTTCGACACGTGGATTTTTACGGTAAAACAGGATTACCGTGGCTGGCCTTCGATTTACCATCCCTGGAGAGTGGTGCACCATGGTACTGTTTCGTTTCAAATCCATGCACGCATTTCTAAAAGTCGTACGGCACTGTTTCGCCATTTTGGACGGATGTTGCACCTTGCACCGTGGATGTTGCACCCTGTAGATATCGATTATTCGGACGACCATAACTTCTGGCTCGTTTAGAGTTACGGGAGCCATAACCTGTCAAAACGAAGGCCTCGATGAGTTCTATGGTTTTGATGGCTTTCAGCCATCAACGGATAGATTAATGCCCAAAAAGGACAACCCGAATCTCAATCGGGTCTCGTAAGTTTTTTACCCTTCGTTTTTTCGACACGTGGACTTTTGCGGTAAAACAGGATTACCGTGGCTGGCCTTCGATTTACCATCGCTGGAGAGTGGTATACTATGGTACTGTTCCGTTTCAAATCCATGCACGCATTTCAAAAAGTCGTATGACACTGTTTCGCCATTTCGGACGGATGTTGCACCTTGCACCATGGATGTTGCACCCTGTAGATATCGATTATTCGGACGGCCATAACTTCTGGCTCGTTTAGAGTTACGAGAGCCATAACCTGTCAAAACGAAGGCCTCGATGTGTTCTACGGCTTTGATAGCTTTCAACAGTCAACAGATAGATTAATTCCCAAAAAGGACAACCCGAATGTCAATCGGGTCTCGTAAGTTTTTTACCCTTCGTTTTTTCGACACGTGGATTTTTACGGTAAAACGGGATTACCGTGGCCCGTCTTCGACTTCCCATCGCTGGAGAGTGGTGCACCATGGTACTGTTCCATTTCAAATCCATGCACGCATTTCTAAAAGTCGTACGACACTATTTTTCCATTTCGGACGGATGTTGCACCTTGCACCGTGGATGTTGCACCCTGTAGATATCGATTATTCGGACGACCATAACTTCTGGCTCTTTTAGAGTTACGGGAGCCATAACCTGTCAAAACGAAGGCCTCGATGAGTTCTACGACTTTGACAGCTTTTAGCCGTCAACGGATAGATTAATGCCCAAAAAGGACAACCCAAATTTCAATCGGGTCTCGTAAGTTTTTTACCCTTCGTTTTTTCGACACGAGGATTTTTACGGTAAAACGGGATTACCATGGCCCGTCTTCGACTTCCCATCGCTGGAGAGTGGGGCACCATGGTATTGTTCCATTTCAAGTCCATGCACACATTTCTAAAAGTCGTACGACACTGTTTCGCCATTTCGGACGGATGTTGCACCTTGTAGATATCGATTATTCGGACAGCCATAACTTCTGGCTCATTTAGAGTTACGGGAGCCATAACCTGTCAAAACGAAGGCCTCGATGAGTTCTACGGCTTTGACTGCTTTCAGCCGTCAACGCATAAATTAATGCCCAAAAAGGACAACCCGAATCTGAATCGGGTCTCGTAAGTTTTTACCCTTCGTTTTTTCGACATGCGGATTTTTACAGTAAAACAGGATTACCGTGGCTGGCCTTCGATTTACCATCGCTGGAGAGTGGTGCACCATGGTACTGTTTCGTTTCAAATCCATGCATGCATTTCTAAAAGTCGTACGGCACTGTTTCGCCATTTCGGACGGATGTTGCACCTTGCACCGTGGATGTTGCACCCTGTAGATATCGATTATTCGGACGACCATAACTTCTGGCTCGTTTAGAGTTACGGGAGGCATAACCTGTCGAAACGAAGGCCTCGATGAGTTCTATGGTTTTGATGGCTTTCAGCCATCAACGGATAGATTAATGCCCAAAAAGGACAACCCGAATCTCAATCGGGTCTCGTAAGTTTTTTACCCTTCGTTTTTTCGACACGTGGACTTTTACGGTAAAACAGGATTACCGTGGCTGGCCTTCGATTTACCATCGCTGGAGAGTGGTGTACTATGGTACTGTTCCGTTTCAAATCCATGCACGCATTTCAAAAAGTCGTATGACACTGTTTCGCCATTTCGGACGGATGTTGCACCTTGCACCGTGGATGTTGCACCCTGTAGATATCGATTATTCGGACGGCCATAACTTCTGGCTCGTTTAGAGTTACGAGAGCCATAACCTGTCAAAACGAAGGCCTCGATGAGTTCTACGGCTTTGACGGCTTTCAATAGTCAACGGATAGATTAATTCCCAAAAAGGACAACCCGAATCTCAATCGGGTCTCGTAAGTTTTTTACCCTTCGTTTTTTCGACACGTGGATTTTTACGGTAAAACGGGATTACCATGGCCCGTCTTCGACTTTCCATCGCTGGAGAGTGGTGCACCATGGTACTGTTCCATTTCAAATCCATGCACGCATTTCTAAAAGTCGTACGACACTATTTTTCCATTTCGGACGGATGTTGCACCTTGCGCCGTGGATGTTGCACCCTGTAGATATCGATTATTCGGACGACCATAACTTCTGGCTCTTTTAGAGTTACGGGAGCCATAACCTGTCAAAACGAAGGCCTTGATGAGTTCTACAACTTTGAAAGCTTTTAGCCATCAACGGATAAATTAATGCCCAAAAAGGACAACCCAAATTTCAATCGGGTCTCGTAAGTTTTTTACCCTTCGTTTTTTCGACACGTGGATTTTTACGGTAAAACGGGATTACCATGGCCCGTCTTCGACTTTCCATCGCTGGAGAGTGGTGCACCATGGTAGTGTTCCGTTTCAAATCCATGCACGCATTTCTAAAAGTCGTACGACACTGTTTCACCATTTCGGACGGATGTTGCACCTTGCACCGTGGATGTTCCACCCTGTAGATATCGATTATTCAAACGGCCATAACTTCTGGCTCGTTTAGAGTTACGGGAGCCATAGCCTGTCAAAACGAAGGCCTCGATGAGTTCTATGGCTTTGACAACTTTCAACCGTCAACGGATAGATTAATGCCCAAAAAGGACAACCCGAATCTCAATCGGGTCTCGTAAGTTTTTAACCCTTCGTTTTTTCGACACGTGGATTTTTACGGTAAACCGGGATTACGGCGGCCCGTCTTTGACTTCCCATCGCTGGAGAGTGGGGCACCATGGTATTGTTCCGTTTCAAATCCATGCACGCATTTCTAAAAGTCGTACGACACTGTTTCGCTATTTCGGACGGATGTTGCACCTTGTAGATATCGAATATTCGGACGGCCATAACTTCTGGCTCATTTAGAGTTACGGGAGCCATAACCTGTTAAAACGAAGGCCTCGATGAGTTCTACGGCTTTGACCGCTTTCAGCCGTCAACGCATAAATTAATGCTCAAAATGGACAACCCGATTCTGAATCGGGTCTCGTAAGTTTTTTACCCTTCGTTTTTTCGACACGTGGATTTTTACGGTAAAACAGGATTACCGTGGCTGGCCTTCGATTTACCATCGCTGGAGAGTGGTGCACCATGGTACTGTTCCGTTTCAAATCCATGCACGCATTTCTAAAAGTCGTACGGCACTGTTTCGCCATTTCGGACGGATGTTGCACCTTGCACCGTGGATGTTGCACCCTGTAGATATCGATTATTCGGACGGCCATTA
Source organism: Allium cepa (assembly GCA_030765085.1). NCBI lineage: Eukaryota > Viridiplantae > Streptophyta > Magnoliopsida > Asparagales > Amaryllidaceae > Allium > Allium cepa. The sequence continues at coordinate 450,433,442 of CM060946.1, read as the reverse complement.
CTTCTGGCTCGTTTAGAGTTACGGGAGAGATAACCTGTCAAAACGAAGGGCTCGATGAGTTCTACGGCTTTGAAAGCTGTCAATGGATAGATTAATTCCCAAAAAGGACAACCCGAATCTCAATCGGGTCTCGTAAGTTTTTTACCCTTCGTTTTTTCGACACGTGGATTTTTACGGTAAAACAGGATTACAGTGGCTGGCCTTCGATTTACCGTCGCTGGAGAGTGGTGCACCATGGTACTGTTCCGTTTCAAATCCATGCACGCATTTCTAAAAGTCGTATGACACTGTTTCGCCATTTCGGACGGATGTTGCACCTTGCACCGTGGATGTTGCACCCTGTAGATATCGATTATTCGGACGGCCATAACTTCTGGCTCGTTTAGAGTTACGAGAGCCATAACCTGTCAAAACGAAGGCCTCGATGAGTTCTACGGCTTTGACAACTTTCAATAGTCAATGGATAGATTAATGCCCAAAAAGGACAACCCGAATCTAAATCGGGTCTCGTAAGTTTTTTACCCTTCGTTTTTTCGTCACGTGGATTTTTACGATAAAACGAGATTACCGTGGCCCGTCTTCGACTTCCCATCGTTGGAGAGTGGTGCACCATGGTACTGTTCCATTTCAAATCCATGCACGCATTTCTAAAAGTCGTACGACACTATTTCGCCATTTCGGACGGATGTTGCACCTTGCACCGTGGATGTTGCACCCTGTAGATATCGATTATTCGGACGACCATAACTTCTGGCTCTTTTAGAGTTACGGGAGCCATAACCTGTCAAAACGAAGGCCTCGATGAGTTCTACGGCTTTGACAACTTTCAATAGTCAATGGATAGATTAATGCCCAAAAAGGACAACCCGAATCTAAATCGGGTCTCGTAAGTTTTTTACCCTTCGTTTTTTCGTCACGTGGATTTTTACGATAAAACGAGATTACCGTGGCCCGTCTTCGACTTCCCATCGTTGGAGAGTGGTGCACCATGGTACTGTTCCATTTCAAATCCATGCACGCATTTCTAAAAGTCGTACGACACTATTTTTCCATTTCGGACGGATGTTGCACCTTGCACCGTGGATGTTGCACCCTGTAGATATCGATTATTCGGACGACCATAACTTCTGGCTCTTTTAGAGTTACGGGAGCCATAACCAGTCAAAACGAAGGCCTCGATGAGTTCTACGACTTTGACAGCTTTTAGCCGTCAACGGAAAGATTAAAGCCCAAAAAGGACAACCCAAATTTCAATCGGGTCTCGTAAGTTTTTTACCCTTCGTTTTTTCGACACGTGGATTTTTACGGTAAAACGGGATTACCGTGGCCCGTCTTCGACTTCCCATCGCTGGAGAGTGGTGCACCGTGGTAGTGTTCCGTTTCAAATCCATGCACGCATTTCTAAAAGTCGTACGGCACTGTTTCACCATTACGGACGGATGTTGCACCTTGCACCGTGGATGTTCCACCCTGTAGATATCGATTATTCAAACGGCCATAACTTCTGGCTCGTTTAGAGTTACGGGAGCCATAGCCTGTCAAAACGAAGGCCTCGATGAGTTCTACGGCTTTGACAACTTTCAGCCGTCAACGGATAGATTAATGCCCAAAAAGGACAACCCGAATCTCAATCGGGTCTCGTAAGTTTTTAACCCTTCGTTTTTTCGACACGTGGATTTTTACGGTAAACCGGGATTACAGCGGCCCGTCTTTGACTTCCCATCGCTGGAGAGTGGTGCACCATGGTATTGTTCCGTTTTAAATCCATGCACGCATTTCTAAAAGTCGTACGACACTTTTTCGCCATTTCGGACGGATGTTGCACCTTGTAGATATCGATTATTCGGACGGCCATAACTTCTGGCTCATTTAGAGTTACGGGAGCCATAACCTGTCAAAACGAAGGCCTCGATGAGTTCTACGGCTTTGACCGCTTTCAGCCGTCAACGCATAGATTAATGCCCAAAAAGGACAACCCGAATCTGAATCGGGTCTCGTAAGTTTTTACCCTTCGTTTTTTCGACACGTGGATTTTTACGGTAAAACAGGATTACCGTGGCTGGCCTTCGATTTACCATCACTGGAGAGTGGTGCACCATGGTACTGTTCCGTTTCAAATCCATGCATGCATTTCTAAAAGTCGTACGACACTGTTTCGCCATTTCGGACGGATGTTGCACCTTGCATCGTGGATGTTGCACCCTGTAGATATCGATTATTCGGACGGCCATAACTTCTGGCTCGTTTAGAGTTACGGGAGCCATAATCTGTCAAAACGAAGGCCTCGATGAGTTCTACGGCTTTGAAAGCTTTCAATGGATAGATTAATTCCCAAAAAGGACAACCCGAATCTCAATCGGGTCTCGTAAGTTTTTTACCCTTCGTTTTTTCGACACGTGGATTCTTACGGTAAAACAGGATTACAGTGGCTGGCCTTCGATTTACCATCGCTGGAGAGTGGTGCACCATGGTACTGTTCCATTTTAGATCCATGCACGTATTTCTAAAAGTCGTACGGCACTGTTTCGCCATTTCGGACGGATGTTGCACCTTGCACCGTGGATGTTGCACCCTGTAGATATCGATTATTCGGACGGCCATAACTTCTGGCTCGTTTAGAGTTACTGAAGCCATAACCTGTCAAAACGAAGGCCTCGATGAGTTCTACGGTTTTGATAGCTTTCAGCCATCAACGGATAGATTAATGCCCAAAAAGGATAGCCCGAATCTCAATTGGGTCTCGTAAGTTTTTAACCCTTCGTTTTTTCGACACGTGGATTTTTATGGTAAAACGGGATTACGGTGGCTGGTCTTCGATTTACCATTGCTGGAGAGTGGTGCACCATGGTACTGTTCCGTTTCAAATCCATGCACGCATTTCTAAAAGTCGTACGGCACTGTTTCGCCATTTCGGAAGGATGTTGCACCTTGCACCGTGGATGTTGCACCCTGTAGTTATCGATTATTCTGACGGCCATAACTTCTGTCTCGTTTAGAGTTACGGGAGCCATAACCTGTCAAAACGAAGGCCTCGATGACTTCTATGGTTTTGATAGCTTTCAACCGTCAACGGATAGATTGATGCCCAAAAAGTACAACCCGAATCTCAATCGGGTCTCGTAAGTTTTTTATCCTTCGTTTTTTCGACACGAGGATTTTTACGGTAAAACAGGATTTCGGTGGTTGGTCTTCGATTTACCATCGCTGGAGAGTGGTGCACCAAGGTACTGTTTCGTTTCAAATCCACGCACGCATTTCTAAAAGTCGTACGGCACTGTTTCGCCATTTCGGACGGATGTTGCACCTTGCACCGTGGATGTAGCACCCTGTAGATATCGATTATTCGGACGACCATAACTTCTGGCTCGTTTAGAGTTACGGGAGCCATAACCTGTCAAAACGAAGGCCTCGATGAGTTCTACGGTTTTAACGGCTTTCAGCCGTCAACGGATAGATTAATGCCCAAAAAGGACAACCCGAATCTCAATCGGGTCTCGTAAGTTTTTTACCCTTCGTTTTTTCGACACAGTGGACTTTTACGGTAAAACAGGATTACCATGGCTGGACTTCGATTTACCATCGCTGGAGTGTGGTGTACCAGGGTACTGTTCCGTTGCAAATCCATGCACGCATTTCTAAAAGTCGTACGACACTGTTTCGCCATTTCGTACGGATGTTGCACCTTGCACCGTGGATGTTGCACCCTGTAGATATCGATTATTCGAACGACCATAACTTCTGGCTCGTTTAGAGTTACGAGAGCCATAACCTATCAAAACGAAGGCCTCGATGAGTTCTACGTCTTTGACAGCTTTCAACCGTCAACGGATAGACTAATGCCCAAAAAGGACAACCCGGATCTCAATCGGGTCTCGTAAGTTTTTTACCCTTCGTTTTTTCGACACGTGGATTTTTACGGTAAAACGGGATTACCGTGGCCCGTCTTCGACTTCCCATCGCTGGAGAGTGGTGCACCATGATAGTGTTCCGTTTCAAATCCATGCACACATTTCTAAAAGTCGTACGGCACTGTTTCGCCATTTCGGACGGATGTTGCACCTTGCACCGTGGATGTTGCACCCTGTAGATATCGATTATTCGGACGGCCATAACTTCTGGCTCGTTTAGATTTACGGGACCCATAACCTGTCAAAACGAAGGCCTCGATGGGTTCTACGACTTTGACAGCTTTCAGCCGTCAATGGATAGATTAATGCCCAAAAAGGACAACCCGAATTTCAATCGGGTCTCGTAAGTTTTTTACCCTTCGTTTTTTCGACACGTGGATTTTTACGGTAAAACGGGATTACCGTGGCCCGTCTTCGACTTCCCATCGCTGGAGAGTGGTGCACCATGGTAGTGTTCCGTTTCAAAGCCATGCACGCATTTCTAAAAGTCGTACGGCACTGTTTCACCATTTCGGACGGATGTTGCACCTTGCACCGTGGATGTTGCACCCTGTAGATATCGATTATTCAAACGGCCATAACTTCTGGCTCGTTTAGAGTTACGGGAGCCGTAACCTGTCAAAACGAAGGCCTCGATGAGTTCTACGGCTTTGACAACTTTCAGCCGTCAACGGATAGATTAATGCCCATAAAGGACAACCCAAATCTCAATCGGGTTTCGTAAGTTTTTAACCCTTCGTTTTTTGGACACGTGGATTTTTACGGTAAACCGGGATTACGGCGGCCCGTCTTTGACTTCCCATCGCTGGAGAGTGGCGCACCATGGTATTGTTCCTTTTCAAATCCACGCATGCATTTCTAAAAGTCGTACGGCACTGTTTCGCCATTACGGACGGATGTTGCACCTTGAAGATATCGATTATTCGGACGGCCATAACTTCTGGCTCGTTTAGAGTTACGGGAGCCATAACCTGTCAAAACGAAGGCCTCGATGAGTTCTACGGCTTTGACCGCTTTCAGCCGTCAACGCATAGATTAATGCCCAAAAAGAACAACCCGAATCTGAATCGGGTCTCGTAAGTTTTTTACCCTTCGTTTTTTCGACACGTGGATTTTTACGGTAAAACAGGATTACCGTGGCTGGCCTTCGATTTACCATCGCTGGAGAGTGGTGCACCATGGTACTGTTCCGTTTCAAATCCATGCACGCATTTCTAAAAGCCGTACGGCACTGTTTCGCCATTTCGGACGGATGTTGCACCTTGCACCGTGGATGTTGCACCCTGTAGATATCGATTATTCGGACGGCCATAACTTCTTGCTCGTTTAGAGTTACGGGAGCCATAACCTGTCAAAACGAAGGCCTCGATGAGTTCTACGGCTTTGACAGCTGTCAATGGATAGATTAATTCCCAAAAAGGACAACCCGAATCTCAACCGGGTCTCGTAAGTTTTTTACCCTTCATTTTTTCGACACTTGGATTTTTACAGTAAAACGGGATTACCGTGGCCCGTCTTCGACTTTCCATCGCTGGAGAGTGGTGCACCATGGTAGTGTTCCGTTTCAAATCCATGCACGCATTCCTAAAGTCGTACGGCACTGTGTCACCATTTCGAACGGATGTTGCACCTTGCACCGTGGATGTTGCACCCTGTAGATATCGATTATTCGAACGGCCATAACTTCTGGCTCGTTTAGAGTTATGGGAGCCATAACCTGTCAAAACGAAGGCCTCGATGAGTTCTACGGCTTTGACCGCCTTCAGCCGTCAACTCATAGATTAATGCCCAAAAAGGACAACCCGAATCTGAATCGGGTCTCGTAAGTTTTTACCCTTCGTTTTTTCGACACGTGGATTTTTACGGTAAAACAGGATTACCGTGGCTGGCCTTCGATTTACCATCGCTGGAGAGTGGTGCACCATTGTACTGTTCCGTTTCAAATCCATGCACGCATTTCTAAAAGTCGTACGGCACTGTTTCGCCATTTCGGACGGATGTTGCACCTTGCACCGTGGATGTTGCACCCTGTAGATATCGATTATTCGGACGGCCATAACTTCTGGCTCGTTTAGAGTTACGGGAGCCATAACCTATCAAAACGAAGGCCTCGATGAGTTCTACAGCTTTGAAAGCTGTCAATGGATAGATTAATTCCCAAAAAGGACAACCCGAATATCAATCGGGTCTCGTAAGTTTTTTACCCTTCGTTTTTTCGACACGTGGATTTTTACGGTAAAACAGGATTACAGTGGCTGGCCTTCGATTTACCATCGCTGGAGAGTGGTGCACCATGGTACTGTTCCATTTTAGATCCATGCACGTATTTCTAAAAGTCGTACGGCACTGTTTCGCCATTTCGGACGGATGTTGCACCTTGCACCGTGGATGTTGCACCCTGTAGATATCGATTATTCGGACGGCCATAACTTCTGGCTCGTTTAGAGTTACTGAAGCCATAACCTGTCAAAACGAAGGCCTCGATGAGTTCTACGGCATTAACAGCTTTCAGCCATCAACGGATAGATTAATGACCAAAAAGGATAGCCCGAATCTCAATTGGGTCTCGTAAGTTTTTAACCCTTCGTTTTTTCGACACGTGGATTTTTATGGTAAAACGGGATTACGGTTGCTGGTCTTCGATTTACCGTTGTTGGAGAGTGGTGCACCATGGTACTGTTCCTTTTCAAATCCATGCACGCATTTCTAAAAGTCGTACGGCACTGTTTCGCCATTTCGGAAGGATGTTGCACCTTGCACCGTGGATGTTGCACCCTGTAGATATCGATTATTCTGACGGCCATAACTTCTGGCTCGTTTAGAGTTACGGGAGCCATAACCTGTCAAAACGAAGGCCTCGATGACTTCTATGGTTTTGATAGCTTTCAGCCGTCAACGGATAGATTGATGCCCAAAAAGTACAACCCGAATCTCAATCGGGTCTCGTAAGTTTTTTATCCTTCGTTTTTTCGACACGAGGATTTTTACGGTAAAACAGGATTTCGGTGGTTGGTCTTCGATTTACCATCGCTGGAGAGTGGTGCACCATGGTACTGTTTCATTTCAAATCCATGCACGCATTTCTAAAAGTCGTACGACACTGTTTCGCCATTTCGGACGGATGTTGCACCTTGCACCGTGGATGTAGCACCCTGTAGATATCGATTATTCGGACGACCATAACTTCTGGCTCGTTTAGAGTTACGGGAGCCATAACCTGTCAAAACGAAGGCCTCGATGAGTTCTACGGTTTTAACGGCTTTCAGCCGTCAACGGATAGATTAATGCCCAAAAAGGACAACCCGAATCTCAATCGGGTCTCGTAAGTTTTTTACCCTTCGTTTTTTCGACACGTGGACTTTTACGGTAAAACAGGATTACCGTGGCTGGACTTCGATTTACCCTCGCTGGAGAGTGGTGTACCAGGGTACTGTTCCATTGCAAATCCATGCACGCATTTCTAAAAGTCGTACGACACTGTTTCGCCATTTCGTACGGATGTTGCACCTTGCACCGTGGATGTTGCACCTTGCACCGTGGATGTTGCACCCTGTAGATATCGATTATTCGAACGGCCATAACTTCTGGCTCGTTTAGAGTTACGAGAGCCATAACCTGTCAAAACGAAGGCCTCGATGAGTTCTACGTCTTTGACAGCTTTCAACCGTCAACGGATAGATTAATGCCCAAAAAGGACAACCCGAATCTCAATCGGGTCTCGTAAGTTTTTTACCCTTCGTTTTTTCGACACGTGGATTTTTACGGTAAAACGGGATTACCGTGGCCCGTCTTTGACTTCCCATCGCTGGAGAGTGGTGCACCATGATAGTGTTCCGTTTCAAATCCATGCACACATTTCTAAAAGTCGTACGGCACTGTTTCGCCATTTCGGACGGATGTTGCACCTTGCACCGTGGATGTTGCACCCTGTAGATATCGATTATTCAGACGGCCATAACTTCTGGCTCGTTTAGAGTTACGGGACCCATAACCTGTCAAAACGAAGGCCTCGATGGGTTCTACGACTTTGACAGCTTTCAGCCGTCAATGGATAGAATAATGCCCAAAAAGGACAACCCGAATTTCAATCGGGTCTCGTAAGTTTTTTACCCTTCGTTTTTTCGACACGTGGATTTTTACGGTAAAACGGGATTACCGTGGCCCGTCTTCGACTTCCCATCGCTGGAGAGTGGTGCACCATGGTAGTGTTCCGTTTCAAATCCATGCACGCATTTCTAAAAGTCGTACGGCACTGTTTCACCATTTCGGACGGATGTCGCACCTTGCACCGTGGATGTTGCACCCTGTAGATATCGATTATTCAAACGGCCATAACTTCTGGCTCGTTTAGAGTTACGGGAGCCGTAACCTGTCAAAACGAAGGCCTCGATGAGTTCTACGGCTTTGACAACTTTCAGCCGTCAACGGATAGATTAATGCCCAAAAAGGACAACCCGAATCTCAATCGGGTCTCGTAAGTTTTTAACCCTTCGTTTTTTCGACACGTGGATTTTTACGGTAAACCGGGATTACGACGGCCCGTCTTTGACTTCCCATCGCTGGAGAGTGGCGCACCATGGTATTGTTCCGTTTCAAATCCATGCACGCATTTCTAAAAGTCGTACGGCACTGTTTCGCCATTACGGACGGATGTTGCTCCTTGAAGATATCGATTATTCGGACGGCCATAACTTCTGGCTTGTTTAGAGTTACGGGAGCCATAACCTGTCAAAACGAAGGCCTCGATGAGTTCTACGGCTTTGACCGCTTTCAGCCGTCAACGCATAGATTAATGCCCAAAAAGAACAACCCGAATCTGAATCGGGTCTCGTAAGTTTTTTACCCTTCGTTTTTTCGACACGTGGATTTTTACGGTAAAACAGGATTACCGTGGCTGGCCTTCGATTTACCATCGCTGGAGAGTGGTGCACCATGGTACTGTTCCGTTTCAAATCCATGCACGCATTTCTAAAAGCCGTGCGGCACTGTTTCGCCATTTCGGACGGATGTTGCACCTTGCACCGCGGATGTTGCACCCAGTAGATATCGATTATTCGGACGGCCATAACTTCTAGCTCGTTTAGAGTTACGGGAGCCATAACCTATCAAAACGAAGGCCTCGATGAGTTCTACGGCTTTGACAGCTATCAACGGATAGATTAATTCCCAAAAAGGACAACCCGAATCTCAATCGGGTCTCGTAAGTTTTTTACCCTTCGTTTTTTCGACCCGTGGATTTTTACGGTAAAACGGGATTACCGTGGCCCGTCTTCGACTTCCCATCGCTGGAGAGTGGTGCACCATGGTAGTGTTCCGTTTCAAATCCATGCACGCATTTCTAAAAGTCGTACGGCACTGTGTCACCATTTCGAACGGATGTTGCACCTTGCACCGTGGATGTTGCACCCTGTAGATTTCGATTATTCGGACGGCCATAACTTCTGGCTCGTTTAGAGTTACGGGAGCCCTAACCTGTCAAAACGAAGGCCTCGATGAGTTTTACGGCTTTGACGGCTTTCAGCCGTCAACGGATAGATTAATGCCCAAAAAGGACAACACGAATCTCAATCGGGTCTCGTAAGTTTTTATCCCTTCGTTTTTTCGACACGTGGATTTTTACGGTAAAACGGGATTGCGGTGGCTGATCTTCGATTTACCCTCGCTGGAGAGTGGTGCACCATGGTACTGTTCTGTTTCAAATCCATGCATGCATTTCTAAAAGTCGTACGGCACTGTTTCGCCATTTCGAACGGATGTTGCACCTTGCACCGTGGATGTTGCACCCTGTAGATATCGATTATTCAAACGGCCATAACTTCTGGCTCGTTTAGAGTTACGGGAGCCGTAACCTGTCAAAACGAAGGCCTCGATGAGTTCTACGGCTTTGACAAATTTCAGCCGTCAACGGATAGATTAATGCCCATAAAGGACAACCCGAATCTCAATCGGGTCTCGTAAGTTTTTAACCCTTCGTTTTTTCGACACGTGGATTTTTACGGTAAACCGGGATTACGGCGGCCCGTCTTCGACTTCCCATCGCTGGAGAGTGGTACACCATGGTAGTGTTCCGTTTCAAATCCATGCATGCATTTCTAAAAGTCGTACGGCACTGTTTCGCCATTTCGGACGGATGTCGCACCTTGCACCGTGGATGTTGCTCCCTGTAGATATCGATTTTTCAAACGGCCATAACTTCTGGCTCGTTTAGAGTTGCGAGAGCCATAACCTGTCAAAACGAAGGCCTCGATGAGTTCTACGGCTTCGACAGCTTTCAGCCGTCAACGGATAGATTAATGCCAAAAAAGGACAGCCTGAATCTCAATCGGGACTCGTAAGTTTTTAACCCTTCGTTTTTTCGACACGTGGATTTTTACGGTAAAACGGGATTACGGTGGCTGGTCTTCGATTTACCATTGCTGGAGAGTGGTGCACAATGGTACTGTTCCATTTCAAATCCATGCACGCATTTTTAAAAGTTGTACGGCACTGTTTCGCCATTTCGGACGGATGTTGCACCATGCACCGTAGATGTTGCACCCTGTAGATATCTATTATTCGGACGGCCATAACTTCTGGCTCGTTTAGAGTTACGGGAGCCATAACCTGTCAAAACGAAGGCCTCGATGAGTTCTACGGCTTTGACAGCTTTCAGCCGTCAACGATAGATTAATGCCCAAAAAGGACAACCCGAATCTCAATCGGGTCTTGTAAGTTTTTTACCCTTCATTTTTTCGACACGTGGATTTTTACGGTAAAACGGGATTACCATGGCCCGTCTTCGACTTCCCATCGCTGGAGAGTGGTGCACCATGGTAGTGTTCCGTTTCAAATCCATGCACGCATTTCTAAAAGTCGTACGACACTGTTTCGCCATTTCGGACGGATGTTGCGCCTTGACCGTGGATGTTGCACCTTGTAGATATCGATTATTTGGACGACCATAACTTCTGGCTCGTTTAGAGTTACGGGAGCCATAACCTGTCAAAACGAAGGCCTCGATGAGTTCTACGGCTTTGACGGCTTTCAACCGTCAACGGACAGATTAATGTCCAAAAAGGACAACCCGAATCTCAATCGGGTCTCGTAAGTTTTTAACCCTTCGTTTTTTCGACACGTGGATTTTTACGGTAAAACGGGATTACGGTGGCTGGTCTTCGATTTACCATCGCTGGAGATATCGATTATTCAAACGGCCATAACTTCTGGCTCGTTTAGAGTTACGGGAGCCATAACCTGTCAAAACGAAGGCCTCGATGAGTTCTACAGCTTTGACAGCTTTCAGCCGTCCACGGATAGATTAATGCCCAAAAAGGACAACCCGAATCTCAATCGAGTCTCGTAAGTTTTTAGCCCTTCGTTTTTTCGACACGTGGATTTTTACGGTAAAACGGGATTACGGTGGCTGGTCTTCGATTTACCATCGCTGGAGAGTGGTGCACCATGGTACTGTTCCGTTCAAATCCATGCACGCATTTCTAAAAGTCGTACGACACTGTTTCGCCATTTCGGACGGATGTTGCACCTTGCACCGTGGATGTTGCACCCTGTAGATATCAATTATTCGGACGGCCATAACTTCTGGCTCGTTTAGAGTTACGGGAGCCATAACCTTTCAAAACGAAGGCCTCGATGAGTTCTACGGCTTTGACAGCTTTCAGCCGTCAACGGATAGATTAATGCCCAAAAAGGACAACCCGAATCTCAATCAGGTCTCGTAAGTTTTTTGCCCTTCATTTTTTCGACACGTGGATTTTTACGGTAAAACGGGATCACCGTGGCCCGTCTTCGACTTCCCATCGCTGGAGAGTGGCGCACCATGGTAGTGTTCCGTTTCAAATCCATACACGCATTTCTAAAAGTCGTACGGCACTGTTTCGCCATTTCGGACGGATGTTGCACCTTGCACCGTGGATGTTGCACCATGTAGATATCGATTATTCGGACGACCATAACTTCTGGCTCTTTTAGAGTTACGGGAGCCATAACCTGTCAAAATGAAGGCCTCGATGAGTTCTACGGTTTTGACAGCTTTCAGCCGTCAACGGATAGATTAATGCCCAAAAAGGACAACCCGAATCTCAATCGGGTCTCGTAAGTTTTTTACCCTTCGTTTTTTCGACACGTGGACTTTTACGGTAAAACAGGATTACCGTGGCTGGCCTTCGATTTACCATCGCTGGAGAGTGGTGTATCATGGTACTGTTCCGTTTCAAATCCATGCACGCATTTCTAAAAGTCGTACGACAATGTTTCGCCATTTCGGACGGATGTTGCACCTTGCACCGTGGATGTTGCACCCTGTAGATATCGATTATTCGGACGGCCATAACTTCTGGCTCGTTTAGAGTTCAGGGAGCCATAACCTGTCAAAACGAAGGCCTCGATGAGTTCTACGGCTTTGACGGCTTTCAGCCGTCAACGGATAGATTAATGCCCAAAAAGGACAACCCGAATCTCAATCGGGTCTCGTAAGTTTTTTACCCTTCGTTTTTAAGACACGTGGATTTTTACGGTAAAACGGGATTACCGTGGCCCGTCTTCGACTTCCCATCGCTGGAGAGTGGTGCACCATGGTACTGTTCCATTTCAAATCCATGCACGCATTTCTAAAAGTCGTACGGCACTGTTTCACCATTTCGGTCGGATGTTGCACCTTGCAACGTGGATGTTGCACCCTTTAGATATCGATTATTCAAACGGCCATAACTTCTGGCTCGTTTAGAGTTACGGGAGCCATAACCTGTCAAAATGAAGGTCTCGATGAGTTCTACGGCTTTGACACCTTTCAGCCGTCAACGGATAGATTAATGCCCAAAAAGGACAACCTGAATCTCAATCGGGTCTCGTAAGTTTTTAACCCTTCGTTTTTTCGACACGTGGATTTTTACGGTAAACCGGGATTACGGCGGCCCGTCTTCGACTTCCCATCGCTGGAGAGTGGTGCACCATGGTACTGTTCCGTTTCAAATCCATGCACGCATTTCTAAAAGTCGTACGGCACTGTTTCGCTATTTCGGACGGATGTTGCACCTTGTAGATATCGATTATTCGGACGGCCATAACTTCTGGCTCGTTTAGAGTTACGGGAGCCATAACCTGTCAAAACGAAGGCCTCGATGAGTTCTACGGTTTTGACCGCTTTCAGCCGTCAACGCATAGATTAATGCCCAAAAAGGACAACCCGAATCTCAATCGGGTCTCGTAAGTTTTTTACCCTTCGTTTTTTCGACACGTGGATTTTTACGGTAAAACAGGATTACCGTGGCTGGCCTTCGATTTACCATCGCTGGAGAGTGGTGCACCATGGTACTGTTCCATTTCAAATCCATGCACGCATTTCTAAAAGTCGTACGGCAATGTTTCGCCATTTCGGACGGATGTTGCACCTTGCACCGTGGATGTTGCACCCTGTAGATATCGATTATTCGGACGACCATAACTTCTGGCTCGTTTAGAGTTACGGGAGCCATAACCTGTCAAAACGAAGGACTCGATGAGTTCTACGGCTTTGACAGCTGTCAACGCATAGATTAATTCCCAAAAAGGACAACCCGAATCTCAATCGGGTCTCGTAAGTTTTTTACCCTTCGTTTCTTCGACACGTGGATTTTTACGGTAAAATAGGATTATAGTGGCAAGTGTTATCCCATTTTTTGGTCAAAACTGGAATATTGATGTGGTGTGCATTTCCACCACGACCAGGAGCAAAAAGAAGCATTCAGCATCTCATTCGGCATTCCCATCTCCCTGAGTTCATCCGGTAATGTCTCATTCGGCATTCTCTAGTAGGAAGGAACACTCGGCACTCACACATGAAGCTTCATTCGGCAGTACGAGTACATGTCCATTCGGCATGGCCAGCCCTTTCTCATTCGGCGATGCAAGCATGTGTCCATTCGGCGTAACCAGCCACCTTCCCTTCAAGCTCACCACCGAACCAGCCCTTCCACCACTCCTAGCCGAACCGACTCCCAAGCCACAGCCGGACCACCATATGCCGAACCAACATCACTCCCTACTAATACCGGACCACCCCTTCCCACCGGACCGGCCTCTACTACCGAATGGAGCTCCGCCGAACCAGATGACTGCCAGTCCAGATTGCTTCAGCCCGGGCCCACCAGCAGCTATATGCATCCAAGACCCCTGCCCCCTACCTCACTCTATAAATAGAGGGGCAGGGGTACAACAATGGCAGAGAAGTTTGAGAGCTCAAACCTGGAAGGAACTTTCAAACAACTTTCATACACTTGTACTACAAGCTTTGTACTTGTAATCGGATTGGAAAAGGAGAATAACATATAAAGTGGACGTAGGCACACTTTGGCCGAACCACTATAAATCTGTGTGTCTTTTACAGTTTAGCCCCTACTTTTTACGTATTTGCATAAACCACCTAAATCACTACGAACAACATAAAATCAACTAATTCATACGACTTGGAGTTTTTTGCCCATCTTTTGTGCAAACATATTTGGGTTATTTGCTGAGATCTGTAATTTGTGTTTGAATATCGCTGAATTATATTCATACACTGGTGCTTTCACGACTTTGGGTGTTTGCGGCCATTTTTTACGCAAACATTTTGGTGCTTTCACTGAGAAGGACCAGCTCCCGCTACATCGGATAGAGGTTTAGATTTGGAAGACAATGACTAGGCAAAACAGTAGAAGGCTAAGGGCTGAGAGAAGCCAACAAGGAGGAAGTCAACAAGCATCCTCCGGAGGTGAGGAAGGACCGGCTTCGATCTATATAACCCGGGATGAAATGGAAGCCATAACAAATTCACTGCAAGAGAGGTTGCTGAAAAGTCAACAGGAAATGATGCAAACTTTCTTGGAGCAAATGAGAGTTGCAGGGATGCAGAACTTAGGAACAGCTACAGCGGCTGTGGATGCAGGACAAGAAGCTAGGGTTGTGGAACCCAATGGAGGTCAGGACACAGAGCCAGAAGGCAATCAACAAGGACTTGGGGGCAGGCCCATAGGATTCAACACAGGAGAACCTTTGGAAGGAGTTCGACAGGCTAGAACCAACGTTGCTGCTAACGAGCCACACGAAGAGTATGTACCGGAGTTCCCTCGGGGGCAACCCTCAACAGACAATGGCGGATTGGTAGATATAATCAGGAAGACTGTGCGAGGTGGTTTGACCAACGGAGACTTGGAAGGAGTAAACAGGAGTCCGTTCACTCGGGAAATAAGGATGGCTCAGAATCCACCAAAGTTCAAACTACCTAGCGTGGAGGTATACAATGGCAAGGAAGACCCCACGGATCACTTGATGAGATACACCAGACACATGGAAGTGCTGGGGGCATCGGAGGAGGTGATGGCCCGATGCTTTCCTTTATACTTGACGGACTTAGCTGCGATGTGGTTCAGACAGCTGGAGGAAGGATCTATCAGGACTTGGAGGGAATTGGTGGAAAGGTTTCTGGGGCAATTTCGGGTTCATGTCAAGAGACCGAAGAACGTGATGACGTTGACATCGGTAAGGCAAAGGATGGATGAATCGCTTAGAGCTTTTCTAACTCGATTCAGTGCCGCAGTTGCTTCGGTGGATCGGCCCGATCCATCGATGGTTTTAATGGCAGCAGTATCAGGAGTCAGGGAGAACTCGGATTTCAAGGTATCTCTGATACGAGATCCCCCACGGAATCTCGACGAATTCTTTCATGAGGCAGAAAGGTTCCTTCGACAAGAAGATGCGAGTACGGATTTAAAGCTGAAAAAGGTTAACGCGGTTGAGGGGGGAGGACCATCCAGCAATGGTTCGGATAAAAACAAAGGAAAAAGGAAGTTGGACGATGATTCTGGAAATGCTAGGAAGCAATGGAAGGATCCAAAGTTTTCCACATACACAGGATTGAACGAGACACTGGAGCGGATATACCTGAATACTCGAAATCGCCTTCACTACCGGAGGCCGGCTAGGAGAGAACCAACAGAACGGGAAAGGACATCAGGAAGGCACTGCCTCTTCCATGATTTGGATGGACACGACACCAACAGCTGCAGGCACTTAAAGGACATAATTGAGGAACATGTAAGGAATGGACAACTGCCGCAATATGTTGGACCTCGGAATGCAACGGCGAGGCAGGAGCAGCTGCCGCCTACCTCAAGCTACGATGGTGGGAGGCCCAGGAATGATGGTCGGTTGATCGTCCCTTGACCAGGTTAACATAAAATAAGTAGCAAACTGTTGGCAAGCAACCAAGTCATTTACACATGTACGGGGACGGAGATAGCCCCTAGGCATGCTCTGAATGATAATGGGCTGCGATGCTATGGTTTGTGAAATTTATCTTTTGCTTTTGGATTGGACACTGCTTTTTTCTTTTTGGTTTTCGGTTTTGGAGCTTGGATTGAGCTCCTGGTTTTCCTTGCTTTTTGATTTGGATTTTCCTTTGGACAATTGTTTTCGGTTTTGGATGCTGGTTTGGATTTCTGGTTTTCTGGTTTTGGATTTGGATTCTGGATTTGGATTCTGGATTTGGATTTTGGATTTGGATTTTGAATTGGATTTTGATTGGATTTTTATCTGACTTTTGATAAACGGTCGTCGGGTATGGATTATGCCTGACAAGGGGTGAGTCGCTTTGCCCGAACGTGGTAAATTGACTCATTCAGGTCGTCGAGTATGGACTATGCTCGGCAAGGGTCAGGAGTGACCAGGATTCGACCTAGGACTTAGGTCCTATATTATCAATCGTTATTTTCAGATCGTTGAGTATGGACTATGCTCGGCAAGGGTCCGGAGAGACCAGGATTCGGCTTAGGACTTAAGCCATGGCATTGTACAGCGCCCAGGGACACTGGGCCAAGGTCGTCAAGTGTGGATTGCGCTTGGCAAGAACCCGGAGAGGTTAGCTCAACGTCCAGGGACACTGGACCAAGATCGTCAAGTGCGAATTGCGCTTGGCAAGGACCCGGAGAGGTTAGCTCAACGTCCAGGGACACTGGACCAAGATCGTCAAGTGTGAGTTACGCTCGACAAGAACACAAGGAGGCTAGCTTAACGTCCAGGGACACTGGATCACGACCGTCAAGTGTGGATTGCGCTTGGCAAGAGCCCGGAGAGGTTATAAATTTGGACCGCGACCCAAAGAGGTCCTGGATTCGGTTGTTGGCTATTGGATAAGGATGGTTTGGGACTCTGTTGTCGAGTTCGGATGGACATGGAATTGGCTCAAGCTTTGGTTATTGGATTTGGAACTGGATATCAACTCGGAGCAGTCAAGGATGATCTACTCTGGCAATATGGCTATTGACTTTGGATATTGGATTCGGGACTATTCAAAACACGTCTTGTTATCACAAGGCATGTTTTGGGGGGCAAAGTGTTATCCCATTTTTTGGTCAAAACTGGAATATTGATGTGGTGTGCATTTCCACCACGACCAGGAGCAAAAAGAAGCATTCAGCATCTCATTCGGCATTCCCATCTCCCTGAGTTCATCCGGTAATGTCTCATTCGGCATTCTCTAGTAGGAAGGAACACTCGGCACTCACACATGAAGCTTCATTCGGCAGTACGAGTACATGTCCATTCGGCATGGCCAGCCCTTTCTCATTCGGCGATGCAAGCATGTGTCCATTCGGCGTAACCAGCCACCTTCCCTTCAAGCTCACCACCGAACCAGCCCTTCCACCACTCCTAGCCGAACCGACTCCCAAGCCACAGCCGGACCACCATATGCCGAACCAACATCACTCCCTACTAATACCGGACCACCCCTTCCCACCGGACCGGCCTCTACTACCGAATGGAGCTCCGCCGAACCAGATGACTGCCAGTCCAGATTGCTTCAGCCCGGGCCCACCAGCAGCTATATGCATCCAAGACCCCTGCCCCCTACCTCACTCTATAAATAGAGGGGCAGGGGTACAACAATGGCAGAGAAGTTTGAGAGCTCAAACCTGGAAGGAACTTTCAAACAACTTTCATACACTTGTACTACAAGCTTTGTACTTGTAATCGGATTGGAAAAGGAGAATAACATATAAAGTGGACGTAGGCACACTTTGGCCGAACCACTATAAATCTGTGTGTCTTTTACAGTTTAGCCCCTACTTTTTACGTATTTGCATAAACCACCTAAATCACTACGAACAACATAAAATCAACTAATTCATACGACTTGGAGTTTTTTGCCCATCTTTTGTGCAAACATATTTGGGTTATTTGCTGAGATCTGTAATTTGTGTTTGAATATCGCTGAATTATATTCATACACTGGTGCTTTCACGACTTTGGGTGTTTGCGGCCATTTTTTACGCAAACAGCTGGCCTTCGATTTACCATCGCTTGAGAGTGGTGCACCATGGTACTGTTCCATTTGAAATCCATGCACGTATTTCTAAAAGTCGTACGACACTGTTTCGCCATTTCGAACGAATGTTGCCCCTCGCACCGTGGATGTTGCACCCTGTAGATATCGATTATTCGGACGGCCATAACTTCTGGCTCGTTTAGAGTTACGGGAGCCATAACCTGTCAAAACGAAGACCTCGATGAGTTCTACGGCTATGACAGCTTTCAGCCGTCAACGCATAGATTAATGCCCAAAAAGGACTACCCGAATCTCAATCGGGTCTCGTAAGTTTTTTACCCTTCGGTTTTTCGACACGTGGATTTTTACGGTAAATCAGGATTACCGTGGCTGGCCTTCGATTTACCATCGCTGGTGAGTGGTGCACCATGGTAGTATTCCGTTTCAAATCCATGCACGCATTTCTAAAAGTCGTACGGCACTGTTTCGCTATTTCGGACGGATGTTGCACCGTGCACCGTGGATGTTGCACCCTGTAGATATCGATTATTCGGACGGCCATAACTTCTGGCTTGTTTAGTGTTACGGGAGCCATAACCTGTCAAAACGAAGGCCTCGATGAGTTCTAAGGCTTTGACAGCTTTCAGCCGTCATCGGATAGATTAATGCCCAAAAAGGAAAACCCGAATCTCAATCTGGTCTCGTAAGTTTTTTACCCTTCGTTTTTTCGACACGTGGATTTTTACGGTAAAACGGGATTACCGTGGCCCGTCTTCGACTTCCCATCGCTGGAGAGTGGTGCACCATGGTAGTGTTCCGTTTCAAATCCATGCACGCATTTCTAAAATTCGTATGGCACTGTTTCACCATTTCGGACGGATGTTGCACCTTGCACCGTGGATGTTGCACCCTGTAGATATCGATTATTCGGACGGCCATAACCTCTGGCTCGTTTAGTGTTACGGGAGCCATAACCTGTCAAAACGAAGGCCTCGATGAGTTCTACGGCTTTGACAGCTTTCAGCCGTCATCGGATAGATTAATGCCCAAAAAGGACAGCCTGAATCTCAATCAGGACTCGTAAATTTTTAACCCTTCGTTTTTTCGACACGTGGATTTTTGCGGTAAAACGGGATTACGGTGGCCGGTCTTCGATTTACCATTGCTGGAGAGTGGTGCACAATGGTACTGTTCCGTTTCAAATCCATGCACGCATTTCTAAAAGTCGTACGACACTGTTTCGCCATTTCGGACGGATGTTGCACCATGCACCCTGGATGTTGCACCCTGTAGATATCAATTATTCGGACGGCCATAACTTCTGGTTCGTTTAGAGTTACGGGAGCCATAACCTGTCAAAACGAAGGCCTCGATGAGTTCTACGGCTTTGACAGCTTTCAGCCGTCAACGATAGATTAATGCCCAAAAAGGACAACCCGAATCTCAATCGGGTCTTGTAAGTTTTTTACCCTTCATTTTTTCGACACGTGGATTTTTACGGTAAAAAGGGATTACCGTGGCCCGTCTTCGACTTCCCATCGCTGGAGAGTGGTGCACCATGGTAGTGTTCCGTTTCAAATCCATGCACGCATTTCTAAAAGTCGTACGACACTGTTTCGCCATTTCGGACGGATGTTGCACCTTCCACCGTGGTTGTTGCACCCTGTAGATATCGGTTATTCGGACGACCCTAACTTCTGGCTCGTTTAGAGTTACTGGAGCCATAACCTGTCAAAACGAAGGCCTCGATGAGTTCAACGGCTTTGACGGCTTTCAGCCGTCAACGGATCGATTAATGCCAAAAAAGGACACCCCGAATCTCAATCGGGTCTCGTAAGTTTTTAACCCTTCGTTTTTTCGACACGTGGATTTTTACGGTAAAACGGGATTACGGTGGCTGGTCTTCGATTTACCATCGCTGGAGATATCGATTATTCAAACGGCCATAACTTCTGGCTCGTTTAGAGTTACGGGAGCCATAACTTGTCAAAACGAAGGCCTCGATGAGTTCTACGGCTTTGACAGCTTTCAGCCATCAACGGATAGATTAATGCCCAAAAAGGACAACCGAATCTCAATTGGGTCTCGTAAGTTTTTAGCCCTTCGTTTTTTCGACACGTGGATTTTTACGGTAAAACGAGATTACGGTGGCTGGTCATCGATTTACCATCGCTGGAGAGTGGTACACCATGGTACTGTTCCGTTTCAAATCCATACACGCATTTCTAAAAGTCGTACGGCACTGTTTCGCTATTTCGGACGGATGTTGCACCTTGCACCGTGGATGTTGCACCCTGTAGATATCGATTATTTGGACGGCCATAACTTCTGCCTCGTTTAGAGTCACGGGAGCCATAACCTTTCAAAATGAAGGCCTCGATGAGTTCTACGGCTTTGACAGCTTTCAGCCGTCAATGGATAGATTAATGCCCAAAAAGGACAACCCGAATCTCAATGGGGTCTCGTAAGTTTTTTACCCATCATTTTTTCGACACGTGGATTTTTTCGGTAAAACGGGATTACCGTGGCCCGTCTTCGACTTCCCATCGCTGGAGAGTGGTGCACCATGGTAGTGTTCCGTTTCAAATCCATGCACGCATTTCTAAAAGTCGTAAGGCACTGTTTCGCCATTTCGGACGGATGTTGCACCTTGCACCGTGGAAGTTGCACCCTGTAGATATCAATTATTCAAACGGCCATAACTTCTGGCTCGTTTAGAGTGACGGGAGCCATAAACTGTCAAAACGAAGGGCTCGTTGAGTTCTACGGCTTTGACAGCTTTCAACCGTCAACGGATAGATTAATGCCCAAAAATGACAGCTCGAATCTCAATCGAGTCTCGTAAGTTTTTAACCCTTCGTTTTTTCGACACGTGGATTTTTACGGTAAAACGGGATTACGGTGGCTGGTCTTCGATTTACCATTGCTGGAGAGTGGTGCACCATGGTAATGTTCCGTTTCAAATCCATGCATGCATTTCTAAAAGTCGTACGACATTGTTTCGCCTTTTCGGACGGATGTTGCACCCTGTAGATATCGATTATTTGAACGGGCATAACTTCTAGCTTGTTTAGAGTTACGGGAGCCATAACCTTTCAAAAGGAAAGACTCGATGAGTTATACGGCTTTGACAGGTTTCAGCCGTCAACGGATAGATTAATGCCCAAAAAGGACAACTCGAATCTCAATCGCGGCTCATAAGTTTTTTAGCCTTCATTTTTTCGACACGTGGATTTTTACGGTAAAACAGGATTACCGTGGCCCGTCTTCGACTTCCCATTGCTGGAGAGTGGTGTACCATGGTAGTGTTCCGTTTCAAATCCATGCACGCATTTCTAAAAGTCGTACGACACTGTTTCGCCATTTCGGACGGATGTTGCACCTTGCACCGTGGATGTTGCACCCTGTAGATATCGATTTTTCAAACGGCCATAACTTCTGGCTCGTTTTGAGTTACGGGAGCCATAACCTGTCAAAACGAAGGCCTCGATGAGTTCTACGGCTTTTACAGCTTTCAGCCGTCAACGGATAGATTAATGCCCAAAAAGGACAGCCCGAATCTCAATCGGGTCTCGTAAGTTTTTAACCCTTCGTTTTTTCGACACGTGGACTTTTACGGTAAAACAGGATTACCGTGACTGGCCTTCGATTTACCATCGCTGGGGAGTGGTGTACCATGGTACTGTTCCGTTTCAAATCCATGCACGCATATCTAAAAGTCGTACGACACTGTTTCGCCATTTCGGATGGATGTTGCACCTTGCACCGTGGATGTTGCACCCTGTAGATATCGATTATTCGGACGGCCATAACTTCTGGCTCGTTTAGAGTTACGGGAGCCATAACCTGTCAAAACGAAGGCCTCGATGAGTTCTACGGCTTTGACAGCTTTCAGCCATCAACGGATAGATTAATGCCCAAAAAGGACAACCCGAATCTCAATCAGTTCTCGTAAGTTTTTTACCCTTCGTTTTTTCGACACGTGGATTTTTACGGTAAAACGGGAGTACCGTGGCCCGTCTTCGACTTCCCATCGCTGGAGAGTGGTGCACCATGGTACTGTTCCATTTCAAATCCATGCACGCATTTCTAAAAGTCATACGGCGCTGTTTTGCCATTTCGGATGGATGTTGCACCTTCCACCGTGGATGTTGCACCCTGTAGATATCGATTATTCGGACGCCCATAACTTCTGGCTCTTTTAGAGTTACGGGAGCCATAACCCGTCAAAACGAAGGCCTCGATGAGTTCTACGGCTTTGACAGCTTTCAGCCGTCAACGGATAGATTAATGCCCAAAAAGGACAACCCGAATCTCAATCGCGCCTCTTAAGTTTTTTACCCTTCGTTTTTTCGACACGTGGATTTTTACGGTAAAATGGGATTACCGTGGCCCGTCTTCGACTTCCCATCGCTGGAGAGTGGTGCACCATGGTGGTGTTCCGTTTCAAATCCATGCACGCATTTCTATAAGTCGTACGGCCCTGTTTCGCCATTTCGGACGGATGTTGCACCTTGCACCGTGGATGTTGCACCCTGTAGATATCGATTATTCAAACGGCCATAACTTCTGGCTCGTTTAGAGATACGGGAGCCATAACCTATCAAAACGAAGGCCTCGATGAGTTCTACGGCTTTGACAGCTTTCAGCCGTCAATGGATAGATTAATGCCCAAAAAGGACAGCCTGAATCTCAATCGGGTCTCGTAAGTTTTTAACCCTTCGTTTTTTCGACACGTGGATTTTTACGGTAAAACGGGATTACGGTGGCTGGTCTTCGATTTACCATTGCTGGAGAGTGGTGCACCATGAGACTGTTCCGTTTCAAATCCATGCACGCATTTCTAAAAGTCGTACGGCACTGTTTCGCCATTTCGGACGGATGTTGCACCTTGCGCCGTGGATGTTGCACCCTGTAGATATCGATTATTCGGATGGCCATAACTTCTGGCTCGTTTAGAGTTACGGGAGACATTACCCGTCAAAACGAAGGCCTCGATGAGTTCTACGGCTTTGACAGCTTTCAGTCGTCAACGATAGATTAATGCCCAAAAAGGACAACCCGAATCTCAATCGGGTCTTGTGAGTTTTTTACCCTTCATTTTTTCGACACGTGGATTTTTACGGTAAAACGGGATTACCATGGCCCGTCTTCGACTTCCCATTGCTGGATAGTGGTGCACCATGGTAGTGTTCCGTTTCAAATCCATGCACGCATTTCTAAAAGTCGTACGACACTGTTTCGCCATTTCGGACGGATGTTGCACCTTGCACCGTGGATGTTGCACCCTGTAGATATCGATTATTCGGACGACCATAACTCCTGGCTCGTTTAGAGTTACGGGAGCCATAACCTGTCAAAACGAAGGCCTTGATGAGTTCTACGGCTTTGACGGCTTTCTGCCGTCAACGGAAAGATTAATGCCCAAAAATGACAACTCGAATCTCAATCGGGTCTCGTAAGTTTTTAACCCTTCGTTTTTTCGACACGTGGATTTTTACGGTAAAACGGGATTACGGTGGCTGGTCTTCGATTTACCATCGCTGGAGTCGATTATTCAAACAGCCATAACTTCTGGCTCGTTTAGGGTTACGGGAGCCATAACCTGTCAAAACGAAGACCTCGATGAGATCTACGGCTTTGACAGCTTTCAGCCGTCAACGGATAGATTAATGCCCAAAAAGGACAACCCGAATCTCAATCGGGTCTCGTAAGTTTTTAGCCCTTCGTTTTTTCGACACGTGGATTTTTACGGTAAAACGGGATTACGGTGGCTGGTCTTCGATTTACCATCGCTGGAGAGTGGTGCACCATGGTACTGTTCTGTTTCAAATCCATGCACGCATTTCTAAAAGTCGTACGGCACTGTTTCGCTATTTCGGACGGATGTTGCACCTTGCACCGTGGATGTTGCACCCTGTAGATATCGATTATTCGGAAGGCCATAACTTCTGGCTCGTTTAGAGTTACGGGAGCCATAACCTTTCAAAATGAAGGCCTCGATGAGTTCTACGGCTTTGACAGCTTTCATCCGTCAATGGATAGATTAATGCCCAAAAAGGACAACCTGAATCTCAATGGGGTCTCGTAAGTTTTTTACCCTTCATTTTTTCGACACGTGGATTTTTACGGTAAAACGGGATTACGGTGGCTGGTCTTCGATTTACCAGTGCTGGAGAGTGGTGCACCATTGTACTATTCCATTTCAAATCCATGCACGCATTTCTAAAAGTCGTAAGGCACTGTTTCGCCATTTCGGACGGATGTTGCACCTTGCACCGTGGATGTTGCACCCTGTAGATATCGATTATTCAAACGGCCATAACTTCTGGCTGGTTTAGAGTTACGGGAGCCATAAACTGTCAAAACGAAGGCCTCGATGAGTTCTACGGCTTCGACAGCTTTCAGCCGTCAACGAATAGATTAATTCCCAAAAAGGACAGCCCGAATCTCAATCGAGTCTCGTAAGTGTTTAACCCTTCGTTTTTTCGACACGTGGATATTTACGGTAAAACCGGATTACGGTGGCTGGACTTCGATTTACCATTGCTGGAGAGTGGTGCACCATGGTACTGTTCCGTTTCAAATCCACACACGCATTTCTAAAAGTCGTACGGCACTGTTTCGCCATTTCGGACGGATGTTGCACCTTGCACCGTGGATGTTGCACCCTGTAGATATCATTATTCAAACGGCCATAACTTCTGGCTCGTTTAGAGTTACGGGAGCCATAACCTGTCAAAACGAAGGCCTCGATGAGTTCTACGGCTTTGACAACTTTCAGTCGTCAACGGATAGATTAATGCCCAAAAAGGACAACCCGAATCTCAATCGGGTCTCGTAAGTTTTTTACCCTTCATTTTTTCGACACGTGGATTTTTACGGTAAAACGGGATTACCGTGGCCCGTCTTCGACTTCCCATCGCTGGAGAGTGGTGCACCATGGTTGTGTTCCGTTTCAAATCAATGCACGCATTTCTAAAAGTAGTACGACACTGTTTCGCCATTTCGGACGGATGTTGCACCTTGCACCGTGGATGTTGCACCCTGTAGATGTCGATTATTCGGACGACCATAACTTCTGGCTCGTTTAGAGTTACGGGAGCCATAACCTGTCAAAACGAAGGCCTCGGCGAGTTCTACGGCTTTGACGGCTTTCAGCCGTCAAATGATAGATTAATGCCCAAAAACGACAACCCGAATCTCAATCGGGTCTCGTTAGTTTTTTTACCCTTCGTTTTTTCGACACATGGATTTTTACGGTAAAACAGGATTACGGCGGATGGTCTTCGATTTACCATCGCTGGAGAGTGGTGCACCATGGTACTGTTCGGTTCAAATGCATGCACGCATTTCTAAAGGTCGTACGGCACTGTTTCGCCATTTCGGACGGATGTTGCACCTTGCACCGTGGATGTTGCACCCTGTAGATATCGATTATTCGGACGGCCATAACTTCTGGCTCGTTTAGAGTTACGGGAGCCATAACCTGTCAAAACAAAGGTCTCGATGAGTTCTACGGCTTCGAGCCGTCAACGGATAGATTAATGCCCAAAAAGGACAACCCGAATCTCAATGGCGTCTCGTAAGTTTTCTACCCATCATTTTTTCGACACGTGGATTTTTACGGTAAAACGGGATTACCGTGGCCCGTCTTCGACTTCCCATCGCTGGAGAGTGGTGCACCATGGTAGTGTTCTATTTCAAATCAATGCACGCATTTCTAAAAGTCGTACGGCATTGTTTCGCCATTTCGGACGGATGTTGCACCTTGCACCGTGGATGTTGCACCCTGTAGATATCGATTATTCAAACGGCCATAACTCCTGGCTCGTTTAGAGTTACGGGAGCCATAACCTCTCAAAACGAAGGCCTCGATGAGTTTTACGGCTTTGAAAGCTTTCAGCCATCAACGGATAGATTAATGCCCAAAAAGGACAGCCCGAATCTCAATCGGGTCTCGTAAGTTTTTAACCCTTCGTTTTTTCGACACGTGGATTTTTACGGTAAAACGGGATTACGGTGGCTGCCTTCGATTTACCATTGCTGGAGAGTGGTGCACCATGGTACTGTTCCGTTTTAAACCCATGCACGCATTTCTAAAAGTCGTACGGCACTGTTTCGCCATTTCGTACGGATGTTGCACCTTGCACCGTGGATGTTGCACCCTGTAGATATCGATTATTCGGACGGCCATAACTTCTGGCTCGTTTAGAGTTACGGGAGCCATAACCTGTCAAAACGAAGGCCTCGATGAGTCCTACGGCTTTGACGGCTTTCAGCCGTCAAAGGATAGATTAATGCCCAAAAAGGACAACCCGAATCTCAATCGGGTCTCGTAAGTTTTTTACCCTTCATTTTTTCGACACCTGGATTTTTACGGCAAAACGGGATTACCGTGGCCCGTCTTCGACTTCCTATCGCTGGAGAGTGGTGCACCATGGTAGTGTTCCGTTTCAAATCCATGCACGCATTTATAAAAGTCGTACGGCACTGTTTCGCCATTTCGGACGGATGTTGCACCTTGCACCGTGGATGTTGCACCCTGTAGATATCGATTATTCGGACGACCATAATTTCTAGCTCGTTTAGAGTTACGGGAGCCATAACCTGTCAAAACGAAGGCCTCGATGAGTTCTACGGCTTTGACAGCTTTCAGCCGTCAACGGATAGATTAATGCCCAAAAAGGACTGCCCGAATCTCAATCGGGTCTCGTAAGATTTTTACCCTTCGTTTTTTCGACACGTGGATTTTTACGGTAAAACAGGATTACCGTGGCTGGCCTTCGATTTACCATCGCTGGAGAGTGGTGCACCATGGTACTGTTCCGTTTCAAATCCATGCACGCATTTCTAAAAGTCGTACGGCACTGTTTCGCCATTTCGGACGGATGTTGCACCTTGCACTGTGGATGTTGCACCCTGTAGATATCGATTATTCGGACGGCCATAACTTCTGGCTCGTTTAGAGTTACGGAAGCCATAACCTGTCAAAATGAAGGCCTCGATGAGTTCTACGGCTTTGACAGCTTCAGCCGTCAACGGATAGATTAATTGCCCAAAAAGGACAACCCGAATCTCAATCGGGTCTCGTAAGTTTTTTACCCTTCATTTTTTCGACACGTAGATTTTTCGGTAAAACGGGATTACCGTGGCCCGTCTTCGACTTCCCATCACTGGAGAGTGGTGCACCATGGTAGTTTTCCGTTTCAAATCCATGCACGCATTTCTAAAAGTCGTACGACACTGTTTCGCCATTTCGGACGGATGTTGCACCATGCACCGTTGATGTTGCACCCTGTAGATATCGATTATTCGGATGTTCTGGCTCGTTTAGATTTACGGGAGCCATAACCTGTCAAAACGAAGGCCTCGATGAGTCCTACGGCTTTGACGGCTTTCAGCCGTCAGCGGATAGATTAATGCCCAAAAAGGACAACCCGAATCTCAATCGGGCGTCGTAAGTTTTTTACCCTTCGTTTTTTCGACACGTGGATTTTTACGGTAAAACAGGATTACCGTGGCCCGTTTCAAATCCATGCATGCATTTCTAGAAGTCGTACAGCACTGTTTCACCATTTCGGACGGATGTTGCACCTTGCAACGTGGGTGTTGCACCCTGTAGATATCGATTATTCAAACGGCCATAACTTCGGACTCGTTTAAAGTTACGGGAGCCATAACCTGTCAAAACGAAGGCCTCGATGAGTTCTACGGCTTTGATAACTTTCACCAGTCAACGGATAGATTAACGCCCAAAAAGGACAACCCGAATCTCGATCGGGTCTCGTAAGTTTTTTACCCTTCGTTTTTTCGACACGTGGATTTTTACGGTAAAACAGGATTACAGTGGCTGGCCTTCAATTTACCATCGCTGGAGAGTGGTGCACCATGGTACTGTTCCATTTCAAATTCATGCGCGCATTTCTAAAAGTCGTACGGCACTGTTTCGCCATTTCGGACGGATGTTGCACCTTGCACAGTGGATGTTGCACCCTATAGATATCGATTATTCGGACGGCCATAACTTCTGGCTCGTATAGAGTTATGGGAGCCATAACCTGTCAAAACGAAGGACTCGATGAGTTCTACGGCTTCGACGGCTTTCAGCCGTCAACGGATAGATTAATGCCCAAAAAGGACAACCCGAATCTCAATCGGGTCTCGTAAGTTTTTTACCCTTCGTTTTTTTCGACACGTGGATTTTTACGGTAAAACAGGATTACCGTGGCTGGCCTTCGATTTACCATCACTGGAGAGTGGTGCACCATGGTACTGTTTTGTTTCAAATCCATGCACGCATTTCTAAAAGTCGTACGGTACTGTTTCGCCATTTCGGACGGATGTTGCACCTTGCACCGTTGATGTTGCACCCTGTAGATATCGATTATTCGGACGACCATAACTTCTGGCTCGTTTAGAGTTGCAGGAGCCATAACATGTCAATACAAAGGGCTCGATGAGTTCTACGGCTTTGACAGCTTTCATCCGTCAACGGATAGATTAATGCCCAAAAAGGACAACCCGAAACTCAATCGGGTCTCGCAAGTTTTTTACCCTTCGTTTTTTCGACACGTGGATTTTTACGGTAAAATGGGATTACCGTGGCCCGTCTTCGGCTTCCCATCGCTGGAGAGAGGTGCACCATGGTACTGTTCCGTTTCAAATACATGCATGCATTTCTAGAAGTCGTACGGCACTGTTTCAACATTTCGGACGGATGTTGCACCTTGCACCGTGGGTGCTGCACCCTATAGATATCGATTATTCAAACGGCCATAACTTCTGGCTCGTTTAGAGTTACGAGAGCCATAACCTGTCAAAACGAAGGCCTCGATGAGTTCTACGGCTTTGATAGCTTTCAGCCGTCAACGGATAGATTAATGTCCAAAAAGGACAACCTGAATCTTAATCGGGTCTCGTAAGTTTTATACCCTTCGTTTTTTCGACACGTGGATTTTTACGGTAAAACAGGATTACAGTGGCTGGCATTCGATTTACCATCGCTGGAGAGTGGTGCACCATGGTACTGTTCCGTTTCAAATCCATGCACGCATTTCTAAAAGTCGTACGGCACTGTTTCGCCATTACGGACGGATGTTGCACCTTGCATAGTGGATGTTGCACCCTGTAGATATCGATTATTCGGACGGCCATAACTTCTGGCTCGTATAGAGTTATGGGAGCCATAACCTGTCAAAACGAAGGCCTCGATGAGTTCTATGGCTTTGACAGCTTTCAGCCGTCAAAGGATAGATTAATGCCCAAAAAGGACAACCCGAATCTCAATCGGGTCTCGTAAGTTTTTTACCCTTCATTTTTTCGACACGTGGATTTTTACGGTAAAACGAGATTACCGTGGCCCGTCTTCGACTTCCCATCGCTGGAGAGTGGTGCACCATGGTAGTGATCCGTTTCAAATCCATGCACGCATTTATAAAAGTCGTACGGCACTGTTTCGCCATTTCGGACGGATGTTGCACCTTGCACCGTGGATGTTGCACCCTGTAGATATCGATTATTCGGACGACCATAACTTCTGGCTCGTTTAGAGTTACGAGAGCCATAACCTGTCAAAACGAAGGCCTCGATGAGTTCTACGGCTTTGATAGCTTTCAGCCGTCAACGGATAGATTAATGCCCAAAAAGGACAACCCGAATCTCAATCGGGTCTCGTAAGTTTTTTACCCTTCGTTTTTTCGACACGTGGATTTTTACGGTAAAACAGGATTGCAGTGGCTGGCCTTCAATTTACCATCGCTAGAGAGTGGTGCACCATGGTACTGTTCCATTTCAAATCCATGCACGCATTTCTAAAAGTCGTACGGCACTGTTTCTCCATTTCGGACGGATGTTGCACCTTGCACAGTGGATGTTGCACCCTGTAGATATCGATTATTCGGACGGCCATAACTTCTGGCTCGTATAGAGTTATGGGAGCCATAACCTGTCAAAACGAAGGCCTCGATGAGTTCTACGGCTTCGACGGCTTTCAGCCGTCAACGGATAGATTAATGCCCAAAAAGGACAACCCGAATCTCAATCGGGTCTCGTAAGTTTTTTACCTTTCGTTTTTTCGACACGTGGATTTTTACGGTAAAACAGGATTACCGTGGCTGGCCTTCGATTTACCATCACTGGAGAGTGGTACACCATGGTACTATTTTGTTTCCAATCCATGCACGCATTTCTAAAAGTCGTATGGCACTGTTTCTCCATTTCGGACGGATGTTGCACCTTGCACCGTGGATGTTGCACCCTGTAGATATCGATTATTCGGACGACCATAACTTCTGGCTCGTTTAGAGTTGCAGGAGCCATAACCTGTCAAAACAAAGGCCTCGATGTGTTCTACGGCTTTGACAGCTTTCATCCGTCAACGGATAGATTAATGTCCAAAAAGGACAACCCGAAACTCAATCGGGTCTCGTAAGTTTTTTACCCTTCGTTTTTTCGACACGTGGATTTTTACGGTAAAACGGGATTACCGTGGCCCGTCTTCGACTTTCCATCGCTGGAGAGTGGTGCACCATGGTACTGTTCCGTTTCAAATACATGCATGCATTTCCAGAAGTCGTACGGCACTGTTTCAACATTTCGGACGGATGTTGCACCTTGCACCGTGGGTGTTGCACCATGTAGATATCGATTATTCAAACGGCCATAACTTCTGGCTCGTTTAGAGTTACGAGAGCCATAACCTGTCAAAACGAAGGCCTCGATGAGTTCTACGGCTTTGATAGCTTTCAGTCGTCAACGGATAGATTAATGCCCAAAAAGGACAACCGGAATCTCAATCGGGTCTCGTAAGTTTTTTACCCTTCGTTTTTTCGACACGTGGATTTTTACGGTAAAACAGGATTACAGTGGCTGGCATTTGATTTACCATCGCTGGAGAGTGGTGCACAATGGTACTGTTCCGTTTCAAATCCATGCACGCATTTCTAAAAGTCGTACGGCACTGTTTCGCCATTTCGGACGGATGTTGCACCTTGCACAGTGGATGTTGCACCCTGTAGATATCGATTATTCGGACGGCCATAACTTCTGGCTCGTATAGAGTTACGGGAGCCATAACCTGTCAAAGCGAAGGCCTCGATGAGTTCTATGGCTTTGACAGCTTTCAGCCGTCAACGGATATATTAATGCCCAAAAAGGACAACCCGAATCTCAATCGGGTCTCGTAAGTTTTTTACCCTTCGTTTTTTCGACACGTGGATTTTTACGGTAAAATGGGAATACCGTGGCTCGTCTTCGACTTCCCATCGCTGGAGAGTGGTGCACCATGGTACTGTTCCGTTTCAAATCCATGCACGCATTTCTAAAAGTCGTACGACACTGTTTCACCATTTCGGATGGATGTTGCACCCTGTAGATATCGATTATTCAAACGGCCATAACTTCTGGTACGTTTAGAGTTACGGGAGCCATTACCTGTTAAATCTAAGGCCTCGATGAGTTCTACGGCTTTGACAGCTTTCAGCCGTCAACGGATAAATTAATGCCCAAAAAGGACAACCCAAATCTCAATCGGGTCTCGTAAGTTTTTTACCCTTCGTTTTTTCGACACGTGGATTTTTACGGTAAAATTGGATTACAGTGGCTGGCCTTCGATTTACCATCGCCGGAGAGTGGTGCACCCTGGTACTGTTCCGTTTCAAATCCATGCACGCATTTCTAAAAGTTGTACGACACTGTTTCGCCATTTCGGATGGATGTTGCACCTTGCACCGTGGATGTTGCACACTGTAGATATCGATTATTCGGACGGCCATAACTTCTGGCTCGTTTAGAGTTACGGGAGCCATAACCTGTCAAAACGAAGGCCTCGATGAGTTCTACGGCTTTGACAGCTATCAGCCGTCAATGCATAGATTAATGCCCAAAAAGGACAACCCGAATCTCAATCGGGTGTCGTAAGTTTTTTACCCTTCGTTTTTTCGACACGTGGATTTTTACGGTAAAACGGGATTACCGTGGCCCATCTTCGACTTCCCATCGCTGGAGAGTGGTGCACCATGGTACTGTTCCGATTCAAATCCATGCACGCATTTCTAAAAGTGGTACGACACTGTTTCACCATTTCGGACGGATGTTGCACCTTGCACCGTGGATGCTGCACCCTGTAGATATTGATTATTCAAACGGCCATAACTTCTGGCTCGTTTAGAGTTACGAGAGCCATAACCTGTCAAAACGAAGGCCTCGATGAGTTCTACGGCTTTGATAGCTTTCAACCGTTAACGGATAGATTAATGCCCAAAAAGGACAACCCGAATCTCAATCGGGTCTCGTAAGCTTTTTACCCTTCGTTTTATCGACACGTGGATTTTTACGGTAAAACAGGATTACAGTGGCTGGCCTTCGATTTACCATCGCTGGAGAGTGGTGCACCGTGGTACTGTTCCATTTCAAATCCATGCACGCATTTCCAAAAGTCGTACGGCACTGTTTCGCCATTTCGGACGGATGTTGCACCTTGCACAGTGGATGTTGCACCCTGTAGATATCGATTATTCGGACGGCCATAACTTTTGGCTCGTTTAGAGTTACGGGAACCATAACCTGTCAAAACGAAGGCCAAGATGAGTTCTACGGCTTTGACAGCTTTCAGCCATCAACGGATAGATTAATGCCCAAAAAGGACAACCCGAATCTCATTCGCGTCTCGTAAGTTTTTTACCCTTATTTTTCGACACGTGGATTTTTACGGTAAAACGGGATTACCGTGGCCCGTCTTCGACTTCCCATCGCTGGAGAGTGGTGCACCATGGTACTGTTCCGTTTCAAATCCATGCACGCATTTCTAAAAGTCGTACGGCACTGTTTCGCCATTTCGGACGGATGTTCCACCTTGCACCGTGGATGTTGCACCCTGTAGATATCGATTATTCAAACGGCCATAACTTCTGGCTCGTTTAGAGTTACGGGAGCCATTACCTGTCAAAACGAAGCCTCGAAGATTTCTACGGCTTTGACAGCTTTCAACCGTCAATGGATAAATTAATGCCCAAAAAGGACAACCCGAATCTCAATCGGGTCTCGTAAGTTTTTTACCCTTCGTTTTTTCAACACGTGGATTTTTACGGTAAAACAGGATTACAGTGGCTGGCCTTCGTTTTACCATCGCTGAAGAGTGGTGCACCATGGTACTGTTCCGTTTCAAATCCATGCATGCATTTGTAAAAGTCGTACGACACTGTTTCGCCATTTCGGATGGATGTTTCACTTTGCACCGTGGATGTTGCACCCTGTAGATATCGATTATTCGGACGGCCATAACTTCTGGCTCGTTTAGAGTTACGGGAGCCATAACCTGTCAAAACGAAGGCCTCGATGAGTTCTACGGCTTTGACAGCTTTCAGCCGTCAACGGATAGATTAATGCCCAAAAAAGACAACCCGAATCTCGATCGGGTCTCGTAAGTTTTTTACCCTTCGTTTTTTCGACACGTGGATTTTTACGGTAAAACGGGATTACCGTGGCCCGTCTTCGACTTCCCATCGCTGGAGAGTGGTGCACCATGGTACTATTCCATTTCAAATCCATGCACGCATTTCTAGAAGTCATACGGCACTGTTTCACCATTTCGGACGGATGTTGCACCTTGCACCGTGGGTGTTGCACCCTGTAGATATCGATTATTCAAACGGCCATAACTTCTGGCTTGTTTAGAGTTACGAGAGCCATAACCTGTCAAAACGAAGGCCTCGATGAGTTCTATGGCTTTGATAGCTTTCAGCCGTCAACGGATAGATTAATGCCCAAAAAGGACAACCCGAATCTCAATCGGGTCTCGTAAGTTTTTTACCCTTCGTTTTTTCGACACGTGGATTTTTACGGTAAAACAGGATTATAGTGGCTGGCCTTCGATTTACCATCGCTGGAGAGTGGTGCACCATGGTACTGTTTTGTTTCAAATCCATGCACGCATTTCTAAAAGTCGTACGGCACTGTTTCGCCATTTCGGACGGATGTTGCAACTTGCATAGTGGATGTTGCACCCTGTAGATATCGATTATTCGGACGGCCATAACTTCTGGCTCGTTTAGAGTTACGGGAGCCATAACCTGTCAAAACGAAGGCCTCGATGAGTTCTACGGCTTTGACAGCTTTCAGCCGTCAACGGATAGATTAATGTCCGAAAAGGACAACCCGAATCTCAATCGGGTCTCGTAAGTTTTTTACCCTTCGTTTTTTCGACACGTGGATTTTTACGGTAAAACAGGATTACCGTGGCCCGTCTTCGACTTCCCATCGCTGGAGAGTGGTGCACTATGGAAATGTTCCGTTTAAATCCCTTCACGCATTTCTAAAAGTCGTACGGCACTGTTTCGCCATTTCGGACGGATGGTTCACCTTGCACCGTGGATGCTGCACCCTGTAGATATCGATTATTCGGACGGCCATAACTTCTGGCTCGTTTAGAGTTACGGGAGCCATAACCTGTCAAAACGAAGGACTCGATGAGTTCAACGGGTTTGACGGCATTCAGCCGTCAACGGATAGATTAATGCCTAAAAAGGACAACCCGAATCTCAATCGGGTCTCGTAAGTTTTTTACCCTTCGTTTTTTCGACACGTGGATTTTTACGGTAAAACGGGATTGCCGTGGCCCGTCTTCGACTTCCCATCGCTGGAGAGTGGTGCACCATGGTACTGTTTCACTGTCTCATAACTTCTGGCTCGTTTAGAGTTATGGGAGCCATAACCTGTCAAAACGAAGGCCTTGATGAGTTCTACGGCTTTGACAGCTTTCAGCCGTCAACGCATAGATTAATGCCCAAAAAGGACAACCCGAATCTCAATCGGGTCTCGTAAGTTTTTTACCCTTCGTTTTTTCGACACGTGGATTTTTACGGTAAAACAGGATTGAAGTGGCTGGCCTTCAATTTACCATCGCTAGAGAGTGGTGCACCATGGTACTGTTCCATTTCAAATCCATGCACGCATTTCTAAAAGTCGTACGGCACTGTTTCTCCATTTCGGACGGATGTTGCACCTTGCACAGTGGATGTTGCACCCTGTAGATATCGATTATTCGGACGGCCATAACTTTTGGCTCGTATAGAGTTATGGGAGCCATAACCTGTCAAAACGAAGGCCTCGATGAGTTCTACGGCTTCGACGGTTTTCAGCCGTCAACGGATAGATTAATGCCCAAAAAGGACAACCCGAATCTCAATCGGGTCTCGTAAGTTTTTTACCCTTCGTTTTTTCGACACGTGGATTTTTACGGTAAAACAGGATTACCGTGGCTGGCCTTCGATTTACCATCACTGGAGAGTGGTGCACCATGGTACTGTTTTGTTTCCAATCCATGCACGCATTTCTAAAAGTCGTATGGCACTGTTTCTCCATTTCGGACGGATGTTGCACCTTGCACCGTGGATGTTGCACCCTGTAGATATCGATTATTCGGACGACCATAACTTCTGGCTCGTTTAGAGTTGCAGGAGCCATAACCTGTCAAAACAAAGGCCTCGATGAGTTCTACGGCTTTGACAGCTTTCATCCGTCAACGGATAGATTAATGCCCAAAAAGGACAACCCGAAACTCAATCGGGTCTCGTAAGTTTTTTACCCTTCGTTTTTTCGACACGTGGATTTTTACGGTAAAACGGGATTACCGTGGCCCGTCTTCGACTTCCCATCGCTGGAGAGTGGTGCACCATGGTACTGTTCCGTTTCAAATACATGCATGCATTTCTAGAAGTCGTACGGCACTGTTTCAACATTTCGGACGGATGTTGCACCTTGCACCGTGGGTGTTGCACCCTGTAGAT
Organism: Allium cepa; assembly: GCA_030765085.1. Lineage (NCBI taxonomy): Eukaryota > Viridiplantae > Streptophyta > Magnoliopsida > Asparagales > Amaryllidaceae > Allium > Allium cepa. Next base: position 450,397,470 of record CM060946.1, on the reverse strand, counting down.
ATCGATTATTCAAACGGCCATAACTTCTGGCTCGTTTAGAGTTACGAGAGCCATAACCTGTCAAAACGAAGGCCTCGATGAGTTCTACGGCTTTGATAGCTTTCAGTCGTCAACGGATAGATTAATGCCCAAAACGGACAACCGGAATCTCAATCGGGTCTCGTAAGTTTTTTACCCTTCGTTTTTTCGACACGTGGATTTTTACGGTAAAACAGGATTACAGTGGCTGGCATTTGATTTACCATCGCTGGAGAGTGGTGCACAATGGTACTGTTCCATTTCAAATCCATGCACGCATTTCTAAAAGTCGTACGGCACTGTTTCGCCATTTCGGACGGATGTTGCACCTTGCACAGTGGATGTTGCACCCTGTAGATATCGATTATTCGGACGGCCATAACTTCTGGCTCGTATAGAGTTACGGGAGCCATAACCTGTCAAAGCGAAGGCCTCGATGAGTTCTATGGCTTTGACAGCTTTCAGCCGTCAACGGTTATATTAATGCCCAAAAAGGACAACCCGAATCTCAATCGGGTCTCGTAAGTTTTTTACCCTTCGTTTTTTCGACACGTGGATTTTTACGGTAAAATGGGATTACCGTGGCTCGTCTTCGACTTCCCATCGCTGGAGAGTGGTGCACCATGGTACTGTTCCGTTTCAAATCCATGCACGCATTTCTAAAAGTCCTACGACACTGTTTCACCATTTCGGATGGATGTTGCACCCTGTAGATATCGATTATTCAAACGGCCATAACTTCTGGCTCGTTTAGAGTTACGAGAGCCATAACCTATCAAAACGAAGGCCTCGATGAGTTCTACGGTTTGATAGCTTTCAACCGTTAACGGATAGATTAATGCCCAAAAAGGACAACCCGAATCTCAATCGGGTCTCGTAAGCTTTTTACCCTTCGTTTTATCGACACGTGGATTTTTACGGTAAAACAGGATTACAGTGGCTGGCCTTCGATTTACCATCGCTGGAGTGTGGTGCACCATGGTACTGTTCCATTTCAAATCCATGCACGCATTTCCAAAAGTCGTACGGCACTGTTTCGCCATTTCGGACGGATGTTGCACCTTGCACAGTGGATGTTGCACCCTGTAGATATCGATTATTCGGACAGCCATAACTTTTGGCTCGTTTAGAGTTACGGGAGCCATAACCTGTCAAAACGAAGGCCTCGATGAGTTCTACGACTTTGACAGCTTTCAGCCATCAACGGATAGATTAATGCCCAAAAAGGACAACCCGAATCTCATTCGCGTCTCGTAAGTTTTTTACCCTTTTTTTTCGACACGTGGATTTTTACGGTAAAACGGGATTACCGTGGCCCGTCTTCGACTTCCCATCGCTGGAGAGTGGTGCACCATGGTACTGTTCCGTTTCAAATCCATGCACGCATTTCTAAAAGTCGTACGGCACTGTTTCACCATTTCGGACGGATGTTCCACCTTGCACCGTGGATGTTGCACCCTGTAGATATCGATTATTCAAACGGCCATAACTTCTGGCTCGTTTAGAGTTACGGGAGCCATTACCTGTCAAAACGAAGCCTCGAAGATTTCTACGGCTTTGACAGCTTTCAACCGTCAATGGATAAATTAATGCCCAAAAAGGACAACCCGAATCTCAATCGGGTCTCGTAAGTTTTTTACCCTTCGTTTTTTCAACACGTGGATTTTTACGGTAAAACAGGATTACAGTGGCTGGCCTTCGTTTTACCATCGCTGAAGAGTGGTGCACCATGGTACTGTTCCGTTTCAAATCCATGCACGCATTTGTAAAAGTCGTACGACACTGTTTCGCCATTTCGGATGGATGTTTCACTTTGCACCGTGGATGTTGCACCCTGTAGATATCGATTATTCGGACGGCCATAACTTCTGGCTCGTTTAGAGTTACGGGAGCCATAACCTGTCAAAACGAAGGCCTCGATGAGTTCTACGGCTTTGACAGCTTTCAGCCGTCAACGGATAGATTAATGCCCAAAAAAGACAACCCGAATCTCAATCGGGTCTCGTAAGTTTTTTACCCTTCGTTTTTTCGACACGTGGATTTTTACGGTAAAACGGGATTACCGTGGCCCGTCTTCGACTTCCCATCGCTGGAGAGTGGTGCACCATGGTACTATTCCGTTTCAAATCCATGCATGCATTTCTAGAAGTCATACGGCACTGTTTCACCATTTCGGACGGATGTTGCACCTTGCACCGTGGGTGTTGCACCCTGTAGATATCGATTATTCAAACGGCCATAACTTCTGGCTTGTTTAGAGTTACGAGAGCCATAACCTGTCAAAACGAAGGCCTCGATGAGTTCTATGGCTTTGATAGCTTTCAGCCGTCAACGGATAGATTAATGCCCAAAAAGGACAACCCGAATCTCAATCGGGTCTCGTAAGTTTTTTACCCTTCGTTTTTTCGACACGTGGATTTTTACGGTAAAACAGGATTATAGTGGCTGGCCTTCGATTTACCATCGCTGGAGAGTGGTGCACCATGGTACTGTTTTGTTTCAAATCCATGCACGCATTTCTAAAAGTCGTACGGCACTGTTTCGCCATTTCGGACGGATGTTGCAACTTGCATAGTGGATGTTGCACCCTGTAGATATCGATTATTCGGACGGCCATAACTTCTGGCTCGTTTAGAGTTACGGGAGCCATAACCTGTCAAAACGAAGGCCTCGATGAGTTCTACGGCTTTGACAGCTTTCAGCCGTCAACGGATAGATTAATGCCCGAAAAGGACAACCCGAATCTCAATCGGGTCTCGTAAGTTTTTTACCCTTCGTTTTTTCGACACGTGGATTTTTACGGTAAAACAGGATTACCGTGGCCCGTCTTCGACTTCCCATCGCTGGAGAGTGGTGCACCACGGTAATGTTCCGTTTAAAATCCCTTCACGCATTTCTAAAAGTCGTACGGCACTGTTTCGCCATTTCGGACGGATGGTGCACCTTGCACCGTGGATGTTGCACCCTGTAGATATCGATTATTCGGACGGCCATAACTTCTGGCTCGTTTAGAGTTACGGGAGCCATAACATGTCAAAACGAAGGCCTCGATGAGTTCTACGGCTTTGACAGCTTTCAGCCATCAACGCATATACTAATGCCCAAAAAGGACAACCCGAATCTCTATCGGGTCTCGTAAGTTTTTTACTCTTTGTTTTTTCAACACGTGGATTTTTTCGGTAAAACAGGATTACCGTGGCTGGCCTTCGATTTACCATCGCTGAAGAGTGGTGCACCATGGTACTGTTCAGTTTCAAACCCATGCACGCATTTCTAAAAGTCGTACCGCACTATTTCGCCATTTCGGACGGATGTTGCACCTTGCACCGTGGATGTTGCACCCTCTAGATATCGATTATTCGGAAGGCCATAACTTCTGGGTCGTTTTGAGTTACGGGAGCCATAACCTGTCAAAACGAAGGCCTCGATGAGTTCTACGGCATTGACAGCTTTCAGCCTTCAACGGATAGATTAATGCCCAAAAAGAACAACCCGAATCTCAATCGGGTCTCGTAAGTTTTTTACCCTTCGTTTTTTCGACACGTGGATTTTTACGGTAAAACATGATTACCGTGGCTGGTCTTCGATGTACCATCGCTGGAGAGTGGTGCACTATGGTAATGTTCCATTTCAAATCCATGCACGCATTTCTAAAAGTCGTACGGCACTGTTTTGCCATTTCGGACGGATGTTGCACCTTGCACCGTGGATGTTGCACCCTGTAGATATCGATTACTCGGACGGCCATAACTTCTGGCTCGTTTAGATTTACGGGAGCCATAACCTGTCAAAACGAAGGCCTCGATGAGTTCTACGGCTTTGACAGCTTTCAACCGTCAACGGATAGATTAATGCCCAAAAAGGACAACCCGAATCTCAATCGGGTCTCGTAAGTTTTTTACCCTTCGTTTTTTCGACACGTGGATTTATACGGTAAAACAGGATTACCGTGGCCCGTCTTCGACTTCCAATCGCTGGAGAATGGTGCACCATGGTACCTATCCGTATCATATCCATCCACGCATTTCAACACGTGGATTTTTACGGTAAAACAGGATTACGTTGGCCGGCCTTCGGTTTACCATCGCTGGAGAGTGGTGCACCATGGTACTGTTCCGTTTCAAACCCATGCACGCATTTCTAAAAGTCGTACGGCACTGTTTCGCTATTTCGGACGGATGTTGCACCTTGCACCGTGGATGTTGCACCCTGTACATATCGATTACTCGGACGGCCATAACTTCTGGCTCGTTTAGATTTACGGCAGCCATAACCTGTCAAAACGAAGGCCTCGATGAGTTCTACGGCTTTGACAGCTTTCAGCCGTCAACGGATAGATTAATGCTCAAAAAGGACAACCCGAATCTCAATCGTGCCTCGTAAGTTTTTTACCCTTCGTTTTTTCGACACGTGGATTTTTACGGTAAAACAGGATTACCGGTGCTGGCCTTCGATTTACCATCACTGGAGCGTGGTGCACCATGGTACTATTCCGTTTCAAACCCTTGCTTGCATTTCTAAAAGTCGTACGGCACTATTTCGCCATTTCGGACGGATGTTGCACCTTGCACCGTGGATGTTGCACCCTGTAGATATCGATTATTCGGACGACCATAACTTCTAGCTCGTTTAGGGTTATGGAAGCCATAACCTGTCAAAACGAAGGCCTCGTTGAGTTCTACGGCTTTGACAGCTTTCGGCCGTCAACGGATAGATTAATGCCCAAAAAGGACAACCCGAATCTCAATCGGGTCTCGTAAGTTTTTTACCCTTCATTTTTTCGACGCGTGGATTTTTACGGTAAAATAGGATTACGGTGGCTGGTCTTCGATTTTTCATCGCTGGAGAGTGGTGCACCATGGTACTGTTCTGTTTCAAATCCATGCACGCATTTCTAAAAGTCGTACGGCACTGTTTCGCCATTTCGGACGGATGTTGCACCTTGCACCGTGGATGTTGCACCCTGTAGATATCGATTATACGGACGACCATAACTTCTGGCTCGTTTAGAGTTACGGGAGCCATAACCTGTCAAATCGAAGGCCTCGATGAGTTCTACAGCTTTGACAGCTTTCAGCCGTCAACGGATAGATTAATGCCCAAAAAGCACAACCCGAATCTGAATCGGGTCTCGTAAGTTTTTTACCCTTCGTTTTTTCGACACGTGGATTTTTACGGTAAAACAGGATTACGGTGGCTGGTCTTCGATTTACCATCACTGGAGAGCGGTGCACCATGGTACTGTTCCGTTTCAAACCCATGCATGCATTTCTAAAAGTCGTACGGCACTGTTTCGCCATTTCGGACGGATGTTGCACCTTACACCGTGAATGTTGCACCCTGTAGATATCGATTATTTGGACGGCCATAACTTCTGGCTCGTTTAGAGTTACGGGATCCATAACCTATCAGAACGAAGGCCTCGATGAGTTCTACGGCTTTGACAGCTTTCAGCCGTCAACGGATAGATTAATGCTCAAAAAGGACAACCCGAATCTCAATCGTGCCTCGTAAGTTTTTACCCTTCGTTTTTTCGACACGTGGATTTTTACCGTAAATCAGTATTACCGTGGCTGGCCTTCGATTTACCATCGCTGGAGAGTGGTGCACCATGGTACTGTTCCGTTTCAAATCCATGCACGAATTTCTAAAAGTCGTGCGGCACTGTTTCGCCATTTCGGACGGATGCTGCACCTTGCACCGTGGATGTTGCACCCTGTAGATATCGATTATTCGGAGGGCCATAACTTCTGGCTCGTTTAGAGTTACGGGAGCCACAAGATGTCAAAACGAAGGCCTCGATGATTTCTACGGCTTTGACAGCTTTCAACCGTCAACGGATTGATTAATGCCCAAAAAGGACAACCCGAATCTCAATCGGGTCTCGTAAGTATTTTACCCTTCGTATTTTCGACACTTGGATTTTTATGGTAAAACAGGATTACCATGGCTGGCCTTCGATTTACCATCGCTGGAGAGTGGTGCACCATGGTAATGTTCCGTTTCAAATCCATGCATGCATTTCTAAAAGTCTTACGGCACTGTTTCGCCATTTCGGACGGATGTTGCACCTTGCACCGTGGATGTTGCACCCTGTAGATATCGATTATTCGGACGGCCATAACTTCTGGCTCGTTTAGAGTTACGGGAGCCATAACCTATCAAAACGAAGGCCTCGATGAGTTCTACGGCTTTGACCGCTTTCAGCCGTCAACGGATAGATTAATGCCCAAAAAGGACAACCCGAATCTCAATCGGGTCTCGTAAGTTTTTTACCCTTCGTTTTTTCGACACGTGGATTTTTACGGTAAACGGGATTACGGTGGCTGGTCTTCGATTTACCATTGCTGGAGAGTGGTGCACCATAGTACTGTTCCGTTTCAAATCGATGCACGCATTTCTAAAAGTCGTACGACACTGTTTCGCAATTTCGGACGAATGTTGCGCCTTGCACCGTGGATGTTGCACCCTGCAGATATCGATTATTCAGACGGCCATAACTTTGGCTCGTTTACAGTTACGGGAGTCATAACCTGTCAAAACGAAGGCCTCGATGATTTCTACGGCTTTGACAGCTTTCAGCCGTCAATGGATAAATTAATGCCCAAAAAGGACAACCCGAATCTCAATCGGGTCAAGTAAGTTTTTTATCCTTCGTTTTTTCGACACGTGGATTTTTACGATAAAACTGGATTACCGTGGCCCGTCTTCGACTTCGCATCGCTGGAGAGTGGTGCACCATGGTACTGTTCCGTTTCAAATCCATGCACGCAGTTCTAAAAGTCGTACGGCACTGTTTCGCCATTTCGGACGGATGTTGCACATTGCACCGTGGATGTTGCACACTGTAGATATCGATTATACGGACGACCATAACTTCTGGCTCGTTTAGAGCTACGGGATCCATAACCTGGTAATACGAAGGCCTCGATGAGTTCTATGTCTTTGATGGCTTTCAACCGTCAGCGGATAGATTAATGCCCAAAAAGGACAACCCGAATCTCAATCGGGTCTCGTAAGTTTTTTACCCTTCGTTTTTTCGACACGTGGATTTTTAAGGTAAAACAGGATTACGGTGGCTGGTCTTCGATTTACCATCGCTGGAGAGTGGTGCACCATGATACTGTTCCGTTTCAAACCCATGCACGCATTTATAAAAGTCGTACGGCACTGTTTCGCCATTTTCGACGGATGTTGCACCTTACACCGTGGATGTTGCACCCTGTAGATATCGATTATTCGGACGGCCATAACTTCTGGCTCGTTTAGAGTTACGGGAGCCATAACCTGTCAGAACGAAGGCCTCGATGAGTTCTACGTCTTTGACGGCTTTCAGCCATCAACGGATAGATTAATGCTCAAAAAGGACAACCCGAATCTCAATCGTGTCTCGTAAGTTTTTTACCCTTCGTTTTCTCGACACGTGGATTTTTACGGTAAAACAGGATTACCGTGGCTCGCCTTCGATTTACCATCGCTGGAGAGTGGTGCACCATGGTACTGTTCCGTTTCAAATCCATGCTCGCATTTCTAAATGTCCTACGGCACTGTTTCGCCATTTTGGACGGATGTTGCACCTTGCACCGTGGATGTTGCACGCTGTAGATATCGATTAGTCGGTCGGCCATAACTTTTGGCTCGTTTAGAGTTACGGGAGTCATAACATGTCAAAACGAAGGCCTCGATGAGTTCTACGGCTTTGACAGCTTTCAACCGTCAACGGATAGATTAATGCCCAAAAAGGACAACCCGAATCTCAATCGGGTCTCGTAAGTTTTTTACCCTTCGTTTTTTCGACACGTGGATTTTTATGGTAAAACAGGATTACCGTGGCTGGCCTTCGATTTACCATTGCTGGAGAGTGGGGCACCGTGGTACTGTTCCGTTTCAAACCCATGCACGCATTTCTAAAAGTCGTACGGCACTGTTTCGCCATTTCGGACGGATGTTGCACCTTGCACCATGGATGTTGCACCCTGTAGATATCGATTATTCGTACGGCCATAACTTCTGGCTCGTTTAGAGTTACGGGAGCCATAACCTGTCAACTCGAAGGCCTCGATGAGTTCTATGGCTTTGACACCTTTCAGCCGTCAACGGATAGATTAATGCCCAAAAAGGACAACCCGAATCTCAATCAGGTCTCGTAAGTTTTTTACCCCTCGTTTTTTTGACACGTGGATTTTTACGGTAAAACAGGATTACGGTGGCTGGTCTTCGATTTACCATCGCTGGAGAGTGGTGCACCATGGTACTGCTCCGTTTCAAATCCATGCACGCATTTCTAAAAGTCGTACGACACTGTTTCGCCATTTCAGACGGATGTTGCACCTTGCACCGTGGATGTTGCACCCTGTACATATCGATTATACGGACGACCATAACTTCTGGCTTGTTTAGAGTTACGGGAGCCATAACCTGTCAAAACGAAGGCCTCGATGATTTCTACGGCATTGACAGCTTTCAGCCGTCAACGGATAGATTAATGCCCAAAAAGGACAACCCGAATCTCAATCGGATCTCGTAAGTTTTTTACCCTTCGTTTATTCGACATGTGGATTTTTACGGTAAAACGGGATTACCATGGCCCGTCTTCGACTTCCCATCGCTGGACAGTGATGCACCATGGTACTGCTCCGTTTCAAATCCATGCACGCATTTCTAAAAGTCGTACGGCACTGTTTCGCCATTTCGGACGGATGTTTCACCTTGCACCGTGGATGTTGCACCCTGTACATATCGATTATTTGGACGGCCATAACTTTTGGCTCGTTTAGAGTTTCGGAAGCCATAACCTGTCAAAATGAAGCCCTCGATGAGTTTTACGGCTTTTACAGCTTTCAACCGTCAACGGATAGATTAATGCCCAAAAAGGACAACCCGAATCTCAATTGGGTCTCGTAAGTTTTTTACCCTTCGTTTTTTCGACACGTGGATTTTTACGGTAAAAAAGGATTTCCGTGGTTGGCCTTCGATTTAACATCGCTGGAGAGTGGTGCACCATGGTACTGTTCCGTTTCAAACCCATGCACGCATTTCTAAAAGTCGTACGACACTGTTTCACCATTTCGGACGGATGTTGCACCTTGCACCGTGGATGTTGCACCCTGTACATATCGATTATACGGACGACCATTACTTCTGGCTCGTTTAGAGTTACGGGAGCCATAACCTGTCAAAACGAAGGCCTCGATGAGTTCTACAGCTTTTACTGCTTTCAGCCGTCAACGGATAGATTAATGCCCAAAAAGGACAACCCGAATCTCAATCGGGTCTCGTAAGTTTTTTACCCTTCGTTTTTTCGACACGTAGATTTTTACGGTAAAACGGGATTACCGTGGCCCGTCTTCGACTTCCCATCGCTGGAGAGCGGTGCACCATGGTAGTGTTCCGTTTCAAATCCATGCATGCATTTCAAAAAGTCGTACGGCACTGTTTCGCCATTTCGGACGGATGTTGCACCTTGCACCGTGGATGTTGCACCCTGTAGATATCGATTATTCGGACGGCCATAACTTCTGGCTCGTTTAGAGTTACGGGAGCCATAACCTGTCAAAACGAAGGCCTCGATGAGTTCTACGGCTTTGACAACTTTCAACTATCAACGGATAGATTAATGCCCAAAAAGGACAACCCGGATCTCAATCGGGTCTCGTAAGTTTTTTACCCTTCGTTTTTTCGACACGTGGATTTTTACGGTAAAACAGGATTACCGTGGCTGGCCTTCGATTTACCATCGCTGGAGAGTGGTGCACCATGGTACTGTTCCGTTTCAAACCCATGCACGCAGTTCTAAAAGTCGTACGGCACTGTTTCGCCATTTCGGACGGATGTTGCACCTTGCACCGTGGATGTTGCACCCTGTAGATATCGATTATTCGGACGGCCATAACTTCTGGCTTGTTTAGAGTTACGGGAGCCATAACCTGTCAAAACGAAAGCCTCGATGAGTACTACGGCTTTGACAGCTTTCAACCATTAACGGATAGATTAATGCCCAAAAAGGACAACCCGAATCTCAATCGGGTCTCTTAAGTTTTTTACCCTTCATTTTTTCGACACGTGGATTTTTACGGCAAAACGGGATTACGGTGGCAGGCCTTCGATTTTCCATCGCTGGACAGTGGTGCACCATGGTACTGTTCCGTTTCAAATCCATGCATGCATTTCTAAAAGTAGTACGGCACTGTTTCGCCATTTCGGACAGATGTTGCACCTTGCACCGTGGATGTTGCACCCTGTAGATATCGATTATTCGGACGGCCATAACTTCTGGCTCGTTTAGAGTTACGGGAGCCATAACCTGTCAAAACGAAGGCCTTGATGAGTTCTATGGCTTTGATAGCTTTCAGCCGTCAACGGATAGATTAATGCCCAAAAAGGACAACCCGAATCTCAATCGGGTCTCTTAAGTTTTTTACCCTTCGTTTTTTCGACACGTGGATTTTTATGGTAAAACAGGATTACCGTGGCTGGCCTTCGATTTTCCATCGCTGGAGAGCGATGCACCATGGTACTCTTCCATTTCAAATCCATGCACGCATTTCTAAAAGTCGTACGGCACTGTTTCGCCATTTCAGACGGATGTTGCACCTTGCACCGTGGATGTTACACCCTGTAGATATCGATTATTCGGTCGGCCATTACTTCTGGCTCGTTTAGAGTTACGGGAGCCATAACCTGTCAAAACGAAGGCCTCGATGAGTTCTACGGCTTTGACAGCTTTCAGCCGTCAACGGATAGATTAATGCCCAAAAAGGACAACCCGAATCTCAATTGGGTCTCCTAAGTTTTTTACCCTTCGTTTTTTCGACACGTGGATTTTTACGGTAATACACGATTACGGTGGCTGGTTTTCGATTTACCATCGCTGGAGAGTGGTGCACCATGGTACTATTTCATTTCAAATCCATGCTTGCATTTCTAAAAGTCGTACGGCACTGTTTCGCCTTTTCGGACGGATGTTGCACCTTGCACCGTGGTTGTTGCACCCTGTAGATGTCGATTATACGGCGACCATAACTTCTGGCTCGTTTAGAGTTACAGGAGCCATAACCTGTCAAAACGAAGGCCTCGATGAGTTCTACGGCTTTGACAGCTTTCAGCCGTCAACGGATAGAGTAATGCCCAAAAAGGACAACCCGAATCACAATCGGGTCTCGTAAGTTTTTTACCCTTCGTTTTTTCGACACGTGGATTTTTACGGTAAAACAGGTTTACCGTGGCTGGACTTCGATTTACCATCACTGGAGAGTGGTGCATCATGGTACTGTTCCTTTTCAAATCCATGCACGCATTTCTAAAAGTCGTAAGGCACTGTTTCGCCGTTTCGGACGGATGTTGCACCTTGCACCGTGGATGTTGCACCCTGTAGATGTCGATTATTCGGACGGCCATAACTTCTGGCTCGTTTAGAGTTATGGGAGGCATAACCTGTCAAAACGAAGGCCTCGATGAGTTCTACGGCCTTGACAGCTTTCAACCGTCAACGGATAGATTAATGCCCAAAAAGGACAACCCGAATCTCAATCGGGTCTCGTAAGTTTTTTACCCTTCGTTTTTTCGACACGTGGATTTTTACGGTAAAACAGGATTACCGTGGCTGGCCTTCGATTTATCATCGCTGAAGAGTGGTGCACCATGGTACCGTTCCGTTTCAAACCCATGCACGCATTTCTAAAAGTCGTACGGCACTGTTTCGCCATTTCCGACGGATGTTGCACCTTGCACCGTGGATGTTGCACCCTATAGATATCGATTATTCGGACGGCCAGAACTTCTGGCTCGTTTAGAGTTACGGGAGCCATAACCTGTCAAAACGAAGGCCTCGATGAGTTCTACGGCTTTGACAGCTTTCAGCCGTCAACGGAAAGATTAATGCCCAAAAAGGACAACCCGAATCTCAATCGGGTATCGTAAGTTTTTTACCCTTCGTTTTTTCGACACGTGGATTTTTACAGTAAAACATGATCACGGTTGCTGGTCTTCGATTTACCATCGCTGGAGAGTGGTGCACCATGATACTGTTCCATTTCAAATCCATGCACACATTTCTAAAAGTCGTACGGCACTGTTTCGCCATTTCGGACGGATGTTGCACCTTGCACCGTGGATGTTGCACCCTGTAGATGTGGATTATACGGACGTCCATTACTTCTGGCTCGTTTAGAGTTACGGGAGCCACAACCTGTAAAAACGAAGGCCTCGATGAGTTCTACGGGTTTGACAGCTTTCAGCCGTCAACGGATAGATTAATGCCCAAAAAGGACAACCCGAATCTCAATCGGGTCTAGTAAGCTTTTACCCTTCGTTTTTTCAACACGTGGATTTTTACGGTAAAACAGGATTACGTTGGCCGGCCTTCGGTTTACCATCGCTGGAGAGTGGTGCACCATGGTACTGTTCCGTTTCAAACCCATGCACGCATTTCTAAAAGTCGTACGGCACTGTTTCGCTATTTCGGACGGATGTTGCACCTTGCACCGTGGATGTTGCACCCTGTACATATCGATTATTCGGACGGCCATAACTTCTGGCTCGTTTAGATTTACGGGAGCCATAACCTGACAAAACGAAGGCCTCGATGAGTTCTACGGCTTTGACAGCTTTCAGCCGTCAACGGATAGGTTAATGCCCAAAAAGGACAACCCGAATCTCAATCGGGTCTCGTAAGTTTTTTACCCTTCGTTTTTTCGACACGTGGATTTTTATGGTAAAACAGGATTACCGTGGCTGGCCTTCGATTTACCATCGCTGGAGAGTGATGAACCATGGTACGGTTCCATTTCAAATCCATGCACGCATTTCTAAAAGTCGTACGGCACTGTTTCGCCATTTCGGACTGATGTTGCACCTTGCACCGTGGATGTTGCACCCTGTAGATATCGATTATTCGGACGGCCATAACTTCTGGCTCGTTAAGAGTTACGGGAGCCATAACCTGTCAAAACGAAGGCCTCGATGAGTTCTACGGCTTCGACGGCTTTCAGCCGTCAACGGATAGATTAATGCCCAAAAAGGACAACCCGAATCTCAATCGGGTCTCGTAAGTTTTTTACCCTTCGTTTTTTCGACACGTAGATTTTTACGGTAATACACGATTACGGTGGCTGGCCTTCGATTTACCATCGCTGGAGAGTGATGAACCATGGTACTGTTTCATTTCAAATCCATGCATGCATTTCTAAAAGTCGTACGGCACTGTTTCGCATTTTCGGACGGATGTTGCACCTTGCACCATGGTTGTTCCACCCTGTAGATATCGATTATACGGACGACCATTACTTCTGGCTCGTTTAGAGTTACGGGAGCCATAACCTGTCAAAACGAAGGCCTCGATGAGTTCTACGGCTTTGACAGCATTCAGCCGTCAACGGATAGATTAATGCCCAAAAAGGACAACCCGAATCTCAATCGGGTCTCGTAAGTTTTTTACCCTTCGTTTTTTCGACACGTGGATTTTTACGGTAAAACAGGATTACCGTGGCTGGCCTTCGATTTACCATCGCTCGAGAGTGGTGCACCACGGTGCTGTTCCTTTTCAAATCCAAGCATGCATTTCTAAAAGTCGTACGGCACTGTTTCGCCATTTCGGACGGATGTTGCACCTTGCACCGTGGATGTTGCACCCTGTACATATCGATTATACGGACGACCATTACTTCTGGCTCGTTTAGAGTTACGGGAGCCATAACCTGTCAAAACGAAGGCCTCGATGAGTTCTACAGCTTTTACTGCTTTCAGCCGTCAACGGATAGATTAATGCCCAAAAAGGACAACCCGAATCTCAATCGGGTCTCGTAAGTTTTTTACCCTTCGTTTTTTCGACACGTAGATTTTTACGGTAAAACGGGATTACCGTGGCCCGTCTTCGACTTCCCATCGCTGGAGAGCGGTGCACCATGGTAGTGTTCCGTTTCAAATCCATGCATGCATTTCAAAAAGTCGTACGGCACTGTTTCGCCATTTCGGACGGATGTTGCACCTTGCACCGTGGATGTTGCACCCTGTAGATATCGATTATTCGGACGGCCATAACTTCTGGCTCGTTTAGAGTTACGGGAGCCATAACCTGTCAAAACGAAGGCCTCGATGAGTTCTACGGCTTTGACAACTTTCAACTATCAACGGATAGATTAATGCCCAAAAAGGACAACCCGGATCTCAATCGGGTCTCGTAAGTTTTTTACCCTTCGTTTTTTCGACACGTGGATTTTTACGGTAAAACAGGATTACCGTGGCTGGCCTTCGATTTACCATCGCTGGAGAGTGGTGCACCATGGTACTGTTCCGTTTCAAACCCATGCACGCAGTTCTAAAAGTCGTACGGCACTGTTTCGCCATTTCGGACGGATGTTGCACCTTGCACCGTGGATGTTGCACCCTGTAGATATCGATTATTCGGACGGCCATAACTTCTGGCTTGTTTAGAGTTACGGGAGCCATAACCTGTCAAAACGAAAGCCTCGATGAGTACTACGGCTTTGACAGCTTTCAACCATTAACGGATAGATTAATGCCCAAAAAGGACAACCCGAATCTCAATCGGGTCTCTTAAGTTTTTTACCCTTCATTTTTTCGACACGTGGATTTTTACGGCAAAACGGGATTACGGTGGCAGGCCTTCGATTTTCCATCGCTGGACAGTGGTGCACCATGGTACTGTTCCGTTTCAAATCCATGCATGCATTTCTAAAAGTAGTACGGCACTGTTTCGCCATTTCGGACAGATGTTGCACCTTGCACCGTGGATGTTGCACCCTGTAGATATCGATTATTCGGACGGCCATAACTTCTGGCTCGTTTAGAGTTACGGGAGCCATAACCTGTCAAAACGAAGGCCTTGATGAGTTCTATGGCTTTGATAGCTTTCAGCCGTCAACGGATAGATTAATGCCCAAAAAGGACAACCCGAATCTCAATCGGGTCTCTTAAGTTTTTTACCCTTCGTTTTTTCGACACGTGGATTTTTATGGTAAAACAGGATTACCGTGGCTGGCCTTCGATTTTCCATCGCTGGAGAGCGATGCACCATGGTACTCTTCCATTTCAAATCCATGCACGCATTTCTAAAAGTCGTACGGCACTGTTTCGCCATTTCAGACGGATGTTGCACCTTGCACCGTGGATGTTACACCCTGTAGATATCGATTATTCGGTCGGCCATTACTTCTGGCTCGTTTAGAGTTACGGGAGCCATAACCTGTCAAAACGAAGGCCTCGATGAGTTCTACGGCTTTGACAGCTTTCAGCCGTCAACGGATAGATTAATGCCCAAAAAGGACAACCCGAATCTCAATTGGGTCTCCTAAGTTTTTTACCCTTCGTTTTTTCGACACGTGGATTTTTACGGTAATACACGATTACGGTGGCTGGTTTTCGATTTACCATCGCTGGAGAGTGGTGCACCATGGTACTATTTCATTTCAAATCCATGCTTGCATTTCTAAAAGTCGTACGGCACTGTTTCGCCTTTTCGGACGGATGTTGCACCTTGCACCGTGGTTGTTGCACCCTGTAGATGTCGATTATACGGCGACCATAACTTCTGGCTCGTTTAGAGTTACAGGAGCCATAACCTGTCAAAACGAAGGCCTCGATGAGTTCTACGGCTTTGACAGCTTTCAGCCGTCAACGGATAGAGTAATGCCCAAAAAGGACAACCCGAATCACAATCGGGTCTCGTAAGTTTTTTACCCTTCGTTTTTTCGACACGTGGATTTTTACGGTAAAACAGGTTTACCGTGGCTGGACTTCGATTTACCATCACTGGAGAGTGGTGCATCATGGTACTGTTCCTTTTCAAATCCATGCACGCATTTCTAAAAGTCGTAAGGCACTGTTTCGCCGTTTCGGACGGATGTTGCACCTTGCACCGTGGATGTTGCACCCTGTAGATGTCGATTATTCGGACGGCCATAACTTCTGGCTCGTTTAGAGTTATGGGAGGCATAACCTGTCAAAACGAAGGCCTCGATGAGTTCTACGGCCTTGACAGCTTTCAACCGTCAACGGATAGATTAATGCCCAAAAAGGACAACCCGAATCTCAATCGGGTCTCGTAAGTTTTTTACCCTTCGTTTTTTCGACACGTGGATTTTTACGGTAAAACAGGATTACCGTGGCTGGCCTTCGATTTATCATCGCTGAAGAGTGGTGCACCATGGTACCATTCCGTTTCAAACCCATGCACGCATTTCTAAAAGTCGTACGGCACTGTTTCGCCATTTCCGACGGATGTTGCACCTTGCACCGTGGATGTTGCACCCTATAGATATCGATTATTCGGACGGCCAGAACTTCTGGCTCGTTTAGAGTTACGGGAGCCATAACCTGTCAAAACGAAGGCCTCGATGAGTTCTACGGCTTTGACAGCTTTCAGCCGTCAACGGAAAGATTAATGCCCAAAAAGGACAACCCGAATCTCAATCGGGTATCGTAAGTTTTTTACCCTTCGTTTTTTCGACACGTGGATTTTTACAGTAAAACATGATCACGGTTGCTGGTCTTCGATTTACCATCGCTGGAGAGTGGTGCACCATGATACTGTTCCATTTCAAATCCATGCACACATTTCTAAAAGTCGTACGGCACTGTTTCGCCATTTCGGACGGATGTTGCACCTTGCACCGTGGATGTTGCACCCTGTAGATGTGGATTATACGGACGTCCATTACTTCTGGCTCGTTTAGAGTTACGGGAGCCACAACCTGTAAAAACGAAGGCCTCGATGAGTTCTACGGGTTTGACAGCTTTCAGCCGTCAACGGATAGATTAATGCCCAAAAAGGACAACCCGAATCTCAATCGGGTCTAGTAAGCTTTTACCCTTCGTTTTTTCAACACGTGGATTTTTACGGTAAAACAGGATTACGTTGGCCGGCCTTCGGTTTACCATCGCTGGAGAGTGGTGCACCATGGTACTGTTCCGTTTCAAACCCATGCACGCATTTCTAAAAGTCGTACGGCACTGTTTCGCTATTTCGGACGGATGTTGCACCTTGCACCGTGGATGTTGCACCCTGTACATATCGATT
The DNA here is from genome assembly GCA_030765085.1 of Allium cepa. Classification (NCBI taxonomy): domain Eukaryota; kingdom Viridiplantae; phylum Streptophyta; class Magnoliopsida; order Asparagales; family Amaryllidaceae; genus Allium; species Allium cepa. Next base: position 450,380,417 of record CM060946.1, on the reverse strand, counting down.
ACTCGGACGGCCATAACTTCTGGCTCGTTTAGATTTACGGCAGCCATAACCTGTCAAAACGAAGGCCTCGATGAGTTCTACGGCTTTGACAGCTTTCAGCCGTCAACGGATAGATTAATGCTCAAAAAGGACAACCCGAATCTCAATCGTGCCTCGTAAGTTTTTTACCCTTCGTTTTTTCGACACGTGGATTTTTACGGTAAATCAGGATTACCGTGGCTGGCCTTCGATTTACCATCGCTGGAGAGTGGTGCACCATGGTACTGTTTCGTTTCAAATCCATGCACGAATTTCTAAAAGTCGTACGGCACTGTTTCGCCATTTCGGACGGATGCTGCACCTTGCACCGTGGATGTCGCACCCTGTAGATATCGATTATTCGGACGGCCATAACTTCTGGCTCGTTTAGAGTTACGGGAGCCACAAGATGTCAAAACGAAGGCCTCGATGATTTCTACGGCTTTGACAGCTTTCAACCGTCAACGGATTGATTAATGCCCAAAAAGGACAACCCGAATCTCAATCGGGTCTCGTAAGTATTTTACCCTTCGTATTTTCGACACTTGGATTTTTATGGTAAAACAGGATTACCATGGCTGGCCATCGATTTACCATCGCTGGAGAGTGGTGCACCATGGTAATGTTCCGTTTCAAATCCATGCATGCATTTCTAAAAGTCTTACGGCACTGTTTCGCCATTTCGGACGGATGTTGCACCTTGCACCGTGGATGTTGCACCCTGTAGATATCGATTATTCGGACGGCCATAACTTCTAGCTCGTTTAGAGTTACGGGAGCCATAACCTGTCAAAACGAAGGCCTCGATGAGTTCTACGGCTTTGACAGCTTTCAGCCGTCAACGGATAGATTAATGCCCAAAAAGGACAACCCGAATCTCAATCGGGTCTCGTAAGTTTTTTACCCTTCGCTTTTTCGACACGTGGATTTTTACGGTAAACGGGATTACGGTGGCTGGTCTTCGATTTACCATCGCTGGAGAGTGGTGCACTATAGTACTGTTCCGTTTAAAATCGATGCACGCATTTCTAAAAGTCGTACGACACTGTTTCGTAATTTCGGACGGATGTTGCACCTTGCACCGTGGATGTTGCACCCTGTAGATATCGATTATTCAGACGGCCATAACTTTGGCTCGTTTAGAGTTACGGGAGTCATAACCTGTCAAAACGAAGGCCTCGATGATTTCTATGGCTTTGACAGCTTTCAGCCGTCAACGGATAGATTAATGCCCAAAAAGGACAACCCGAATCTCAATCGGGTCTCGTATGTTTTTTACCCTTCGTTTTTTCGACACGTGGATTTTTACGGTAAACCAGGATTACCGTGGCCCATCTTCGACTTCCCATCGCTGGAGAGTGGTGCACCATGGTACTGTTCCATTTCAAATCCATGCACGAATTTCTTAAAGTCGTACGACACTGTTTCGCCATTTCGGATGGATGTTGCACCTTGCACCGTGGATGTTGCACCATGTAGATATCGATTATTCAGATGGCCATAACTTCTGGCTCGTTTAGAATTACGGGAGCCATAAGCTGTCAAAACGAAGGCCTCGATGAGTTCTACGGCTTTGACAGCATTCAGCCGTCAACGGATAGATTAACGCCCAAAAAGGACAACTCGAATCGCAATCGGGTCTCGTAAGTTTTTTACCCTTCGTTTTTTCGACACGTGGATTTTTACGGTAAAACAGGATTACCGTGGCTGGCCTTCGATTTACCATCGCTGGAGAGTGGTGCACCATGGTACTGTTCCGTTTCAAACACATGCACGCATCTCTAAAAGTCGTACGGCACTGTTTCGCCATTTCGATTATACGGACGGCCATAACTTCTGGCTCGTTTAGAGTTACGGGAGTCATAACCTGTCAGAACAAAGGCCTCAATGAGTTCTACGGCTTTGATAGCTTTCAGCCGTCAACGGATAGATTAATGCTCAAAAAGGACAAACCGAATCTCAATCATGTCTCGTAAGTTTTTTGCCCTTCGTTTTTTCGACACGTGGATTTTTACGGTAAAACAGGATTACCGTGGCTGGCCTTCGATTTACCATCGCTGGAGAGTGGTGCACTATGGTACTGTTCCATTTCAAATCCATGCACGCATTTCTAAAAGTCGTACAGCACTGTTTCGCCATTTCGGACGGATATTGCACCTTGCACCTTGGATGTTGCACCCTATAGATATCGATTATTCGGACGGCCATAACTTCTGGCTCGTTTAGAGTTACGGGAGCCATAACATGTCAAAACGAAGGCCTCGATAAGTTCTACGGCTTTGACAGCTTTCAACCGTCAACGGATAGATTAATGCCCAAAAAGGACAACCCGAATCTCAATCGGTTCTCATAAGTTTTTTACCCTTCGTTTTTTCGACACGTGGATTTTTATGGTAAAACAGGATTACCGTGGCTGGCCTTCGATTTACCATCGCTGGAGAGTGGTGCACCATGGCACTGTTCCGTTTCAAACCCATGCACGCATTTCTAAAAGTCGTACGACACTGTTTCGCCATTTCGGACGGATGTTGCACCTTGCACCATGGATGTTGCACCCTGTAGATATCGATTATTCGGACGGCCTTAACTTCTGGCTCGTTTAGAGTTACGAGAGCCATAACCTGTCAAAATGAAGGCCTCGATGAGTTCTACGGTCTTGACCACTTTCAGACGTCAACGGATAGATTAATGCCCAAAAAGTACAACCCGAATCTCAATCGGGTCTCGTAAGTTTTTTACCCTTCGTTTTTTCGACACGTGGATTTTTACGGTAAAACAGGATTACCGTGGCTGGTCTCCGATTTACCATCGCTGGAGAGTGGTGCACCATGGTACTGTTCCGTTTCAAATCCATGCACTCATTTCTAAAAGTCGTACGACACTGTTTCGCCATTTCGGACGGATGTTGCACCTTGCACCGTGGATGTTGCACCCTGTACATATCGATTATACGGACGACCATAACTTCTGGCTCGTTTAGAGTTACGGGAGCCATATCCTGTCAAAACGAAGGCCTCGATGAGTTCTACGGCTTTTACTGCTTTCACCCGTCAACGGATAGATTAATGCCCAAAAAGGACAACCCGAATCTCAATCGGGTGTCGTAAGTTTTTTACCCTTCGTTTTTTCGACACGTGGATTTTTACGGTAAAACGGGATTACCGTGGCCCGTCTTCGACTTCCCATCGCTGGAGAGCGGTGCACCATGGTAGTGTTCCGTTTCAAATCCATGCACGCATTTCAAAAAGTCGTACGACACTGTTTCGCCATTTCGGACGGATGTTGCACCTTGCACCGTGGATGTTGCACCCTGTAGATATCGATTATTCGGACGGCCATAACTTCTGGCTCGTTTAGAGTTACGGGAGCCATAACCTGTCAAAACGAAGGCCTCGATGAGTTCAACGGCTTTGACAACTTTCAACTGTCAACGTATAGATTAATGCCCAAAAAGGACAACCCGGATCTCAATCGGGTCTCGTAAGTTTTTTACCCTTCGTTTTTTCGACACGTGGATTTTTACGGTAAAACAGGATTACCGTGGCTGGCCTTCGATTTACCATCGCTGGAGAGTGGTGCACCATGGTACTGTTCCGTTTCAAACCCATGCACGCATTTCTAAAAGTCGTACGGCACTGTTTCGCCATTTCGGACGGATGTTGCACCTTGCACCGTGGATGTCGCACCCTGTAGATATCGATTATTCGGACGGCCATAACTTCTGGCTCGTTTAGAGTTACGGGTGCCATAACCTGTCAAAACGAAAGCCTCGATGAGTACTACGGCTTTGACAGCTTTCAACCATTAACGGATAGATTAATGCCCAAAAAGGACAACCCGAATCTCAATCGGGTCTCTTAAGTTTTTTACCCTTCATTTTTTCGACACGTGGATTTTTACGGCAAAACGGGATTACGGTGGCAGGCCTTCGATTTTCCATCGCTGGACAGTGGTGCACCATGGTACTGTTCCGTTTCAAATCCATGCATGCATTTCTAAAAGTAGTACGGCACTGTTTCGCCATTTCGGATGGATGTTGCACCTTGCACCGTGGATGTTGCACCCTGTAGATATCGATTATTCGGACGGCCATAACTTCTGGCTCGTTTAGAGTTACGGGAGCCATAACCTGTCAAAACGAAGGCCTTGATGAGTTCTACGGCTTTGATAGCTTTCAGCCGTCAACGGATAGATTAATACCCAAAAAGGACAACCCGAATCTCAATCGGGTCTCTTAAGTTTTTTACCCTTCGTTTTTTCGACACGTGGATTTTTATGGTAAAACAAAATTACCGTGGCTGGCCTTCGATTTACCATCGCTGGAGAGCGATGCACCATGGTACTCTTCCATTTCAAATCCATGCACGCATTTCTAAAAGTCGTACGGCACTGTTTCGCCATTTCAGACGGATGTTGCACCTTGCACCGTGGATGTTGCACCCTGTAGATATCGATTATTCGGTCGGCCATTACTTCTGGCTCGTTTAGAGTTACGGGAGCCATAACCTGTCAAAACGAAGGCCTCGATGAGTTCTACGGCTTTGATAGCTTTCAGCCGTCAATGGATAGATTAATGCCCAAAAAGGACAACCCGAATCTCAATTGGGTCTCCTAAGTTTTTTAGCCTTCGTTTTTTCGACACGTGGATTTTTACAGTAATACACGATTACGGTGGCTGGTCTTCGATTTACCATCGCTGGAGAGTGGTGCACCATGGTACTATTTCATTTCAAATCCATGCATGTATTTCTAAAAGTCGTACGGCACTGTTTCGCCTTTTCGGACGGATGTTGCACCTTGCACCGTGGTTGTTGCACCCTGTAGATGTCGATTATACGGCGACCATAACTTCTGGCTCGTTTAGAGTTACAGGAGCCATAACCTGTCAAAACGAAGGCCTCGATGAGTTCTACGGCTTTGACAGCTTTCAGCCGTCAACGGATAGAGTAATGCCCAAAAAGGACAACCCGAATCACAATCGGGTCTCGTAAGTTTTTTACCCTTCGTTTTTTCGACACGTGGATTTTTACGGTAAAACAGGTTTACCGTGGCTGGCCTTCGATTTACCATCACCGGAGAGTGGAGCATCATGGTACTGTTCCTTTTCAAATCCATGCACGCATTTCTAAAAGTCGTACTGCACTGTTTCGCCGTTTCGGACGGATGTTGCACCTTGCACCGTGGATGTTGCACCCTGTAGATATCGATTATTCGGACGGCCATAACTTCTGGCTCGTTTAGAGTTATGGGAGGCATAACCTGTCAAAACGAAGGCCTCGATGAGTTCTACGGCCTTGACAGCTTTCAACCGTCAACGGATAGATTAATGCCCAAAAAGGACAACCCGAATCTCAATCGGGTCTCGTAAGTTTTTTACCCTTCGTTTTTTCGACACGTGGATTTTTACTGTAAAACAGGATTACCGTGGCCGGCCTTCGATTTACCATCGCTGAAGAGTGGTGCACCATGGTACTGTTCCGTTTCAAACCCATGCACGCATTTCTAAAAGTCGTACGGCACTGTTTCGCCATTTCCGACGGATGTTGCACCTTGCACCGTGGATGTTGCACCCTATAGATATCGATTATTCGGACGGCCAGAACTTTTGGCTCGTTTAGAGTTACGGGAGCCATAACCTGTCAAAACGAATGCATCGATGAGTTCTACGGCTTTGACAGCTTTCAGCCGTCAACGGAAAGATTAATGCCTAAAAAGGACAACCCGAATCTCAATCGGGTATCGTAAGTTTTTTACCCTTCGTTTTTTCGACACGTGGATTTTTACGGTAAAACATGATTACGGTTGCTGGTCTTCGATTTACCATCGCTGGAGAGTGGTGCACCATGATACTGTTCCATTTCAAATCCATGCACGCATTTCTAAAAGTCGTACGGCACTGTTTCTCCATTTCGGACGGATGTTGCACCTTGCACCGTGGATGTTGCACCCTGTAGATATGGATTATACGGACGTCCATTACTTCTGGCTCGTTTAGAGATACGGGAGCCACAACCTGTCAAAACGAAGGCCTCGATGAGTTCTATGGATTTGACAGCTTTCAGCCGTCAATGGATAGATTAATGCCCAAAAAGGACAACCCGAATCTCAATCGGGTCTAGTAAGCTTTTACCCTTCGTTTTTTCAACACGTGGATTTTTACGGTAAAACAGGATTACGTTGGCCGACCTTCGGTTTACCATCGCTGGAGAGTGGTGCACCATGGTACTGTTCCGTTTCAAACCCATGCACGCATTTCTAAAAGTCGTACGGCACTGTTTCGCCATTTCGGACGGATGTTGCACCTTGCACCGTGGATGTTGCACTCTGTACATATCGATTATTCGGACGGCCATAACTTCTGGCTCGTTTAGATTTACGGGAGCCATAACCTGACAAAACGAAGGCCTCGATGAGTTCTACGGCTTTGACAGTTTTCAGCCGTCAACGGATAGGTTAATGCCCAAAAAGGACAACCCGAATCTCAATCAGGTCTCGTAAGTTTTTTATCCTTCGTTTTTTCGACACGTGGATTTTTCCGGTAAAACAGGATTACGGTGGCTGGTCTTCGATTTACCATCGCTGGAGAGTGGTGCACCATGGTACTTTTCCGTTTCAAATCCATGCACACATTTCTAAAAGTCGTACGACACTGTTTCGCCATTTCGGACGGATGTTGCACCTTGCACCGTGGATGTTGCACCCTGTAGATATCGATTATACGGACGACCATAACTTCTGGCTCGTTTAGAGTAACGGGAGCCATAACCTTTCAAAACAAAGGCCTCGATGAGTTCTACGGCTTTGACAGCTTTCAGCCGTCAACGGATAGATTAATGCCCAAAAAGGACAACCCGAATCTCAATCGGGACTCGTAAGTTTTTTACCCTTCGTTTTTTCGACACGTGGATTTTTACGGTAAAACGGGATTACCGTGGCCCGTCTTCGACTTCCCATCGCTGGAGAGTGGTGCACCATGGTAGTGTTCCATTTCAAATCCATGCACGCATTTCAAAAAGTCGTACGGCACTGTTCGCCATTTCGGACGGATGTTGCACCTTGCACCATGGATGTTGCACCCTGTAGATACCGATTATTCGGACGGCCATAACTTCTGGCTCGTTTAGAGTTACGGGAGCCATAACCTGTCAAAACGAAGGCCTTGATGAGTTCTATGGCTTTGATAGCTTTCAACCGTCAACGGATAGATTAATGCCCAAAAAGGACAACCCGAATCTCAATCGGGTCTCGTAAGTTTTTTACCCTTCGTTTTTTCGACACGTGGATTTTCACGGTAAAACAGGATCACCGTGGCTTGCCTTCGATTTACCATCGCTAGGGAGTGGTGCACCATGGTACTGTTCCGTTTCAAACCCATGCACGCATTTCTAAAAGTCGTACGGCACTGTTTCGCCATTTCGAACGGATGTTCCACCTTGCACCGTGGATGTTGCACCCGGTAGATATCGATTATTCGGACGGCCATAACTTCTGGCTCGTTTAGAGTTACGAGAGCCATAACCTATCAAAACGAAGGCCTCGATGAGTTCTACGGCTTTGAAAGCTTTCATCCATCAACGGATAGATTAATGCCCAAAAAGGACAACCCGAATCTCAATCGAGTCTCTTAAGTTTTTTACCCTTCGTTTTTTCGACACGTGGATTTTTACGGCAAAACAGGATTACGGTGGCAGGCCTTCGATTTACCATCGCTGGACAGTGGTGCACCATGGTACTGTTCCGTTTCAAATCCATGCACGCATTTCTAAAAGTCGTACGGCACTGTTTCGCCATTTCGGACGGACGTTGCACCTTGCACCGTGGATGTTGCACCCTGTAGATATCGATTATTCGGATGGCCATAACTTCTGGCTCGTTTAGAGTTACGGGAGCCACAACCTGTCAAAACGAAGGCCTCGATGAGTTCTACGGCTTTGATAGCTTTCAGCCGTCAACAGATAGATTAATGCCCAAAAAGGACAGCCCGAATCTCAATCGGGTCTAATAAGCTTTTACCCTTCGTTTTTTCAACACGTGGATTTTTACGGTAAAACAGGATTACGTTGGCTGGCCTTCGGTTTACCATCGCTGGAGAGCGGTGTACCATGGTACAATTCCGTTTCAAACCCATGCACGCATTTCTGAAAGTCGTACGGCACTGTTTCGCCATTTCGGACGGATGTTGCACCTTGCACCGTGGATGTTGCACCCTGTACATATCGATTATTCGGACGGCCATAACTTCTGGCTCGTTTAGATTTACGGGAGCCATAACCTGACAAAACGAAGGCCTCGATGAGTTCTACGGCTTTGACAGCTTTCAGCCGTCAACGGATAGGTTAATGCCCAAAAAGGACAACCCGAATCTCAATCGGGTCTCGTAAGTTTTTTATCCTTCGTTTTTTCGACACGTGGATTTTTGCGGTAAAATAGGATTACGGTGGCTGGTCTACGATTTACCATCGCTGGAGAGTGGTGCACCATGGTACTGTTCCGTTTCAAATCCATGCACACATTTCTAAAAGTCGTACGACACTGTTTCGCCATTTCGGACGGATGTTGCACCTTGCACCGTGGATGTTGCACCCTGTAGATATCGATTATACGGACGACCATAACTTCTGGCTCGTTTAGAGTAACGGGAGCCATAACCTTTCAAAACAAAGGCCTCGATGAGTTCTACGGCTTTGACAGCTTTCAGCCGTCGACGGATAGATTAATGCCCAAAAAGGACAACCCGAATCTCAATCGGGTCTCGTAAGTTTTTTACCCTTCGTTTTTTCGACACGTGGATTTTTACGGTAAAACGGGATTACCGTGGCCCGTCTTCGACTTCCCATCGCTGGAGAGTGGTGCACCATGGTAGTGTTCCGTTTCAAATCCATGCACGCATTTCAAAAAGTCGTACGACACTGTTCGCCATTTCGGACGGATGTTGCACCTTGCACCGTGGATGTTGCACCCTGTAGATACCGATTATTCGGACGGCCATAACTTCTGGCTCGTTTAGAGTTACGGGAGCCATAACCTGTCAAAACGAAGGCCTTGATGAGTTCTATGGCTTTGACAGCTTTCAACCGTCAACGGATAGATTAATGCCCAAAAAAGACAACCCGAATCTCAATCGGGTCTCGTAAGTTTTTTACCCTTCGTTTTTTCGACACGTGGATTTTTACGGTAAAACAGGATCACCGTGGCTGGCCTTCGATTTACCATCGCTAGAGAGTGGTGCACCATGGTACTGTTCCGTTTCAAACCCATGCACGCATTTCTAAAAGTCGTACGGCACTGTTTCGCCATTTCGAACGGATGTTGCACCTTGCACCGTGGATGTTGCACCCGGTAGATATCGATTATTCGGACGGCCATAACTTCTGGCTCGTTTAGAGTTACGGGAGCCATAACCTATCAAAACGAAGGCCTCGATGAGTTCTACGGCTTTGACAGCTTTCAGCCATCAACGGATAGATTAATGCCCAAAAAGGACAACCCGAATCTCAATCGAGTCTCTTAAGTTTTTTACCCTTCGTTTTTTCGACACGTGGATTTTTACGGCAAAACAAGATTACGGTGGCAGGCCTTCGATTTACCATCGCTGGACAGTGGTGCACCACGGTACTGTTCCGTTTCAAATCCATGCACGCATTTCTAAAAGTCGTACGGCACTGTTTCGCCATTTCGGACGGATGTTGCACCTTGCACCGTGGATGTTGCACCCTGTAGATATCGATTATTCGGACGGCCATAACTTCTGGCTCGTTTAGAGTTATGGGAGCCCTAACCAATCAAAACGAAGGCCTCGATGAGTTCTACGGCTTTGACAGCTTTCAGCCGTCAACGGATAGATTAATGCCCAAAAAGGACAACCCGAATCTCAATCGGGTCTCGTAAGTTTTTTACCCTTCGTTTTTTCGACACGTGGATTTTTACGGTAAAACGGGATTACCGTGGCCCGTCTTCGACTTCGCATCGCTGGAGAGTGGTGCACCATGGTACTGTTCCGTTTCAAATCCATGCACGCATTTCTAAACGTCGTACGGCACTGTTTCACCATTTCGGGCGGATGTTGCACCTTCCACCGTGGATGTTGCACCCTATAGATATCGATTATTCAAAAGGCCATAACTTTTGGCTCGTTTAGAGAAACGGGAGCCATAACCTGTCAAAACGAAGGCCTCGATGAGTTCTATGGCTTTGACAGCTTTCAGCTGTCAACGGATAGACTAATGCCCCAAAAGGACAACCTGAATCTCAATCGGGCCTCGTAAGTTTTTTACCCTTCGTTTTTTCGACACGTGGATTTTTACGGTAAAACAGGATTACCGTGGCCCATCTTCGACTTCCCATCGCTAGAGAGTGGTGCACCATGGTACTGTTCCATTTCAAATCCATGCACGCATTTCTAAAAGTCGTACGGCACTGTTTCGCCATTTCGGACGGATGTTGCACCTTGCACCGTGGATGTTGCACCTTGTAAATATCGATTATTCGGACGGCCATAACTTCTGGCTCGTTTAGAGTTACGGGAGCCATAAGCTGTCAAAACGAAGGCCACGATGAGTTCTACGGCTTTAACAGCTTTCAGCCCTCAACGGATAGATTAATGCCCAAAGAGGACAACCCGAATCTCAATCGGGTCTCGTAAGTTTTTTACCCTTCATTTTTTCGACACGTGGATATTTATGGTAAAACAAGATTACTGTGGCTGGCCTTCGATTTACCATCGCTGGAGAGTGGTGCACCATGGTACTGTTCCGATTCAAATCCATTCACGCATTTCTAAAAGTCGTACGGCACTGTTTCGCCATTTCGGACAGATGTTGCACCTTGCACCGTGGATGTTGCACCCTGTAGATGTCGATTATTCGGACGGCCATAACTTCTGGCTCGTTTAGAGTTACGGGAGTCATAACCTGTCAAAACGAAGGCCTCGATGAGTTCTACGGCTTTGACAGCTTTCAGCCATCAACGGATAGAATAATGCCCAAAAAGGACCACCCGAACCTCAATCGGGTCTCGTAAGTTTTTTACCCTTAGTTTTTTCGACGGTGGATTTTTACGGTAAAACAGGATTACGGTGGGTGGTCTTCGATTTACCATCGCTGGTGAGTGGCGCACCATGGTACTGTTCCGTTTCAAATCCATGCACGCATTTCTAAAAGTCGTACGGCACTGTTTCGCCATTTCGGACGGATGCTGCACCATGCACCGTGGATGTTGCACCCTGTAGATAACGATTATACGGACGACCATAACTTCTGGCTCGTTTAGAGTTACGGGAGCCATAACCTGTCAAAACAAAGGACTCGATGAGTTCTACGGCTTTGACAGCTTTCAGCCGTCAACGGATAGATTAATGCCCAAAAAGCAAAACCGGAATCTCAATCGGGTCTCGTAAGTTTTTTACCCTTCGTTTTTTCGACACGTGGTTTTTTACGGTAAAACAGGATTACGGTGGCTGGTCTTCGATTTACCATCGCTGGAGAGTGGTGCACTATGGTACTATTCCGTTTCAAACCCATGCATGCATTTCTAAAAGTCGTACGGCACTGTTTCGCCATTTCGGACGGATGTTGCACCTTACACCGTGAATGTTGCACCCTGTAGATATCGATTATTCGGAAGGCCATAACTTCTGGCTCGTTTAGAGTTATGGGAGCCATAACCTGTCAGAACGAAGGCCTCGATGAGTTCTACGGCTTTGACAGCATTCAGCCGTCAACGGATAGACTAATGCTCAAAAAGGACAACCCGAATCTCAATCGTGTCTCGTAAGTTTTTTACCCTTCGTTTTTTCGACACGTGGATTTTTACGGTAAAACAGGATTACCGTGGCTGGCCTTCGATTTACCATCGCTGGAGAGTGGTGCACCATGGTACTGTTCCGTTTCAAATCCATGCACGCATTTCTAAAAGTCGTACGGCACTGTTTCGCCATTTCGGACGGATGTTGCACCTTGCACCGTGGATGTTGCACCCTGTAGATATCGATTATACGGACGACCATAACTTCTGGCTCGTTTAGAGCTACGGGATCCTTAACCAGTCAATACGAAGGCCTCAATGAGTTCTACGGCTTTGACAACTTTCAGCCGTCAACGGATAGATTAATGCCCAAAAAGGAGAACCCGAATCTCAATCGGGTCTCGTAAGTTTTTTACCCTTCGTTTTTTCGACACGTGGATTTCTACGGTAAAACAGGATTACGGTGGCTGGTCTTCGATTTACCATCGCTCGAGAGTGGTGCACCATGGTATTGTTCCGTTTCAAACCCATGCACGCATTTCTAAAAGTCGTACGGCACTGTTTCGCCATTTTCGACGGATGTTGCACCTTACACCGTGGATGTTGCACCCTGTAGATATCGATTATTCGGACGACCATAACTTCTGGCTCGTTTAGAGTTACGGGAGCCATAACCTGTCAGAACGAAGGCCTCGATGAGTTCTACGTCTTTGACGGCTTTCAGCCGTCAATAAATAGATTAATGCTCAAAAAGGACAACCCGAATCTCAATAGTGTCTCGTAAGTTTTTTACCCTTCGTTTTCTCGACACGTGGATTTTTACGGTAAAACAGGATTACCGTGGCTGGCCTTCGATTTACCATCGCTGGAGAGTGGTGCACCATGGTACTGTTCCGTTTCAAATCCATGCACGCATTTCTAAATGTCGTACGGCACTGTTTCGCCATTTCGGACGGATGTTGCACCTTGCACTGTGGATGTTGCACGCTGCAGATATCGATTATACGGACGACCATAACTTCTGGCTCGTTTAGAGTTACGGGAGCCATAACATGTCAAAACGAAGGCCTCGATGAGTTCTATGGCTTTGACGGCTTTCAACCGTCAACGGATAGATTAATGCCTAAAAAGGACAACCCGAATCTCAAGCGGGTCTCGTAAGTTTTTTACCCTTCGTTTTTTCGACACGTGGATTTTTATGGTAAAACAGGATTACCGTGGCTGGCCTTCGATTTACCATCGCTGGAGAGTGGGGCACCGTGGTACAGTTCTGTTTCAAACCCATGCACGCATTTCTAAAAGTCGTACGGCACTGTTTCGCCATTTCGGACGGATGTTGCACCTTGCACCATGGATGTTGCACCCTGTAGATATCGATTATTCGGACGGCCATAACTTCTGGCTCGTTTAGAGTTACGGGAGCCATAACCTGTCAAAACGAAGGCCTCGATGAGTTCTACGGCATTGACAGCTTTCAGCCGTCAGCGGATAGATTAATGCCCAAAAAGGACAACCCGAATCTCAATCGGGTCTCGTAAGTTTTTTACCCCTCGTTTTTTCGACACGTGGATTTTTACGGTAAAACAGGATTACGGTGGCAGGTCTTCGATTTACCATCGCTGGAGAGTGGTGCACCATGGTACTGCTCTGTTTCAAATCTATGCACACATTTTGAAAAGTCGTACGACGCTATTTCGCCATTTCGGACGGATGTTGCACCTTGCACCGTGGATGTTGCACCCTGTACATATCGATTATACGGACGACCATAACTTTTGGCTCGTTTAGAGTTACGGGAGCCATAACCTGTCAAACCGAAGGCCTCGATGAGTTCTATGGCTTTGACAGCTTTCAGCCGTCAACGGATAGATTAATGCGCAAAAAGGACAACCCGAATCTCAATCGGGTCTCGTAAGTTTTTTACCCTTCGTTTTTTCGACACGTGGATTTTTACGGTAAAACGGGATTACCGTGGTCCGTCTTCGACTTCCCATCACTGGAGAGTGGTGCACCATGGTAGTGTTCCGTTTCAAATCCATGCACGCATTTCAAAAAGTTGTACGGCACTGTTTCGCCATTTCGGACGGATGTTGCACCTTGCACCGTGGATGTTGCACCCTGTAGATATCGATTATTCGGACGGCCATAACTTCTGGCTCGTTTAGAGTTACGGAAGCCATAACCTGTCAAAACGAAGGCCTCAATGAGTTCTACGGCTTTGACAGCTTTCAACCGTCAACGGATAGATTAATGCCCAAAAAGGACAACTCGAATCTCAATCGGGTCTCGTAAGTTTTTTACCCTTCGTTTTTCCGACACGCGGATTTTACAGTAAAAAAGGATTTCCGTGGCTGGCCTTCGATTTACCATCGCTGGAGAGTGGTATACCATGGTACTGTTCCGTTTCAAACCCATGCACGCATTTCTAAAAGTCGTAAGGCACTCTTTCGCCATTTCGGACGGATGTTGCACCTTGCACCATGGATGTTGCACCCTGTAGATATCGATTATTCAGATGGCCATAACTTCTGGCTCGTTTAGAGTTACGGGAGCCATAACCTGTCAAAAAGAAGACCTCGATGAGTTCTACAGTTTTGACAGCTTTCAGCCGTCAACGGATAGATTAATGCCCAAAAAGGACAACCCGAATCTCTATCAGGTCTCTTAAGTTTTTTACCCTTATTTTTTTCGACACGTGGATTTTTACGGCAAAACATTATTACAGTGGCTGGCCTTCGATTTTCCATCGCTGGACAGTGGTGCACCATGGTACTGTTCCGTTTCAAATCCATGCATGCATTTCTAAAAGTAGTACGGCACTGTTTCGCCATTTCGGACGGATGTTGCACCTTGCACCGTGGATGTTGCACCCTGTAGATATCGATTATTCGGACGGCCATAACTTCTGGCTCGTTTAGAGTTACGGGAGCCATAACCTGTCGAAACGAAGGCCTCGACGAGTTCTACGGCTTTGACAGCTTTCAGCCGTCAATTGATAGATTAATGCCCAAAAAGGACAACCCGAATCTCAATCGGGTCTCGCAAGTTTTTTACCCTTCGTTTTTTCGACACGTGGATTTTTACGGTAAAACAGGATTACCGTGGCCCGTCTTCGACTTCGCATCGCTGGAGAGTGGTGCACCATGGTAATGTTCCATTTCAAATCCATGCACGCATTTCTAAAAGTCGTACGGCACCGTTTCACCATTTCGGACGGATGTTGCACCTTGCACCGTGGATGTTGCACCCTGTAGATATCGATTATACGGACGTCCTTAACTTCTGGCTCGTTTAGAGTTACGGGAGCCAGAACCTGTCAAAACGAAGGCCTCGATGAGTTCTACGGCTTTGAGAGCTTTCAGCCGTCAACGGATAGATTAATGCCCAAAAAGGACAACCCGAATCTCAATCGGGTCTCGTAAGCTTTTACCCTTCGTTTTTTCAACACGTGGATTTTTACGGTAAAACAGGATTACGGTGGCTGGCCTTCGGTTTACCATCGCTGGAGAGTGGTGCACCATGGTACTGTTCCGTTTCAAACCCATGCACGCATTCCTAAAAGTCGTACGGCACTGTTTCGCCATTTCGGACGGATGTTGCACCTTGCACCGTGGATGTTGCACCCTGTAGATATCGATTATTCGGACGGCCATAACTTCTGGCTCGTTTAGAGTTACGGGAGCCATAACCTGTCAAAACGAAGGAGTCGATGAGTTCTACGGCTTTGACAGCTTTCATCCGTCAACGGATAGGTTAATGCCCAAAAAGGACAACCCGAATCTCAATCGGGTCTCGTAATTTTTTTATCCTTCGTTTTTTCGACACGTGGATTTTTACGGTAAAACATGATTACGGTGGCTGGTCTTCGATTTACCATCGCTGGAGAGTGGTGCACCATGGTACTGTTCCATTTCAAATCCATGCACGCATTTCTAAAAGTCGTACGACACTGTTTCTCCATTTCGGACGGATGTTGCACCTTGCACCGTGGATGTTGCACCCTGTAGATATCGATTATACGGACGACCATAACTTCTGGCTCGTTTAGAGTTACGGGAGCCAAACCTGTCAAAACGAAGGCCTTGATGAGTTTTACGGCTTTGACAGCTTTCAGCCGTCAACGGATAGATTAATGCCCATAAAGGACAACCCGAATCTCAATCGGGTCTCGTAAGCTTTTACCCTTCGTTTTCTCAACACGTGGATTTTTACGGTAAAACAGGATTACGGTGGCTGGCCTTCGGTTTACCATCGCTGGAGAGTGGTGCACCATGGTACTGTTCCGTTTCAAACCCATGCACGCATTTCTAAAAGTCGTACGGCACTGTTTCGCCATTTCGGACGGATGTTGCACCTTGCACCGTGGATGTTGCACCCTGTAGATATCAATTATTCGGACGGCCATAACTTCTGGCTCGTTTAGAGTTACGGGAGCCATAACCTGTCAAAACGAAGGCCTCGATGAGTTCTACGGCTTTGACAACTTTCAGCCGTCAACGGATAGGTTAATGCCCAAAAAGGACAACCCGAATCTCAATCGGGTCTCGTAAGTTTTTTACCCTTCGTTTTTTCGACACGTGGATTTTTACGGTAAAACAGGATTACCGTGGCCCGTCTTCGACTTCGCATCGCTGGAGAGTGGTGCACCATGGTAATGTTCCATTTCAAATCCATGCTCGCATTTCTAAAAGTCGTACGACACTGTTTCGCCATTTCGGACGGATGTTGCACCTTGCACCGTGGATGTTGCACCCTGTAGATATCGATTATACGGGCGACCATAACTTCTGGCTCGTTTAGAGTTACGGGAGCCATAACCTGTCAAAACAAAGGACTCGATGAGTTCTACGGCTTTGACAGCTTTCAGCCGTCAACGGATAGATTAATGCCCAAAAAGGACAACCCGAATCTCAATCGGGTCTCGAAAGTTTTTTACCCTTCATTTTTTCGACACGTGGATTTTTACGGTAAAACGTGATTACCATGACCCGTCGTCGACTTCCCATCGCTGGAGAATGGTGCACCATGGTAGTGTTCCGTTTCAAATCCATGCACGCATTTCAAAAAGTCGTACGGCACTGTTCGCCATTTCGGGCGGATGTTGCACCTTGCACCGTGGATGTTGCACCCCGTAGATATCGATTATTCGGACGGCCATAACTTCTGGCTCGTTTAGATTTACGGGAGCCATAACCTGTCAAAACGAAGGCCTCGATGTGTTCTACGGCTTTGACAGCTTTCAACTGTCAACGGATAGATTAATGCCCAAAAAGGACAACCCGAATCTCAATCGGGTCTCGTAAGTTTTTTACCCTTCATTTTTTCGACACGTGGATTTTTACGGTAAAACAGGATTACCGTGGCTGGCCTTCAATTTACCATCGCTGGAGAGTGGTGCACCATGGTACTGTTCTGTTTCAAACCCATGCACGCATTTGTAAAAGTCGTACAGCAGTGTTTCGCCATTTCGGACGGATGTTGCACCTTGCACCGTGGATGTTGCACCCGGTAGATATCGATTATTCGGACGGCCATAACTACTGGCTCGTTTATAGTTACGGGAGCCATAACCTGTCAAAATGAAGTCCTCGATGAGTTCTACGGCTTTGACAGCTTTTAGCCGTCAACGGATAGATTAATGCCCAAAAAGGACAACCCGAATCTCAATCGAGTCTCTTAAGTTTTTTACCCTTCCTTTTTTCGACACGTGGATTTTTACGGCAAAACAGGATTACGGTGGCAGGCCTTTGATTTACCATCGCTGGACAGTGGTGCACCATGGTACTGTTCCGTTTCAAATCCATGCACGTATTTCTAAAAGTCCTACGGCACTGTTTCGCCATTTCCGACGGATGTTGCACCTTGCACCGTGGATGTTGCATCCTGTAGATATCGATTATTCGGCCGGCCATAACTTCTAGCTCGTTTAGAGTTACGGGAGACCTAACCTATCAAAACGAAGGCCTCGATGAGTTCTACGGCTTTGACAGCTTTCAACCGTCAACGGATAGATTAATGCCCAAAAAGGACAACCCGAATCTCAATCGGGTCTCGTCAGCTTTTTACCCTTCGTTTTTTCGACACGTGGATTTTTACGGTAAAACGAGATTACCGTGGCCCGTCTTCGACTTCGCATCGCTGGAGAGTGGTTCACCATGGTACTGTTCCATTTCAAATCCATGCACGCATTTCTAAAAGTCGTACGGCACTGTTTCACCATTTCGGACGAATGTTGCACCTTGCACCGTGGATGTTGCACCATGTAGATATCGATTATTCAAACGGCCATAACTTCTGGCTCGTTTAGAGATACGGGAGCCATAACCTGTCAAAATGAAGGCCTCGATGAGGTCTACGGCTTTGACAGCTTTCAGCCGTCAAGGGATAGATTAATGCCCAAAAAGGACAACCCAAATCTCAATCGGGTCTCGTAAGTCTTTTACCCTACGTTTTTTCGACACGTGGATTTTTACGGTAAAACAGGATTACCGTGGCCCATCTTCGACTTCCCATCGCTGGAGAGTGGTGCACCATGGTACTGTTCCATTTCAAATCCATGCACGCATTTCTAAAATTCGTACGGCACTGTTTCGCCATTTCGGACGGATGTTGCACCTTGCACAGTGGATGTTGCACCCTGTAGATATCGATTATTCGGACGGCTATAACTTCTGGCTCGTTTAGAGTTACGGGAGCCATAAGCTGTCAAAACGAAGGCCTCGATGAGTTCCACGGCTTTGACAGCTTTCAGCCCTCAACGGATAGATTAATGCCCAAAGAGGACAACCCGAATCTCAATCGGGTCTCGTAAGTTTTTTACCCTTCGTTTTTTCGACACGTGGATTTTCATGGTAAAACAGGATTACCGTGGCTAGCCTTCGATTTACCATCGCTGGAGAGTGGTGCACCATGGTACTGTTCCGTTTTAAATCCATGCACGCATTTCTAAAAGTCGTACGGCACTGTTTCGCCATTTCGGACGGATGATGCACCTTGCACCGTGGATGTTGCACCCTGTAGATATCGATTATTCGGACGGCCATAACTTCTGGCTAGTTTAGAGTTACGGGAGCCATAATCTGTCAAAACGAAGGCCTCGATGAGTTCTACGGCTTTGACAGCTTTCAGCCGTCAACGGATAGATTAATGCCCAAAAAGGACAAACCGAATCTCAATCGGGTCTCGTAAGTTTTTTACCCTTTGTTTTTTCGACACGTGGATTTTTTCGGTAAAACAGGATTACGGTGGCTGGTCTTCGATTTACCATCGTTGGAGAGTGGTGCACCAAGGTACTGTTCCGTTTCAAATCCATGCACGCATTTCTAAAAGTCGTACGGCACTGTTTCGCCATTTTGGACGGATGTTGACCTTGCACCGTGGATGTTGCACCCTGTAGATATCGATTAATCGGACGGCCATAACTTCTGACTCGTTTAGAGTTACGGGAGCCATAACCTGTCAAAACGAAGGCCACGATAAGTTCTACGGCTTTGACAGCTTTCAGCCGTCAACGGATAGATTAATGCCCAAAAAGGACAACCTGAATCTCAATCGGGTCTCGTAAGTTTTTTACCCTTCGTTTTTTCGACACGTGGATTTTTACGGTAAAACGGGATTACCGTGGCCTGTCTTCGACTTCCCATCGCTGGAGAGTGGTGCACCATGCTAATTTTCCATTTCAAATCCATGCACGCATTTCTAAATGTCGTACGACACTGTTTCGCCATTTCGGACGGATGTTGCACCTTGCACAGTGGATGTTGCACCCTGTAGATATCGATTATTCGGACGGCTATAACTTCTGGCTCGTTTAGAGTTACGGGAGCCATAAGCTGTCAAAACGAAGGCCTCGATGAGTGCTACGGCTTTGACAGCTTTCAGCCCACAACGGATAGATTAATGCCCAAAGAGGACAACCCGAATCTCAATCGGGTCTCGTAAGTTTTTTACCCTTCGTTTTTACGACACGTGGATTTTCAAGGTAAAACGGGATTACCGTGGCTGGCCTTCGATTTACCATCGCTGGAGAGTGGTGCACCATGGTACTGTTCCGTTTCAAATCCGTGCACGCATTTCTAAAAGTCGTACGGCACTGTTTCGCCATTTCGGACGGATGATGCACCTTGCACCGTGGATGTTGCACCCAGTAGATATCGATTATTCGGACGGCCATAACATCTGGCTAGTTTAGAGTTACGGGAGCCATAACCTGTCAAAATGAAGGCCTCGATGAGTTCTACGGCTTTGACGGCTTTCAGCCGTCAACGGATAGATTAATGCCCAAAAAGGACAACCCGAATCTCATCGGGTGTCTTAAGTTTTTTACCCTTCATTTTTTCGACACGTGGATTTTTACGGCAAAACAGGATTACGGTGGCAGACCTTCGATTTACCATCGCTGGACAGTGATGCACCATGGTACTGTTCCGTTTCAAACCCATGCACGCATTTCTAAAAGTCGTATGACACTGTTTCGCCATTTCGGACGGATGTTGCACCTTGCACCGTGGATGTTGCACCCTGTAGATATCGATTATACGGACGGTCATAACTTCTGGCTCGTTTAGAGTTACGGGAGCCATAACCTGTCAAAACGAAGGCCTCGATGAGTTCTACGACTTTGACAGCTTTCAGCCGTCAACGGATAGGTTAATGCCCAAAAAGGACAACCCGAATCTCAATCGGGTCTGGTAAGTTTTTTATCCTTCGTTTTTTGGACACGTGGATTTTTACGGTAAAACAGGATTACGGTGGCTGGTCTTCGATTTACCATCGCTGGAGAGTGGTGCACCATGGTACTGTTCCATTTCAAATCCATGCACGCATTTCTAAAAGTCGTACGACACTGTTTCGCCATTTCGGACGGCCATAACTTCTGGCTCGCTTAGACTTACGGGAGCCATAACCTGTCAAAACGAAGGCCTTGATGAGTTCTACGGCTTTGATAGATTTCGGCCGTCAACGGATAGATTAATGCCCAAAAAGGACAACCCGAATCTCAATCGGGTCTCGTAAGTTTTTTACCCTTCGTTTTTTTCGACACGTGGATTTTTGCGGTAAAACAGGATTACCGTGGCTGGCTTTTGATTTACCATCGCTGAAGAGTGGTGCACCATGGTACTGTTCCGTTTCAAACCCATGCACGCATTTCTAAAAGTCGTACGGCACTGTTTCGCCATTTCGGATGGATGTTGCACCTTGCACCGTGGTTGTTGCACCCTGTAGATATCGATTATTCGGATGGCCATAACTTCTGGCTCGTTTAGAGTTACGGGAGCCATAACCTGTCAAAACGAAGGCCTCGATGAGTTCTACGGCTTTGACAACTTTCAGCCGTCATCAGATAGATTAATGCCCAAAAAGGACAACCCGAATCTCAATCTGGTCTCGTAATTTTTTTACCCTTCGTTTTTTCGACACGTGGATTTTTACGGTAAAACATGATTACGGTGGCTGGTCTTCGATTTACCATCGCTGGAGAGTGGTGCACCATGGTACAGTTCCATTTCAAATCCATGCATGCATTTCTAAAAGTCGTACGACACTGTTTCGCCTTTTCGGACGGATGTTGCACATTGCACCGTGGATGTTGCACCATGTAGATATCGATTATACGGACGTCCTTAACTTCTGGCTCGTTTAGAGTTACGGGAGCCACAACCTGTCAAAACGAAGGCCTCGATGAGTTCTACGGCTTTGAGAGCTTTCAGCCGTCAACGGATAGATTAATGCCCAAAAAGGACAACCCGGATCTCAATCGGGTCTCGTAAGCTTTTACCCTTCGTTTTTTCAACACGTGGATTTTTACGGGAAAACAGGATTACGGTGGCTGGCCTTCGGTTTACCATCGCTGGAGAGTGGTGCACCATGGTACTGTTCCGTTTCAAACCCATGCACGCATTCCTAAAAGTCGTACGGCACTGTTTCGCCATTTCGGACGGATGTTGCACCTTGCACCGTGGATGTTGCACCCTGTAGATATCGATTATTCGGACGGCCATAACTTCTGGCTCGTTTAGAGTTACGGGAGCCATAACCTGTCAAAACGAAGGCCTCGATGAGTTCTACGGTTTTGACCGCTTTCAGCCGTCAACGGATAGGTTAATGCCCAAAAAGGACAACCCGAATCTCAATCGGGTCTCGTAATTTTTTTATCCTTCGTTTTTTCGACACGTGGATTTTTACGGTAAAACAGGATTACGGTGGCTGGCCTTCGGTTTACCATCGCTGGAGAGTGGTGCACCATGGTACTGTTCCGTTTCAAACCCATGCACGCATTTCTAAAAGTCGTACGGCACTGTTTCGCCATTTTGGACGGATGTTGCACCTTGCACCGTGGATGTTGCACCCTGTAGATATCGATTATTCGGACGGCCATAACTTCTGGCTCGTTTAGAGTTACGGTAGCCATAACCTGTCAAAACGAAGGCCTCGATGAGTTCTACGGCTTTGACAGCTTTCAGCCGTCAACGGATAGGTTAATGCCCAAAAAGGACAACTCGAATATCAATCGGGTCTCGTAAGTTTTTTACCCTTCGTTTTTTCGACACGTGGATTTTTACGGTAAAACAGGATTACCGAGGCCCGTCTTCGACTTCGCATCGCTGGAGAGTGGTGCACCATGGTAATGTTCCATTTCAAATCCATGCACGCATTTCTAAAAGTCGTACGACACTGTTTCGCCATTTCGGACGGATGTTGCACCTTGCACCGTGGAGGTTGCACCCTGTAGATATCGATTATACGGGCGACCATAACTTCTGGCTCGTTTAGAGTTACGGTAGCCATAACCTGTCAAAACAAAGGACTCGATGAGTTCTACAGCTTTGACAGCTTTCAGCCGTCAACGGATAGATTAATGCCCAAAAAGGACAAACCGAATCTCAATCGGGTCTCGTAAGTTTTTTACCCTTCATTTTTTCGACACGTGGATTTTTACGGTAAAACGGGATTACCATGACCCGTCTTCGACTTCCCATCGTTGTAGAGTGGTGCACCATGGTAGTGTTCCGTTTCAAATCCATGCACGCATTTCAAAAAGTCATACGGCACTATTCGCCATTTCGGACGGATGTTGCACCTTGCACCGTGGATGTTGCACCCTGTAGATATCGATTATTCGGACGGCCATAACTTCTGGCTCGTTTAGAGTTACGGGAGCCATAACCTGTCAAAACGAAGGCCTCGATGAGTTCTACGGCTTTGACAGCTTTCAACCGTCAACGGATAGATTAATGCCCAAAAAGGACAACCCGAATCTCAATCGGGTCTCGTAAGTTTTTTACCCTTCATTTTTTCGACACGTGGATTTTTACGGTAAAACAGGATTACCGTGGCCCGTCTTCGACTTTCCATCGCTGGAGAGTGGTGCACCATGGTACTGTTCCGTTTCAAACCCATGCACGCATTTGTAAAAGTCGTACGGCAGTGTTTCGCCATTTCGGACGGATGTTGCACCTTGCACCGTGGATGTTGCACCCGGTAGATATCGATTATTCGGACGGCCATAACTTCTGGCTCGTTTAGAGTTACGGGAACCATAACCTGTCAAAATGAAGGCCTCGATGAGTTCTACGGCTTTGACAGCTTTTAGCCGTCAACGGATAGATTAATGCCCAAAAAGGACAACCCGAATCTCAATCGAGTCTCTTACGTTTTTTACCCTTCGTTTTTTCGACACGTGGATTTTTACGGCAAAACAGGATTACGGTGGCAGGCCTTCGATTTACCATCGCTGGACAGTGGTGCACCATGGTACTGTTCCGTTTCAATTCCATGCATGTATTTCTAAAAGTCCTACGGCACTGTTTCGCCATTTCGGACGGATGTTGCACCTTGCACCGTGGATGTTGCATCCTGTAGATATCGATTATTCGGACGGCCATAACTTCTGGCTCATTTAGAGTTACGGGAGACCTAACCTATCAAAACGAAGGCCTCGATGAGTTCTACGGCTTTGACAGCTTTCAGCCGTCAACGGATAGATTAATGCCCAAAAAGGACAACCCGAATCTCAATCGGGTCTCGTCAGTTTTTTACCCTTCGTTTTTTCGACACGTGGATTTTTACGGTAAAACGGGATTACCGTGGCCCGTCATCGACTTCGCATCGCTGGAGAGTGGTTCACCATGGTACTGTTCCATTTCAAATCCATGCACGCATTTCTAAAAGTCGTACGGCACTGTTTCACCATTTCGGACGATTGTTGCACCTTGCACCGTGGATGTTGCACCCTGTAGATATCGATTATTCAAACGGCCATAACTTCTGGCTCGTTTAGAGATACGGGAGCCATAACCTGTCAAAACGATGGCCTCGATGAGGTCTACGGCTTTGACAGCTTTTAGCCGTCAACGGATAGATTAATGCCCAAAAAGGACAACCCGAATCTCAATCGGGTCTCGTAAGTCTTTTACCCTTCGTTTTTTCGACACGTTGATTTTTACAGTAAAACAGGATTACCGTGGCCCATCTTCGACTTCCCATCGCTGGAGAGTGGTTCACCATGGTACTGTTCCATTTCAAATCCTTGCACGCATTTCTAAAAGTCGTACGGCACTGTTTCGCCATTTCGGACGGATGTTGCACCTTGCACAGTGGATGTTGCACCCTGTAGATATCGATTATTCGGACGGCTATAACTTCTGGCTCGTTTA
This sequence comes from Allium cepa, assembly GCA_030765085.1. Taxonomy (NCBI): domain Eukaryota; kingdom Viridiplantae; phylum Streptophyta; class Magnoliopsida; order Asparagales; family Amaryllidaceae; genus Allium; species Allium cepa. The sequence continues at coordinate 450,356,001 of CM060946.1, read as the reverse complement.
GAGTTACGGGAGCCATAAGCTGTCAAAACGAAGGCCTCGATGAGTTCTACTGCTTTGACAGCTTTCAGCCGTCAACGGATAGATTAATGCCCAAAGAGGACAACCCGAATCTCAATCGGGTCTCGTAAGTTTTTTACCCTTCGTTTTTTCGACACGTGGATTTTCATGGTAAAACAGGATTACCGTGGCTGGCCTTCGATTTACCATCGCTGGAGAGTGGTGCACCATGGTACTGTTCCGTTTCAAATCCATGCACGCATTTCTAAAAGTCGTACGGCACTGTTTCGCCATTTCGGACGGATGATGCACCTTGCACCGTGGATGTTGCACCCTGTAGATATCGATTATTCGGACGGCCATAACTTCTGGCTAGTTTAGAGTAACGGGAGCCATAACCTGTCAAAACGAAGGCCTCGATGAGTTCTACGGCTTTGACAGCTTTCAGCGTTCAACGGATAGATTAATGCCCAAAAAGGAGAACCCGAATCTCAATCGGGTCTCGTAAGTTTTTTACCCTTTGTTTTTTCGACACGTGGATTTTTTCGGTAAAACAGGATTACAGTGGCTGGTCTTCGATTTACCATCGTTGGAGAGTGGTGCACCAAGGTACTGTTCCGTTTCAAATCCATGCACGCATTTCTAAAAGTCGTACGGCACTGTTTCGCCATTTCGGACGGATGTTGCACCTTGCACCGTGGATGTTGCACCCTGTTGATATCGATTAATCGGACGCCCATGACTTCTGACTCGTTTAGAGTTACGGGAGCCATAACCTGTCAAAACGAAGGCCACGATAAGTTCTACGGCTTTGACAGCTTTCAGCCGTCAACGGATAGATTAATGCCCAAAAAGGACAACCCGAATCTCAATCGGGTCTCGTAAGTTTTTTACCCTTCGTTTTTTCGACACGTGGATTTTTACGGTAAAACGGGATTACCGTGGCCCGTCTTCGACTTCCCATCGCTGGAGAGTGGTGCACCATGGTAATGTTCCATTTCAAATCCATGCACGCATTTCTAAAATTCGTACGACACTGTTTCGCCATTTCGGACGGATGTTGCACCTTGCACCGTGGATGTTGCACCCTGTATATATCGATTATTCGAACGGCCACAACTTCTGGCTCGTTTAGAGTTACAGGAGCCATAACCTGTCAAAACGAAGGCATCGATGAGTTCTACGGCTTTGACGGCTTTCAGCCGTCAACGGATAAGTTAATGTCCAAAAAGGACAACCCGAATCTCAATCGCGTCTCGTAATTTTTTTACCCTTCGTTTTTTCGACACATGGATTTTTACGGTAAAACGGGATTACCGTGGCCCGTCTTCGACTTCCATCGCTGGAGAGTGGTGCACCATGGTACTGTTCCATTTCAAATCCATGCACACGTTTCTAAAAGTCATACGGCATCGATGAGTTCTACGGCTTTGACAGCTTTCAGCCGTAATAGATAGATTAATGCCCAAAAAGGACAACCCGAATCTCAATCGGGTCTCGTAAGTTTTTTACCCTTCGTTTTTCGATACGTGGATTTTTATGGTAAAACGGGATTACCGTGGCTGGCCTTCGATTTACCATCGCTGGAGGGTGGTGCACCATGGTACTGTTCCGTTTAAAATCCATGCACGCATTTCTAAAATTCGTACGGCACTGTTTCGCCATTTCGGACGGATGTTGCACCTTGCTCCGTGGATGTTGCACCCTGTAGATTTCGATTATTCGTACGGCCATAACTTCTGGCTCGCTTAGAGTTATGGGAGCCATAACCTGTCAAAACGAAGGCCTCGATGAGTTCTACAGCTTTGACCGCTTTCAGCCGTCAACGGATAGATTAATGCCCAAAAGGACAACCCGAATCTCAATCGGGTCTCGGAAGTTTTTTACCCTTCGTTTTTTCGACACGTGGATTTTTACGGTAAAACGGGATTACCGTGGCCCGTCTTCGACTTCCCATCGCTGGAGAGTGGTGCACCATGGTACTGTTCCGTTTCAAATCCATACACGCATTTCTAAAAGTCGTACGGAACTGTTTCGCCATTTCGGACGGATGTTGCACCTTGCTCCGTGGATGTTGCACCCTGTAGATATCGATTATTCGGACGGCCATAACTTCTGGCTCGTTTAGAGTTACAGGAGCCATAACCTGTCAAAACGAAGGCCTCGATGAGTTCTACGGCTTTGACCGCTTTTAGCAGTCAACGGATAGATTAATGTCCAAAAAGGACAACCTGAATCTCAATCGGGTCTCGTAACTTTTTTACCCTTCGTTTTCCGACACGTGGATTTTTAGGGTAAAACGGGATTACCGTGGCCCGTCTTCGACTTCCCATCGCTGTAGAGTGGTGCACCATGGTACTATTCCATTTCAAATCCATGCACGCATTTCTAAAAGTCGTACGGCACTGTTTCGCCATTTCGGACGGATGTTGCAACTTGCACCGTGGATGTTGCACCCTGTAGATATCGATTATTCGTACGGCCATAACTTCTAGCTCGTTTAGAGTTATGGGAGCCATAACCTGTCAAAACGAAGGCCTCGATGAGTTCTACGGCTTTGACAGCTTTCAGCCGTCAACGGATAGATTAATGCCCAAAAAGGACAACCCGAATCACAATCGGGTGTCGTAAATTTTTTACCCTTCGTTTTTTCGACACGTGGATTTTTACGGTAAAACGGGATTACCGTGGCCCGTCTTCGACTTCCCATCGCTGGAGAGTGGTGCACCATGGTACTGTTCCATTTCAAATCCATGCACGCATTTCTAAAAGTCGTACGGCACTGTTTCGCCATTTTGGACGGATGTTGCACCTTGCATCGTGGATGTTGCACCCTGTAGATATCGATTATTTGGACGGCCATAACTTCTTGTTCGTTTAGAGTTACAGGAGGCATAACCTGTCAAAACGAAGGCCTCGATGAGTTCTACGGGTTTGACAGCTTTCAGCCGTCAACGGATATATTAATGCCCAAAAAGGACAACCCGAATCTCAATCGGGTCTCGTAAGATTTTTATCCTTCGTTTTTTCGACACGTGGATTTTTACGGTAAAACGGGATTACCGTGGCCCGTCTTCGACTTCCCAACGTTGTAGAGTGGTGCACCATGGTACTATTCTGGTTCAAATCCATGCACGTATTTCTAAAAGTCGTACGGCACTGTTTCGCCATTTCGGACGGCTGTTGCACCTTGCACCGTGGATGTTGCACCCTGTAGATATCGATTATTCGGACGGCCATAACTTCTGGCTCGTTTAGAGTTACGGGAGCCAAAAGCTGTCAAAACGAAGGCCTCGATGGGTTCTACGGCTTTGACTACTTTCAGCCGTCAACGGATAGATTAATGCCCAAAAAGGACAACCCGAATCTCAATCGGGTCTCGTAAGTTTTTTACCCTTCGTTTTTTCGACACGTGGATTTTTATGGTAAAACAGGATTACCGTGGCTGTCCTTCGATTTACCATCGTTGGAGAGTGGTGCACCATGGTACTGTTCCGTTTCAAATCCATGCACGCATTTCTAAATGTCGTACGACACTATTTCGCCATTTCGGACGGATGTTGCACGTTGCACCGTGGATGTTGCACCCTGTAGATATCGATTATTCGGACGACCATAACTTCTGGCTCGTTTAGAGTTACGGGAGCCATAACCTGTCAAAACGAAGGCCTCGATGAGTTCTACGGCTTTGATGGCTTTCAGCCGTCAATGGATAGATTAATGCCCAAAAAGGACAACCAGAATCTCAATCGGGTCTCGTAAGTTTTTTACCCTTTGTTTTTTCGACACGTGGATTTTTACAGTAAAACAGGATTGCGGTGGCTGGTCTTCGATTTACCATCGCTGGAGAGTGGTGAACCATGGTACTGTTCCATTTCAAATCCATGCACGCATTTCTAAAAGTCGTACGGCACTGTTTCGCCATTTCGGACGGACGTTGCACCTTGCACCGTGGATGTTGCACCCTGTAGATATCGATTATACGGACGACCATAACATCTGGCTCGTTTAGAGTTACGGGAGTCATAACCCGTCAAAACGAAGGCCTCGATGAGTTCTACGGCTTTGATAGCTTTCAGCCGTCAACGGATAGATTAATGCCCAAAAAGGACAACCCGAATCTCAATCGGGTCTCGTTAGTTTTTTACCCTTCGTTTTTTCGACACGTGGATTTTTACGGTAAAACGGGATTACCGTGGCCCGTCTTCGACTTCCCATCGCTGGAGAGTGGTGCACCATGGTACTGTTCCATTTCAAATCCATGCACGCATTTCTAAAAGTCGTACGACACTGTTTCGCCATTTCGGACGGATGTTACACCTTGCACCGTGGATGTTGCACCCTGTAGATATCGATTATTCGGACGGCCATAACTTCTGGCTCGTTTAGAGTTACGGGAGCCAAAAGCTGTCAAAACGAAGGCCTCGATGGGTTCTACGGCTTTGACTGCTTTCAGCCGTCAACGGATAGATTAATGCCCAAAAAGGACAACCCGAATCTCAATCGGGTCTCGTAAGTTTTTTACCCTTCGTTTTTTCGACACGTGGATTTTTACGGTAAAACGGGATTACCGTGGCCCGTCTTCGACTTCCCATCGCTGGAGAGTGGTGCACCATGGTAATGTTCCATTTCAAATCCATGCACGCATTTCTAAAATTCGTACGACACTGTTTCGCCATTTCGGACGGATGTTGCACCTTGCACCGTGGATGTTGCGCCCTGTATATATCGATTATTCGAACGGCCACAACTTTTGGCTCGTTTAGAGTTACAGGAGCCATAACCTGTCAAAACGAAGGCATCGATGAGTTATACGGCTTTGACGGCTTTCAGCCGTCAACGGATAGATTAATGTCCAAAAAGGACAACCCGAATCTCAATCGCGTCTCGTAATTTTTTTACCCTTCGTTTTTTCGACACATGGATTTTTACGGTAAAACGGGATTACCGTGGCCCGTCTTCGACTTCCATCGCTGGAGAGTGGTGCACCATGGTACTGTTCCATTTCAAATCCATGCACACGTTTCTAAAAGTCATACGGCATCGATGAGTTCTACGGCTTTGACAGCTTTCAGCCGTCAATAGATAGATTAATGCCCAAAAAGGACAACCCGAATCTCAATCGGGTCTCGTAAGTTTTTTACCCTTCGTTTTTCGACACGTGCATTTTTATGGTAAAACGGGATTACCGTGGCTGGCCTTCGATTTACCATCGCTGGAGGGTGGTGCACCATGGTACTGTTCCGTTTAAAATCCATGCACGCATTTCTAAAATTCGTACGGCACTGTTTCGCCATTCCGGACGGATGTTGCACCTTGCTCCGTGGATGTTGCACCCTGTAGATTTCGATTATTCGTACGGCCATAACTTCTGGCTCGCTTAGAGTTATGGGAGCCATAACCTGTCAAAACGAAGGCCTCGATGAGTTCTACAGCTTTGACCGCTTTCAGCCGTCAACGGATAGATTAATGCCCAAAAGGACAACCCGAATCTCAATCGGGTCTCGGAAGTTTTTTACCCTTCGTTTTTTCGACACGTGGATTTTTACGGTAAAACGGGATTACCGTGGCCCGTCTTCGACTTCCCATCGCTGGAGAGTGGTGCACCATGGTACTGTTCCGTTTCAAATCCATACACGCATTTCTAAAAGTCGTACGGAACTGTTTCGCCATTTCGGACGGATGTTGCACCTTGCTCCGTGGATGTTGCACCCTGTAGATATCGATTATTCGGACGGCCATAACTTCTGGCTCGTTTAGAGTTACAGGAGCCATAACCTGTCAAAACGAAGGCCTCGATGAGTTCTACGGCTTTGACCGCTTTTAGCAGTCAACGGATAGATTAATGTCCAAAAAGGACAACCTGAATCTCAATCGGGTCTCGTAACTTTTTTACCCTTCGTTTTCCGACACGTGGATTTTTAGGGTAAAACGGGATTACCGTGGCCCGTCTTCGACTTCCCATCGCTGTAGAGTGGTGCACCATGGTACTATTCCATTTCAAATCCATGCACGCATTTCTAAAAGTCGTACGGCACTGTTTCGCCATTTCGGACGGATGTTGCAACTTGCACCGTGGATGTTGCACCCTGTAGATATCGATTATTCGTACGGCCATAACTTCTAGCTCGTTTAGAGTAATGGGAGCCATAACCTGTCAAAACGAAGGCCTCGATGAGTTCTACGGCTTTGACAGCTTTCAGCCGTCAACGGATAGATTAATGCCCAAAAAGGACAACCCGAATCACAATCGGGTGTCGTAAATTTTTTACCCTTCGTTTTTTCGACACGTGGATTTTTACGGTAAAACGGGATTACCGTGGCCCGTCTTCGACTTCCCATCGCTGGAGAGTGGTGCACCATGGTACTGTTCCATTTCAAATCCATGCACGCATTTCTAAAAGTTGTACGGCACTGTTTCGCCATTTTGGACGGATGTTGCACCTTGCATCGTGGATGTTGCACCCTGTAGATATCGATTATTTGGACGGCCATAACTTCTGGTTCGTTTAGAGTTACAGGAGGCATAACCTGTCAAAACGAAGGCCTCGATGAGTTCTACGGGTTTGACAGCTTTCAGCCGTCAACGGATAGATTAATGCCCAAAAAGGACAACCCGAATCTCAATCGGGTCTCGTAAGATTTTTATCCTTCGTTTTTTCGACACGTGGATTTTTACGGTAAAACGGGATTACCGTGGCCCGTCTTCGACTTCCCAACGCTGTAGAGTGGTGCACCATGGTACTATTCCGGTTCAAATCCATGCACGTATTTCTAAAAGTCGTACGGCACTGTTTCGCCATTTCGGACGGCTGTTGCACCTTGCACCGTGGATGTTGCACCCTGTAGATATCGATTATTCGGACGGCCATAACTTCTGGCTCGTTTAGAGTTACGGGAGCCAAAAGCTGTCAAAACGAAGGCCTCGATGGGTTCTACGGCTTTGACTGCTTTCAGCCGTCAACGGATAGATTAATGCCCAAAAAGGACAACCCGAATCTCAATCGGGTCTCGTAAGTTTTTTACCCTTCGTTTTTTCGACACGTGGATTTTTATGGTAAAACAGGATTACCGTGGCTGTCCTTCGATTTACCATCGTTGGAGAGTGGTGCACCATGGTACTGTTCCGTTTCAAATCCATGCACGCATTTCTAAATGTCGTACGACACTATTTCGCCATTTCGGACGGATGTTGCACGTTGCACCGTGGATGTTGCACCCTGTAGATATCGATTATTCGGACGACCATAACTTCTGGCTCGTTTAGAGTTACGGGAGCCATAACCTGTCAAAACGAAGGCCTCGATGAGTTCTACGGCTTTGACGGCTTTCAGCCGTCAATGGATAGATTAATGCCCAAAAAGGACAACCAGAATCTCAATCGGGTCTCGTAAGTTTTTTACCCTTTGTTTTTTCGACACGTGGATTTTTACAGTAAAACAGGATTGCGGTGGCTGGTCTTCGATTTACCATCGCTGGAGAGTGGTGAACCATGGTACTGTTCCATTTCAAATCCATGCACGCATTTCTAAAAGTCGTACGGCACTGTTTCGCCATTTCGGACGGACGTTGCACCTTGCACCGTGGATGTTGCACCCTGTAGATATCGATTATACGGACGACCATAACATCTGGCTCGTTTAGAGTTACGGGAGTCATAACCCGTCAAAACGAAGGCCTCGATGAGTTCTACGGCTTTGATAGCTTTCAGCCGTCAACGGATAGATTAATGCCCAAAAAGGACAACCCGAATCTCAATCGGGTCTCGTTAGTTTTTTACCCTTCGTTTTTTCGACACGTGGATTTTTACGGTAAAACGGGATTACCGTGGCCCGTCTTCGACTTCCCATCGCTGGAGAGTGGTGCACCATGGTACTGTTCCATTTCAAATCCATGCACGCATTTCTAAAAGTCGTACGACACTGTTTCGCCATTTCGGACGGATGTTGCACCTTGCACCGTGGATGTTGCACCCTGTAGATATCGATTATTCGGACGGCCATAACTTCTGGCTCGTTTAGAGTTACGGGAGCCATAAGCTGTCAAAATGAAGGCCTCGATGAGTTCTACGGCTTTGAAAGCTTTCAGCCGTCAACGGATAGATTAATGCCCAAAAAGGACAACCCGAATCTCAATCGGGTCTCGTAAGTTTTTTACCCTTCGTTTTTTCGACACGTGGATTTTTACGGTAAAACGGGATTACCGTGGCTGGACTTCGATTTACCATCGCTGGAGAGTGGTGCACCATGGTACTGTTCCGTTTCAAATCCATGCACGCATTTCTAAAAGTCGTACGACACGGTTTTGCCATTTCGGACGGATGTTGCACCTTGCACCGTGGATGTTGCACCCTGTAGATATCGATTATTCGTACGGCCAAAACTTCTGGCTCGCTTAGAGCTATGGGAGCCATAACCTGTCAAAACGAAGGCCTCAATGAGTTCTGCGGCTTTGACAGCTTTCAGCCATCAACGGATAGATTAATGCCCAAAAATGACAACCCGAATCTCAATCGGGTCTCGTAAGTTTTTTACCCATCGTTTTTTCGACACGTGGATTTTTACGGTAAAACGTTATTACCGTGGCCCGTCTTCGACTTCCCATCGCTGGAGAGTGGTGCACCATGGTACTGTTCAATTTCAAATCCTTGCACGCATTTCTAAAAGTCGTACGGCACTGTTTCGCCATTTCGGACGGATGTTGCACCTTGCACCGTGGGTGTTACACCATGTAGATATCGATTATTCGGACGGCCATAACTTCTGGCTCGTTTAGAGTTACAGGAGCCATAACTTGTCAAAACGAAGGCCTCGATGAGTTCTACGGCTTTGAAAGCTTTTAGCCGTCAACGGATAGATCAATGCCCAAAAAGGACAACCCGAATCCAAATCGGGTCTCGTAAGATTTTTACCCCTTCGTTTTTTCGACACGTGGATTTTTACGGTAAAACGGGATTACCGTGGCCCGTCTTCGACTTCCCATCGCTGGAGAGTGGTGCACCATGGTACTGTTCTGTTTCAAATCCACGCACGCATTTCTAAAAGTCGTACGGCACTGTTTCGCCATTTCAGACGGATGTTGCACTTGCACCGTGGATGTTGCACCCTGTAGATATCGATTATTCGGACGGCCATAACTTCTGGCTCGTTTGGAGTTGCGGGAGCCATAAGCTGTCAAAACGAAGGCCTCGATGATTTCTACGGCTTTGACAGCTTTCAGCCGTCAACGGATAGATTAATGCCCAAAAAGGACAACCCGAATCTCAATCGGGTCTCGTAAGTTTTTTACCCTTCGTTTTTTCGACACGTGAATTTTTACGGTAAAATGGGATTACCGTGGCCCACCTTCGACTTTCCATCGCTGGAGAGTGGTACACCATGGTACTGTTCCGTTTCAAAACCATGCACGCATTTCTAAAAGTCGTACCGCACTTTTTCGCCATTTCGGACGGATGTTGCACCTTGCACCGTGGATGTTGCACCCTGTAGATATCGATTATTCGGACGACCATAACTTCTGGGTCGTTTAGAGTTACAGGAGCCATAACCTGTCAAAACGAAGGCCTCGATGAGTTCTACAGCTTTGACCGCTTTCAGCCGTCAACGGATAGATTAATGTCCAAAAAGGACAACCTGAATATCAATCGGGTCTCGTAAGTTTTTTACCCTTCATTTTTCGACACGTGGATTTTTACGGTAAAACGGGATTACCGTGGCCCGTCTTCGACTTCCCATCGCTGGAGAGTGGTGCACCATGGTAGTGGTCCATTTCAAATCCATGCACGCATTTCAAAAAGTCGTACGGCACTGTTTCGCCATTTCGGACGGATGTTGCACCTTGCACCGTGGATGTTGCACCCTGTAGATATCGATTATTCAAACGGCCATAACATCTGGCTCGTTTAGAGTTACGAGAGCTATAACCTATCAAAACGAAGGCCTCGATGAGTTCTACGGTTTTGACCGCTTTCAGCCGTCAACGGATAGGTTAATGCCCAAAAAGGACAACCCGAATCTCAATCGGGTCTTGTAAGTTTTTTATCCTTCGTTTTTTCGACACGTGGATTTTTACGGTAAAACAGGATTACGGTGGCTGGCCTTCGATTTACCATCACTGGAGAGTGGTGCACCATGGTACTGTTCCGTTTCAAATCCATGCACGCATTTCTAAAAGTCGTACGGCACTGTTTCGCCATTTCGGACGGATGTTGCACCTTGCACCGTGGATTTTGCACCCTGTAGATATCGATTATTCGTACGGCCATAACTTCTGGCTCGTTTAGACTTATGGGAGCCATAACCTGTCAAAACGAAGGCCTCGATGAGTTCTACGGCTTTGATAGCTTTCAGCCGTCAACGGATAGATTAATGCCCAAAAAGGACAACCCGAATCTCAATCTGGTCTCGTAAGTTTTTAACCCTTTGTTTCTTCGAAACGTGGATTTTTACGGCAAAACAGGATTACGATGGCTGGTCTTTGATTTACCATCGCTGGAGAGTGGTGCACCATGGTACTGTTCTATTTCAAATCCATGCACGCATTTCTAAAAGTCGTACGGCACTGTTTCGCCATTTCGGACGGATGTTGCACCTTGCACCGTGGATGTTGCACCCTGTAGATATCGATTATACGGACGACCATAACTTCTGGCTCGTTTAGAGTTACGGGAGCCATAACCTGTCAAAACGAAGGCCTCGATGAGTTCTACGGCTTTGACAGCTTTCAGCCGTCAACAGATAGATTAATGCCCAAAAAGGACAACCCGAACCTCAATCGGGTCTCGTAAGTTTTTTACCCTTCGTTTTTTCGACACGTAGATTTTTACGATATAACGGGATTACCGTGGCCCGTCTTCGACTTACCATCGCTGGAGAGTGGTGCACCATGGTACCGTTCCGTTTCAAATCCATGCACGCATTTCTAAAAGTCGTACGGCACTGTTTCGCCATTTCGGACGGATGTTGCACCTTGCACCTTGGATGTTGCACCCTGTAGATATCGATTATACGGACGACCGTAACTTCTGGCTCGTTTAGAGTTACAGGAGCCATAACCTATCAAAAAGAATGCCTCGATGATTTCTACGGCGTTGACGGCTTTCAGCCGTCAACAGATAGTGTTTGCACAAAAAATGGACAAACACCTCCAAGTCGTATTATTTAGTTGATTATATGTAATTTTCAATGATTTTAGATGAGTATGTAAATATGAGAAAAGTAGGGGCTGAAATGTAAAAGACACACAAATTTATAGTGGTTCGGCCAGAATGTGCCTACGTCCACTTTATATGTTATTATCTTCTTTCTTTCAGGTTACAAGTACAATGCGTTGTGTACAAGTGTATGAAAGTAGTTTGAAAGTTCCTTCCTTGCTTGAGCTCTCAAACTTGTCTGCCATTGTTGTACCCCTGCCCCTCTATTTATAGAGTGAGGTAGGGGGCAGGGGTCTTGGAAGTATATAGATGCTGGTGGGCCCGGGCTGAAGCAATCTGGCCTGGTAGCATTCTGGTTCGGCGGAGCTTGGTCCGGCCGTGTTTGGAGAAGTTGGAGTTTGGTCCGGTCATGGTTGGTTCGGTGGTAGTGGGTTTTGGACCGGTGATGGTGTGTTTTGGACCGGTGATGGTGTGTTGGTTCGGTCGTGGAAGTGGTCCGGTGGTAGCATGGAGATGGAGTTTGGTCCGGTCATGGTTGGTTCGGTGGTAGTGGGTTTTGGACCGGTGATGGTGTGTTTTGGACCGGTGATGGTGTGTTGGTTCGGTCGTGGAAGTGGTCCGGTGGTAGCATGGAGATGGAGTTTGGACCGGTGTTGGTTCTCATCCGGCAGTGGAAGGTTGGTTCGGTCTTGGCTGGTTCATCAGTGGGGGAATGCCGGATGGGCTTGAGTTTGGAGTGCCGAATGAACAGAGGTTTGGAAAGCCGAATGAACTGGAAAGCCGAATGAAACCCAATGCTTGCCATGCCGAATGAGCTTGTGTGTGTTAGGTTGGTTGCTGGCTGAATGCTTCCTTGCATTGCTTTGCCGAGTGGACTTATGCTTGTATTGTTGAAAGGGCTTTGTATTCGGATCTTGAGTGGAACTCTGGGCTTACATACGCTTGCTGGTTGCTTCTTCTTAGCTTGATCGTGGTGGAGACGCGCTCGACATTGATATCCCAGTTTTGACCAAAAAACGGGATAACAAAGTAGAGGTTGCTCGCGAGCCCGGGTGAAACTGCGGCTTCTTGGTCTTGAGATCTTCTGGGTGAAAATCCGCCCAACATTTGCCCCCCAAAGTGGGGCACGTGCTTGCACGTGTCGCGCTTTGTTTCTCGTTGGTGGGAAGACTCGTCTTGTAATGTCATGGGCTGGATGTTTATATCTTGTGGATGTCCTGCAAAGAGATTTATAGTTTTAGTGTGGTTTCAAATAACGACCGTTCGGGGTCGAAATATTTGTGATCAAGTGAATTGCGCCGTTCGAGGCGAGTTAGTGTACCCCGAGGGGGTTATCGATGCCAGGTTCACGTTAGAGTGGTTCCCTGGATCGTTTGTCAAGGTGGTTTATCGCTAGCTCAGAGCATGCCTAGGGGTTGTTCTCGACCCCGTACATGTGTAAGTAGCTTAGCCATTTCATAATTATCAAATATCCATTTGACTGATGAGCTTAAAAAGGGATGTCAAAGTGTAAATTCTCATGACGATAGGGTTAATAGCCATTCAGAGCGTGCCTATGGACCGTTCGTGGTCGCGTGCACGTGTAAATGATTAATCCATGTTAGTGAGAGATTCACGACTTATCCATTGTTATCATATTTTTTATTTTATTAGTAAGCTCTTAGAGTTCGGCACTTATCTGAGTGAAGCGCCCTGCGTGCCCCCAGTTCCTGGTCTTGGACGGTAGATAGAGGGTTCCGTTCGGTTCTTGGTTGGTCCGGCTATTCTCATCCGGCTTCTGGTGGTCCGGTATCATTGGTCCGGTTGGGCGAGACATCTGGTTCGGTGGTTGTGAGTTTGCCTATATATAGAGGCCGTACCCCCCTTGTTTTTCTTTACCGAACGAGTAGAGCCGAATCACTCCATTGCCGAATCAAGTGTTTGCCGAACCAACCTTATACCGAACCAGGTATATACTTATTACCGAATACACACGTATGTCCTTGCTTCACCGAATGGGACTACTGCCTTGGAGCCGAATGAGATGAAAACCGAATGGGGTTGAAACCGAATGAACTTGGAAACCGAATGAACTTGGAAACCGAATGAACTTGGAAGCCGAATGAACATGGAAACCGAATGAACTTGTGATCTGGAAGACTTCAGCTTGCGAATGAAATTCCACACTTGCACGCACTTGTTTGTTTACTTTTCTATTTTCCTTCTTCTAATATTAGGTTTTTCTTGTGCTGCAGAAAATGTCTCGCAAAGCGGAAACACGATCAGACAGAAAGAAGTCTAGAGGCACAGGAGAGCCTTCTTCTTCCTCGCCCCCAGTCCAATCAGGATCCGGGCAACACCGACCTATTCCGAAGTCTCTAGTGGACGGATGTGGTCCACAGGAACTTTTGAACTCTCCCCCTGACTGCTTCCCAAGCTCCTTAAAGGAGGAGCAACTTGACGTTATATCCCGTTCCTTTGGGATAGACAGGGCTCTTATGTTGTTACCGGGGGAAGGGGTCATGCCATATGATCCCCCTGAGGGGTACTTCACTTATAGCCGGTACCATTGCATGTGCGGGGCTATTCCTCCAATCAACGCCTGGATACTAAGCTTCGTCACTTATCTGAAGGTGGCTCCATTCCAGCTTCAGCCCAACTCTTATGCCATTCTGGTATGCTTATATGCTATCTTCCAGAAGAGATATGGGCGCGCCCCCTCCAACCGGGAAATACGATATCTGTACAATCTGAGGGGGTACAGGAAGGGGTCCCCATATATTAGCTTGGAGTCAGCCGTTTCCTTCAAGCCTGTTTTGGATTTATACTCGAAGTATAGCATGTTCAAGAAGGAATGGTTCTTTGTCAGGGATGACTCCGTCTCTATTCGCCGATTTACCTCCGGATGTAAGTAAAAACTCTACTCATAATTCCTGTCTTGGCTGTAATTCACTCTCTTATGCGCTTTTATTTCTTGCTAGCGACAGGTGGTTTTGCGGTTGTGGAAGATGATCGCTTGGTTCGGATGGCAGCAGAAATTGAAGCTATTTCCGGGAGAGACAGATCGGCTGCTTATCTGATTAGGAATGCCAGGCTCTTGTCGTATAATTTGATCCTCCCACATCAGTCCGTAGTCAAACAGAGGGACACGGCAGAAGAGAAGGCTGCCCAGCCTAAAGGTGGGGTGACAGCGAAGGGTGGCAAGAGGAAGCCCTTTGCACAACGTCCAGTCGTAGGAGGCAAGAAGCTCAAGGAGTCCGATGGCCCTTCTCCAAGTACTTGCCCGGATGTCCCGGAGGAGGAAGGTGTAGAAGAGGAGGAAGGAGGTGAAGTTGGAGAAGGGTCGGAGGGTGGAGGAGATGGCGATGGTCAGGGTGGTAGCGGTGTTGCTGCTCTAACCTCTGAGCAGGACCTCGAACTGGATGAGGCTCTCCGTCGGGCCTTCGGGGAGTCAGAGGGGGAGTCGGAAACAGAGAAGGAAACGGAGAAGGCAGAGGAAACCGGCAAAGCTGTGGTTAGCACTGACCCATCCTCTAAGGGTTCCTCAGCTAGGGTGACCCCGGCGATGCAAGGTGAACTTTTGTCTTCTGCCGATTCCATTTTCGATAGGGACTTAGAAATTTTTTACGGTTCACTTCCGTCCTGGAATGAGATCCAGGACTTATTGCAGTATCCCACTCCTCCGCCGGGTTTGTATAACAGATGTGTCTCCTCACTTTTCTTTCTTTTTAACTTAGCACATTTTTTGAATTGCGGATTATTGTATGTTCGTAACACTTGTTCTTTATTCCAGGGGCAGGCCAGGCGGGTAAAACGTCGGATGTTCGACACCGCCTTGAACAATTTAAGTCGAGGAGAGCTTCCGCGAAACCTTCTACTGATCGCACTGGGGACGTAGTCAAGTACCGCCCTCTTCTTGGGGTCATCGAAGAGGGCATTCAGAAAAGGAAGCGGAGTCGTTCCTTATTTGAGTCTTCTTCTGCTTCGCAGCTTCCTACTCTGTCTCCCCCTACTCAGCCTCCTCGTGATACTACGGAGGAGAGCACGGAGCCCTGCCCCCCTCCTCCTCCTTCCAAGAGTTCTACTGTCATTCATATAAGGCGTCCCGATGTGCCTCGCCCCGTGCCTCGTGACCCTTTTGCCGGCCATCCTGATTTAGACCCAAGCTCTCAAGACATTTCATTTGATGAGGCCACGGGCGAGCACCTTCTTCCCCGCAACCCCATGGTAAGAGTGCTGGATGAGGCCAAGTCCCTAGATCTTGATCTGCTTACTACCCGAGTAGTTACTATGGGGGACGAGGCCAAGGCTAATATTGATCGGGTGGCCGAAGAGACTAAGAAGTTAATGGAGCATCATGCTCGATTGGTCAAGGCCGGGGAGGAGATTGGGAGTGCTAACATTCGGTTAAGGCTAAAGGTTGCCGATCAGGCCAAGCAGCTTGCCGACCAAGCCATCCAGATCTCCCAGCATGAGGAAGCTTCCCAGCGTCTGAAAGAGACCATGGAGAAGGCAAGTAGGGCGGAGTTACGGAAAATGGAGGTCACCTGCAGGGAGCGGATTAACATGGCTATTACAACGGTGGATGAGGTTCGAAATGCGGATCTCGAGCGGGTAGAGGAGTTGTCCGGGAGGCTCGAGGCTGCGGAGATGGCCCAGGCCGAGTTGAAGGAGGAGATGGAGGAGATGAGGAGGTCCCTCAAGTTGAAGGAAGAGGAAATGAGGAGGTCACTCCAGGCTGACTGCTTGAGATACCAATCAGAGAGGGACGTCGCCATCACCAAGTTGCAAGCTTCCGAGGTCCGGGTGAGGGAGTTTGAGGAAAACGAGGGGATGATGGATGAGATGTTGCAGGATATGTACTTCCACACTTGGAAGGAGGGCGGCTTGTCTTGGATGGACGATTACCCTCGGGTCATGGCCAAGGTGTATCTCCAGGCTTTAGAGGAGGCCAGGGTGAATGCGGGTAAGGAAGGCGGAGAGGCTTTCAACTTGAGTGCGGTTACTGCTCAGTTCTCAAAGGAGGAGCAAGCGGCGGTGAAGGAGGGGATGCGGCTACTCGCTGCAGAGGAAGCGGGCGTGCAGTTGGATGATGAGGATCAAGCGGCGGATGCTGGTGAGTTATTCTTTTCCCTTTCTTTTCTTTTCGTGTTTTCATAACTTGATCGTTCGTTTAATGAATTCCTCTTCTGATCTGGACAGGTGGGACTTCAGATCCACATGCTGGGGGCTCCGATCCTGCGGCTAAGTAGGCTGGGGGAGTTGGTGATGGAGTGTGGATGCATCTGCCATCTTTTTGTTTCTTTTTTATCACTGTTCATGTTAGTCTTTGATATGCAACTGTAATAAAATTATTTGCAAAGAATAACTTCGTGTGATCTTATAATATAAGCTGATTTTGTCATGTTTAAATGTTGTTGCTATCTTTATGTGCTGTGTGAGAAGTATAATTATGTATATGCCTGTGATTCCACTTGTGTTTGATGTTAAGTTTTTGCTTGAAATATAATTTCACGTTTTGCAATGTCAGTGTATGAATAAGTTATAGTTACGCATTTATGTACAAGAGAAGAGAGTACCGCCCTTTATGTTTTATTCGCAGGCGGTAGCTTTGAGTGTCTTGTGTAACTGTTCACGGGTATAGCAGAGCGCCCTGCTACCCAGCACGCAGGCTTAGAGCCTCATGAGTGAATGCTTCCTATTTGGTTTCCTGTACTTTAGAGTTTGTTATACAGGATAGGAGAAAAATATTTAAATGAAATGGAAATATAGTAAAAGTAAAACTTCCAGTCACGGAAGGCCGTCGATGTGCTTAAGTTCGTGGCAAACGGGTTTTGTAGTCACTTTCCCTAGCTGTGGGTCTTGGAGACATTTGTCACCCATCTTACGCCTCCGCGGGGAGTTTTCTTTTTTACCACAGCCGCACTTAAGACACATCGGAGCCGAGATCGCGCACGGTAACTACCCGAACCGTTATGGTCCGTAATCGTGGGTATTATTCGATTTACCGTGGCCGGCTAGCGTGGGTGCCGTTGGCCGTGAACTACCCCTGGCTGGCCACACCTTATGTTGGGGCTTAAAGTAGGTTCACGGTTACCGACGAGCCGAACGCCGTAATGAGCTGCCATCGGCTATAGTCGGCCTTTATGATGACTTATAATCGGCTCATTACAGTTGGCTTTGAGGGCAGGCGCGCAATGAGTTAACCCGCAGCAGAGGGATGCTGGAGCAAAAGAGTCTCATTGGCGAGTGCATAGAATCGTGGCGTACCTGTTAGGCCTAGTCTAGATGAGGCCGCGGTGCGTCTTGAGTGGAGATGCCATAGGATTTTGTTCAACAGAAAGGGATAAAACTTAACAAGTAGCCAAGACATAAAGGAACAAGTTAAAAAGAGACAAGATTTTTTAAAGTGGTTCGGCACGAAAATGCCTACGTCCACTGGTTCTCTTTGTTAATTCACTTCATATGGGCAGTACAAGTTAAGAAAAGTATCGACGGAGGTGTCGGATGTTCCATGCCCTCTGGAACACCTCTCCGTCCACTGTTGACAAAATGTAAGCTCCGTTGTGGAGATCTTTGTGAATTACATATGGTCCGTCCCAGATGGGGTCCAGTGCCCCGGGGCGCGGAAAGATTCGCCTGAGGACAAGATCTCCTTCTTGTAAGCTGCGATGCTTGACTTTGGAATTGTATAGTGCTGCCACTTTTTGTTTGTGAGCTGCTGCTTTGAGTGCTGCATCGTTTCTCCTTTCCTCAATCAGTTCCAAAGACATGAGGAGGAGTTCTTCGTTTTCTTCTGGGTTGTAGTGGATCCTACGGTGGGAAGGCACAATAGTCTCAACTGGGAGCATTGCCTCCGATCCATATGCCAAAGAGAAAGGAGTATGTCCCGTTGATGTTCTGAAAGATGTGCGGTATGCCCATAGTGCCGTAGGAAGTTCGTCCACCCAAGCGCCTTTTGACTTTTCAAGTTTCTTCTTGATTAGGGTTTTGAGAATTTTGTTGACAGCTTCAACTTGTCCGTTTGCCTGAGGGTAAGCTACTGATGAGAAGCTTTTATGAATTCCATGCTCTTGGCACCAGTCGGCAAATTCTTCGCTGTCAAATTGGAGTCCGTTGTCTGATACGATCTTGAGGGGGACTCCATACCTGCACAGAATGTTTTTGATCAAGAAGTTAATAATTTTTGCTGAAGATATTTTATTTAAAGGTTCCACTTCCACCCATTTGGTGAAATAATCGACTGCCACTATAGCATATTTGGCTCCGCCTCGGCCCGTTGGCAGTTCGCCAATTAAGTCAATTCCCCATACAGCAAAGGGCCAAGGGCTGGTCATTTGAGTAATTTCGTTTGTGGGCAGTCGAGGGATCTTGGCGAACTTCTGACATCTGTCGCATTTCTTAACGAAGTCTAGGGTATCTTTGTTTAGTGTGGGCCAGTAATATCCATATCGGAGTATCTTTCTTGCCAAAGTCTGTCCTCCAGTGTGATCTCCGCATCCTCCCTGATGGATGTTTGTTAATATCTCCTTGGCTTCCCTTCCGGCGACGCATCTTAATAAGGGGCTAGAGAAGCCACGCCGGTAGAGGATGCCTTCTTGTATTGTGTAGTGGGGAACTTTTCTCAAGATCTTCTTGGCTTCGTCACGCCTGTCGGGTAGTATGCCATCTTGCAAATATTTCCGGATAGGAGTCATCCAGGTTCCTTCTTCGATTGCAGTTATCAGATTTACTTGTTCGAAACTTGGGGCTAGCTGCCTTGAGATTACTAGTGCTCCGGGAATGGTGCTGTCCTTCATACTAGCTTGCTTTGCAAGTTCATCTGCCTCTTGGTTTTCTTCTCGAGGAATGTGTTTGATTAGATAATGGTCCAATCGATCGAGCAGCAGTCTGGTTTTCTTTAGGTATGCTGTGAGCCGTTCTCCTCGAGTCTGGAATTCTCCTAGTACCTGGTTTACGATAAGCTGAGAATCACTATGAATACATAAGGAATTGATCCCAATTTCTAGGGCCAGTTCCAATCCCGCTATTACTGCTTCATATTCAGCATCGTTGTTAGTGGCCGTGAACTCCAATCTTAATGCATAGTACAACTTTCTTCCCCTGGGGGTGACGATCACAATACCTGCCCCCGAGCCTTGTTCGTTCGATGCTCCGTCTACAAAGAGGTTCCACTTGATGTTTTTTGCTACTTCGGATTGTTCCTTGCCTTCGTTGGTAGTGAATTCGGCAATGAAATCAGCCATGGCTTGTCCTTTGATAGCGGTGCGGGGATGGTAGGTGATATCATACTGACTTAGTTCGATGCACCATTTGAGGAGTCGCCCAGAAGTGTCAGGACGATGGAGCACTTGTCTTAGTGGTTGATCGGTTAGAACCCTGATGGAGTGAGACTGGAAGTAGTGTCGCAGTTTCCGTGACGCGATCAATAAACAATATGCTAACTTCTCAAGTTTAGGATATCTGGCTTCTGCCCCCGTAAATCTCTTGCTTACAAAGTAAACCGGACGTTGTGTGCGGTCTTCTTCTCTTACCAAGGCGGCGCTTAGAGCATGAGATGATACAGCGAGGTATAGGTATAACACTTCACCTTCATTTGGAGTTGAGAGTACTGGTGGTCTCTGAAGGTGTTCGATTAGGTTGAGGAAGGCTTTTAAGCATTCGTCGGTCCACTCGAACCTCCCTTTGTCTTTCTTGAGTGCTTCGAAGAAAGGGACACACTTGTCAGTTGCCTTGGAAATGAATCTGCTTAGGGCGGCCACCTTTCCGTTTAGGCTCTGCATTTCTTTTCGAGTGGAAGGTATCCTTATTTCTTTTAAAGCTCGGATTTGTTCAGGGTTTGCTTCGATTCCTCTGGCGTGGACGATGAATCCTAAGAATTTTCCCGATGATACTCCGAAGGAGCACTTTAGAGGATTCAGCTTCATTCCATATCGGCGAAGTACCCGAAACATATCGTCCAGATGGCTTACATGGTCGTTGGCTTTCCTGGACTTCACCAACATGTCATCCACATATACTTCCATAGTACGTCCTATCAGTTCTGCGAACATTTTGTTGACGAGGCGTTGATAGGTAGCTCCAGCATTTTTGAGTCCAAAAGGCATGACTTTGTAACAATATAATCCGCGGTCGGTGATGAAGCTAGTGTGGTCCTGATCGGGAGCGTGCATGGGGATCTGGTTATATCCGGAGTATGCATCCATAAAAGATAGGAGTTCGTGCCCAGCTGTGCTGTCCACGAGTTGGTCAATTCGGGGAAGTGGGAAGCAGTCTTTCGGGCAAGCGTCATTCAGATTGGAGAAGTCAATACATGTTCGCCACTTTCCATTGGCCTTTTTTACTAGCACTGGGTTAGCGATCCATTCTGGGTAGATGGCTTCCCGTATGAAGTCATTAGCAAGTAGATTTTTTACTTCCTCATCAAGGGCTGCTGATCGCTCTGCCCCCATGCTCCTCTTTTTCTGCTTTACTGGTACCTTGGTGGGATCGATGTTCAACATGTGGCATGCTACGTCTGGGGAGATTCCTGTCATATCGGCATGGGTCCACGCAAATACATCTAAGTTGTGGCGGAGAAAGTCAATGAGTCGATCCTTCAATTCCGTTTTCAGCTGAGATCCGATTTTTAATAGTCTACTTGAATCATGCTTATCTACAGATACGAATTCCATAGCCTCTGCAGGCTCGGCGGTAGCCTCCTCCTCTTTATCCCGGGGGTCTAGTTCATTGAAGGGATCGCTTGTGTATCGAAGAGGAGGGGCTTTCTTTAGTTGCTATGCCTCCAAGCTTTTCATGCAGAGAGTAGTCTCTGCATCTTTTCCTTTATTCTTTCTGCGGTTGTTGCGAAGCTCAGTTACATAGCAGTCTCGGGCAGCGTCTTGATCTCCTTCTACTTCTCCTATTCCGTTGTCTGTCGGGAATTTCATCTTCAGGCACCAGGGGGCTAGGACAATTTGGAAGTCAGACAAGGCTGGTCTCCCCAAGAAGGCGTTGTAAGCCGAGTGGTTCTCTATTAGCACGAACGTTTGTTTTCGCACCACGGAGCGGGGATGACTTCCTATTTCGACGAAGAGGTCAAGTTGCCCGAGGGGCATTTTTGCATCTCCAGTGAAACCGTGCAGTGGTTTGTCGCAGGGAGACACATCCTTCATTGATAACTTCATTTTGTCGAAAGCATGTTTGAACAAGATGTTTACGGAGCTTCCCGTGTCTATTAGAATCCGAAAAACTTTAGCAGGGCCGAACCAGGCAGAGATGACCATAGGATCCATATGTGGGTACTGTCTTCCTTCCAAATCGCGTCTACTGAATATGATGTCGTCGCTCTCTTTTCGTTTCGGTTGGCGTTCTTCTGTGACGGAGTTAACGTATCCTTCGGTATTTCTAAGCGACTTGCCGTACCTTTCCATCTCTGCCCAACTTCTGTCGGCAATGTGTGGTCCTCCTGAGATGGTAAGGACTACTATCTTCTCTTGACTAGAGCCACTGGTGTTGTGATTGTTGCGACTCCCTCCGCCTACTTCTGGGAGGGGTTGCTTTGAGTTCTCATTGGCAGGAGTTGGAGTCCTGTTCTGACTTTTCACATAACGTTCCAGTCTTCTTCTTCTAATGTGTTCTTCGATCAAGTCCCGAAGATGGTGGCATTCATTGGTGTCATGTCCGTGGGATTCGTGGAAGCGACAGAACTTTCCGGACTTGAGTGCGTTATCTGATTCTTTCTTGTGCGGGGGGCGCTTGTATCCGAGTTCGCCCTGAGTGGCTAGGTAGATGTTTTCGATTGTTTCATTCAAAGGAGTGTAGGAGTCAAATCTTGGCCCTGGTCGATATTGGCGCTTCTCACCCTTTCTGCCCCCAGCATTGTCTCTAGATTCATTTCTTCGAGCGTCCTTAGCTGCAGTGGGAACCTTGTCCTGAATTATCTTGCCTTGTTGCCCTGGCTGCCTCTCCGTAGCAGCGTCTTCAAGTCTCATATACTTTCCAGCTTCATGGAAGAAATCAGGCAAGGTAACTGGTTTTTCCTTAGTTAATCTTCTGGCAAACTTGGTGTCTGGATGCACACCACTACAGAGGGCCATTAGAGTGAGTTTTTCATCGGCATCTTGAACTGCTGCCGCTGCGGCGTTGAACCGTGTTAGATATTGTTGTAGCGTCTCTCCGGTTTTCTGTTTGACATTGGATAGAGAATAAGCATCCCTGGGTTGTTCCACATGGATGCGGAACTGGCTAATAAACCTTTCTTTTAACATCTCCCATGAGTTGATGGATCCTTGGGGTAGATGGCAGAACCAGGAGGTAGCTAGATCTGATAGGAATAGCGGAAAGCATTTACATAATACTCCTTCTGTTGCTCCACTCATGAGCATATGCTGGGTGTATCTCTGCAGGTGTACGATGGGGTCGGAAGTTCCTTTGTAAGGTTCCATGGTTGGCATTTTCCATTCCCGGGGAGTGATGGCAGTTTCGATATTTCGGGTAAAGGGACTGGTGACCCTAGCGCCTATTCCCCGGTCCCTTTGCTCCCGTTGGACACATTCTCTGAATAATCGTGCCATCCGCTCGTCAGAACTTGGGGCGGACAAAAATGAGCTCGGTTCTTCCCTGCGGGATCTATCTCGTCCAGATGACCTGTAGGGATGGTACAGTCTATCACCTCTAGCATTATCCAGTGGTTGTCTTTGGCTGCTTGGATGCACGCTAGGACCAGCTACAGTTGCCCCCTGCCTTGATCTTCCCCTGTGGGGTTCTGTTTCGAGCACATCCATGGGGTCAACTTCGGGCTGGGTTCTAGCTCGGCTCCGTTCAGCGGGGTTTCTATGATTAGGTGGCATGACTGGCTCAGCTACATCCGACCCTCGCCTGGTGCCTCCCCCGCTAGGTTCGGTTCCAAGGGCTTCCTCGAGTCGGAATTCGGGCTGAGTCCGGGCGCGGCCCCTATCATTGTTTTTCCTGTTGATAGCTTGTTCGAAGAGTGAAGACCTTTGTTGCCTCCGGGATCCTCCGGATTGGGATTCACCCCATGATTCAGTGTTGCGGTTGGACTCTTCAGCGTCCCTTAAGCGTGTCATGAGTTGGTCCACCAAAGTTTCTTGTTGGGATGTGAAGCGGTTAGTTACTTCAGCCACAACCCTGTCCAGATCTGCCCTAGTGATTGGTTGTTCCGTTGCGGGACCAGTTGGATTTTCCTGATTTTCATCTGGTACTGCTGTTGAAGTGGGCTGATCTGTGATTGCTGGATCTGGAAGGCTGCTAGTTGCGATGTTCTTTCCTTTGTTAACATCCCTTCTCTGTTTGGAAGGCATGATTTCTAAGCAACGAGTGATGTCGTTAGGAAAAAGGTTGAGTGGGAGAAGATGAAGCCTGAGTTCAGTTCTCAGTGAAAGCACCAAAAATGTTTGCACAAAAAATGGACAAACACCTCCAAGTCGTATTATTTAGTTGATTATATGTAATTTTCAATGATTTTAGATGAGTATGTAAATATGAGAAAAGTAGGGGCTGAAATGTAAAAGACACACAGATTTATAGTGGTTCGGCCAGAATGTGCCTACGTCCACTTTATATGTTATTATCTTCTTTCTTTCAGGTTACAAGTACAATGCGTTGTGTACAAGTGTATGAAAGTAGTTTGAAAGTTCCTTCCTTGCTTGAGCTCTCAAACTTGTCTGCCATTGTTGTACCCCTGCCCCTCTATTTATAGAGTGAGGTAGGGGGCAGGGGTCTTGGAAGTATATAGATGCTGGTGGGCCCGGGCTGAAGCAATCTGGCCTGGTAGCATTCTGGTTCGGCGGAGCTTGGTCCGGCCGTGTTTGGAGAAGTTGGAGTTTGGTCCGGTCATGGTTGGTTCGGTGGTAGTGGGTTTTGGACCGGTGATGGTGTGTTTTGGACCGGTGATGGTGTGTTGGTTCGGTCGTGGAAGTGGTCCGGTGGTAGCATGGAGATGGAGTTTGGTCCGGTCATGGTTGGTTCGGTGGTAGTGGGTTTTGGACCGGTGATGGTGTGTTTTGGACCGGTGATGGTGTGTTGGTTCGGTCGTGGAAGTGGTCCGGTGGTAGCATGGAGATGGAGTTTGGACCGGTGTTGGTTCTCATCCGGCAGTGGAAGGTTGGTTCGGTCTTGGCTGGTTCATCAGTGGGGGAATGCCGGATGGGCTTGAGTTTGGAGTGCCGAATGAACAGAGGTTTGGAAAGCCGAATGAACTGGAAAGCCGAATGAAACCCAATGCTTGCCATGCCGAATGAGCTTGTGTGTGTTAGGTTGGTTGCTGGCTGAATGCTTCCTTGCATTGCTTTGCCGAGTGGACTTATGCTTGTATTGTTGAAAGGGCTTTGTATTCGGATCTTGAGTGGAACTCTGGGCTTACATACGCTTGCTGGTTGCTTCTTCTTAGCTTGATCGTGGTGGAGACGCGCTCGACATTGATATCCCAGTTTTGACCAAAAAACGGGATAACAAAGTAGAGGTTGCTCGCGAGCCCGGGTGAAACTGCGGCTTCTTGGTCTTGAGATCTTCTGGGTGAAAATCCGCCCAACAGATAGATTAATGCCCAAAAAGAACAACCCGAATCCCAATCGGGTCTCGTAAGTTTTTTACCCTTCATTTTTTCGACACGTGGATTTTTGCGGTAAAACGGGATTACCGTGGCTAGTCTTCGACTTCCCATCGCTGGAGAGTGGTGTACCATGGTACTGTTCCGTTTCAAATCCATGCACGCATTTCTATAAGTCGTACGGCATTGTTTTGCCATTTCGGACGGATGTTGCACCTTGCACCGTGGATGTTGCACCCTGTAGATATCGATTATTCGGACGGCCATAACTTCTGGCTCGTTTAGAGTTACGAGAGCCATAACCTGTCAAAACGAAGGCCTCGATGAGTTCTACGGCTTTGATAGCTTTTAGCCATCAACGGATAGATTAATGCCCAAAAAGGACAACCCGAATCTCAATCGGGTCTCGTAAGTTTTTTACCCTTCGTTTTTTCGACACGTGGATTTTTACGATATAACGGGATTACCGTGGCCCGTCTTCGGCTTACCATCGCTGGAGAGTGGTGCACCATGGTACTGTTCCGTTTCAAATCCATGCACGCATTTCTAAAAGTCGTACGGCACTGTTTCGCCATTTCGGACGGATGTTGCACCTTGCACCTTGGATGTTGCACCCTGTAGATATCGATTATACGGACGACCATAACTTCTGGCTCGTTTAGAGTTACAGGAGCCATAACCTATCAAAAAGAATGCCTCGATGATTTCTACGGCGTTGACGGCTTTCAGCCGTCAACGGATAGATTAATGCCCAAAAAGCACAACCCGAATCCCAATCGGGTCTCGTAAGTTTTTTACCCTTCATTTTTTCGACACGTGGATTTTTGCGGTAAAACGGGATTACCGTGGCTAGTCTTCGACTTCCCATCGCTGGAGAGTGGTGTACCATGGTACTGTTCCGTTTCAAATCCATGCACGCATTTCTATAAGTCGTACGGCATTGTTTTGCCATTTCGGACGGATGTTGCACCTTGCACCGTGGATGTTGCACCCTGTAGATATCGATTATTCGGACGGCCATAACTTCTGGCTCGTTTAGAGTTACGAGAGCCATAACCTGTCAAAACGAAGGCCTCGATGAGTTCTACGGCTTTGATAGCTTTTAGCCATCAACGGATAGATTAATGCCCAAAAAGGACAACCCGAATTTCAATCGGGTCTCGTAAGTTTTTTACCCTTCGTTTTTTCGACACGTGGATTTTTACGATATAACGGGATTACCGTGGCCCGTCTTCGGCTTCCCATCGCTGGAGAGTGGTGCACCATGGTACTGTTCCGTTTCATATCCATGCACACATTTCTAAAAGTCGTACGGCACTGTTTCGCCATTTCGGACGGATGTTGCACCTTGCACCGTGGATGTTGCACCCTGTAGATATCGATTATACGGACGACCATAACTTCTGGCTCGTTTAGAGTTACAGGAGCCATAACCTGTCAAAATGAATGCCTTGATGAGTTCTACGGCGTTGACAGCTTTCAGCCGTCAACGGATAGATTAATGCCCAAAAAGGACAACCCGAATCTCAATCGGGTCTCGTAAGTTTTTTACCCTTCATTTTTTCGACACGTGGATTTTTACGGTAAAACGGGATTACCGTGGCCCGTCGTCGACTTCCCATCGCTGGAGAGTGGTGCACCATGGTACTGTTCCGTTTCAAATCCATGCACGCATTTCTAAAAGTCGTACGGTACTGTTTCGCCATTTCGGACGGATATTGCACCTTGCACCGTGGATGTTGCACCCTGTAGATATCGATTATTCGGACGACCATAACTTCTGGCTCGTTTAGAGTTACAGGAGCCATAAACTGTCAAAACGAAGGCCTCGATTAGTTCTACGACTTTGACCGCTTTCAGCCGTCAACGGATATATTAATGTCCAAAAAGGACAACTTGAATCTCAATCGGGTCTCGTAAGTTTTTTACCCTTCGTTTTTTCGACACGTGGATTTTTACTGTAAAACGGGATTACCGTGGCCCGTCTTCGACTTCCCATCGCTGGAGAGTGGTGCACCATGGTAGTGTTCCGTTTCAAATCCATTCACGCATTTCAAAAAGTCGTACGGCACTGTTTCTCCTTTACGGACGGATGTTGCACCTTGCACCGTGGATGTTGCACCCTGTAGATATCGATTATACAAACGGCCATAACTTATGGCTCGTTTAGAGTTACGAGAGAAATAACCTATCGAAACGAAGGCCTCGATGAGTTCTACGGCTTTGACGGCTTTCAGCTATTAACGGATAGATTAATGCCCAAAAAGGACAACCCGAATCTCAATCGGGTCTCGTAAGTTTTTTACCCTTCGTTTTTTCGACACGTGGATTTTTACGGTAAAACAGGATTACCGTGGCTGGACTTCGATTTACCATCGCTGGAGAGTGGGGCACCACGGTTCTGTTCCGTTTCAAATCCATGCACGCATTTCTAAAAGTCGTACGGCACTGTTTCGCCATTTCGGACGGATGTTGCACCTTGCACCGTGGATGTTGCACCCTGTAGATATCGATTATTCGGACGGCCATAACTTCTGGCTCGTTTAGAGTTACGGGAGCCATAAGCTGTCAAAACGAAGGCCTCGATGAGTTCTATGGCTTGTATAGCTTTCAGCCGTCAATGGATAGATTAATGCCCAAAAAGGACAACCCGAATCTCAATCGGGTCTCGTATGTTTTCTACCCTTCGTTTTTTCGACACGTGGATTTTTACAGTAAAACGGGATTACCGTTGCTATCCTTCGATTTGCCATCGCTGGAGAGTGGTGCACCACGGTACTGTTCCGTTTCAAATCCATGCACGAATTTCTAAAAGTCGTACGGCACTGTTTCGCCATTTCGGACGGGTGTTGCACCTTGCACCGCGGATGTTGCACCCTGTAGATATCGATTATTCGAACGGCCATAACTTCTGGCTCGTTTAGAGTTACGGGAGCCATAACCTGTCAAAACGAAGGCCTTGATGAGTTCTACGGCTTTGACAGCTTTCAGCCGTCAACGGATAGATTAATGCCTAAAAAGGACAACCCGAATCTCAATCTGATCTCGTAAGTTTTTTACCCTTTGTTTTTTCGACACGTGGATTTTTACGGTAAAACAGGATTACGGTGGCTGATCCTCGATTTACCATCGCTGGAGAGTGGTGCACCATGGTACTATTCCGTTTCAAGTCCATGCACGCATTTCTAAAAGTCGTACGGCACTGTTTTGCCATTTCGGACGGATGTTGCACCTTGCACCGTGGATGTTGCACCCTATAGATATCGATTATACGGACGACCATAACTTCTGGCTCGTTTAGAGTTACGGGAGCTATAACTTGTCAAAACGAAGACCTCGATGAGTTCTACGGCTTTGACAGCTTTCAGCCGTCAACGGATTGATTAATGCCCAAAAAGGACAACACGAATCGCAATCGGGTCTCGTTAGTTTTTTACCCGTCGTTTTTTCGACACGTGGATTTTTACGGTAAAACGGGATTACCGTGGCCCGTCTTCGACTTCCCATCGCTGGAGAGTGGTGCACCATGATACTGTTTCGTTTCAAATCCATGCATGCATTACTAAAAGTCGTATGGCACTGTTTCGCCATTTCGGACGGATGCTGCACCTTGCACCGTGGATGTTGCACCCTGTAGATATCGATTATTCGGGCAGCCATAACTACTGGCTTGTTTAGAGTTACAGGAGCCATAACCTGTCAAAACGAAGGCTTCGATTAGTTCTACGGATTTGACCGCTTTCAGCCGTCAACGGATAGATTAATGTCCAAAAAGGACAACCTGAATCTCAATCGGGTCTCGTAAGTTTTTTACCCTTCGTTTTTTCGACACGTGGATTTTTACGGTAAAACGGGATTACCGTGGCTCATCTTCGACTTCCCATCGCTGGAGAGTGGTGCACCATGGTAGTGTTCCATTTCAAATCCATGCACGCATTTCAAAAAGTCGTACGGCACTGTTTCTCCATTACGGACGGATGTTGCACCTTGCACCGTGGATGTTGCACCCTGTAGATATCGATTATTCAAACGTCCATAACTTCTGGCTCGTTTAGAGTTACGAGAGAAATAACCTATCAAAACGATGGCCTCGATGAGTTCTACGGCGTTGACGGCTTTCAGCTGTTAACGGATAGATTAATGCCCAAAAAGGACAACCCGAATCCCAATCGGGTCTCGTAAGTTTTTTACCCTTCGTTTTTTCGACAAGTGGATTTTTATGGTAAAACAGGATTACCGTGGCTGAACTTCGATTTACCATCACTGGAGAGTGGTGCACCACGGTTCTGTTCCGTTTCAAATCCATGCACGCATTTCTAAAAGTCGTACGGCACTGTTTCGCCATTTCGGACGGATGTTGCACCTTGCACCGTGGATGTTGCACCCTGTAGATATCGATTATTCGGACGGCCATAACTTCTGGCTCGTTTAGAGTTACGGGAGCCATAAGCTGTCAAAACGAAGGCCTCGATGAGTTCTACGGCTTTGATAGCTTTCAGCCGTCAATGGATAGATTAATGCCCAAAAAGGACAACCCGAATCTCAATCGGGTCTCGTATGTTTTTTACCCTTCGTTTTTTCGACACGTGGATTTTTACGGTAAAACGGGATTACCGTGGCTATCCTTCGATTTACCATCGCTGGAGAGTGGTGCACCATGGTACTGTTCCGTTTCAAATCCATGCACGAATTTCTAAAAGTCGTACGGCACTGTTTCGCCATTTCGGACGGGTGTTGCACCTTGCACCGCGGATGTTGCACCATGTAGATATCGATTATTCGGACGGCCATAACTTTTGGCTCGTTTAGAGTTACGGGAGCCATAACCTGTCAAAACGAAGGCCTCGATGAGTTCTACGGCTTTAACAGCTTTCAGCCGTCAACGGATAGATTAATGCCCAAAAAGGACAACCCGAATCCCAATTTGGTCTCGTAAGTTTTTTACCCTTTGTTTTTTCGACACATGGAATTTTACGATAAAACAGGATTACGGTGGCTGGTCCTCGATTTACCAACGCTGGAGAGTGGTGCACCATGGTACTGTTCCGTTTCAAGTCCATGCACGCATTTCTAAAAGTCGTACGACACTGTTTTGCCATTTCGGACGGATGTTGCACCTTGCACCGTGGATGTTGCACCCTATAGATATCGATTGTACGGACGACCATAACTTCTGGCTCGTTTAGAGTTACGGGAGCTATAACTTGTCAAAACGAAGGCCTCGATGAGTTCTACGGCTTTGACAGCTTTCAGCCGTCAACGGATAGATTAATGCCCAAAAAGGACAACACGAATCTCAATCGGGTCTCGTTAGTTTTTTACCCTTCGTTTTTTCGACACGTGGATGGCCCGTCTTCGACTTCCCATCGCTGGAGAGTGGTGCACCATGATACTGTTCCGTTTCAAATCCATGCATGCATTTCTAAAAGTCGTACGGCACTGTTTCTCCATTTCGGACGGATGTTGCACCTTGCACCGTGGATGTTTCACCCTGTAGATATCGATTATTCGGGCGGCCATAACTTCTGGCTCGTTTAGAGTTACAGGAGCCATAACCTGTCAAAACGAAGGCCTCGATTAGTTCTACGGAATTGACCGCCTTCAGCCGTCAACGGATAGATTAATGTCCAAAAAGGACAACCTGAATCTCAATCGGGTCTCGTAAGTTTTTTACCCTTCGTTTTTTCGACACGTGGATTTTTACGGTAAAACGGGATTACCGTGGCCCGTCTTCGACTTTCCATCGCTGGAGAGTGGTGCACCATGGTAGTGCTCCGTTTCAAATCCATGCACGCATTTCAAAAAGTCGTACGACACTGTTTCTCCATTACGGACGGATGTTGCACCTTGCACCGTGGATGTTGCACCCTGTAGATATCGATTATTCAAACGGCCATAACTTCTGGCTCGTTTAGAGTTACGAGAGAAATAACCTATCAAAACGAAGGCCTCGATGAGTTCTACGGCTTTGACGGCTTTTAGCTGTTAACGGACAGATTAATGCCCAAGAAGGACAACCCGAATCTCAATCGGGTCTCGTAAGTTTTTTACCCTTCGTTTTTTCGACAAGTGGATTTTTACGGTAAAACAGGATTACCGTGGCTGGACTTCGATTTACCATCACTGGAGAGTGGTGCACCATGGTTCTGTTCCGTTTCAAATCCATGCACGCATTTCTAAAAGTCGTACGGCACTGTTTCGCCATTTCGGACGGATGTTGCACCTTGCACCGTGGATGTTGCACCCTGTAGATATCGATTATTCGGACGGCCATAACTTCTGGCTCGTTTAGAGTTACGGGAGCCATAAGCTGTCAAAACGAAGGCCTCGATGAGTTCTACGGCTTTGATAGCTTTCAGCCGTCAATGGATAGATTAATGCCCAAAAAGGACAACCCGAATCTCAATCGGGTCTCGTATGTTTTTTACCCTTCGTTTTTTCGACACGTGGATTTTTACGGTAAAACGGGATTACCGTGGCTATCCTTCGATTTACCATCGCTGGAGAGTGGTGCACCATGGTACTGTTCCGTTTCAAATCCATGCACGAATTTCTAAAAGTCGTACGGCACTGTTTCGCCATTTCGGACGGGTGTTGCACCTTGCACCGCGGATGTTGCACCATGTAGATATCGATTATTCGGACGGCCATAACTTTTGGCTCGTTTAGAGTTACGGGAGCCATAACCTGTCAAAACGAAGGCCTCGATGAGTTCTACGGCTTTAACAGCTTTCAGCCGTCAACGGATAGATTAATGCCCAAAAAGGACAACCCGAATCCCAATTTGGTCTCGTAAGTTTTTTACCCTTTGTTTTTTCGACACATGGATTTTTACGATAAAACAGGATTACGGTGGCTGGTCCTCGATTTACCAACGCTGGAGAGTGGTGCACCATGGTACTGTTCCGTTTCAAGTCCATGCACGCATTTCTAAAAGTCGTACGACACTGTTTTGCCATTTCGGACGGATGTTGCACCTTGCACCGTGGATGTTGCACCCTATAGATATCGATTATACGGACGACCATAACTTCTGGCTCGTTTAGAGTTACGGGAGCTATAACTTGTCAAAACGAAGGCCTCGATGAGTTCTACGGCTTTGACAGCTTTCAGCCGTCAACGGATAGATTAATGCCCAAAAAGGACAACACGAATCTCAATCGGGTCTCGTTAGTTTTTTACCCTTCGTTTTTTCGACACGTGGATGGCCCGTCTTCGACTTCCCATCGCTGGAGAGTGGTGCACCATGATACTGTTCCGTTTCAAATCCATGCATGCATTTCTAAAAGTCGTACGGCACCGTTTCTCCATTTCGGACGGATGTTGCACCTTGCACCGTGGATGTTTCACCCTGTAGATATCGATTATTCGGGCGGCCATAACTTCTGGCTCGTTTAGAGTTACAGGAGCCATAACCTGTCAAAACGAAGGCCTCGATTAGTTCTACGGAATTGACCGCCTTCAGCCGTCAACGGATAGATTAATGTCCAAAAAGGACAACCTGAATCTCAATCGGGTCTCGTAAGTTTTTTACCCTTCGTTTTTTCGACACGTGGATTTTTACGGTAAAACGGGATTACCGTGGCCCGTCTTCGACTTTCCATCGCTGGAGAGTGGTGCACCATGGTAGTGCTCCGTTTCAAATCCATGCACGCATTTCAAAAAGTCATACGGCACTGTTTCTCCATTACGGACGGATGTTGCACCTTGCACCGTGGATGTTGCACCCTGTAGATATCGATTATTCAAACGGTCATAACTTCTGGCTCGTTTAGAGTTACGAGAGAAATAACCAATCAAAACGAAGGCCTCGATGAGTTCTACGGCTTTGACGGCTTTTAGCTGTTAACGGACAGATTAATGCCCAAAAAGGACAACCCGAATCTCAATCGGGTCTCGTAAGTTTTTTACCCTTCGTTTTTTCGACAAGTGGATTTTTACGGTAAAACAGGATTACCGTGGCTGGACTTCGATTTACCATCACTGGAGAGTGGTGCACCATGGTTCTGTTCCGTTTCAAATCCATGCACGCATTTGTAAAAGTCGTACGGCACCGTTTCGCCATTTCGGACGGATGTTGCACCTTGCACCGTGGATGTTGCACCCTGTAGATATCGATTATTCGGACGGCCATAACTTCCGGCTCGTTTAGAGTTACGGGAGCCATAAGCTGTCAAAACGGAGGCCTCGATGATTTCTATGGCTTTGATAGCTTTCAGCTGTCAATGGAAAGATTAATGCCCAAAAAGGACAACCCGAATCTCAATTGGGTCTTGTATGTTTTTTACCCTTCGTTTTTTCGACACGTGGATTTTTACGGTAAAACGGGATTACCGTGGCTGGCCTTCGATTTACCATTGCTGGAGAGTGGTGCACCATGGTACTGTTCCGTTTCAAATCCATGCACGAATTTCTAAAAGTTGTACGGCACTGTTTCGCCATTACGGACGGGTGTTGCATCTTGCACCGTGGATGTTGCACCCTGTAGATATCGATTATTCGGACGACCATAACTTCTGGCTCGTTTAGAGTTACGGGAGCCACAACCTGTCAAAACGAAGGCCTCGATGAGTTCTACGGCTTTGACAGCTTTCAGCTGTCAACGGATAGATTAATGCCCAAAAAGGACAGCCTGAATCTCAATCTGGTCTCGTAAGTTTTTTACCCTTTGTTTTTTCGACACGTGGATTTTTACGGTAAAACAGGATTACGGTGGCTGGTCTTCGATTTACCATCGCTGGAGAGAGGTACACCATGGTACTGTTTTGTTTCAAATCCATGCACGCGTTTCTAAAAGTCGTACGGCACTGTTTTGCCATTTCGGACGGATGTTGCACCTTGCACCGTGGATGTTGAACCCTGTAGATATCGATTATACGGACGACCATAAATTCTGCCTCGTTTAGAATTACGGGAGCTATAACTTGTCAACACGAAGGCCTCGATGAGTTCTACGACTTTGACAGCTTTCAGCCGTCAACGGATAGATTAATGCCCAAAAAGGACAACATGAATCTCAATCGGGTCTCGTTAGTTTTTTACCCTTCGTTTTTTCGACACGTGGATGTTTACGGTATAACGGGATTACCGTGGCCCGTCTTCGACTTTCCATCGCTAGAGAGTGGTGCACCATGGTACTGTTCCGTTTTAAATCCATGCACGCATTTCTAAAAGTCGTACGGCACTGTTTCGCCAATTCGGACGGATGTTGCACCTTGCACCGTGGATGTTGCACCCTGTAGATATCGATTATTCGGACGGCCATAACTTCTGGCTCGTTTTGAGTTACAGGAGCCATAACCTGTCAAAACGAAGGCCTTGATGTGTTCTATGGCTTTGACCGCTTTCAGCCGTCAACGGATAGATTAATGCCCAAAAAGGACAACCTGAATCTCAATCGGGTCTCGTAAGTTTTTTACCCTTCGTTTTTTCGACACGTGGATTTTTACGGTAAAACGGGATTACCGTGCCCCGTCTTTGACTTTGCATCGCTGGAGAGTGGTGCACCATGGTACTGTTCCGTTTCAAATCCATGCACGCATTTCTAAAAGTCGTACGACACTGTTTCACCATTTCGGACGGCTGTTGCACCTTGCCCCGTGGATGTTGCACCCTGTAGATGTCGATCATTCAAACGGCCATAACTTCTGGCTCGTTTAGAGTTACGGGAGCCATAACCTGTCAAAACGAAGGCCTCGATGAGTTCTACGGCTTTGACAGCTTTCAGCTGTTAACGGATAGATTAATTCCCAAAAAGGACAACCCGAATATCAATCAGGACTTGTAAGTTTTTTACCCTTCGTTTTTTCGACACGTGGATTTTTACGGTAAAACAGGATTACGGTGGCTGGTCTATGATTTACCATCACTGGACTATGGTGCACCATGGTACTGTTCCGTTTCAAATCCATGCACGCATTTCTAAAAGTCGTAAGGCACTGTTTCGCCATTTCGGACGGATGTTGCACCTTGCACCGTGGATGTTGCACCCTTTAGATATCGATTATTCGGACGGCCATAACTTCTGGCTCGTTTAGAGTTACAGGAGCCATAACCTGTCAAAACGAAGGCCTCGATTAGTTCTACGGCTTTGACCGCTTTCAGCCGTCAACGGATAGATTAATGTCCAAAAAGGACAACCTGAATCTCAATCGGGTCTCGTAAGTTTTTTACCCTTCGTTTTTTCGACACGTGGATTTTTACGGTA
The DNA here is from genome assembly GCA_030765085.1 of Allium cepa. NCBI lineage: Eukaryota > Viridiplantae > Streptophyta > Magnoliopsida > Asparagales > Amaryllidaceae > Allium > Allium cepa. The sequence goes on along the minus strand of CM060946.1, from coordinate 450,321,117 downwards.
AAACGGGATTACCGTGGCCCGTCTTTGACTTCCCATCGCTGGAGAGTGGTGCACCATGGTAGTGTTCCATTTCAAATCCATGCACGCATTTCAAAAAGTCGTACGGCACTGTTTGTCCATTACGGACGGATGTTGCACCTTGCACCGTGGATGTTGCACCCTGCAGATATCGATTATTCAAACGGCCATAACTTCTGGCTCGTTTAGAGTTACGAGAGAAATAACCTATCAAAACGAAGGCCTCGACGAGTTCTACGGCTTTGACGGCTTTCAGCTGTTAACGCATAGATTAATGCCCAAAAAGGACAACACGAATCTCAATCGGTTCTCGTAAGTTTTTTACCCTTCGTTTTTTCGACAAGTGGATTTTTACGGTAAAACAAGATTACCGTGGCTGGAATTCGATTTACCATCGCTGGAGAGTGGTGCACCATGGTTCTGTTCCGTTTCAAATCCATGCACGCATTTCTAAAAGTCGTACGGCACTGTTTCGCCATTTCGGACGGATGTTGCACCTTGCACCGTGGATGTTGCACCCTGTAGATATCGATTATTCGGACGGCCATAACTTCCGGCTCGGTTAGAGTTACGGGAGCCATAAGCTGTCAAAACGAAGGCCTCGATGATTTCTACGACTTTGACAGCTTTCAGCTGTCAATGGAAAGATTAATGCCCAAAAAGGACAACCCGAATCTCAATCGGGTCTCGTATGTTTTTTACCCTTCGTTTTTTCGACACGTGGATTTTTACGGTAAAACGGGATTACCGTGGCTGGCCTTCGATTTACCATCGCTGGAGAGTGGTGCACCATGGTACTGTTCCGTTTCAAATCCATGCACGAATTTCTAAAAGTTGTACGGCACTTTTTCGCCATTACGGACGGGTGTTGCACCTTGCACCGTGGATGTTGCACCCTGTAGATATCGATTATTCGGACGGCCATAACTTCTGGCTCGTTTAGAGTTACGGGAGCCATAACCTGTCAAAACGAAGGCCTCGATGAGTTCTACGGCTTTGACGGCTTTCAGCCGTCAACGGATAGATTAATGCCCAAAAAGGACAACCCGAATCTCAATCTGGTCTCGTAAGTTTTTTACCCTTTGTTTTTTCGACACGTGGATTTTTACGGTAAAACAGGATTACGGTGGCTGGTCTTCGATTTACCATCGCTGGAGAGAGGTACACCATGGTACTGTTCCGTTTCAAATCCATGCACGCATTTCTAAAAGTCGTACGACACTGTTTTGCCATTTCGGATGGATGTTGCACCTTGCACCGTGGATGTTGCATCCTGTAGATATCGATTATACGGACGACCATAAATTCTGGCTCGTTTAGAGTTACGGGAGCTATAACTTGTCAAAACGAAGGCCTCGATGAGTTCTATGACTTTGACAGCTTTCAGCCGTCAACGGATAGATTAATGCCCAAAAAGGACAACACGAATCTCAATCGGGTCTCGTTAGTTTTTTTCCCTTCGTTTTTTCGACACGTGGATTTTTACGGTATAACGGGATTACCGTGGCCCGTCTTCGACTTTTGATCACTGGAGAGTGGTGCACCATGGTACTGTTCCGTTTTAAATCCATGCACGCATTTCTAAAAGTCGTACGGCACTGTTTCGCCATTTCGGACGGATGTTGCACCTTGCACCGTGGATGTTGCACCCTGTAGATATCGATTATTCGGACGACCATAACTTCTGGCTCGTTTAGAGTTACAGGAGCCATAACCTGTCAAAACGAAGGCCTTGATGTGTTCTACGGCTTTGACGGCTTTCAGCTGTTAACGGATAGATTAATGCCCAAAAAGGACAACCCGAATCTCAATCGGGTCTCGTAAGTTTTTTACCCTTCGTTTTTTCGACAAGTGGATTTTTACGGTAAAACAGGATTACCGTGGCTGGACTTCGATTTACCATCGCTGGAGAGTGGTGCACCATGGTTCTGTTCCGTTTCAAATCCATGCACGCATTTCTAAAAGTCGTACGGCACTGTTTCGATATTTCGGACGGATGTTGCACCTTGCACCATGGATGTTGCACCCTGTAGATATCGATTATTCGGACGGCCATAACTTCCGGCTCGGTTAGAGTTACGGGAGCCATAAGCTGTCAAAACGAAGGCCTCGATGATTTCTACGGCTTTGATAGCTTTCAGCTGTCAATGGAAAGATTAATGCCCAAAAAGGACAACCCGAATCTCAATCGGGTCTCGTATGTTTTTTACCCTTCGTTTTTTCGACACGTGGATTTTTACGGTAAAACGGGATTACCGTGGCTGGCCTTCGATTTACCATCGCTGGAGAGTGGTGCACCATGGTACTGTTCCGTTTCAAATCCATGCACGAATTTCTAAAAGTTGTACGGCACTTTTTCGCCATTACGGACGGGTGTTGCACCTTGCACCGTGGATGTTGCACCCTGTAGATATCGATTATTCGGACGGCCATAACTTCTGGCTCGTTTAGAGTTACGGGAGCCATAACCTGTCAAAACGAAGGCCTCGATGAGTTCTACGGCTTTGACGGCTTTCAGCCGTCAACGGATAGATTAATGCCCAAAAAGGACAACCCGAATCTCAATCTGGTCTCGTAAGTTTTTTACCCTTTGTTTTTTCGACACGTGGATTTTTACGGTAAAACAGGATTACGGTGGCTGGTCTTCGATTTACCATCGCTGGAGAGAGGTACACCATGGTACTGTTCCGTTTCAAATCCATGCACGCATTTCTAAAAGTCGTACGACACTGTTTTGCCATTTCGGATGGATGTTGCACCTTGCACCGTGGATGTTGCATCCTGTAGATATCGATTATACGGACGACCATAAATTCTGGCTCGTTTAGAGTTACGGGAGCTATAACTTGTCAAAACGAAGGCCTCGATGAGTTCTATGACTTTGACAGCTTTCAGCCGTCAACGGATAGATTAATGCCCAAAAAGGACAACACGAATCTCAATCGGGTCTCGTTAGTTTTTTTCCCTTCGTTTTTTCGACACGTGGATTTTTACGGTATAACGGGATTACCGTGGCCCGTCTTCGACTTTTGATCACTGGAGAGTGGTGCACCATGGTACTGTTCCGTTTTAAATCCATGCACGCATTTCTAAAAGTCGTACGGCACTGTTTCGCCATTTCGGACGGATGTTGCACCTTGCACCGTGGATGTTGCACCCTGTAGATATCGATTATTCGGACGACCATAACTTCTGGCTCGTTTAGAGTTACAGGAGCCATAACCTGTCAAAACGAAGGCCTTGATGTGTTCTACGGCTTTGACGGCTTTCAGCTGTTAACGGATAGATTAATGCCCAAAAAGGACAACCCGAATCTCAATCGGGTCTCGTAAGTTTTTTACCCTTCGTTTTTTCGACAAGTGGATTTTTACGGTAAAACAGGATTACCGTGGCTGGACTTCGATTTACCATCGCTGGAGAGTGGTGCACCATGGTTCTGTTCCGTTTCAAATCCATGCACGCATTTCTAAAAGTCGTACGGCACTGTTTCGATATTTCGGACGGATGTTGCACCTTGCACCATGGATGTTGCACCCTGTAGATATCGATTATTCGGACGGCCATAACTTCCGGCTCGGTTAGAGTTACGGGAGCCATAAGCTGTCAAAACGAAGGCCTCGATGATTTCTACGGCTTTGATAGCTTTCAGCTGTCAATGGAAAGATTAATGCCCAAAAAGGACAACCCGAATCTCAATCGGGTCTCGTATGTTTTTTACCCTTCGTTTTTTCGACACGTGGATTTTTACGGTAAAACGGGATTACCGTGGCTGGCCTTCGATTTACCATCGCTGGAGAGTGGTGCACCATGGTACTGTTCCGTTTCAAATCCATGCACGAATTTCTAAAAGTTGTACGGCACTTTTTCGCCATTACGGACGGGTGTTGCACCTTGCACCGTGGATGTTGCACCCTGTAGATATCGATTATTCGAACGGCCATAACTTCTGGCTCGTTTAGAGTTACGGGAGCCATAACCTGTCAAAATGAAGGCCTCGATGAGTTCTACGGCTTTGACAGCTTTCAGCCGTCAACGGATAGATTAATGCCCAAAAAGGACAACCCGAATCTCAATCTGGTCTCGTAAGTTTTTTACCCTTTGTTTTTTCGACACGTGGATTTTTACGGTAAAACAGGATTACGGTGGCTGGTCTTCGATTTACCATCGCTGGAGAGAGGTACACCATGGTACTGTTCCGTTTCAAATCCATGCACGCATTTCTAAAAGTCGTACGACACTGTTTTGCCATTTCGGACGGATGTTGCACCTTGCACCGTGGATGTTGCACCCTGTAGATATCGATTATACGGACGACCATAAATTCTGGCTCGTTTAGAGTTACGGGAGCTATAACTTGTCAAAACGAAGGCCTCGATGAGTTCTACTACTTTGACAGCTTTCAGCCGTCAACGGATAGATTAATGCCCAAAAAGGACAACACGAATCTCAATCGGGTCTCGTTAGTTTTTTACCCTTCGTTTTTTCGACACGTGGATTTTTACGGTATAACGGGATTACCGTGGCCCGTCTTCGACTTTCGATCGCTGGAGAGTGGTGCACCATGGTACTGTTCCGTTTTAAATCCATGCACGCATTTCTAAAAGTCGTACGGCACTGTTTCGCCATTTCGGACGGATGTTGCACCTTGCACCGTGGATGTTGCACCCTGTAGATATCGATTATACGGACGACCATAAATTCTGGCTCGTTTAGAGTTACGGGAGCTATAACTTGTCAAAACGAAGGCCTCGATGAGTTCTACTACTTTGACAGCTTTCAGCCGTCAACGGACAGATTAATGCCCAAAAAGGACAACACGAATCTCAATCGGGTCTCGTTAGTTTTTTACCCTTCGTTTTTCCGACACGTGGATTTTTACGGTATAACGGGATTACCGTGGCCCGTCTTCGACTTTCGATCGCTGGAGAGTGGTGCACCATGGTACTGTTCCATTTTAAATCCATGCACGCATTTCTAAAAGTCGTACGGCACTGTTTCGCCATTTCGGACGGATGTTGCACCTTGCACCGTGGATGTTGCACCCTGTAGATATCGATTATTCGAACGGCCATAACTTCTGGCTCGTTTAGAGTTACGGGAGCCATAACCTGTCAAAACGAAGGCCTCGATGAGTTCTACGGCTTTGACAGCTTTCAGCCGTCAACGGATAGATTAATGCCCAAAAAGGACAACCCGAATCTCAATCTGGTCTCGTAAGTTTTTTACCCTTTGTTTTTTCGACACGTGGATTTTTACGGTAAAACAGGATTACGGTGGCTGGTCTTCGATTTACCATCGCTGGAGAGAGGTACACCATGGTACTGTTCCGTTTCAAATCCATGCACGCATTTCTAAAAGTCGTACGACACTGTTTTGCCATTTCGGACGGATGTTGCACCTTGCACCGTGGATGTTGCACCCTGTAGATATCGATTATACGGACGACCATAAATTCTGGCTCGTTTAGAGTTACGGGAGCTATAACTTGTCAAAACGTAGGCCTCGATGAGTTCTACTACTTTGACAGCTTTCAGCCGTCAACGGATAGATTAATGCCCAAAAAGGACAACACGAATCTCAATCGGGTCTCGTTAGTTTTTTACCCTTCGTTTTTTCGACACGTGGATTTTTACGGTATAACGGGATTACCGTGGCCCGTCTTCGACTTTCGATCGCTGGAGAGTGGTGCACCATGGTACTGTTCCGTTTTAAATCCATGCACGCATTTCTAAAAGTCGTACGGCACTGTTTCGCCATTTCGGACGGATGTTGCACCTTGCACCGTGGATGTTGCACCCTGTAGATATCGATTATACGGACGACCATAAATTCTGGCTCGTTTAGAGTTACGGGAGCTATAACTTGTCAAAACGAAGGCCTCGATGAGTTCTACTACTTTGACAGCTTTCAGCCGTCAACGGATAGATTAATGCCCAAAAAGGACAACACGAATCTCAATCGGGTCTCGTTAGTTTTTTACCCTTCGTTTTTCCGACACGTGGATTTTTACGGTATAACGGGATTACCGTGGCCCGTCTTCGACTTTCGATCGCTGGAGAGTGGTGCACCATGGTACTGTTCCGTTTTAAATCCATGCACGCATTTCTAAAAGTCGTACGGCACTGTTTCGCCATTTCGGACGGATGTTGCACCTTGCACCGTGGATGTTGCACCCTGTAGATATCGATTATTCGGACGGCCATAACTTCTGGCTCGTTTAGAGTTACAGGAGCCATAACCTGTCAAAACGAAGGCCTCGATGTGTTCTATGGCTTTGACCGCTTTCAGCCGTCAACGGATAGATTAATACCCAAAAAGGACGACCTGAATCTCAATCGGGTCTCGTAAGTTTTTTACCCTTCGTTTTTTCGACACGTGGATTTTTACGGTAAAACGGGATTACCGTGGCCCGTCTTTGACTTTGCATCGCTGGAGAGTGGTGCACCATGGTACTGTTCCGTTTCAAGTCCATGCACGCATTTCTAAAAGTCGTACGGCACTGTTTCACCATTTCGGACGGATGTTGCACCTTGCGCCGTGGATGTTGCACCCTGTAGATGTCGATTATTCAAACGGCCATAACTTCTGGCTCGTTTAGAGTTACGCGAGCCATAACCTGTCAAAACGAAGGCCTCGATGAGTTCTATGGCTTTGACAGCTTTCAGCTGTTAACGGATAGATTAATGCACAAAAAGGACAACCCGAATATCAATCGGGTCTCGTAAGTTTTTTACCCTTCGTTTTTTCGACACGTGGATTTTTACGGTAAAACAGGATTACGGTGGCTGGTCTACGATTTACCATCGCTGGACTGTGGTGCACCATGGTACTGTTCCGTTTCAAATCCATGCACGCATTTCTAAAAGTCCTAAGGCACTGTTTCGCCATTTCGGACGGATGTTGCACCTTGCACCGTGGATGTTGCACCCTGTAGATATCGATTATTCGGACGGCCATAACTTCTGGCTCGTTTAGATTTACAGGAGCCATAACCTGTCAAAACGAAGGCCTCGATTAGTTCTACGGCTTTGACCGCTTTCAGCCGTCAACGGATAGATTAATGTCCAAAAAGGACAACCTGAATCTCAATCGGGTCTCGTAAGTTATTTACCCTTCGTTTTTTCGACACGTGGATTTTTACAGTAAAACGGGATTACCGTGGCCGGTCTTCGACTTTCCATCGCTGGAGAGTGGTGCACCATGGTAGTGTTCCGTTTCAAATCCTTGCATGCATTTCAAAAAGTCGTACGGCACTGTTTCGCCATTACGGACGGATGTTGCACCTTGCACCGTGGATGTTGCACCCTGTAGATATCGATTATGCAAACGGCCATAACTTCTGGCTCGTTTAGAGTTACGAGAGAAATAACCTATCAAAACGAAGGCCTCGATGAGTTCTACGGCTTTGACGGCTTTCAGCTGTTAACGGATAGATTAATGCCCAAAAAGAACAACCCGAATCTCAATCGGGTCTCGTAAGTTTTTTACCCTTCGTTTTTTCGACACGTGGATTTTTACGGTAAAACAGGATTACCGTAGTGGACTTCGATTTACCATCGCTGGAGAGTGGTGCACCATGGTTCTGTTCCGTTTCAAATCCATGCACGCATTTCTAAATGTCGTACGACACTGTTTCGCCATTTCGGACGGATGTTGCACCTTACACCGTGGATGTTGCACCCTGTAGATATCGATTATTCAGACAGCCATAACTTCTGGCTCGTTTAGAGTTACGGGAGCCATAAGCTGTCAAAACGAAGGCCTCGATGAGTTCTACGGCTTTGATAGCTTTCAGCCGTCAATGGATAGATTAATGCCCAAAAAGGACAACCCGAATCTCAATCGGGTCTCGTATGTTTTTTACCCTTCGTTTTTTCGACACGTGGATTTTTACGGTAAAACAGGATTACCGTGGCTGGCCTTCGATTTACCATCGTTGGAGAGTGGTGCACCATGGTACTGTTCCGTTTCAAATTCATGCACGAATTTCTAAAAGTCGTACGGCACTGTTTCGCCATTTCGGACGGGTGTTGCACCTTGCACTGTGGATGTTGCACCCTTTAAATATCGATTATTCGGACGGCCATAACTTCTGGCTCGTTTAGAGTTACGGGAGCCATAACCTGTCAAAACGAATGCCTCGATTAGTTCTACGGCGTTGACAGCTTTCAACCGTCAACGGATAGATTAATGCCCAAAATGGACAACCCGAATCTCAATCGGGTCTCGTAAGATTTTTACCCTTCGTTTTTTCGACACGTGGATATTTACGATATAACGGGATTACCGTGGCCCGTCTTCGACTTCCCATCGCTGGAGAGTGGTGTGTTATCCCATTTTTTGGACAAAACTGGAATATCAATGTTGTGTGCGTTTCCACCACGACCGGAACAGGAAGAAGCCAGCAAGCGTACATAAGTCAGGGGTTTCGCTCAAGGATCAAATATAAAAGTTCCATTCGGCATAGCCCATTCGGCAATAAGAAGCAAGGCCTCACTCGGCACTCAGAGCACATAAGTTCATCCGGCGTTCCCAGTACAAGAGTTCATTCGGCTTTCCTAATCCATTCGGTAGTACCGATCCAAATCCAACCTTCCCCCCATATCACAGCCGAACCGGATCTCTCCACCTCCATGACGAACCATGCATAGCCGAACCAAGCTCCACTTCCATGCTCCACCGAACCACATACCACCGAACCAAGTCACTTCGTCCATCACCGAACCATCCACAACCGGACCAAGCTCCAACTTCTCCAAGCTCCATGCCGAATGAAGCCTCGCCGAACCAGAACGCTACGAGATCAGATTGCTTCAGCCCAAGCCCACCAGCAGCTATAAACATCCAAGACCCCTGCCCCCAGCCTCACTCTATAAATAGAGGGGCAGGGGTACAACAATGGGGGAGAAGTTTGAGAGCTCAAGCCTGGAAGGAACTCTCAAACAACTTTAGATACTTGTAATCAAAGCTTTGTACTTGTAATCTAAAGAAAAAAGGAGAATAACATATAAAGTGGACGTAGGCACGTTCTGGCCGAACCACTATAAATCTGTGTGTCTTTTACAGTTTAGTCCCTGCTTTTTATATATTTGCATAAATCACCCAAATCACTAAATACAACATAAAATCAACCAACTCATACGACTTTGGGTGTTTGCGGCCATTTTTTACGCAAACATTTTGGTGCTTTCACTGAGAAGAACCAGCTCCCGCTACATCGGATAGAAGTTGAATTTGAAAATCTAAGAGTTCAGATCTAAGAGTTATGATGAGACAAACAAGTAGAAGGCAAAGGCCAGAGAGAAGTGAGCACCAAGGAAGTCAAGCGGCTTCCTCAGGAGGGAATCAAGCGTCGACCTTCATCACTAGGGATGAGATGGAGGCCATGATGAGAAGACAAGAAGAGATGATCCAGAACTTACTTCAACAAATTGGGCAAATTGGAGCACAAATCCAAGGAGAAACTGGGGTTCAGAACGGGGAAGGACCATCTGGCGCAGCACCAGAGCTAGGGGGCACTCATGCAGAGCATGTTGATCCGACCCCGGGAAGTGAGATGGGGGCATCCGAAGCACCTGGTAGCAATAGAGGAATGAACGTTCAGCCAGGGAGGCATACACATGAAAACTCCCGCGGACTTGGGGGGCAGGTCGAAGACAGTGAACGAGAACTACAGCTTGGAGACAATGACAGATTAGCAGAGATGGTTAGAAGAGCTATGAGAGGCGGTTTAGTAAACAGAGACTTGGAAGATGTAAACAGGAGTCCTTTTTCTTCTGCGATTAGGATGGCTAGGAACCCACCAGAATTCAAGCTACCATCATTGGACATGTACAATGGAAAAACGGACCCCACGGTCCATCTAACGAAGTATATGAGACATATGGAAGTGCTGGGGGCATCAGAGGAGGTTATGGCCTGGTTATTTCCACAGTATTTGACGGACATTGCAGCGTTATGGTTTAGGCAACTGGAGAGCGGCTCCATAGGAACATGGGCAGATTTAACTGAGAGATTCATGAGGCAATTCAGGGTTCATATTGCGAGACCCAAGAATGTGATGACTTTGGCAACCTTGAAACAGAAAACTGGAGAGACTTTGAGGAGCTTTCTAATGCGATTTAATGCGGCGGCAGTATCAGTGGATCGACCAGATCCATCTATGGTCATGATGGCGGATGTATCTGGAATAGCTGGTAATACAGAGTTCAAGAATTCATTAACCAAGGACCCGCCTAAGAATCTGGGAGAGTTCTATCATGAAGCTGAAAAGTTTCTGCGTTTGGAAGATGCTAGTGCAGAAAGAGAGGAAGAAGATGACGTTTACGTAATCAAGAGCGGAAACCCACCTGGAAAGGGTGCGGAGACTAGCAAAGGAAAAAGAAAGGCTGAAGATAATGATGACAGGACAAAGTGGCTACGAAGAGAACCACGCTTCACCACCTATTCAGAGCTGAATGAGAGTTTGGAACGGATTTATCAGGATACCAAGGGGCAGGTTCCGTATCGTAGACCAATGCGAAGGAATCCAACCTCCGACGAAAGAAAATCAGATAAGTTTTGTGTATTTCATGAATTGAATGGTCATAACACTAATGATTGTAGGCATTTGAAGGACGAGGTAGAAGGGCATATCAGGAACGGTATGCTCCTTCAGTATGTGAGGAGGCGAACTCCAGCGGTGGAGCCAGAGCGACCGCCCTCTACGTCAGCTAGAGGTGACCCTGGATCAAGGCACCATTTGATTATCCATTGATTGCTTGATTAAAATAACGATGAATAGGTCGTAAGCTTCCACTAACGCAATTAAATCGTTTACACATGTACGAGATCGCGAACGATCTCCAGGCATGCTCTGAATGATCATTGACTGCTTCGGAGTGGGAACTTACACTTTGACATCCTTGCTTTGCTTTTGTTTCGATTTGAACATTTGAATTCTTCCTGTTTGGACATTTCTGCTGTAAGGTACTATTGCTTTAACATTTACAATTCTATGAAAAAATTATTTACTTGTATGCCCGTTGGATCGCGAATGGTCCACGAGCACCTATTGCATGGCAACGAACTGCCGAAGTCTTTGATTCGAAAAATTCCCCCAAACAATGACTCCAACACTGATAATATTAAGTCCCCCCCGGGCACACTCATTCGCCTCGAAAGGCACCCGACTTCGAACAGTCACAATTCGCCTCGAACGGCACTCGACTTCGAACAGTCACAATTCGCCTCTAACGGCACCCGACTTCAAACAGTCACAACTCGCCTCGAACGGCACCCGACCGCGAACGGTCACAAACTCGCCTTGAACGGCACAACTCGCCTCGAACGGCACAACTCGCCTCGAACGGCACAACTCACCTTACCTCAAATGGCTCGATCGCGAACGGTCGTCATTTGAGGTCCGCCACCTGATCACTGACTGTTACACCTTACCTCAAATGGCTTGATCGCGTACGGTCGTCATTTGAGGACCACCACTTGACCGCGCACTGTCGCACTTTACCTCGAATGACTCGATCACGAACGATCGTCATTTGAAGTTAAGCGCTTGACCTTGAACGGTCCCCACTCGACCGCGCACTGTCGCACTGTACCTCGAATGACTCGATCCCGAACGGTCGTCATTTGAAGTAAAGCGCTTGACCTTGAACGGTCACATTTCACTGCAGATAACTCGATCCCGAACGATCGACGCACGGATTTATGCGCTTGACTGCGCACGGTCGCACTTCACCTCAAATGACTTGATCACGAACGATCGTCATTTGAAGTTAGGCGCTTTACATTGAACGGCCGCGCTTCATCCCAAATAGCTCGATCCCGAACGGTCGTCATTTGGGGACATATAAAATATCAAGCTCTTTACAGGTTGTCAACAGGATACGAACATCCAGCTCATGGCATTACAAAACACGCCTTCCTACCGCAAGGCATATTTTGGGGGGCAAAGTGTTATCCCATTTTTTGGACAAAACTGGAATATCAATGTTGTGTGCGTTTCCACCACGACCGGAACAGGAAGAAGCCAGCAAGCGTACATAAGTCAGGGGTTTCGGTCAAGGATCAAATATAAAAGTTCCATTCGGCATAGCCCATTCGGCAATAAGAAGCAAGGCCTCACTCGGCACTCAGAGCACATAAGTTCATCCGGCGTTCCCAGTACAAGAGTTCATTCGGCTTTCCCAATCCATTCGGTAGTACCGATCCAAATCCAACCTTCCCCCATATCACAGCCGAACCGGATCTCTCCACCTCCATGCCGAACCATGCATAGCCGAACCAAGCTCCACTTCCATGCTCCACCGAACCACATACCACCGAACCAAGTCACTTCGTCCATCACCGAACCATCCACAACCGGACCAAGCTCCGACTTATCCAAGCTCCATGCCGAATGAAGCCTCGCCGAACCAGAACGCTACCAGATCAGATTGCTTCAGCCCAAGCCCACCAGCAGCTATAAACATCCAAGACCCCTGCCCCCAGCCTCACTCTATAAATAGAGGGGCAGGGGTACAACAATGGGGGAGAAGTTTGAGAGCTCAAGCCTGGAAGGAACTCTCAAACAACTTTAGATACTTGTAATCAAAGCTTTGTACTTGTAATCTAAAGAAAAAAGGAGAATAACATATAAAGTGGACGTAGGCATGTTCTGGCCTGTTTGCACAAAAAATGGACAAACACCTCCAAGTCGTATTATTTAGTTGATTATATGTGGTTTTATATGATTTTAGATGAGTATGTAAATATAAAAGAAGTAGGGGCTGAAATGTAAAGACACACAGATTTATAGTGGTTCGGCCAGAATGTGCCTACGTCCACTTTATATGTTATTATCTTCTTTCTTTCAGGTTACAAGTACAATGCTTTGTATACAAGCGTATGAAAGTAGTTTGAAAGTTCCTTCCTTACTTGAGTTCTCAAACTTGTCTGCCATTGTTGTACCCCTGCCCCTCTATTTATAGAGTGAGGTACGGGGCAGGGGGTCTTGGAAGTATATAGCTGCTGGCGGGCCTGGACTGGAGCAATCTGGCCTGGTAGCATTCTAGTTCGGCGAGCTTCATTCGGTGGTGAGTTTGGACCGGTGGTGCCTGGTCCGGCTATGGTGGTCCGGTGATGGGTGGATATGTACCATTCGGTAATGGGTTTACATGGAGTTGGTTCGGTCTTGGAGGTGAGTTGGTTCGGTGCTCATCTGGGCCGGATGAGTACTTGGATTGCCGAATGGGTCTACACAGGGGATGCCGAATGTGACATAGTCGAACGAGCTATAGGATGGATTTTTCCGAATGGAGGTTGCCATGCTCTGCCGAATGAGGCTCTTATTTGTGAATGCCGAGTGGACTGTGGTTTTTTACGGAATGAAATGCAAGATGTGAACATGAGTGATACTGACGCTTCCTGGTCTTGAGATCCTCTGGGTGAGAATTCGCCCAACATTTGCCCCCCAAAGTGGGGCACGTGCTTGCATGTGTCGTGCTTTGTTTCCTCGTGGTAGGAAGGTTTGTTTTGTAACGCCATGGGCTGGATACTTGTATCCTGCTAATGTCCTGTAAAGGAATCTGAGTAAGGCGTATTGCATGCCCCCTGTTTCAGGTCTCTGCTGGTTGACCCCGGCTATGTTCTGCACGTGTTACGCTTTGTTTCTGGACGGGGTGCTTTCATTCGGCATGGCTCCATTCGGCTCCTAGTGCCGAACCGGCTGGTCCGGTTTTCCGGTGCTTGCCTATATATAGGGGCTACACCCCCTTTATTTTTCTTTACCGAACGAGTAGAGCCGAACCATATTGAGCACCGAACCAGTTAAGTACCGGATCAAACAAATACCGAATCAATCAAGCGCCGGACCAATTTAGTACCGAACCAGGTATGTTCCCTTTTGCCGAATACATACGAAAGTTTCTGCTTGCCGAATGAGCTTTAGGCCTTGATGCCGAATGAACTTCACGCCCATGCCGAATGAGCATAGTGCCGAATGACCATATGCTTCTTATGCCGAATGAACCTGTTTTGCAACGCCGAATGAGACTTCATACTTGGTCCTTGAGCGGAATCTTGGACTTTTTTACACGCTTGCCTTATATATTTGCTTGTTTATGTTTCTATACTTCTTATTCTAACCTCAAGTCTTTTTTGTGCTGCAGAAAATGTCTCGCAAAGCGGAAACACGATCGGACAGAAAGAAGTCTAGAGGCACAGGAGAACCTTCTTCTTCCTTGCCCCCAGTCCAACCAGGATCCGGGCAACATCGACCTATTCCGAGGTCTCTAGTGGATGGATATGGTCCACAGGAACTTTTGATCTCACCCCCTGATTGCTTTCCTAGCTCCCTAAAGGAGGAGCAACTTGACGTCATATCCCGTTCCTTCGGGATAGATAGGGCTCTGATGCTGCTGCCGGGAGATGGAGTGATGCCATATAATCCTCCCGAAGGCTACTTCGCTTATAGCAGATACCATTGTATGTGCGGTGCTATCCCCCCTATCAACGCTTGGATAATTAGCTTCACCACATATTTGAAGGTGGCTCCCTTCCAGCTTCAGCCTAACTCTTATGCCATCCTGGTGAGCCTCTTTGTTATCTTCCAGAGGAGGTACGGGCGTCCTCCTTCTAACCGGGAAATCCGATATCTGTACAACCTGAGAGGCTATAAGAAGGGGTCTCCGTATATTAGCCTGGAAGCGGTCGTGCCCTTTAAACCAGTCCTGGACTTATATTCCAAGTTTACCATGTTCAAGAAAGAGTGGTTTTTCATCAAGGACGATGCTGTTTCTTTCCGCATTTTCACTTCCGGTTGTAAGATGGATTTCATTTGTACTTTTCATGCTTTGACTGTAGTGTTTTTTCTGACATGCTTCTATTTCTGGCTAGCGACAGGTGGTATTGCAGTAGTGGAGGACGATTCCTTAGTGCGAATGGCTGCTGAACTAAAGGCTATTCCGGCACGGGACCGGTCGGCCTCTTTCTTGATCAGGAACGCAACCCTCTTGGAGTATAATTTGATCTTACCGCACCAGTCTGTGGTTAAGCAAAGGGATACGGCTGAGGAGAGGGCTGCTAAAGCTAAGGAGGGGGCTACGGTAAAGAGCGGTAAGAGGGAGCCTTTCGCAGAGCGTCCCGTGGTCGGGGGGAAGAAACTGAAGAAGTCTGATGGCCCTTCTCCAAGTACTTGCCCGACTGTCCCGGAGGAGGAAGGTGTAGAAGAGGAGGAAGGAGGCGAAGTTGGAGAAGGGTCGGAGGGTGGAGGAGATGGCGACGGTCAAGGTGGTAGTGGTGTTGCTGTTCTAACCTCTGAACAAGACCTCGAACTGGATGAGGCTCTCCGTCGGGCCTTCGGGGAGTCGGAGGGAGAGTCGGAAAGGGAGAAGGGAACGGAGAAGGCAAAGGAAACCAGCAAAGCTGTGGCTGGCACTGACCCATCCTCTAAGGGTTCCTCAGCTAGGGTGATTCCGGCGATGCAAGGTGAACTTTTGTCTTCTGCCGATTCCATTTTCGATAGGGACTTAGAAATTTTTTACGGTTCACTTCCGTCCTGGGGTGAGATCCAGGACTTATTGCAGTATCCCACTCCTCCGCCGGGTTTGTATAATAGTTGTGTCTTCCCACTTTTCTTTCTTTTTAACTTAGCACATTTTTTGAACTGTGGATTATTGTATGTTCGTAACACTTGTTCTTTATTCCAGGGCCAGGCCAGGCGGTTAAAACGTCGGATGTTCGACACCGCCTTGAACAATTTAAGTCGAGGAGAGCTTCTGCGAAACCTTCTACTGATCGCACTGGGGATGTAGTCAGTTACCGCCCTCTTCTTGGGGTCATCGAAGAGGGCATTCAGAAAAGGAAGCGGAGCCGTTCCTTATTTGAGTCGTCCCCTGGTTCGCAGCCTCCTATTCAGCCTCCTCGTGATACTACGGAGGAGAGCACGGAGCCCGGACCCCCTCCTCCTCCTTCCAAGAGTCCTACTGTCATTCGTATAAGGCGTCCCGATGTGCCTCGCCCCGTGCCTCGTAACCCTTTTGTCGGTCATCCTGATTTAGACCCAAGCTTTCAGGACATTTCATTCGATGAGACCACGGGCGAGCACCTCCTTCCCCGCAACCCCATGGTAAGAGTGCTGGACGAGGCCAAATCTTTAGATCTTGATTTACTTACTACACGGGTAGTCACCATGGGGGATGAGGCCAAGGCTAATATCGACCGGGTGGCCGCAGAGACCAAGAAGTTAATGGAACATCATGCTAAGTTGGTCAAGGCCGGGGAAGAGATCGGGAGTGCTAACATTCGGTTGAGGTTAAAGGTTGCCGATCAGGCCAAGCAGCTCGCCGACCAAGCCATCCAGATTTCCCAGCATGAGGAAGCCTCCAAGCGGCTGAAAGAGACCATGGAGAAGGCCAGTAGGGCGGAATTACGGAAGATGGAGGTCGCTTGCAGGGAACGGATTAACATAGCTATCACAACGGTGGATGAGGTTCGAAATGCGGATCTCGAGCGGGTAGAGGAGTTGTCAGGGAGGCTCGAGGCTGCGGAGATGGCTCAGGCCGAGTTGAAGGAGGAGATGGAGGAGATGAGGAGGTCCCTCAAGTTGAAGGAGGAGGAAATGAGGAGGTCACTCCAGGCTGACTGCTTGAGATACCAATCAGAGAGGGACGTCGCCGTCGCCAAGTTGCAAGCTTCCGAGGCCCGGGTGAGGGAGTTTGAGGAAAACGAGGGGATGATGGATGAGATGCTGCAGGATATGTACTTCCACACTTGGAAGGAGGGCGGCTTGTCTTGGATGGACGATTACCCTCGGGTCATGGCCAAGGTGTATCTCCAGGCCTTAGAGGAGGCCAGGGTGAACGCGGGTAAGGAAGGCGGAGAGGCTTTCAACTTGAATGTGGTTACTGCTCAGTTCTCAAAGGAGGAGCAAGCGGCGGTGAAAGAGGGGATGCGGCTGCTTGCTGCAGAGGAAGTGGGCGTGCAGTTGGATGATGAGGATCAAGCGGCGGATGCTGGTGAGTTATTCTTCTTCCCTTTCTTTTCTTCCTGTGTTTCCATAACTTGGTTGTTCGTTTAATGAATTCCTCTTCCGAATTGGACAGGCGGGACTTCTGATCCACATGCTGGGGGCTCTGATCCTGCGGCTAAGTAGACTGGGGGAGTTGGTGATGGAGTGTGGATGCACCTGCCATCTTTTTGTTTCTTTTTTATCACTGTTTATGTTAGTCTTTGATATGCAACTGTAATAAAATTATTTGCAAAGAATAACTTCGTGTGATCTTATAATATAAGCTGATTTTGTCATGTTTAAATGTTGTTGCTATCTTTATGTGCTGTGTGAGAAGTATAATTATGTATATGCCTGTGATTCTAGTTGTGTTTGATGTTAAGTTTTTGCTTGAAATATAATTTCACGTTTTGCAATGTCAGTGTATGAATAAGCTATAGTTACGCATTTATGTACAAGAGAAGAGAGTACCACCCTTTATGTTTTATTCGCAGGCGGTAGCTTTGAGTGTCTTGTGTAACTGTTCACGGGTATAGCTGAGCACCCTGCCACCTAGTACGCAGGCTTAGAGCCTCATGAGTGAATGCTTCCTATTCGGTTTCCTGTACTTTAGAGTTTGTTATACAGGATAGGAGAAAAATATTTAAATGGAATGGAAATATATTAAAAGTAAAACTTCCAGTCACGGAAGGCCGTCGATGTGCTTAAGTTCGTGGCAAACGGGTTTTGTAGTCACTTTCCCTAGCTGTGGGTCTTGGAGACATTTGTCACCCATCTTACGCCTCCGCGGGGAGTTTTCTTTTTTACCACAGCCGCACTTAAGACACATCGGAGCCGAGATCGCGCACGGTAACTACCCGAACCATTATGGTCCGTAATCGTGGGTATTATTCGATTTACCGTGGCCGGCTAGCGTGGATGCCGTTGGCCGTGAACTACCCCTGGCTGGCCACACCTTATGTTGGGGCTTAAAGTAGGTTCACATTTGCCGGCGAGCCGAACGCCGTAATGAGCTGCCATCGGCTATAGTCGGCCTTTATGATGACTTATAATCGGCTCATTACAGTTGGCTTTGAGGGCAGGCGCGCAATGAGTTAACCCGCAGCAGAGGGATGCTGGAGCAAAAGTGTCTCATTGGCGAGTGCATAGAATCGTAGCGTACCTGTTAGGCCTAGTCCAGATGAGGCCGTGGTGCGTCTTGAGGGGAGATGCCATAGTATTTTGTTCAACAGAAAGGGATAAAACTTAACGAGCAGCCAAGACATAAAGGAACAAGCTAAAAAGAGACAAGATTTTTAAAGTGGTTCGGCACGGAAATGCCTACGTCCACTGATTCTCTTTGTTAATTCACTTCATATGGGCAGTACAAGTTAAGAAAAGTATCGACGGAGGTGTCGGATGTTCCATGCCCTCTGGAACACCTCTCCGTCCACTGTTGACAAAATGTAAGCTCCGTTGTGGAGATCTTTATGAATTACATATGGTCCGTCCCAGATGGGGTCCAGTGCCCCGGGGCGCGGAAAGATTCGCCTGAGGACAAGATCTCCTTCTTGTAAGCTGCGATGCTTGACTTTGGAATTGCATTGTGCTGCCACTTTTTGTTTGTGAGCTGCTGCTTTGAGTGCTGCATCGTTTCTCCTTCCCTCGATCAGATCCAAAGACATGAGGAGGAGTTCTTCGTTTTCCTCTAGGTTGTAGTGGATCCTACGGTGGGAAGGCACAATAGTCTCAACTGGGAGCATTGCCTCCGATCCATATGCCAAAGAGAAAGGAGTTTGTCCCGTTGATGTTCTGAAAGATGTGCGGTATGCCCATAGTGCCGTAGGAAGTTCGTCCACCCAAGCGCCTTTTGACTTTTCAAGTTTCTTCTTGATTAGGGTTTTGAGAATTTTGTTGACAGCTTCAACTTGTCCGTTTGCCTGAGGGTAAGCTACTGATGAGAAGCTTTTATGAATCCCATGCTCTTGGCACCAGTCGGCAAATTCTTCGCTGTCAAACTGGAGTCCGTTGTCGGATACGATCTTGAGTGGGACTCCATACCTGCACAGAATGTTTTTGATCAAGAAGTTGATAACTTTTGCTGAAGATATTTTATTTAAAGGTTCCGCTTCCACCCATTTGGTGAAATAATCGACTGTCACTATAGCATATCTGGCTCCGCCTCGGCCCGTTGGCAGTTCGCCAATTAAGTCAATTCCCCATACAGCAAAGGGCCAAGGGCTAGTCATTTGAGTAATTTCGTTTGTGGGCAGTCGAGGAATCTTGGCGAACTTCTGACATCTGTCGCATTTCTTAACGAAGTCTAGGGCATCTTTGTTTAGTGTGGGCCAGTAATATCCATATCGGAGTATCTTTCTTGCCAAAGTCTGTCCTCCAGTGTGATCTCCGCATCCTCCCTGATGGATGTTTGTTAATATCTCCTTGGCTTCCCTTCCGGCGACGCATCTTAATAAGGGGCTAGAGAAGCCACGCCGGTAGAGGATGCCTTCTTGTATTGTGTAGTGGGGAACTTTCCTCAAGATCTTCTTGGCTTCGTCACGCCTGTCGGGTAGTATGCCATCTTGCAAATATTTCCGGATAGGAGTCATCCAGGTTCCTTCTTCGATTGCAGTTATCAGATTCACTTGTTCGAAACTCGGGGCTAGCTGCCTTGAGATTGCTAGTGCTCCGGAAATGGTGCTGTTCTTCATACTAGCTTGCTTTGCAAGTTCATCTGCCTCTTGGTTTTCTTCTCGAGGAATGTGTTTGATTAGATAATGGTCCAATCGATCGAGCAGCAGTCTGGTTTTCTTTAGGTATGCTGTGAGTCGTTCTCCTCGAGTCTGGAATTCTCCTAGTACCTGGTTTACGATAAGCTGAGAATCACTATGAATACATAAGGAATTGATTCCAATTTCTAGGGCCAGTTCCAATCCCGCTATTACTGCTTCATATTCAGCATCGTTGTTAGTGGCCGTGAACTCCAATCTTAATGCATAGTACAACTTTCTTCCCCTGGGGGTGATGATCACAATACCTGCCCCCGAGCCTTGTTCGTTCGAAGCTCCGTCTATAAAGAGGTTCCACTTGATGTTTTTTGCTACTTCGGATTGTTCCTTGCCTTCGTTGGTAGTGAATTCGGCAATGAAATCAGCCATGGCTTGTCCTTTGATAGCGGTGCGGGGATGGTAGGTGATATCATACTGACTTAGTTCGATGCACCATTTGAGGAGTCGCCCAGAAGTGTCAGGACGATGGAGCACTTGTCTTAGTGGTTGATCGGTTAGAACCCTGATGGAGTGAGACTGGAAGTAGTGTCGCAGTTTTCGTGACGCGATCAATAAACAATATGCTAATTTCTCAAGTTTAGGATATCTGGCTTCTGCCCCTGTAAATCTCTTACTTACAAAGTAAACCGGGCGTTGTGTGCGGTCTTCTTCTCTTACCAAGGCGGCGCTTAGAGCATGAGATGATACAGCGAGGTATAGGTATAACACTTCACCTTCATTTGGAGTTGAGAGTACTGGTGGTCTCTGAAGGTGTTCGATTAGGTTGAGGAAGGCTTTTAAGCATTCGTCGGTCCACTCGAACCTCCCTTTGTCTTTCTTGAGTGCTTCGAAGAAAGGGACACACTTGTCAGTTGCCTTGGAAATGAATCTGCTTAGGGCGGCCACCTTTCCGTTTAGGCTCTGCATTTCTTTTCGAGTGGAAGGTATCCTTATTTCTTTTAAAGCCCGGATTTGTTCAGGGTTTGCTTCGATTCCTCTGGCGTGGACGATGAATCCTAAGAATTTTCCCGATGATACTCCGAAGGAGCACTTTAGAGGATTCAGCTTCATTCCATATCGGCGAAGTACCTGAAACATATCGTCCAGATGGCTTACATGGTCGTTGGCTTTCCTGGACTTTACCAACATGTCATCCACATATACTTCCATAGTTCGTCCTATCAGTGCTGCGAATATTTTGTTGACGAGGCGTTGATAGGTAGCTCCAGCATTTTTGAGTCCAAAAGGCATGACTTTGTAACAATATAATCCGCGGTCGGTGATGAAGCTAGTGTGGTCCTGATCGGGGGCGTGCATGGGGATCTGGTTATATCCGGAGTATGCATCCATAAAAGATAGGAGTTCGTGCCCAGCTGTGCTGTCTACGAGTTGGTCAATTCGGGGAAGTGGGAAGCAGTCTTTCGGGCAAGCGTCATTCAGATTGGAGAAGTCAATACATGTTCGCCACTTTCCATTGGCCTTTTTTACTAGCACTGGGTTAGCGATCCATTCTGGGTAGATGGCTTCCCGTATGAAGCCATTAGCAAGTAGATTTTTTACTTCCTCATCAAGGGCTGCTGATCGCTCTGCCCCCATGCTCCTCTTTTTCTGCTTTACTGGTACCTTGGTGGGATCGATGTTCAACATGTGGCATGCTATGTCTGGGGAGATTCCTGTCATATCGGCATGGGTCCACGCAAATACATCTAAGTTGTGGCGGAGAAAGTCAATGAGTTGATCCTTCAATTCCGTTTTCAGCTGAGATCCGATTTTTAATAGTCTACTTGAATCATGCTTATCTACCGATACGAATTCCATAGCCTCTGCAGGCTCGGCGGTAGCCTCCTCCTCTTTATCCCTGGGGTCTAGTTCATTGAAGGGATCGCTTGTGTATCGAAGAGGAGGGGCTTTCTTTAGTTGCTATGCCTCCAAGCTTTTCATGCAGAGAGTGGTCTCTGCATCTTTTCCTTTATTCTTTCTGCGGTTATTGCGGAGTTCAGTTACGTAGCAGTCTCGGGCAGCATCTTGATCTCCTTCTACTTCTCCTACTCCGTTGTCTGTTGGAAATTTCATTTTCAGGCACCAAGGGGCTAATACAATCTGGAAGTCAGACAAGGCTGGTCTTCCCAAGAAAGCGTTGTAAGCCGAGTGGTTTTCTATCAGTACGAACGTTTGTTTTCGCACAACGGAGCGAGGATGACTTCCTATTTCGACGAAGAGGTCAAGTTGCCCGAGGGGCATTTTTGCATCTCCAGTGAAACCGTGCAGTGGTTTGTCACAGGGGGATACATCCTTCATTGACAACTTCATTTTGTCGAAAGCATGTTTGAACAGGATATTTACGGAGCTTCCCGTGTCTATTAGAATCCGAAAAATTTTAGCTGGACCGAACCAGGCAGAAATTACCATGGGATCCATATGTGGGTACTGTCTTCCTTCCAAATCACGCCTACTGAATACAATGTCATCGTTTTCTTTTCGTTTCGGGTGGCGTTCCTCCGTAATGGAGTTAACATATCCTTCGGCATTTCTAAGCGACTTGCCGTACCTTTCCATCTCTGCCCAACTTATGTCGGCGATGTGTGGTCCTCCTGAGATGGTAAGGACCACTATCTTCTCTTGACTAGAGCCACTGGTGTTGTGATTGTTGCGATTCCCTCCGCCTACTTCTGGGAGGGGTTGCTTTGAGTTCTCATTGGCAGGAGTTGGAGTCCTGTTCTGACCTTTCACATAACGTTCCAGTCTTCTTCTTCTAATGTGTTCTTCGATCAAGTCCCGAAGATGGTGGCATTCATTGGTGTCATGTCCGTGGGATTCGTGGAAGCGACAGAACTTTCTGGACTTGAGTGCGTTATCTGATTCGTTCTTGTGCGGGGGGCGCTTGTATCCGAGTTCGCCCTGAGTGGCTAGGTAGATGTTTTCGATTGTTTCATTCAAAGGAGTGTAGGAGTCAAATCTTGGCCCTGGTCGATATTGGCGCTTTTCAACCTTTCTGCCCCCAGCATTGTCTCTAGATTCATTTCTTCGAGCATCCTTAGCTGCAGCGGGAACCTTGTCCTGAACTGTCTTACCTTGTTGTCCTGATTGCCTTTCTGTAGCAGCGTCTTCAAGTCTCATATACTTTCCAGCTTCATGGAAGAAATCAGGCAAGGTAGCTGGTTTTTCCTTAGTTAACCTTCTGGCAAACTTGGTGTCTGGATGTACACCACTACAGAGGGCCATTAGAGTGAGTTTTTCATCGGCATCTTGAACTGCAGCCGCTGCGGCGTTGAACCGGGTTAGATATTGTTGTAGCGTCTCTCCGGATTTTTGTTTGACATTGGATAGAGAATAAGCGTCCTTGGGCTGTTCCACATGGATGCGGAACTGGCTGATAAACCTTTCTTTCAACGTCTCCCATGAGTTGATGGATCCTTGGGGTAGATGGCAGAACCAGGAGGTAGCTAGATCTGCTAGGAACAGCGGAAAGCACTTGCATAATACTCCTTCTGTTGCTCCACTCATGAGCATATGCTGGGTGTATCTCTATAAATGTACGATGGGGTCGGAAGTTCCTTTGTAAGGCTCCATGGTTGGCATTTTCCATTCCCGGGGAGTAATGGCAGTTTCGATATTTCGGGTAAAGGGGCTGGTGACCCTAGCGCCTATTCCTCGGTCCCTTTGCTCCCGTTGTACACATTCTTTGAATAATTGTGCCATTCGTTCGTCAGAACTTGGAGCGGACAAGAATGAGCTTGGTTCTTCCCTGCGGGATCTATCTCGTCCAGATGACCTGTAGGGATGGTACAGTCTATCACTTCTAGCATTATCCAGTGGTTGTCTTTGGCTGCTTGGATGCACGCTAGGACCAGCTACAGTTGCCCCCTGCCTTGATCTTCCCCTGCGGGGTTCTATTTCGAGCACATCCATGGTGCCAACTTCGGGCTGGGTTCTAGCTCGGCTCCGTTCAGCGGGGTTTCTATGATTAGGTGGCATGACTGGCTCAGCTACATCCGACCCTCGCCTGGTGCCTCCCCCGCTGGGTTCGGTTCCAAGGGCTTCCTCGAGTCGGAATTCGGGCTGAGTCCGGGCGCGGCCCCTATCATTGTTGTTCCTGTTGATAGCTTCTTCGAAGAGTGAAGACCTTTGTTGCCTCCGGGATCCTCCGGATTGGGATTCACCCCATGATTCAGTGTTGCGGTTGGACTCTTCAGCATCCCTTAAGCGTGACATGAGTTGATCCACCAAAGTTTCTTGTTGGGATGTGAAGCGGTTAGTTACTTCAGCCACAACCCTGTCCAGATCCGCCCTAGTGATTGGTTGTTCCGTTGCGGGACCAGTTGGATTTTCCTGATTTTCATCCGGTACTGCTGTTGAAGTGGGCTGATCTGTGATTGCTGGATCTGGAAGGCTGCTAGTTGCGATGTTCTTTCCTTTATTAACATCCCTTCTCTGTTTGGAAGGCATGATTTCTAAGCAACGAGTGATGCTGTTAGGAAGAAGGTTGAGTGGGAGAAGATGAAGCCTGAGTTCAATTCTCAGTGAAAGCACCAAAAATGTTTGCACAAAAAATGGACAAACACCTCCAAGTCGTATTATTTAGTTGATTATATGTGGTTTTATATGATTTTAGATGAGTATGTAAATATAAAAGAAGTAGGGGCTGAAATGTAAAGACACACAGATTTATAGTGGTTCGGCCAGAATGTGCCTACGTCCACTTTATATGTTATTATCTTCTTTCTTTCAGGTTACAAGTACAATGCTTTGTATACAAGCGTATGAAAGTAGTTTGAAAGTTCCTTCCTTACTTGAGTTCTCAAACTTGTCCGCCATTGTTGTACCCCTGCCCCTCTATTTATAGAGTGGGGTACGGGGCAGGGGGTCTTGGAAGTATATAGCTGCTGGCGGGCCTGGACTGGAGCAATCTGGCCTGGTAGCATTCTAGTTCGGCGAGCTTCATTCGGTGGTGAGTTTGGACCGGTGGTGCCTGGTCCGGCTATGGTGGTCCGGTGATGGGTGGATATGTACCATTCGGTAATGGGTTTACATGGAGTTGGTTCGGTCTTGGAGGTGAGTTGGTTCGGTGCTTATCTGGGCCGGATGAGTACTTGGATTGCCGAATGGGTCTACACAGGGGATGCCGAATGTGACATAGTCGAACGAGCTATAGGATGGATTTTGCCGAATGGAGGTTGCCATGCTCTGCCGAATGAGGCTCTTATTTGTGAATGCCGAGTGGACTGTGGTTTTTTACGGAATGAAATGCAAGATGTGAACATGAGTGATACTGACGCTTCCTGGTCTTGAGATCCTCTGGGTGAGAATTCGCCCAACATGGCCGAACCACTATAAATCTGTGTGTCTTTTACAGTTTAGTCCCTGCTTTTTATATATTTGCATAAATCACCCAAATCACTAAATACAACATAAAATCAACCAACTTATACGACTTTGGGTGTTTGCGGCCATTTTTTACGCAAACATGGTGCACCATGGTACTGTTCCGTTTCAAATCCATGCACGCATTTCTAAAAGTCGTACGGCACTGTTTCGCCATTTCGGACGGATGTTGCACCTTGCACCGTGGATGTTGCACCCTGTAGATATCGATTATACGGACAACCATAACTTCTGGCTCGTTTATAGTTGCGGGAGCTATAACTTATCAAAACGAAGGCCTCGATGAGTTCTACGGCTTTGACAGCTTTCAGCCGTCAACGGAGAGATTAATGCCCAAAAAGGACAACACGAATCTCAATCGGGTCTCGTTAGTTTTTTACCCTTCGTTTTTTCGACACGTGGATTTTTACGGTATAACGGGATTACCGTGGCCCGTCTTCGACTTCCCATCGCTGGAGAGTGGTGCACCATGGTACTGTTCCATTTCAAATCCATGCACGCATTTCTAAAAGTCGTACGGCACTGTTTCGCCATTTCGGACGGATGTTGCATCTTGCACCATGGATGTTGCACCCTATAGATATCGATTATACGGACGACCATAAATTCTGGCTCGTTTAGAGTTACGGGAGCCATAACCTGTCAAAACGAAGGTCTCGATGAGTTCTACGGCTTTGACAGCTTTCAGCCATCAACGGATAGATTAATGCCCAAAGAGGACAACCTGAATCTCAATCGGGTCTCGTAAGTTTTTTACCCTTCATTTCTTCGACACGTGGATTTTTACGGTAAAACGGGATTACCGTGGCCCGTCTTTGACTTTGCATCACTGGAGAGTGGTGCACCATGATACTGTTCCGTTTCAAATCCATGCACGCATTTCTAAAAGTCGTATGGCACTGTTTCGCCATTTCGGACGGATGTTGCACCTTGCACCGTGGATGTTGCACCCTGTAGATGTCGATTATTCAAACAGCCATAACTTCTGGCTCGTTTAGAGTTACGGGAGCCATAACCTGTCAAAACGAAGGCCTCGATGAGTTCTACGGCTTTGACAGCTTTCAGCTGTTAATGGATAGATTAATGCCCAAAAAGGACAACCCGAATATCAATCGGGTCTCGTAAGTTTTTTACCCTTCGTTTTTTCGACACGTGGATTTTTATGGTAAAACAGGATTACGGTGGCTGTCTTCGATTTACCATCGCTGGACTGTGGTGCACCGTGGCAATGTTCCGTTTCAAATCCATGCACGCATTTCTGAAAGTCGTACGACACTGTTTCGCCATTTCGGACGGATGCTGGACCTTGCACCGTGGATGTTGCACCCTGTAGATATCGATTATTCGGACGGCCATGACGTCTGGCTCATTTAGAGTTACGGGAGCCATAACCTGTCAAAATGAAGGCCACGATGAGTTCTACGGCTTTGATAGCTTTCAGCCGTCAACGGATAGATTAACGCCCAAAAAGGACAACCTGAATCTCAATCGGGTCTCGTAAGTTTTTTACCCTTCGTTTTTTCGACACGTGGATTTTTACGGTAAAATAGGATTACCGTGGCTGGACTTCGATTTACCATCGCTGGAGCGTGGTGCACCATGGTAATGTTCCGTTTCGAATCCATGCATGCATTTCTAAAAGCCGTACGGCACTGTTTCGCCATTTCGGACGGATGTTGCACCTTGCACCGTGGATGTTGCACCCTGTAGATATCGATTATTCGGACGACCATAACTTCTAGCTCGTTTAGAGTTACGGGAGCCATAACATGTCAAAATGAAGGCCTCGATGAGTTCTACGGCTTTGATAGCTTTCAGCCGTCAACGGATCGATTAACGCCCAAAAAGGACAACCCGAATCTCAATCGGGTCTCGTAAGTTTTTTACCCTTCGTTTTTTCGACACGTGGATTTTTACGGTAAAACGGGATTACGGTGGCTGGTCTTCGATTTACCATCGCTGGACAGTGGTGCACCATGGTACAGTTCCGTTTCAAATCCATGCACGCATTTCTGAAAGTTGTACGGCACTGTTTCGACATTTCGGACGGATGTTGCACCTTACACCGTGGATGTTGCACCCTATAGATATCGATTATACTGACGACCATAACTTCTGGCTCGTTTAGAGTTACGGGAGCCATAACCGGTCAAAACGAAGGCCTCGATGAGTTCTACGGCTTTGATAGCTTTCAGCCGTCAACAGATAGATTAATACCCAAAAAGGACAACCCGAATCTCAATCGGGTCTCGAAGTTTTTTACCCTTCGTTTTTTCGACACGTGGATTTTTACGGTAAATTAGGATTACCGTGGCTGGCCTTCGATTTACCATCGCTGGAGAGTGGTGCACCATGGTACTGTTCTGTTTCAAATCCATGCACGCATTTCTAAAAGTCGTACGGCACTGTTTCACCATTTCGGACGGATGTTGCACCTTGCACCGTGGATGTTGCACCCTGTAGATATCGATTATACGGACGACCATAACTTCTGGCTCGTTTAGAGTTACCAGAGCCATAACCTGTCAAAACGAAGGCCTCGATGAGTTCTACGGCTTTGACAGCTTTCAGCCTTCAACGGATAGATTAATGCGCAAAAAGGACAACCCGAATCTCAATCGGGTCTCGTAAGTTTTTTACCCTTCGTTTTTTCGACACGTGGATTTTTACGGTAAAACAGGATTACGGTGGCTGGTCTTCGATTTACCATCGCTGGAGAGTGGTGCACCATGGTACTGTTCCGTTTCAAATCCATGAACGCATTTCTAAAAGTCGTACGGCACTGTTTCGCCATTTCGGACGGATGTTGCACCTTGCACCGTGGATGTTGCACCTTGTAGATATCGATTATACGGACGACCATAACTTCTGGCTCGTTTAGAGTTACGGGAGCCATAACCTGTCAAAACGAAGGCCTCGATGAGTTCTATGGCTTTGATAGCTTTCAACCATCAACGGATAGATTAATGCCCAAAAAGGACAACCCGAATCTCAATCGGGTCTCGTAAGTTTTTTACCCTTCGTTTTTTCGGCACGTGGATTTTTATGGTAAAACGGGATTACCGTGGCCCATCTTCAAATTCCCATCGCTGGAGAGTGGTGCATCATGGTTATTTCCATTTCAAATCCATGCACGTATTTCTAAAAGTCGTACGGCACTGTTTCGCCATTTCGGACGGATGTTGCACCTTGCACCGTGGATGTTGCACCCTGTAGATATCGATTATTCAAACGGCCATAACTTCTGGCTCGTTTAGAGTTACGGGAGGCATAACCTGCCAAAACAAAGGCCTCGATGAGTTCTACGGCTTTGCCGGCTTTCAGCCGCCAACGGATAGATTAATGCCCAAAAAGGACAACCCAAATCTCAATCGGGTCTAGTAAGTTTTTTACCCTTCGTTTTTTCGACACGTGGATTTTTACGATAAAATAGGATTACCGTGGCTGGCCTTCGATTTAGCATCGCTGGAGAGTGGTGCACCATGGTACTATTCCGTTTCAAATCCGTGCACGCATTTCTAAAAGTCGTACGGCACTGTTTCGCCATTTCGGACGGGTGTTGCACCTTGCACCGTGGATGTTGCACCCTGTAGATATCGATTATTCGGACGGCCATAACTTCTGGCTCGTTTAGAGTTACGGGAGCCATAACCTGTCAAAACGAAGGCCTCGATGAGTTCTACAGCTTTGACAGCTTTCAGCCATCAACGGATAGATTAATGCCCAAAAACGAAAACCCGAATCTCAATCGGATCTCGTAAGTTTTTTACTCTTCGTTTTTTCGACACGTGGATTTTTACGGTAAAATGGGATTACCGTGGCCCGTCTTCGACTTCCCATCGCTGGAGAGTGGTGCACCATGGTAGAGTTCCGTTTCAAATCCATACACGCATTTCTAAAAGTCGTACGGCACTGTTTTGCCATTTGGGACGGATGTTGCGCCTTGCGCCGTGGATGTTGCACCCTGTAGATATCGATTATTCAAACGGCCATAACTTCTGGCTCGTTTAGAGTTACGGGAGCCATAACCTGTCAAAACAAAGGCCTCAATGAGTTCTACGGCTTTGCCAGCTTTCAGCCGCCAACGAATAGATTAATGCCAAAAAAGGATAACCCGAATCTCAATCGGGTCTCGTAAGTTTTTTACCCTTAGTTTTTTCGACACGTGGATTTTTACCGTAAAACAGGATTACGGTGGCTGGTCTTCGATTTACCATCGCTGGAGAGTGGTGCACCATGGTACTATTCCTTTTCAAATCCATACACGCATTTCTAAAAGTCGTACGACACTGTTTCGCCATTTCAGACGGATGTTGCACCTTGCACCGTGGATGTTGCACCTTGTAGATATCGATTATACGGACGACCTTAACTTCTGGCTCGTTTAGAGTTACGGGAGCCATAACCTGTCAAAACGAAGGCCTCGATAAGTTCTACGGCTTTGGCAGCTTTCAAACGTCAACGGATAGATTAATGCCCAAAAAGGACAACCCGAATCTCAATCGGGTCTCGTAAGTTTTTTACCCTTCGTTTTTTCGACACGTGGATTTTTACGGTAAAACGGGATTACCGTGGCCCGTCTTCGAATTCCCATCGCTGGAGAGTGGTGCACCATGGTTATTTCCGTTTCAAATCCATGCACGCATTTCTAAAAGTCGTACGGCACTGTTTCACCATTTCGGACGGATGTTGCACCTTGCACCGTGGATGTTGCACCCTGTAGATATCGATTATTCGGACGGCCATAACTTCTGGCCCGTTTAGAGTTATGGGAGCAATTACCTGTCAAAACGAAGGCCTCGATGAGTTCTACGGCTTTGATAGCTTTCAGCCGTCAACGGATAGATTAATGCCCAAAAAGGACAAACTGAATCTCAATCGGGTCTCGTAAGTTTTTTACCCTTCGTTTTTTCGACACGTGGATTTTTACGGTAAAATGGGATTACCGTGGCCCATCTTCGACTTTCCATCGCTGGAGAGTGGTGCACCATGGTAGTGTTCCGTTTCAAATCCATGCACGCATTTCTAAAAGTCGTACGGCACTGTTTCGCCATTTCGGACGGATGTTGCACCTTGCACCGTGGATGTTGCACCCTGTAGATATCGATTATTCGGACGGCCATAACTTCTGGCTCGTTTAGAGTTACGGGAGGCATAACCTGTCAAAACGAAGGCCTCGATGAGTTCTACGGCTTTGATAGCTTTTAGCCGTCAACGGATAGATTAATGCCCAAAAAGGACAACCTGAATCTCAATCGGGTCTCGTAAGTTTTTTACCCTTCGTTTTTTCGATGCATGGATTTTTACGGTAAAACGGGATTACCGTGGCCCGTTTTCGAATTCCCATCGCTGGAGAGTGGTGCACCATGGTACTGTTCCGTTTCAAATCCATGCACGCATTTCTAAAGGTCGTATGGCACAGTTTCGCCATTTCGGACGGATGTTGCACCTTGCACCGTGGATGTTGCACCCTGTAGATATCGATTATTCGAACGGCCATAACTTCTGGCTCGTTTAGAGTTACGGGAGCCATAACCTGTCGAAACGAAGACCTCGATGAGTTCTACAGCTTTGACATCTTTCAGCCATCAACGGATAGATTAATGCCCAAAAAGGACAACCCGAATCTCAAACGGGTCTCGTAAGTTTTTTACCCTTCGTTTTTTCGACACGTGGATTTTTACGGGAAAACGGGGTTACGGTGGCTGGTATTCGATTTACCATCGCTGGAGAGTGGTACACCATGGTACTGTTCCGTTTCAAATCCATGCACGCATTTCTAAAAGTCGTACGGCACTGTTTCGCCATTTCGGACGGATGTTGCACCTTGCACCGTGGATGTTGCACCCTGTAGATATCGATTATTCGGACGGCCATAACTTCTGGCTCGTTAAGAGTTACGAGAGCCATAAACAGTCAAAACGAAGGCCTCGATGAGTTCTACGGCTTTGACAGCTTTCAGCCGTCAACGGATAGATTAATGCCCAAAAAGGACAACCCGAATCTCAATCGGGTCTCGTAAGTTTTTTACCCTTCGTTTTTTCGACACGTAGATTTTTACGGTAAAACGGGATTACCGTGGCCCGTCTTCGACTTCCCATCGCGGAAGATTGGTGCACCACGGTACTGTTCCATTTCAAATCCATGCACGCATATCTAAAAGTCATACGGCACTGTTTCGCCATTTCGGACGGATGTTGCACCTTGCACCGTGGATGTTGCACCCTATAGATATCGATTATACGGACGGCCATAACTTCTGGCTCGTTTAGAGTTACGGGAGCCATAACCTGTCAAAACGAAGGCCTCGATGAGTTCTACGGCTTGTACAGCTTTCAGCCGTCAACGATAGATTAATGCCCAAAAAGGACAACCCGAATCTCAATCGGGTCTCGTAAGTTTTTTACCCTTCGTTTTTTCGACACGTGGATTTTTACGGTAAAACGGGATTACGGTGGCTTTTGTTCGATTTACCATCGCTGGAGAGTGGTGCACCATGGCACTGTTCCATTTCAAATCCATGCACGAATTTCTCAAGGTCGTACGACACTGTTTCGTCATTTCGGACGGATGTTGCACCTTGCACCGTGGATGTTGCACCCTGTAGATATCGATTATTCGGACGGCCATAACTTCTGGCTCGTTTAGAGTTACGGGAGCCATAACCTGTCAAAACGAAGGCCTCGATGAGTTCTACGACTTTGATAGCTTTGAGCCGTCAACAGATATATTGATGCCCAAAAAGGACAACCCGAATCTCAATTGGGTCTCGTAAGTTTTTTACCCTTCGTTTTTTCGACACGTGGATTTTTACGGTAAAACAGGATTACGGTGGCTGGTCTTCGATTTACCATAGCTGGAGAGTGGTGCACCATGGTACTGTTCCGTTTCAAATCCATGCACGAATTTCTCAAGGTCGTACGGCACTGTTTCGCCATTTCGGACGGATGTTGCACCTTGCACCGTGGATGTTGCACCCTGTAGATTTCGATTATTCGGACGGCCATAACTTCTGGCTCATTTAGAGTTAAGGGAGCCATAACCTGTCAAAACGAAGGCCTCGATGAGTTCTACGGCTTTGACAGCTTTCAGCCGTCAACGGATAGATTAATGCCCAAAAAGGACAACCCGAATCTCAATCAGGTGTCGTATGTTTTTTACCCTTCGTTTTTTCGACACGTGGATTTTTACGGTTAAACGGGATTACGGTGGCTGGTCTTCGATTTACCATCGCTGGAGAGTGGTGCATCATGGTACTGTTCCGTTTCAAATCCATGCACGAATTTCTAAAGGTCGTACGACACTGTTTCGCCATTTCGGACGGATGTTGCACCTTGCACCGTGGATGTTGCACCCTGTAGATTTCGATTATTCGGACGGCCATAACTTCTGGCTCGTTTAGAGTTAAGGGAGCCATAACCTGTCAAAACGAAGGCCTCGATGAGTTCTACGGCTTTGACAGCTTTCAGCCGTCAACGGATAGATTAATGCCCAAAAAGGACAACCCGAATCTCAATCAGGTGTCGTATGTTTTTTACCCTTCGTTTTTTCGACACGTGGATTTTTACGGTAAAACGGGATTACGGTGGCTGGTCTTCGATTTACCATCGCTGGAGTGTGATGCACCATGGTACTGTTCCGTTTCAAATCCATGCATGAATTTCTAAAGGTCGTACGGCACTGTTTCGCCATTTCGGACGGATGTTGCACCTTGCACCGTGGATGTTGCACCCTGTAGATATCGATTATTCGGACGGCCATAACTTCTGGCTCGATTAGAGTTACGGGAGCCATAACCTGTCAAAACGAAGGCCTCGATGAGTTCTACAGCTTTGACAGCTTTCAGCCATCTACGGATAGACTAATGCCCAAAAAGGACAACCCGAATCTCAATCGGGTCTCGTAAGTTTTTTACCCTTCGTTTTTTCGACACGTGGATTTTTACGGTAAAACGGGATTACGGTGGCTGGTCTTCGATTTACCATCGCAGGAGAGTGGTGCACCATGGTACTGTTCCGTTTCAAATGCATGCACGAATTTCTCAAGGTTGTACGGCACTGTTTCGCCATTTCAGACGGATGTTGCACCTTGCACCGTGGATGTTGCAAAATGTAGATATCGATTATTCGGACGGCCATAACTTCTGGCTCGTTTAGAGTTACGGGAGCCATAACCTGTCAAAACGAAGGCCTCGATGAGTTCTACAACTTTGACAGCTTTCAACCGTCAACGGATAGATTAATGCCCAAAAAGGACAACCCGAATCTCAATCGGGTCTCGTAAGTTTTTTACCCTTCGTTTTTTGATCCGTGGATTTTTACGCTAAAACGGGATAACCGTGGCCCGTCTTCGACTTCCCATGGCTAAAAAGTGATGCGCCATGGTACTGTTCCATTTCAAATCCGTGCACGCATTTCTAAAAGTCGTACGGCACTGTTTCTCCATTTTGGACGGATGTTGCACCTTGCACCGTGGATGTTGCACCCTGTAGATATCGATTATTCGGACGGCCATAACTACTGGCTCGTTCAGAGTTACGGGAGCCTTAACCTGTCAAAACGAAGACCTCGATGAGTTCTACGGCTTTGACAGCTTTCAGCCGTCAACGGATAGATTAATGCCCAAAAAGGACAACCCGAATCTCAATCGGGCCTCGTAAGTTTTTTACCCTTCGTTTTCTCGACACGTGGATTTTTACGGTAAAACGAGATTACCGTGGCCGGTCTTCGACTTCCCATCGCTGAAGAGTGTTGCAACATGGTACTGTTCCGTTTCAAATCCATGCAAGCATTTCCAAAAGTCGTACGACACTGTTTCTCCATTTCGGATGGATGTTGCACCTTGCACCGTGGATGTTGCACCCTGTAAATATCGATTATTCGAACGGCCATAACTTATGGCTCGTTTAGAGTTACGGGAGCCATAACCTGTCAAAACGAAGGCCTCGATGAGTTCTACGGCTTTGAAAGCTTTCAGCCGTCAATGGATAGATTAATGCTCAAAAAGGACAACCCGAATCTCAATCGGGTCTCGTAAGTTTTTTACCCTTCGTTTTTTCGACACGTGGATTTTTACGGTAAAACGGGATTACCGAGGCCCGTCTTCGACTTCCCATCGCTGGAGAGTGGTGCACCATGGCACTGTTCCGTTTCAAATCCATGCACGAATTTCTAAAGGTCGTATGGCACAGTTTCTCCATTTCGGACGGATGTCGCACCTTGCACCGTGGATGTTGCACCCTGTAGACATCGATTATTCAGACGGCCATAACTTCTGGCTCGTTTAGAGTTACGAGAGCCATAACCTGTCAAAACGAAGGCCTCGATGAGTTCTATGGCTTTGACAGCTTTCAGCAGTCAACGGATAGATTAATGCCCAAAAAGGACAACTCAAATCTCAATCGGGTCTCGTAAGTTTTTTACCCTTCGTTTTTTCGGCACGTGGATATTTACGGTAAAACGGGATTACCGTGGCAGGTCTTCGATTTACCATCGCTGGAGAGTGGTGCACCATGGTACTGTTCCGTTTCAAATCCATGCACGCATTTCTAAAAGTCATATGGCACTGTTTCGCCATTTCAGACGGATGTTGCACCTTGCACCGTGGATGTTGCACCCTGTAGATATCGATTATTCGGACGGCTTTGACAGCTTTTAGTCGTCAACGGATAGATTAATGCCCAAAAAGGACAACCCGAATCTCAATCGGGTTTCGTAAGTTTTTTACCCCTCGTTTTTTCGACACGTGGATTTTTACGGTAAAACTGGATTACGGTGGCTGGTCTTCGATTTACCATCGCTGGAGAGTGGTGCACCACGGTACTGTTCCGTTTCAAATCCATGCACGAATTTCTCAAGGCCGTACGGCACTGTTTCGTCATTTCAGACGGATATTGCACCTTGCACCGTGGATGTTGCACCCTGTAGATATCGATTATTCGGACGGCCATAACTTCTGCCTCGTTTAGAGTTAAGGGAGCCATAACTTGTGAAAACGAAGGCCTAGACGAGTTCTACGGCTTTGACAGCTTTCAGCCGTCAACGGATAGATTAACGCCCAAAAAGGACAACCCGAATCTCAATCAGGTCTCGTAAGTTTTTTACCCTTCGTTTTTTCGACACGTGGATTTTTACGGTTAAACGGGATTACGGTGGCTGGTCTTCGATTTACCATCGCTGGAGAGTGGTGAATCATGGTACTGTTCCGTTTCAAATCCATGCACAAATTTCTCAAGGTCGTACGGCACTGTTTCGCCATTTCGGACGGATGTTGCACCTTGCACCGTGGATGTTGCAACCTGTAGATATCGATTATTCGGACGACCATAACTTCTCGCTCGTTTAGAGTTACGGGAGCCATAACCTGTCAAAACGAAGGCCTCGATGAGTTCTACGGCTATGACAGCTTTCAGCCATCAACGGATAGATTAATGCCCAAAAAGGACAACCCGAATCTCAATCAGGTCTCGTAAGTTTTTTACCCTTCGTTTTTTCGACACGTGGATTTTTACGGTAAAACGGGATTACGGTGGCTGGTCTTCGATTTACCATCGCTGGAGAGTGGTGCACCATGGTACTGTTCCGTTTCAAATCCATGCACGAATTTCTCAAGGTCGTACGACACTGTTTCGCCATTTCGGACGGATGTTGCACCTTGCACCGTGGATGTTGCACCCTGTAGATATCGATTATTCGAACGGCCATAACTTCTGGCTCGTTTAGAGTTACGGGTGCCATAACCTGTCAAAACGAAGGCCTCGATGAGTTCTATGGCTTTGGCAGCTTTCAGCCGTCAACGGATATATTAATGCCCAAAAAGGACAACCTAAATCTCAATCGGGTCTCGTAAGTTTTTTACCTTTCGTTTTTTCGACAGGTGGATTTTTACGGTAAAACGGGAATACGGTGGCCCGTCTTCGACTTCCCATCGCTGGAGAGTGGTGCACCATGGTACTGTTCCGTTTCAAATCCATGCACGAGTTTCTAAAGGTCGTACGACACTGTTTCACCATTTCGGACGTATGTTGCACCTTGCACCGTGGATGTTGTACCCTGTAGTTCTCGATTATTCGGACGGCCATAACTTCTGGCTCGTTTAGAGTTACGGGAGCCATAACCTGTCAAAACGAAGGCCTCGATGAGTTCTACGGCTTTGACAGCTTTTAGCCGTCAAAGGATAGATCAATGCCCAAAAAAGACAACCCGAATCTCAATCGGGTCTCGTAAGTTTTTTACCCTTCATTTTTTCGACACGTCGATTTTTACGGTAAAACGGGATTACGGTGGCTGGTCTTCGATTTACCATCGCTGGAGAGTGGTGCACCATGGTACTGTTCTGTTTCAAATCCATGCACGAATTTCTAAAGATCGTACGGCACTGTTTCGCCATTTCGGACGGATGTTGCACCTTGCACCGTGGATGTAGCACACTGTAGATATCGGTTATTCGGACGACCATAACTTCTGGCTCGTTAAGAGTTACGGGAGCCATAACCTGTCAAAACGAAGGCCTCGATGAGTTCTACGGCTTTGACAGCTTTTAGCCGTCAACGGATAGATTAGTGCCCAAAAAGGACAACCCGAATCTCAATCGGGTCTCGTATGTTTTTTACCCTTCGTTTTTTCGACAGGTGGATTTTTACGGTAAAACGGGATTACGGTGGCCCGTCTTCGACTTCCCATCGCTGGAGAGTCGTGCACCATGGTACTATTCCGTTTCAAATCGATGCACGAGTTTCTAAAGGTCGTACGGCACTGTTTCGCCATTTCGGACGGATGTTGCACCTTGCACCGTGGATTTTGCACCCTGTAGACATCGATTATTCGGACGGCCATAACTACTGGCTCGTTTAGAGTTACGGGAGCCATAACCTGTCAAAACGAAGACCTCGATGAGTTCTACATCTTGACAGATTTCAACCGTCAACAGATAGATTAATGCAGAAAAAGGACAACCCGAATCTCAATCGGGTCTCGTAAGTTTTTTACCCTTCATTTTTTCGTCACGTGGATTTTTACGGTAAAACACCGTGGCCCGTCTTCGACTTCCCATCGCTGGAGAGTGGTGCACCATGGTACTGTTCCATTTCAAATCCATGCACGCATATCTAAAAGTCATACGGCACTGTTTCGCCATTTCGGACGGATGTTGCACCTTGCACCGTGGATGTTTCACCCTGTAGATATCGATTATTCGGACGGCCATAACTTCTCGCTCGTTTAGAGTTACGGGAGCCATAACCTGTCAAAACGAAGGCCTCGATGAGTTCTACGACTTTGACAGCTTTGAGCCGTCAACAGATATATTGATGCCCAAAAAGGACAACCCGAATCTCAATCTGGTCTCGTAAGTTTTTTACCCTTCGTTTTTTCGACACGTGGATTTTTACGGTAAAACAGGATTACGGTGGCTGGTCTTCGATTTACCATCGCTGGAGAGTGGTGCACCATGGTACTGTTCCGTTTCAAATCCATGCACGAATTTCTCAAGGTCGTACGGCACTGTTTCGCCATTTCGTACGGATGTTGCACCTTGCACCGTGGATGTTGCACCCTGTAGATTTCGATTATTCGGATGGCCATAACTTCTAGCTCGTTTAGAGTTAAGGGAGCCATAACCTGTCAAAACGAAGGCCTCGATGAGTTCTACGGCTTTGACAGCTTTCAGCCGTCAACGGATAGATTAATGCCCAAAAAGGACAACCCGAATCTCAATCAGGTGTCGTATGTTTTTTACCCTTCGTTTTTTCGACACGTGGATTTTTACGGTTAAACGGGATTACGGTGGCTGGTCTTCGATTTACCATCGCTGGAGAGTGGTGCATCATGGTACTGTTCCGTTTCAAATCCATGCACGAATTTCTAAAGGTCGTACGGCACTGTTTCGCCATTTCGGACGGATGTTGCACCTTGCACCTGGATGCTGCACCCTGTTGATATCGATTATTCGGATGGCCATAACTTCTGGCTCGTTTAGAGTTACGGGAGCCATAACCTGTCAAAACGAAGGCCTCGATGAGTTCTACGGCTTTGACAGCTTTCAAATGTCAACGGATATATTAATGCCCAAAAAGGACAACTCGAATCTCAATCGGGTCTCGTAAGTTTTTTACCCTTCGTTTTTTCGACACGTGGATTTTTACGGTAAAACGGGATTACGGTGGCTGGTCTTCGATTTACCATCGCTGGAGAGTGGTGCACCATGATACTGTTCCGTTTCAAATCCATGCACGAATTTCTAAAGGTCGTACGGCACTGTTTCGTCATTTCGGACGGATGTTGCACCTTGCACCGTGGATGTTGCACCCTGTAGATATCGATTATTCGGACGGCCATAACTTCTTTCTCGTTTAGAGTTACGAGAGCCATAACCTGTCAACACGAAGGCCTCGATGAGTTCTACGATTTTGACAGCTTTCAGGCGTCAAAGGATAGATTAATGCCCAAAAAGGACAACCCGAATCTCAATCGGGTCTCGTAAGTTTTTTACCCTTCGTTTTTTCGACACGTGGATTTTTACGGTAAAACGGGATTACCGTGGCCCGTCTTCAACTTCCCATCACTGAAGAGTGGTGCACCATGGTACCGTTCCAATCAAAACCATGCACGCATTTCTAAAAGTCGTACGGCACTGTTTCGTTATTTCAGACGGATGTTGCACCTTGCACCGTGGATGTTGCACCCTGTAGTTCTCGATTATTCGGACGGCCATAACTTCTGGCTCGTTTAGAGTTACGGGAGCCATAACCTGTCAAAACGAAGGATTCGATGAGTTCCTTGGCTTTGATAGCTTTCAGCCGTCAAAGGATAGATTAATGTCCAAAAACGACAACCCGAATCTCAATCGGGTCTCGTATGTTTTTTACCCTTCCTTTTTTCGGCACGTGGATTTTTATGGTAAAACGGGATTACGATGGCTGGTCTTCTATTTACCATCGCTGGAGAGTGGTGCACCATGGTACTGTTCCGTTTCAAATCCATGCACGAATTTCTAAAGGTCGTACGGCACTGTTTCGCCATTTCGGACGGATGTTGCACCTTGCACCGTGGATGTTGCACCCTGTATATATCGATTATTCGGACGGCCATAACTTCTGGCTCG
Source organism: Allium cepa (assembly GCA_030765085.1). NCBI lineage: Eukaryota > Viridiplantae > Streptophyta > Magnoliopsida > Asparagales > Amaryllidaceae > Allium > Allium cepa. The sequence continues at coordinate 450,281,883 of CM060946.1, read as the reverse complement.
TTAAGAGTTACGGGAGCCATAACCTGTCAAAACGAAGGCCTCGATGAGTGCTACGGTTTTGACAGCTTTCAGCCGTCAACGGATAGATCAGTGCCCAAAAAGGACAACCCGAATCTCAATCGGGTCTCGTAAGTTTTTTACCCTTCGTTTTTTCGACAGGCGGATTTTTACGGTAAAACGGGATTACGGTGGCCCGTCTTCGATTTACCATCGCTGGCGAGTGGTGCATCATGGTACTGTTCCGTTTCAAATCCATTCACGAATTTCTAAAGGTCGTACGGCACTGTTTCGCCATTTCGGACGGATGTTGCACCTTGCGCCGTGGATGTTTCACCCTGTAGACATCGATTATTCGAACGGCCATAACTACTGGCTCGTTTAGAGCTACGGGAGCCATAACCTGTCAAAACGAAGGCCTCGATGGGTTCTATGGCTTTGATAGCTTTCAGCCTTCAACGGATAGATTAATGCCCAAAAAGGACAACCCGAATCTCAATCGGGTCTCGCAAGTTTTTTACCCTTCGTTTTTTCGACACGTGGATTTTTACGGTAAAACGGGATTACGGTGGCTGGTCATCGATTTACCGTCGCTGGAGAGTGGTGCACCATGGTACTGTTCCGTTTCAAATCCATGCACGAATTTCTCAAGGTCGTACGGCACTGTTTCGCCATTTCGGACGGATGTTGCACCTTGCACCGTGGATGTTGCACCCTATAGACATCGATTATTCGGACGGCCATAACTACTGGCTCGTTTAGAGTTACGGGAGCCATAACCTGTCAAAACGAAGGCCTAGATGAGTTCTACGGCTTTGACAGCTTTCAGCCGTCATCGGATAGATTAATGCCCAAAAAGGACAACCCGAATCTCAATCGGGTCTCGTAAGTTTTTTACCCTTCGTTTTTTCGACACGTGGATTATTACGGTAAAACGGGATTACCGTGGCCCGTCTTCGACTTCCCATCGCTGAAGAGTGGTGCACCATGGTACTGTTCCGTTTCAAATCCATGCACGCATTTCTAAAAGTCATACGGCACTGTTTCGCCATTTCGGACGGATGTTGCACCTTGCACCGTGGATGTTGCACCCTGTAGATATCTATTATTCGGGCGGCCATAACTTCTGGCTCTTTTAGAGTTACGGGAGCAATAACCTGTCAAAACGAAGGCCTCGATGAGTTCTACGGATTGTACAGCTTTCAGCCGTCAACGATAGATTAATGCCCAAAAAGGATAACCCGAATCTCAATCGGGTCTCGTAAGTTTTTTACCCTTCGTTTTTTCGACACGTGGATTTTTATGGCAAAACGGGATTACGGTGGCTGGTCTTTGATTTACCATCGCTGGAGAGTGGTGCACCATGGTACTTTTCCGTTTCAAATCCATGCACGCATTTCTAAAAGTCGTACGACACTGTTTCGCCATGTCGGACGGATGTTGCACCTTGCACCGTGGATGTTGCACATTGTAGATATCGATTATTCGAACGACCATAAATTCTGGCTCGTTAAGAGTTATGGGAGCCATAAACTGTCAAAACGAAGGCCTCGATGAGTTCTACGGCTTTGACAGCTTTCAGCCGTCAACGGATAGATTAATGCCCAAAAAGGACAACCCGAATCTCAATCGGGTCTCGTAAGTTTTTTACCCTTCGTTTTTACGACACATGGATTTTTACGGTAAAACGGGATTACGGTGGTCGGTCTTCGATTTACCATCGCTGTAGAGTGGTACACCATGGTACTGTTCCGTTTCAAATCCATGCACGCATTTCTAAAGGTCGTACGACAATGTTTCGCCAATTCGGACGGATGTTGCACCTTGCACCGTGGATGTTGCACCCTGTAGATATCGATTATTCGGACGGCCATAACTTCTGGCTCATTTAGAGTTACGTGAGCCATAACCTGTCGAAACGAAGACCTCGATGAGTTCTACAGATTTGACATCTTTCAGCCATCAACGGATAGATTAATGCCCAAAAAGGACAACCCGAATCTCAAACGGGTCTCGTAAGTTTTTTACCCTTCGTTTTTTCGACACGTGGATTTTTACGCGAAAACGGGGTTACGGTGGCTGGTATTCGATTTACCATCGCTGGAGAGTGGTACACCATGGTACTGTTCCGTTTCAAATCCATGCACGCATTTCTAAAAGTCATACGGCACTGTTTCGCCATTTCGGACGGATGTTGCACCTTGCACCGTGGATGTTGCACCCTGTAGATATCGATTATTCGGACGGCCATAACTTCTGGCTCGTTAAGAGTTACGAGAGCCATAAACTGTCAAAACGAAGGCCTCGATGAGTTCTACGTCTTTGACAGCTTTCAGCCGTCAACGGATAGATTAATGCCCAAAAAGGACAACCCGAATCTCAATCGGGTCTCGTAAGCTTTTTACCCTTCGTTTTTTCGACACGTAGATTTTTACGGTAAAACGGGATTACCGTGGCCCGTCTTCGACTTCCCATCGCGGAAGAGTGGTGCACCACGGTACTGTTCCATTTCAAATCCATGCACGCATATCTAAAAGTCATACGGCACTGTTTCGCCATTTCGGACGGATGTTGCACCTTGCACCGTGGATGTTGCACCCTATAGATATCGATTATGCGGACGGCCATAACTTCTGGCTCGTTTAGAGTTACGGGAGCCATAACCTGTCAAAACGAAGGCCTCGATGAGTTCTACGGCTTGTACAGCTTTCAGCCGTCAACGATAGATTAATGCCCAAAAAGGACAACCCGAATCTCAATCGGGTCTCGTAAGTTTTTTACCCTTCGATTTTTCGACACGTGGATTTTTACGGTAAAACGGGATTACGGTGGCTTGTGTTCGATTTACCATCGCTGGAGAGTGGTGCACCATGGCACTGTTCCGTTTCAAATCCATGCACGAATTTCTCAAGGTCGTACGGCACTGTTTCGTCATTTCGGACGGATGTTGCACCTTGCACCGTGGATGTTGCACCCTGTAGATATCGATTATTCGGACGGCCATAACTTCTGGCTCGTTTAGAGTTACGGGAGCCATAACCTGTCAAAACGAAGGCCTTGATGGTTTCTACGGCTTTGACAGCTTTCAGCCATCAACGGATAGATTAATGCCCAAAAAGGACAACCCGAATCTCAATCGGGTCTCGTAAGTTTTTTACCCTTCGTTTTTTCGACACGTGGATTTTTACGTTAAAACGCGATTACGGTGGCTGGTCTTCGATTTACCATCGCTGGAGAGTGGTGCACCATGGTACTGTTCCGTTTCAAATCCATGCACGAATTTCTCAAGGTCGTACGGAACTGTTTCGCCATTTTGGACGGATGTTGCACCTTGCACCGTGGATGTTGCACCCTATAGATATCGATTATTCGGACGACCATAACTTCTGGCTCGTTTAGAGTTACGGGAGCCATAACCTGTGAAAACGAAGGCCTTTATGGGTTCTACGGCTTTGACAGCTTTCAGCCGTCAACAGGTAGATTAATGCCCAAAAAGGACAACCCGAATCTCAATCGGGTCTCGTAAGTTTTTTACCCTTCATTTTTTCGACACGTGGATTTTTACGGTAAAACGGGATTACGGTGGCTGATCTTCGATTTACCATCGCTGGAGTGTGATGCACCATGGTACAGTTCCGTTTCAAATCCATGCATGAATTTCTAAAGGTCGTACGGCACTGTTTCGCGATTTCGGAGGGATGTTGCACCTTGCACCGTGGATGTTGCACCCTGTAGATATCGATTATTCGGACGGCCATAACTTCTGGCTCGATTAGAGTTACGGGAGCCATAACCTGTCAAAACGAAGGCCTCGATGAGTTCTACAGCTTTGACAGCTTTCAGCCATCTACGGATAGACTAATGCCCAAAAAGGACAACCCGAATCTCAATCGGGTCTCGTAAGTTTTTTACCCTTCGTTTTTTCGACACGTGGATTTTTACGGTAAAACGGGATTACGGTGGCTGGTCTTCGATTTACCATCGCAGGAGAGTGGTGCACCATGGTACTGTTCCGTTTCAAATGCATGCACGAATTTCTCAAGGTTGTACGGCACTGTTTCGCCATTTCGGACGGATGTTGCACCTTGCACCGTGGATGTTGCACCATGTAGATATCGATTATTCGGACAGCCATAACTTCTGGCTCGTTTAGAGTTACGGGAGCCATAACCTGTCAAAACGAAGGCCTCGATGAGTTCTACAACTTTGACAGCTTTCAACCGTCAACGGATAGATTAATGCCCAAAAAGGACAACCCGAATCTCAATCGGGTCTCGTAAGTTTTTTACCCTTCGTTTTTTGATCCGTGGATTTTTACGGTAAAACGGGATAACCGTGGCCCGTCTTCGACTTCCCATCGCTAAAAAGTGATGCGCCATGGTACTGTTCCATTTCAAATCCGTGCACGCATTTCTAAAAGTCGTACGGCACTGTTTCTCCATTTTGGACGGATGTTGCACCTTGCACCGTGGATGTTGCACCCCGTAGATATCGATTATTCGGACGGCCATAACTACTGGCTCGTTTAGAGTTACGGGAGCCATAACCTGTAAAAACGAAGACCTCGATGAGTTCTACGGCTTTGACAGCTTTCAGCCGTCAACGGATAGATTAATGCCCAAAAAGGACAACCCGAATCTCAATCGGGCCTCGTAAGTTTTTTACCCTTCGTTTTCTCGACACGTGGATTTTTACGGTAAAACGAGATTACCGTGGCCGGTCTTCGACTTCCCATCGCTGAAGAGTGTTGCACCATGGTACTGTTCCGTTTCAAATCCATGCAAGCATTTCCAAAAGTCGTACGACACTGTTTCTCCATTTCGGACGGATGTTGCACCTTGCACCGTGGATGTTGCACCCTGTAAATATCGATTATTCGAACGGCCATAACTTTTGGCTCGTTTAGAGTTACGGGAGCCATAACCTGTCAAAACGAAGACCTCGATGAGCTCTATGGCTTTGACAGCTTTCAGCCGTCAACGGATAGATTAATGCCCAAAAAGGACAACCCGAATCTCAATCGGGTCTCTTTAGTTTTTTACCCTTCGTTTTTTCGACACGTGGATTATTACGGTAAAACGGGATTACCGTGGCCCGTCTTCGACTTCCCATCGCTGGAGAGTGGTGCACCGTGGTAATGTTCCATTTCAAATCCATGCACGCATTTCTAAAAGTCATACGGCACTGTCTGGCCATTTCGGACGGATGTTGCACCTTGCACCGTGGATGTTGCACCCAGTAGATATCGATTATTCGGACGGCCATAACTTCTGGCTCGTTTAGAGTTACGGGAGCTATAACCTGTCAAAACGAAGACCTCGATGAGTTCTACGGCTTTGACAACTTTCAGTCGTCAACGGATAGATTAATTTCCAAAAAGGACAACCCTAATCTCAATCGGGTCTCGTAAGTTTTTTACCCTTCGTTTTTTCGACACGTGGATTTTTACGGTAAAACGGGATTACCGTGGCCCGCCTTCGACTTTCCATCGCTGAAGAGTGATGCACCATGGTACTGTTCCGTTTCAAATCCATGCATGCATTTCTAAAAGTCGTACGACACTGTTTCTCCTTTTCGGACGGATGTTGCACCTTGCACCGTGGATGTTGCACCCTGTAGATATCGATTATTCGGACGGCCAAAACTTCTGGCTCGTTTAGAGTTACGGGAGCCATAACCTGTCAAAACGAATGCCTCGATGAGTTCTACGGCTTTGAAAGCTTTCAACCGTCAACGGATAGAATAATGACCAAAAAGGACAACCCGAATCTCAATCGGGTCTCGTAAGTTTTTTACCCTTCGTTTTTTCGACACGTGGATTTTTACGGTAAAACGGGATTACCGTGGCCCGTCTTCGACTTCCCATCGCTGGAGAGTGTTGCACGATGGCACTGTTCCGTTTCAAATCCATGCACGCATTTCTAAAAGTCGTACGACACTGTTTCCCCATTTCGGACGGATGTTGCACCTTGCACCGTGGATGTTGCACCCTGTAAATATCGATTATTCGGACGGCCATAACTTCTGGCTCATTTAGAGTTACGGGAGCCATAACCTGTCAAAACGGAGACCTCGATGAGTTCTACGGCTTTGACAGCTTTCAGCCGTCAACGGATAGATTAATGCCCAAAAATGACAACCCGAATCTCAATCGGGTCTCGTAAGTTTTTTACCCTTCGTTTTTTCGACACGTGGATTTTTACGGTAAAACGGGATTATGGTGGCTGGTCTTCGAGTTACCATCGCTGGAGAGTGCTACACCATGGTACTGTTCCGTTTCAAATCCATGCACGCATTTCTAAAGGTCGTACGGCATTGTTTCGCCATTTCCGACGGATGTTGCACCTTGCACCGTTGATTTTGCACCCTGTAGATATCGATAATTCGAACGACCATAACTTCTGGCTCATTTAGAGTTACGGGAGCCATAACCTGTCAAAACGAAGACCTGAATGAGTTCTACGGCTTTGTCAGCTTTCAGCCGTCAACGGATAGATTAATTCCCAAAAAGGACAACCCGAATCTCAATCGGGTCTCGTAAGTTTTTTACCCTTCGTTTTTTCGACACGTGGATTTTTACGGTAAAACGGGATTACGGTGGCTGGTCTTCTATTTACCATCGCTGGAGAGTGGTACACCATGGTACTGTTCCGTTTCAAATCCATGCACGCGTTTCTAAAAGTCATACGGCACTATTTCTCCATTTCAGACGGATGTCGCACCTTGCACCGTGGATGTTGCACCCAGATATCGATTATTCGGACGGCCATAACTTTTGGCTCGTTTAGAGTTACGGGAGCCATAACCTGTCAAAACAAAGGAATCGACGAGTCATACGGCTTTGACAGCTTTCAGCCGTCAACGGATAGATATATGCCCAAAAAGGACAACCCGAATCTCAATCGGGTCTCGTAAGATTTTTACCCTTCGTTTTTTCGACACGTGGATTTTTACGGCAAAACGGGATTACGGTGGCCGGTCTTCGATTTACCATCGTTGGAGAGTGGTGCACATTGGTACTGTTCCGTTTCAAATCCATGCACGCATTTCTAAAAGTCGTACGGCACTGTTTCGCCATGTCGGACGGATGTTGCACCTTGCACCGTGGATGTTGCACCCTGTAGATATCGATTATTGGGACGGCCATAACTTCTGGCTCGTTAAGAGTTACGGGAGGCATAACCTATCAAAACGAAGGCCTCGATAAGTTCTACGGCTTTGACAGCTTTCAACCGTCAACGGATAGATTAATGCCCAAAAAGGACAACCCGAATCTCAATCGGGTCTCGTAAGTTTTTTACCCTTCGTTTTTTCGACACGTGGATTTTTACGGTAAAACAGGATTACCGTGGCCCGTCTTCGAATTCCCATCGCTGAAGAGTGGTGCACCATGGTACTGTTCCGTTTCAAATCCATGCACGCATTTCTAAAAGTCATACGACACTGTTTCGCCATTTCGGACGGATGTTGCACCTTGCACCGTGGATGTTGCACCCTGTAGATATCGATTATTCGGACGGCCATAACTTCTGGCTCGTTTAGATTTACGGGAGCAATTACCTGTCAAAACGAAGGCCTCGATGAGTTCTACGGATTGTACAGCTTTTAGCCGTCAACGATAGATTAATGCCCAAAAAGGACAACCCGAATCTCAATCGGGTCTCGTAAGTTTTTTACCCTTCGTTTTTTCGACACGTGGATTTTTACGGCAAAACGGGATTACGGTGGCTGGTCTTTGATTTACCATCGCTGGAGAGTGGTGCACCATGGTACTGTTCCGTTTCAAATCCATGCAAGCATTTCTAAAAGTTGTAAGACACTGTTTCGCCATGTCGGACGGATGTTGCACCTTGCACCGTGGATGTTGCACCCTGTAGATATCGATTATTCGGACGACCATAACTTCTGGCTCGTTAAGAGTTATGGGGGCCATAAACTGTCAAAACGAAGGCCTCGATGAGTTCTACGGCTTTGACAGCTTTCAGCCGTCAACGAATAGATTAATGCCCAAAAAGGACAACCCGAATCTCAATCGGGTCTCGTAAGTTTTTTACCCTTCGTTTTTACGACACATGGATTTTTACGGTAAAACGGGATTACGGTGGCCGGTCTTCGATTTACCATCGCTGGAGAGTGGTACACCATGGTATTGTTCCTTTTCAAATCCATGCACGCATTTCTAAAGGTCGTACGACACTTTTTCGCCAATTCGGACGGATGTTGCACCTTGCACCGTGGATGTTGCACCCTGTAGATATCGATTATTCGAACGGCCATAACTTCTGGCTCATTTAGAGTTACGGGAGCCATAACCTGTCGAAACGAAGACCTCGATGAGTTCTACGGCTTTGACATCTTTCAGCCATCAACGGATAGATTAATGCCCAAAAAGGACAACCCGAATCTCAAACGGGTCTCGTAAGTTTTTTACCCTTCGTTTTTTCGACACGTGGATTTTTACGGTAAAACGGGGTTACGGTGGCTGGTCTTCGATTTACCATCGCTAGAGAGTGGTACACCATGGTACTGTTCCATTTCAAATCCATGCACGCATTTCTAAAAGTCATACGGTACTGTTTCGCCATTTCGAACCGATGTTGCACCTTGCACCGTGGATGTTGCACCCTGTAGATATCGATTATTCGGACGGCCATAACTTCTGGCTCGTTAAGAGTTACGAGAGGCATAACCTATCAAAACGAAGGCCTCGATGAGTTCTACGGCTTTGACAGCTTTCAGCCGTCAACGGATAGATTAATGCCCAAAAAGGACAACCCGAATCTCAATCGGGTCTCGTAAGTTTTTTACCCTTCGTTTTTTCGACACGTAGATTTTTACGGTAAAACGGGATTAGCGTGGCCCATCTTCGACTTCCCATCGCGGAAGAGTGGTGCTCCACGGTACTGTTCCATTTCAAATCCATGCAAGCATATCTAAAAGTCATACGGCACTGTTTCGCCATTTCGGACGGATGTTGCACCTTGCACCGTGGATGTTGCACCCTATAGATATCGATTATGCGGACGGCCATAACTTCTGGCTCGTTTAGAGTTACGGGAGCCATAACCTGTCAAAACGAAGGCCTCGATGAGTTATACGTCTTGTACAGCTTTCAGCCGTCAACGATAGATTAATTCCCAAAAAGGACAACCCGAATCTCAATCGAGTCTCGTAAGTTTTTTACCCTTCGTTTTTTCGATACGTGGATTTTTACGGCAAAACGGGATTACGGTGGCTGGTCTTTGATTTACCATCGCTGGAGAGTGGTGCACCATGGTACTGTTCCATTTCAAATCCATGCACGCATTTTTAAAAGTCGTACGACATTGTTTCGCCATGTCGGACGGATGTTGCACCTTGCACCGTGGATTTTGCACCCTGTAGATATCGATTATTCGGACGACCATAACTTCTGGCTCGTTAAGAGTTACGGGAGCCATAACCTATCAAAACGAAGGCCTCGATGAGTTCTATGACTTTGACAGCTTTCAGCCGTCAATGGATAGACTAATGCCCAAAAAGGACAACCCGAATCTCAATCGGGTCTCGTTAGTTTTTTACCCTTCGGTTTTTCGACACGTGGATTTTTACGGTAAAACGGGATTACGGTGCCCCATCTTCGACTTTGCATCGCTGAAGAGTGGTGCACCATGGTACTGTTCCGTTTCAAGTCCATGCACACATTTCTAAAGGTCGTACGGCACTGTTTCGCTATTTCGGACGGATGTTGCACCTTGCACCATGGATGTTGCACCCTGTAGATATCGATTATTCGGACGGCCATAACTTTTGGCTCATTTAGAGTTACGGGAGCCATAACCTGTCAAAACGAACGCCTCGATGAGTTCTACGGCTTTGACAGCTTTCAGCCTTCAACGGATAGATTAATGCCCAAAAAACAACCCGAATCTCAATCGGGTCTCGTAAGTTTTTTACCCTTCATTTTTCGACACGTGGATTTTTACGGTAAAACGGGATTACCGTGGCCCGTCTTCGACTTCCCATCGCTAAAGAGTGATGCACCATGGTACTGTTCCATTTAAAAGCCATGCACGCAATTCTAAAAGTCGTACGGCACTGTTTCTCCATTTCGGACGGATGTTGCACCTTGCACCGTCGATGTTGCACCCTGTAGATATCGATTATTCGGACGGCCATAACTTCTGGCTCGTTTAGAGTTACGGGAGCCATAACCTGTCAAAACGAAGACCTCGATGAGTTCTACGGCTTTGACAGCTTTCAGCCGTCAACGGATAGATTAATGCCCAAAAAGGACAACCCGAATCTCAATCGGGTATCGTAAGTTTTTTACCCTTCGTTTTTACGACACATGGATTTTTACGGTAAAACGGGATTACGGTGGCCGGTCTTCGATTTACCATCGCTGGAGAGTGGTACACCATGGTACTGTTCCGTTTCATATCCATGCACGCATTTCTAAAGGTCGTACGACACTATTTCGACATTTCGGACGGATGTTGCACCTTGCACCGTGGATGTTGCACTCTGTAGATATCTATTATTCGAACGGCCATAACTTCTGGCTCATTAAGAGTTACGGGAGCCATAACCTGTCAAAACGAAGACCTCGATGAGTTCTACGGCTTTGACATCTTTCAGCCGTCAACGGATAGATTAATGCCCAAAAAGGACAACCCGAATCTCAAACGGGTCTCGTAAGTTTTTTACCCTTCGTTTTTTCGACACGTGGATTTTTACTGTAAAACGGGGTTACGGTGGATGGTCTTCGATTTACCATCGCTGGAGAGTGGTACACCATGGTACTATTCCGTTTCAAATCCATGCACGTATTTCTAAAAGTCATACGGCACTGTTTCGCCATTTCGGACGGATGTTGCACCTTGCACCGTGGATGTTGCACCCTGTAGATATCGATTATTCGGACGTCCATAACTTCTGGCTCGTTAAGAGTTACGAGAGCCATAACCTATCGAAACGAAGGCCTCGATGAGTTCTACGGCTTTGACAGCTTTCAGCCGTCAATGGATAGATTAATGCCCAAAAAGGACAACCCGAATCTCAATCGGGTCTCGTAAGTTTTTTACCCTTCGTTTTTTCGACACGTAGATTTTTACGGTAAAACGGGATTACCGTGACCCGTCTTCGACTTCCCATCGCTGAAGAGTGGTGCACCATGGTACTGTTCCATTTAAAATCCATGCACGCATATCTAAAAGTCATACGGCACTGTTTCGCCATTTTGGGCGAATGTTACACCTTGCACCGCGGATGTTGCACCCTATAGATATCGATTATGCGGACGGCCATAACTTCTGGCTCGTTTAGAGTTACGGGAGCCATAACCTGTCAAAACGAAGGCCTCGATGAGTTCTACGGCTTGTACAGCTTTCAGGCGTCAACGATAGATTAATGCCCAAAAAGGACAACCCGAATCTCAATCGGGTCTCGTAAGTTTTTTACCCTTCGTTTTTTCGACACGTGGATTTTTACGACAAAACGGGATTACGGTGGCTGGTCTTTGATTTACCATCGCTGGAGAGTGGTGAACCATGGTACTGTTCCATTTCAAATCCATGCACGCATTTCTAAAAGTCGTACGACACTGTTTCGCCATGTCGGACGGATGTTGCACCTTGCACCGTGGATTTTGCACCCTGTAGATATCGATTATTCGGACGACCATAACTTCTGGCTCGTTAAGAGTTACGGGAGCCATAACCTGTCAAAACGAAGGCCTCGATGAGTTCTACGACTTTGACAGCTTTCAGCCGTCAATGGATAGACTAATGCCCAAAAAGGACAACCCGAATCTCAATCAGGTCTCGTTAGTTTTTTACCCTTCGGTTTTTCGACACGTGGATTTTTACGGTAAAACGGGATTACGGTGCCCCATCTTCGACTTTCCATCGCTGAAGAGTGGTGCACCATAGTACTGTTCCGTTTCAAGTCCATGCACGCATTTCTAAAGGTCGTACGGCACTGTTTCGCTATTTCGGACGGATGTTGCATCTTGCACCATGGATGTTGCACCCTGTAGATATCGATTATTCGGACGGCCATAACTTTTGGTTCGTTTAGAGTTACAGGAGCCATAACCTGTCAAAACGAACGCCTCGATGAGTTCTACGGCTTTGACAGCTTTCAGCCTTCAACGGATAGATTAATGCCCAAAAAAACAACCCGAATCTCAATCGGGTCTCGTAAGTTTTTTACCCTTCGTTTTTCAACACGTGGATTTTTACGGTAAAACGGGATTACCGTGGCCCGTCTTCGACTTCCCATCGCTAAAGAGTGATGCACCATGGTACTGTTCCATTTAAAATCCATGCACGCATTTCTAAATGTCGTACGGCACTGTTTCTCCATTTCGGACGGATGTTGCACCTTGCACCGTGGATGTTGCACCCTGTAGATATCGATTATTCGGACAGCCATAACTTCTGGCTCGTTTAGCGTTACGGGAGCCATAACCTGTCAAAACGAAGACCTCGATGAGTTCTACGGCTTTGACAGCTTTCAGCCGTCAACGGATAGATTAATGCCCAAAAAGGACAACCCGATTCTCAATCGGGTCTCGTAAGTTGTTTACCCGTCGTTTTTTTGACTCGTGGATTTTTACGGTAAAACGGGATTACCGTGGCCCGTCTTCGACTTCCCATCGCTGAAGAGTGATGCACCATGATACTGTTCCGTTTCAAATCCATGCACGCATTTCTAAGAGTCGTACGACATTGTTTCTCCATTTCGGACGGATGTTGCACCTTGCACCGTGGATGTTGCACCCTGTAGATATCGATTATTCGGACGGCCATAACTTCCGGCTCGTTTAGAGTTACGGGAGCCATAACCTGTCAAAACGAAGGCCTCGATGAGTTCTACGGCTTTGACAGCTTTCAGCCGTCAACGGATAGATTAATGCCCAAAAAGGACAACCCGAATCTCAATCGGGTCTCGTAAGTTTTTTACCCTTTGTTTTTTCGACTCGTGGATTTTTATGGTGAAACGGGATTACCGTGGCTCGTCTTCGACTTCCCATTGCTGGAGAGTGGTGCACCATGGTACTGTTTCATTTCAAATCCATGCACGCATTTCTAAAAGTCATACGGCACTGTTTGGCCATTTCGGACGGATGTTGCACCCTGTAGATATCGATTGTTCGGACGGCCATAACTTCTGACTCGTTTAGAGTTACCGGAGCCATAACCTGACAAAACGAAGACCTCGATGAGTTCTACGGCTTTGACAGCTTTCTGCCGTCAACGGATAGATTAATGCCCAAAAAGGACAACCCGAATCTCAATCGGGTCTCGTAAGTTTTTTACCCGTCGTTTTTTCGACACGTGGATTTTTACGGTAAAACGGGATTACCGTGGCTCGTCTTCGACTTCCCATTGCTGGAGAGTGATGCACCATGGTACTGTTCCGTTTCAAATCCATGCATGCATTTCTAAAAGTCGTACGACACTGTTTCTCCATTTCGGACGGAGGTTGCACCTTGCACCGTGGATGTTGCACCCTGTAGATATCGATTATTCGGACGGCCATAACTTCTGGCTCGTTTAGAGTTACGGGAGCCATAACCTGTCAAAACGAAGGCCTCGATGAGTTCTACGGCTATGACAGCATTCAGCCGTCAACGGATAGATTAATGCCCAAAAAGGACAACCCGAATCTCAATCGGGTCTCGTAAGTTTTTTACCCTTCTTTTTTTCGACACGTGGATTTTTACGGTAAAACGGGATTACGGTGGCTGGTTTTCGATTTACCATCGCTGGAGAGTGGTACACCATGGTACTGTTCCATTTCAAATCCATGCACGCATTTCTAAAGGTCGTATGGCACTGTTTCGCCATTTCGGACGGATGTTGCACCTTGCACCGTGGATGTTGCACCCTGTAGATATCGATTATTCGGACGGCCATAACTTCTGGCTCGTTTAGAGTTACGGGAGCCATAACCTGTCAAAACGAAGACCTCGATGAGTTCTATGGCTTTGACAGCTTTCAGCCATCAACGCATAGATTAATGCCCAAAAAGGACAACCCGGATCTCAATCGGGTCTCGTAAGTTTTTTACCCTTCGTTTTTTCGTCACGTTGATTTTTACGGCAAAACGGGATTACGGTGGCTGGTCTTTGATTTACCATCGCTGGAGAGTGGTGCACCATGGTACTGTTCCATTTCAAATCCATGCACGCATTTCTAAAAGTCGTACGACACTATTTCGCCATGTCGGACGGATGTTGCACCTTGCACCGTGGATGTTGCACCCTGTAGATATCGATTATTCGGACGACCATAACTTCTGGCTCGTTAAGAGCTACGGGACCCATAACCTGTCAAAACAAAGACCTCGATGAGTTCTACGGCTTTGACAGCTTTCAGCTGTCAACGGATAGACTAATGCCCAAAAAGGACAACCCGAATCTCAATCGGGTCTCGTAAGTTTTTTACCCTTCGGTTTTTCGACACGTGGATTTTTACGGTAAAACGGGATTACGGAGCCCCATCTTCGACTTTCCATCGCTGAAGAGTGGTGCACCATGGTACTGTTCCGTTTCAAGTCCATGCACGCATTTCTAAAGGTCGTACGGCACTGTTTCGCCATTTCGGACGGATGTTGCACCTTGCACCATGGATGTTGCACCCTGTAGATATCGATTATTCGGACGACCATAACTTTTGGCTCGTTTAGAGTTACGGGAGCCATAACCTGTCAAAACGAAGGCCTCGATGAGTTCTACGGCTTTGACAGCTTTCAGCCGTCAACGGATAGATTAATGCCCAAAAAGGACAACCCGAACCTCAATCGGGTCTCGTAAGTTTTTTACCCTTCGTTTTTTCGACACGTGGATTTTTACAGTAAAACAGGATTACCATGGCTGGTCTTCGATTTACCATCGCTGGAGAGTGGTGCACCATGGTACTGTTCCGTTTCAAATCCATGCACGCATTTCTAAAGGTCGTATGGCACTGTTTCGCCATTTCGGACGGATGTTGCACCTTGCACCGTGGATGTTGCACCCTGTAGATATCGATTATTCGGACGGCCATAACTTCTGGCTCGTTCAGAGTTACGGGAGCCATAACCTCTCAAAACGAAGACCTCGATGAGTTCTATGGCTTTGACAGCTTTCAGCCGTCAAGGCATAGATTAATGCCCAAAAAGGACAACCCGAATCTCAATCGGGTCTCGTAAGTTTTTTACCCTTCGTTTTTTCGTCACGTGGATTTTTACGGCAAAACGGGATTACGGTGGCTGGTCTTTGATTTACCATCGCTGGAGAGTGGTGCACCATGGTACTGTTCCATTTCAAATCCATGCACGCATTTCTAAAAGTCGTACGACACTGTTTCGCCATGTCGGACGGATGTTGCACCTTGCACCGTGGATGTTGCACCCTGTAGATATCGATTATTCGGACGACCATAACTTCTGGCTCGTTAAGAGCTACGGGACCCATAACCTGTCAAAACGAAGATCTCGATGAGTTCTACGGCTTTGACAGCATTCAGCTGTCAACGGATAGACTAATTCCCAAAAAGGACAACCCGAATCTCAATCGAGTCTCGTAAGTTTTTTATCCTTCGGTTTTTCGACACGTGGATTTTTACGGTAAAACGGGATTACGGTGCCCCATCTTCGACTTTCCATCGCTGAAGAGTGGTGCACCATGGTATTGTTCCGTTCGAAGTCCATGCACGCATTTCTAAAGGTCGTACGACACTGTTTCGCCATTTCGGACAGATGTTGCACCTTGCACCATGGATGTTGCACCCTGTAGATATCGATTATTCGGACGACCATAACTTTTGGCTCGTTTAGAGTTACGGGAGCCATAACCTGTCAAAACGAAGGCCTCGATGAGTTCTACGGCTTTG
Organism: Allium cepa; assembly: GCA_030765085.1. Taxonomy (NCBI): domain Eukaryota; kingdom Viridiplantae; phylum Streptophyta; class Magnoliopsida; order Asparagales; family Amaryllidaceae; genus Allium; species Allium cepa. The sequence goes on along the minus strand of CM060946.1, from coordinate 450,266,023 downwards.
ACAGCTTTTAGCCGTCAACGGATAGATTAATGCCCAAAAAGGACAACCCGAATCTCAAACGGGTCTCGTAAGTTTTTTACCCTTCGTTTTTCCGACACGTGGATTTTTACGGTAAAACGGGGCTACGGTGGCTGGTCTTCGATTTACCATCGCTGGAGAGTGGTACACCATGGTACTGTTCCGTTTCAAATCCATGCACGCATTTCTAAAAGTCATACGGCACTGTTTCGCCATTTCGGACGGATGTTGCACCTTGCACCGTGGATGTTGCACCCTGTAGATATCGATTATTCGGACAGCCATAACTTTTGGCTCGTTATGAGTTACGAGAGCCATAACCTATCAAAACGAAGGCCTCGATGAGTTCTACGGCTTTGACAGCTTTCAGCCGTCAACGGATAGATGAATGCCCAAAAAGGACAACTCGAATCTCAATCGGGTCTCGTAAGTTTTTTACCCTTCGTTTTTTCGACACGTAGATTTTTACGGTAAAACGGGACTACCGTGGCCCGTCTTCGACTTCCCATCGCTGAAGAGTGGTGCACCATGGTACTGTTCCATTTCAAATCCATGCACGCATATCTAAAAGATATACGGCACTGTTTCGCCATTTCGGACGGATGTTGCACCTTGCACCGTGGATGTTGCACCCTATAGATATCGATTATGCGGACGGCCATAACTTCTGGCTCGTTTAGAGTTACGGGAGCCATAACCTGTCAAAACGAAGGCCTCGATGAGTTCTACGGCTTGTACAGCTTTCAGCCGTCAATGATAGATTAATGCCCAAAAAGGACAACCCGAATCTCAATCGGGTCTCGTAAGTTTTTTACCCTTCGTTTTTTCGACACGTGGATTTTTACGGCAAAACGGGATTACGGTGGCCGGTCTTCGATTTACCATCGCTGGAGAGTGGTACACCATGGTACTGTTCCGTTTCAAATCCATGCACGCATTTCTAAAAGTCATACGGCACTGTTTCGCCATTTCGGACGGATGTTGCACCTTGCACCGTGGATGTTGCACCCTGTAGATATCGATTATTCGGACGGCCATAACTTTTGGCTCGTTATGAGTTACGAGAGCCATAACCTATCAAAACGAAGGCCTCGATGAGTTCTACGGCTTTGACAGCTTTCAGCCGTCAACGGATAGATGAATGCCCAAAAAGGACAACTCGAATCTCAATCGGGTCTCGTAAGTTTTTTACCCTTCGTTTTTTCGACACGTAGATTTTTACGGTAAAACGGGACTACCGTGGCCCGTCTTCGACTTCCCATCGCTGAAGAGTGGTGCACCATGGTACTGTTCCATTTCAAATCCGTGCACGCATATCTAAAAGATATACGGCACTGTTTCGCCATTTCGGACGGATGTTGCACCTTGCACCTTGGATGTTGCACCCTGTAGATATCGATTATTCGGACGACCATAACTTTTGGCTCGTTTAGAGCTACGGGAGCCATAACCTGTCAAAACGAAGGCCTCGATGAGTTCTACGGCTTTGACAGCTTTCAGCCATCAACGGATAGATTAATGCCCAAAAAGGACAACCCGAACCTCAATCGGGTCTCGTAAGTTTTTTACCCTTCGTTTTTTCGACACGTGGATTTTTACAGTAAAACAGGATTACCATGGCTGGTCTTCGATTTACCATCGCTGGAGAGTGGTGCACCATGGTACTGTTCCGTTTCAAATCCATGCATGCATTTCTAAAGGTCGTATGGCACTGTTTCGCCATTTCGGACGGATGTTGCACCTTGCACCGTGGATGTTGCACCCTGTAGATATCGATTATTCGGACGGCCATAACTTCTGGCTCGTTCAGAGTTACGGGAGCCATAACCTCTCAAAACGAAGACCTCGATGAGTTCTATGGCTTTGACAGCTTTCAGCCGTCAAGGCATAGATTAATGCCCAAAAAGGACAACGCGAATCTCAATCGGGTCTCGTAAGTTTTTTACCCTTCGTTTTTTCGTCACGTGGATTTTTACGGCAAAACGGGATTACGGTGGCTGGTCTTTGATTTACCATCGCTGGAGAGTGGTGCACCATGGTACTGTTCCATTTCAAATCCATGCACGCATTTCTAAAAGTCGTACGACACTGTTTCGCCATGTCGGACGGATGTTGCACCTTGCACCGTGGATGTTGCACCCTGTAGATATCGATTATTCGGACGACCATAACTTCTGGCTCGTTAAGAGCTACGGGACCCATAACCTGTCAAAACGAAGACCTCGATGAGTTCTACGGCTTTGACAGCATTCAGCTGTCAACGGATAGACTAATTCCCAAAAAGGATGTTTGCGTAAAAAATGGCCGCAAACACCCAAAGTCGTATGAGTTGGTTGATTTTATGTTGTGTTTAGTGATTTGGGTGATTTATGCAAATATGTAAAAAGCAAGGACTAAAATGTAAAAGACACACAGATTTATAGTGGTTCGGCAAGAACGTGCCTACGTCCACTTTATATGTTATTCTCCTTTTTTCTTCAGATTACAAGTACAAAGCTTTGATTACAAGTATCTAAAGTTGTTTGAGAGTTCCTTCCAGGCTTGAGCTCTCAAACTTGTCTCCAAAAAATCGTCCTCATTGTTGTACCCCTGCCCCTCTATTTATAGAATGAGGTAGGGGGCAGGGGTCTTGGAAGTATATAGCTGCTGGTGGGCCCGGGCTGATGCAATCTGGACTGGCAATCTTCTGGTTCGGCGGAGCTTGGTTCGGTCATGCTTGGTGAAGGTGGAGTTTGGTTCGGTGGTAGGTGTGGGCCGGCAATGTGGACCGGTGGTTGTTTGGACCGGTTGTGAAGGGGTTATGGATGTGGTTCGGTAGTAGGGCTGGTCCGGTAGGCCTTTTGGTTCGGTACAGGGGTGTGAAGTTTTGGTTCGGTGGTGATGGTAGGTTGGTTCGGTGGTGGAGATGAGGCCTCGGTCCGGTGGCCGAATAGGAATGCCGAATGAGCCGAATAGGAATGCCGAATGTGCTTTAGGCCTTAGTGCCGAATGACTCGTATACTTGCATAGCCGAATGAACATGAGGGTATGAGGCCGAATGGACTTGGTATTCGGGAACTCTGGACTTAGGTACGCTTGTTGGTTGCTTCTTCTTAGCTCGATCGTGGTGGAGACGCGCTCAACATTGATATTCCAGTTTTGACCAAAAAATGGGATAACACTTTGCCCCCCAAAATATGCCTTGCGGTAGGAAGGCGTGTTTTGTAATGCCATGAGCTGGATGTTCATATCCTGTCATCTACCTGTAAAGAACTTGATAGTTTATATGGCCCCAACTGATGACCGTTCGGGATCGAGCTATTTGGGATGAAGCGCGGCCGTTCATGGTCAAGCGCCTAACTTCAAATGACGATCGTTCGTGATCAAGTCATTCGAGGGAAAGTGCGACCCTGCGCGGTCAAGCGCGTAAATCCATGCGTCGATTGTTCGGGATCGAGTCATCTGCAGTGAAATGTGACCGTTCAAGGTCAAGCGCTTTACTTCAAATGACGACCGTTCGGGATCGAGTCATTCGAGGTAAAGTGCGACAGTGCGCGGTCGAGTGAGGACCGTTCAAGGTCAAGCGCTTAACTTCAAATGACGACCGTTCGCGATCGAGTCATTCGAGGTAAAGTGCGACAGTGCGCGGTCGAGTCTGTAAGTCCACGCGTCGATCGTTCGAGACCGAGCCAGTTGTGATGAAATGTGACCGTTCAAGGTCAAGCGCCTAACTTCAAATGACGATCGTTCGTGATCAAGTCATTCGAGGTAAGGTGCGATAGTGCGCGGTCAAGTGGCGGTCCTCAAATGACGACCGTTCGTGATCAAGCCATTTGAGGTAAGGTGTAGTAGTCAGTGATCAGGTAGCGGACCTCAAACGACGACCGTTCGCGATCGAGCCATTTGAGGTAAGGTGAGTTGTGCCGTTCGAGGCGAGTTGTGACCGTTCGCGATCGGGTGCCGTTCGAGGCGATTTGTGACTGTTCGAAGTCGGGTGCCGTTCGAGGCGAATTGTGACTGTTCGGAGTCGGGTGCCGTTCGAGGCGAGTTGTGACTGTTCGAAGTCGGGTGCCGTTCGAGGCAAATGAGTGTGCCCGGGGGGGACTTAATATTATCAGTGTTGACTTAATATTATCAGTGTTGGAGTTATTGTTTGGGGGAGTTTTCGAATCAAAGATTTCGGCAGTTCGTTGCCATGCAATAGGTGCTCGTGGACCGTTCGCGATCCAACGGGCATACAAGTAAATAATTTTTCCATGGAATTGTAAATGTCAAAGCAATAATCATACGAGTTCCACAGTAGGAACGTTCAAATCAAAATCAAAGCGGGAGCAAGACGAGGATGTCAAAGTGTAAACTCTTACTATGGTGCGGTCTATAGTCATTCAGAGCATGCCTATGGATCGTGCGCGATCGCTCACATGTGTAAATGATTTAACCGTGCTAGTGAGAGGTTTGCGACTTATTCATTGCTTTCGACCTGCCCCCGAGTTCATGAGGGAATTTTACCTGCCCCCTGACTGGACGTTCATTCCTTACCAGGTTGCTCAGAGGCATCTATCTTACTCTTTGGGATTGGATCAACTGGCTCCAAGCGTGGTGCCCCCATGCGGGATCGATGCCTGATTGATAGTCGTCTGCTGATTGGGGGTTGCCCCCTGCTGAGCCATTTCATCTGCTTGTTGTTTGAGCATTTCTGATCCAGCTACATGGATCTGGGTTCCGGCGTAATGTTGTCTGAGAAGAGCTTGCGTCACCTCCTCTTGTCTTTTCATTCTGACTTTCATTTCCTCTCTGGTGATGTAGATGGATGCTCATGTAGATGGATGCTCCTCCTGCTCCATTTCTAGAAGAAGTCTCTTGACTTCCTTGGTGTTCACTTCTCACTGGCCTTTGCCTTTTACTTGTTTGTCTCGTCATAACTCTTAGATCTGAACTCTTAGATTTTCAAATTCAACTTCTACCCGATGTAGTGGAAGCTGGTTCTTCTCAGTGAAAGCACCAAAATGTTTGCGTAAAAAATGGCCGCAAACACCCAAAGTCGTATGAGTTGGTTGATTTTATGTTGTGTTTAGTGATTTGGGTGATTTATGCAAATATGTAAAAAGCAAGGACTAAAATGTAAAAGACACACAGATTTATAGTGGTTCGGCAAGAACGTGCCTACGTCCACTTTATATGTTATTCTCCTTTTTTCTTCAGATTACAAGTACAAAGCTTTGATTACAAGTATCTAAAGTTGTTTGAGAGTTCCTTCCAGGCTTGAGCTCTCAAACTTGTCTCCAAAAAATCGTCCTCATTGTTGTACCCCTGCCCCTCTATTTATAGAATGAGGTAGGGGGCAGGGGTCTTGGAAGTATATAGCTGCTGGTGGGCCCGGGCTGATGCAATCTGGACTGGCAATCTTCTGGTTCGGCGGAGCTTGGTTCGGTCATGCTTGGTGAAGGTGGAGTTTGGTTCGGTGGTAGGTGTGGGCCGGCAATGTGGACCGGTGGTTGTTTGGACCGGTTGTGAAGGGGTTATGGATGTGGTTCGGTAGTAGGGCTGGTCCGGTAGGCCTTTTGGTTCGGTACAGGGGTGTGAAGTTTTGGTTCGGTGGTGATGGTAGGTTGGTTCGGTGGTGGAGATGAGGCCTCGGTCCGGTGGCCGAATAGGAATGCCGAATGAGCCGAATAGGAATGCCGAATGTGCTTTAGGCCTTAGTGCCGAATGACTCGTATACTTGCATAGCCGAATGAACATGAGGGTATGAGGCCGAATGGACTTGGTATTCGGGAACTCTGGACTTAGGTACGCTTGTTGGTTGCTTCTTCTTAGCTCGATCGTGGTGGAGACGCGCTCAACATTGATATTCCAGTTTTGACCAAAAAATGGGATAACAAAGGACAACCCGAATCTCAATCGAGTCTCGTAAGTTTTTTACCCTTCGGTTTTTCGACACGTGGATTTTTACGGTAAAACGGGATTACGGTGCCCCATCTTCGACTTTCCATCGCTGAAGAGTGGTGCACCATGGTATTGTTCCGTTCGAAGTCCATGCACGCAATTCTAAAGGTCGTACGACACTGTTTCGCCATTTCGGACGGATGTTGCACCTTGCACCATGGATGTTGCACCCTGTAGATATCGATTATTCGGACGACCATAATTTTTGGCTCGTTTAGAGTTACGGGAGCCATAACCTGTCAAAACGAAGGCCTCGATGAGTTCTACGGCTTTGACAGCTTTTAGCCGTCAACGGATAGATTTATGCCCAAAAAGGACAACCCGAATCTCAAACGGGTCTCGTAAGTTTTTTACCCTTCGTTTTTCCGACACGTGGATTTTTACGGTAAAACGGGGCTACGGTGGCTGGTCTTCGATTTACCATCGCTGGAGAGTGGTACACCATGGTACTGTTCCGTTTCAAATCCATGCACGCATTTCTAAAAGTCATACGGCACTGTTTCGCCATTTCGGACGGATGTTGCACCTTGCACCGTGGATGTTGCACCCTGTAGATATCGATTATTCGGACGGCCATAACTTTTGGCTCGTTATGAGTTACGAGAGCCATAACCTATCAAAACGAAGGCCTCGATGAGTTCTACGGCTTTGACAGCTTTCAGCCGTCAACGGATAGATGAATGCCCAAAAAGGACAACTCGAATCTCAATCGGGTCTCGTAAGTTTTTTACCCTTCGTTTTTTCGACACGTAGATTTTTACGGTAAAACGGGACTACCGTGGCCCGTCTTCGACTTCCCATCGCTGAAGAGTGGTGCACCATGGTACTGTTCCATTTCAAATCCGTGCACGCATATCTAAAAGATATACGGCACTGTTTCGCCATTTCGGACGGATGTTGCACCTTGCACCATGGATGTTGCACCCTGTAGATATCGATTATTCGGACGACCATAACTTTTGGCTCGTTTAGAGTTACGGGAGCCATAACCTGTCAAAACGAAGGCCTCGATGAGTTCTACTGCTTTGACAGCTTTCAGCCATCAACGGATAGACTAATGCCCAAAAAGAACAACCCGAACCTCAATCGGGTCTCGTAAGTTTTTTACCCTTCGTTTTTTCGACACGTGGATTTTTACAGTAAAACAGGATTACCATGGCTGGTCTTCGATTTACCATCGCTGGAGAGTGGTGCACCATGGTACTGTTCCGTTTCAAATCCATGCACGCATTTCTAAAGGTCGTATGGCACTGTTTCGCCATTTCGGACGGATGTTGCACCTTGCACCGTGGATGTTGCACCCTGTAGATATCGATTATTCGGACGGCCATAACTTCTGGCTCGTTCAGAGTTACGGGAGCCATAACCTCTCAAAACGAAGACCTCGATGAGTTCTATGGCTTTAACAGCTTTCAGCCGTCAAGGCATAGATTAATGCCCAAAAAGGACAACCCGAATCTCAATCGGGTCTCGTAAGTTTTTTACCCTTCGTTTTTTCGTCACGTGGATTTTTACGGCAAAACGGGATTACGGTGGCTGGTCTTTGATTTACCATCGCTGGAGAGTGGTGCACCATGGTACTGTTCCATTTCAAATCCATGCACGCATTTCTAAAAGTCGTACGACACTGTTTCGCCATGTCGGACGGATGTTGCACCTTGCACCGTGGATGTTGCACCCTGTAGATATCGATTATTCGGACGACCATAACTTCTGGCTCGTTAAGAGCTACGGGACCCATAACCTGTCAAAATGAAGACCTCGATGAGTTCTACGGCTTTGACAGCATTCAGCTGTCAACGGATAGACTAATTCCCAAAAAGGACAACCCGAATCTCAATCGAGTCTCGTAAGTTTTTTACCCTTCGGTTTTTCGACACGTGGATTTTTACGGTAAAACGGGATTACGGTGCCCCATCTTCGACTTTCCATCGCTGAAGAGTGGTGCACCATGGTATTGTTCCGTTCGAAGTCCATGCACGCATTTCTAAAGGTCGTACGACACTGTTTCGCCATTTCGGACGGATGTTGCACCTTGCACCATGGATGTTGCACCCTGTAGATATCGATTATTCGGACGACCATAACTTTTGGCTCGTTTAGAGTTACGGGAGCCATAACCTGTCAAAACGAAGGCCTCGATGAGTTCTACGGCTTTGACAGCTTTTAGCCGTCAACGGATAGATTAATGCCCAAAAAGGACAACCCGAATCTCAAACGGGTCTCGTAAGTTTTTTACCCTTCGTTTTTCCGACACGTGGATTTTTACGGTAAAACGGGGCTACGGTGGCTGGTCTTCGATTTACCATCGCTGGAGAGTGGTACACCATGGTACTGTTCCGTTTCAAATCCATGCACGCATTTCTAAAAGTCATACGGCACTGTTTCGCCATTTCGGACGGATGTTGCACCTTGCACCGTGGATGTTGCACCCTGTAGATATCGATTATTCGGACGGCCATAACTTTTGGCTCGTTATGAGTTACGAGAGCCATAACCTATCAAAACGAAGGCCTCGATGAGTTCTACGGCTTTGATAGCTTTCAGCCGTCAACGGATAGATGAATGCCCAAAAAGGACAACTCGAATCTCAATCGGGTCTCGTAAGTTTTTTACCCTTCGTTTTTTCGACACGTAGATTTTTACGGTAAAACGGGACTACCGTGGCCCGTCTTCGACTTCCCATCGCTGAAGAGTGGTGCACCATGGTACTGTTCCATTTCAAATCCGTGCACGCATATCTAAAAGATATACGGCACTGTTTCGCCATTTCGGACGGATGTTGCACCTTGCACCGTGGATGTTGCACCCTATAGATATCGATTATGCGGACGGCCATAACTTCTGGCTCGTTTAGAGTTACGGGAGCCATAACCTGTCAAAACGAAGGCCTCGATGAGTTCTACGGCTTGTACAGCTTTCAGCCGTCAATGATAGATTAATGCCCAAAAAGGACAACCCGAATCTCAATCGGGTCTCGTAAGTTTTTTACCCTTCGTTTTTTCGACACGTGGATTTTTACGGCAAAACGGGATTACGGTGGCCGGTCTTCGATTTACCATCGCTGGAGAGTGGTACACCATGGTACTGTTCCGTTTCAAATCCATGCACGCATTTCTAAAGGTCGTACGACACTGTTTCGCCATTTCGGACGGATGTTGCACCTTGCACCGTGGATGTTGAACCCAGTAGATATCGATTATTCGGACGGCCATAACTTCTGGCTCGTTAAGAGTTACGGGAGCCATAACCTGTCAAAACGAAGGCCTCGATGAGTTCTATGGCTTTGACAGCTTTCAGCCATCAACGGATAGATTAATGCCCAAAAAGGACAACCCGAATCTCAATCGGGTCTCGTAAGGTTTCTACCCTTCCTTTTTTCGACACGTAGATTTTTACGGTAAAACGGGATTACGGTTCCCCATCTTCGACTTCCCATCGCTGAAGAGTGGTGCACCATGGTACTGTTCCGTTTCAAATCCATGCACGCATTTCTAAAGGTCGTACGACACTGTTTCGCCATTTCGGACGGATGTTGCACCTTGCACCGAGGATGTTGCACCCTGTAGATATCGATTATTCGGACGGCCATAACTTCTGGCTCGTTTAGAGTTACGGGAGCCATAACCTGTCAAAACGAAGGCCTCGACGAGTTCTACGGCTTTGACTGCTTTCAGCCGTCAACGGATAGATTAATGCCAAAAAAACCAACCCGAATCTCAATCGGGTCTCGTAAGTTTTTTACCCTTCGTTTTTTGACCCGTGGATTTTTACGGTAAAACGGGATTACCGTGGCCTGTCTTCGACCTCCCATCGCTAAAGAGTGATGCACCATGGTACTGTTACGTTTCAAATCCATGCACGCATTTCTAAAAGTCGTACGACACTGTTTCTCCATTTCGGACGGATGTTGCACCTTGCACCGTGGATGTTGCACATTGTAGATATCGATTATTCGGACGGCCATAACTTTTGGCTCGTTTAGAGTTACGGGAGCCATAGCATGTCAAAACGAAGGCCTCGATGAGTTCTACGGCATTGACAACTTTCAGCCGTCAACGGATAGATTAATGCCTAAAAAGGCCAACCCGAATCTCAATCGGGTCTCGTAAGTTTTTTACCCTTCGTTTTTTCGACTCGTGGATTTTTACGGTAAAACGGGATTACCGTGGCCCGTCTTCGGCTTCCCATCGCTGGAGAGTGGTGCACCATGGTACTGTTCCGTTTCAAATCCATGCACGCATTTCTAAAAGTCATACGGCACTGTTTCGCCATTTCGGACGGATGTTGCACCTTGCACCGTGGATGTTGCACCCTGTAGATATCGATTATTCGGACGGCCATAACTTCTGGCTCGTTTAGAGTTACGGGAGCCATAACCTGTCAAAACGAAGACCTCGATGAGTTCTACGGCTTTGACAGCTTTCAGCCGTCAACGGATAGATTAATGCCCAGAGAGGGCAACCTGAATCTCAATCGGGTCTCGTAAGTTTTTTACCCTTCGTTTTTTCGACACGTGGATTTTTACGGTAAAACGGGATTACCGTGGCCCGTCTTCAACTTCCCATCGCTGAAGAGTGATGCACCATGGTACTGTTCCATTTCAAATCCATGCACGCATTTCTAAAAGTCATACGGCACTGTTTCTCCATTTCGGACGGATGTTGCACCTTGCACGTGGATGTTGCACCCTGTAGATATCGATTATTCGGACGGCCATAACTTCTGGCTCGTTTAGAGTTACGGGAGCCATAACCTGTCAAAACGAAGGCCTCGATGAGTTCTACGGCTTTGACAGCTTTCAGCCGTCAACAGATAGATTAATGTCCAAAAAGGACAACCCGAATCTCAATCGGGTCTCGTAAGTTTTTTACCCTTCGTTTTTTCGACACGTGGATTTTTACGGTAAAACGGGATTACCGTGGCCCGTCTTCTACTTTCCATCGCTGGAGAGTGGTGCACCATGGTACTGTTCCATTTCAAATCCATGCACACATTTCTAAAAGTCATACGGCACTGTTTGGCCATTTCGGACGGATGTTGCACCTTGCACCGTGGATGTTGCACCCTGTAGATATCGATTATTCGGACGGCCATAACTTCTGGCTCGTTTAGAGTTACGGGAGCCATAACCTGTCAAAACGAAGACCTCGATGAGTTCTACGGCTTTGATAGCTTTCAGCCGTCAACAGATAGATTAATGCCCAAAAAGGACAACCCGAATCTCAATTGGGTCTCGTATGTTTTTTACGCTTCGTTTTTTCGACACGTGAATTTTTACGGTAAAACGGGTGTGACGACCGCCCATGGCTCCCGCACTAAAACAAGGGAATAGTGCGCTGAAAGGCGTGCCAGACAGCCATGGATGATAGTCAGGGTAAGATAAAACAGCAGACTCTATCGTATTACTCACAGCGCATGGATAAAATACAATAGAAAATATACATAGCGAAGCTTTATAGAACAAAAGTCTTATCATATAAACTCATAATAGTTTTATACAATCATCTGGATAGTCAATACATCAAGCCTCACTACATAACACTCAGAGTATCAAACAAACAGCGGAATATCCAGTACATATGGTAAGAAAACAATATGCAAAAAGCCTCCAGCTCGTCTTCGTCACCAACCACGTTGGTAGCCAAGAACAACACCTGTCACCTGCTACCTAGTCTTCCCATCCCAACATGGATGAACAGCCCAAGGTAATAAGTGTTGAACATAAAACCTTGAGTCAGACAACAGTCTTAGTGAGCAGTAAATTAACTATCAAACGTACCAAAAGAGCATAAAGGATAAAAGGAATAGGAACTCAACCATCCCACTCCACCTCATTCTACAGTGATAGCCCACAGACCCACTAAGCAGAAACAAGCATAACAAAGCGGACATTTAAAGTAAAGTAATTATCACTCGAGTCAAGGTCGATGTTTTCCAAATACAAACCCCCAAGGCCTAAACCAAGATCAGATAAGCACCCAGAAAACACCGCTCTTGAGACCGAATGATGGTACAATCAAACATCTATGACTCTGGCTATCAATGTTAACATTGCCTCGATATCATCGTTAATTGAATGACCAGCACCTTCTTTCAGCCGTCCGTCAAGGGCTAATGGCAACTCCGGTTCTAGACATAACTCCGCACGTCATCATGACCCGTGCCTAGGACTATCGCATCTGCCCAGAGTACTAACACATCGTCATGACCCGTGTCTGGAACGTCATCGTGACCCGTTCCAACGTACTCTTGCTTTGAGCATGCTAGAACCTTCAATAACGATAAGATCCAAGCCTCCTAGTCATCCTCCTCGACGACTATTCTCACACTGGGCCAAGCGTCTCTCGAGCCCACCATTATCAACCAACCCGGACCGCATCACCGAGCTATCAACATACTTGGGATGATCCCGTCTGGATTAAACCAAGGCTTTCACACATCATGCTTTGCTTCAACGCATCATAGAAAAGTCCCATCTCACATCATGGTTTGCCCCATCGCATCATGGCAAAGTCCATCATCATCGAATCTATCCATATGAGCTTCCACATCCGCTTCATATGCCACAAGCAGCTTTCACCATTCAAGAGCCTTTCCACTTAGCTTTTGAATCATCTTCGACCAACTTGTTTAAATCAACTACTAGCTAATTTGAAACAATCAAATCAATCATAAATCAAACATTAATCCAAGCAATCAAACATTCAACAAGTTCTAATAAGCAATTACAACAATAATGGCAATTTGGTAATTAAAGTGTCCAAATCTAACAAGTATGAATCATAGGCAAATGTCTCTATAACTTGATGAATGAACTTGCATAAGTGAACATGTAGTAAAATAGTATCAAAACTTCATAGGTGATAGATCTACATGCAGACTTAATGAAAATGCAAGAAATCACTATCTTTAACACATAAACAAGCCACCAATCCAATATACTCCCTTGGGTCCGTGTGAGAGATAACTGCCACTCACCGAATCACCTAAACACCTCAAAAACACCCAACTCTAGATATGGAAAGCAAAGATCTAAGCTTGATCCGGCAAAATCTCACTTCAATCGATGAAATCTCTCTTTGTTGGATGAAGATCTTCAACTTCGACTCTTGAATCTTTGATCTAGATCTTCTATCTTGGATGGATGTTAGCACTAGATTAGAGTGGAGAAAAGAAGTGAAGAAATGTTGTAGTCGAGCTCTCAAAATGGCAGCACTTCGTCGCTTCAAAATCCGGTGCCAAAAAGTGAGCCAAACCCCTCTATTTATAGGCTGAAATCTCCCTGAGTCGCGCATCCATATGTCGCCGCCGACCTATACCATGAGTCGTCCACGACTCAAGCCCCTAACGACTCAACGACTCAACTACCTACGACTTAGCCAAGACACCGACCCAACAACACAACACACACACAGTTAAGCACGCGCACGACTCAACTATACGCAGCGTAACGACATAGAGCCCCCCCCTCCCCCCGCGACCTAACACTAAGTCGCTCACACGACTCAAAAAACCTCCGACCTAAAACCGATACGACTTAACGACCCAATACAGAGGTACACGACTTAACTAAGCACACAGCCTAACTATAACACGGCATAGCCACTAGGTCGCTACCTTCTCTAACTTGCTAACCCGTAAGTCGTAACTCTCTTAGGTCGGCAACTAACTTAGGTAGGCTAACTTCCTTAAGTCGTTCAACCTATGAGTCGGCCATGCCTTAAGCCGTTAACTACTACCACTAGCTTCCTTAACTCGGCCACCTTCCTTAAACCGTAAACCCTACCACTTAGGTTCAAAACGACTCAAGCAATACTAACGACTTGATGGCAACTATTTTACGATATGTCGACACGTAAAATACGGGTCGTTACATTCTCTCCCCCTTAGGAATTTCGCCCCCGAAATTCCAAACAAACAAGAGCAATCAAAGTTATTCTGCATGCCTACCATCCACAGCAATCAACAAACCATGCATCCAATTTCTAGCCTAGCATGCAGAATTCTAAGACTTAGAACAAGCTACAAATTCGTGGGATGTCACGACACCTTAGGGTCATACCTTGAAGAGTTCAGGATGAGCTGCCTTCATCCTCCCTTCCTCTTCCCACGTACAGTCGTCAACATCATCACTCCATTGTACCTTGAGCAACGTAATTGTCTTCCTCCTAAGCTGTTTCATGTCGGTTTCAACAACACGAAGCGGCTTATGAGGTCTCGTAACAACTGGATCAACCTCTAAATCTTCACAGCTATCAGCAGAAACCACCGTATTCGAGTCGTGCACATACTTCCGTAGATAAGATACATGAAAAACATTGTGCACACCTGCCATCTTTTCCGGTAACTCCAATCTATAAGCGAGCTTTCCAATTCGCTCGATGATCGGGAATGGTCCAACAAATCTCGGAGTTAACTTTCCTTTCTTCCCGAATCGAATAACGTTCTTCAGTGGAGAAATCTTCACAAAAACCATATCGCCTACATCGAATTCCAAATCCTTACGATGATTATCGGCATAACTTTTCTGACGGTCTTGGGCTGCCTTCATTCGTCGCCGAATGATCTCTATACAATCCATCGTCTGTCTAATCATCTCTGGCCCAAGTATCAACTTTTCTCCCGTTTCCAACCAACATGTCGGAGAATTGAACGGTCTTCCATACAATGCTTCATACGGTTCCATACCAATACTTGACTGGTAACTGTTATTATATGCAAATTCCGCCAAATGAAGATGATCTTCCCATGATCCTCCGAAATCCAAAACACATGCCCTCAGGAGATCTTCCAAAACTCGGTTGACTCTCTCAGTCTGACCATCTGTTTGGGGGTGATAGGCTGTACTCAAACACAACTCGGTTCCCAAAACTTCTTGGAAGCTCTTCCAAAATCCACTAGTGAACAATGGGTCTCGATCGCTCACTATACTCTTCGGAACACCATGGAATCGAACTATCCACTTAACATACAACTCAGCCAACTTCGATGCAGTCCTAGTTGATCGAACAGGAATGAATCTTGCACTCTTAGTCAAACGATCTACAATGACCCAAATCCCTTCATTTCCTGCCCTGGTTCTAGGTAAACCATCGATAAAATCCATCGATACTTGCTCCCACTTCCATGTAGGAACTTCCAATGGCTGAAGCAATCCACTAGGCTTCTTCTGCTCGGCTTTTACCAACTGGCAGTTCATACATTTGGAAATAAAATTTCCAACATCCTTCTTCATACCCTCCCAGTAGTAGGTTCTCTTCATATCCCGATACATCTTATTTCCACTTGGATGAATCGTCAACTTCGAGTGATGACTCTCCCTTAGAACTTCATCTCTCAATTCATCTATATCGGGAACAACTAGTTGCCCTTGCTTCCGAAGCCAACCTTCTCGATCGACTTCAAATCCTTTATCCTTTTCTGGGTCCAATCCAGATTCCAAATCGCGGATAATCTTGACAAGCTTATCATCTCGCTTTTGGCCCTCTCCAATTCTTTCCACAAGAGTAGGTCTTATTGATAAGTTTGCCAACATCTCAGGTTCCAATTCGCATATAGGCCTGAAGTCAAATCCCGCCAAATACTCAAGATTCTTCCATTCCGAAAACATGGCTCCCAATCCTACATGTTTTTGACTTAACGCATCTGCCACTGCGTTACCTTTTCCCGGAGTATAGGCTATACCAAAATCATATGATGCCAAAAACTCTAGCCACCTTTGCTGCCGAAGATTAAATTCCTTTTGGGAGAACAGATACTTCAACGACTTATGATCCGTAAACAACTCGAATCGAACTCCCAATAGATAATGTCTCCACATCTTCAGAGCAAAAACAATCGCCGCTAACTCCAAATCATGAGTCGGGTAATTCCTTTCATGCGGCTTCAGTTGTCGACTTGCATATGCAACACCTTTATCCTTTTGCATCAGTATTGCCCCAAGTCCAGTACCACATGCATCGATGTAAACCACCATCTCATCATTCCCACTTGGAATAATCAAAACAGGAGCACTTGTCAGTCGCTCTTTCAGGATTACGAAAGCTTGCTCACACTTATCATCCCATCTGAACACTTGGTTCTTTTTCGTCAATCCTGTTAATGGTGCAGCTATCTTGGAAAAGTCTTTGATAAACCGACGATAATATCCTGCTAATCCAAGAAAACTTCTCACATCAGATGCATTCTTAGGTCTAACCCAATCCTGGATCGCTGCCACCTTAGCGGGATCAACCGCTATTCCATTTCCAGAAATAACATGGCCTAAGAACCTCACTTCACTCTTCCAGAAGTGACACTTTGAAAACTTAGCCTTCAGCTGATGTTTCCGCAAGATTTCCAAAACAATATGCAAGTGTGTCTTATGCTCTTCCTCAGTTCTGGAATAAATCAGAATATCATCCACGAACGCAAGTACAAACTTGTTCAACTGATCTCTGAACACTCTATTCATAAGATCTACAAAATATGCTGGTGCATTGGTCAATCCAAACGGCATTACCAGCCACTCATAAAAACCGGATGGTGTCCTAAAAGCAGTCTTCGGCACACTATCCTTAGCCACTCTCAACTGGTGAAATCCCGTTGCCAAATCCATCTGAGAAAACACCCTAGCTTCGTGAAGCTGATCAAACAAGTCATCTATTCTCGGCAATGGATACTTGTTCTTCTTAGTCACCTTATTCGGCTCACGATAATCCACACACAAACTCAACGATGCATCCGCTTTGGTTGCGAACACAACTGGTGCACCCCATTCGGACACGCTACGCCGAATGAATCCTTTCCGTAAAAGGTCATCAACTTGCACCTTCAGCTCTTGTTGTTCTCTAGGCGCCATCCGTCTAAGAGGCATCACAACAGGTCTGGCTCCCTCAACTAGATCGATACGAAACTCGATCTCCCTATGCGGCGGTAACCCTTTGACCTCGTCAAAGACGTCCTCAAATCCATTCACAACCGGCATCGATGACAGTCCATCCCGTGGAACAACCAGCGAATACATAAAGCCCATGAAGACCCCTTCTTCATGCTTACATCGTATCACAACCTTTCGCCCTTCCACATTCCCGACTGTCACCTCCAGTTTCTCACAATCAACCTTTGCCGCATACTTCCTAAGCCAGTCCATATCCAAAATAATTCTGAACCCCGCAAAGTTCAGAACAAAGAAATCACAAACAAAAGAGCAATCATGACTCGATACAACTAGACCACGGCATACCATACACAAACAAGACGAACCCCCAACTGGATTAGTCACAACCAATGGTCTATCAAAAATTTCCGGTTCCAAACCCAACCGGCCTACCAAAACATCACAAACAAACGAATGCGACGCCCCAGTATCAAACAACACTCTAACTGGAACACCACAAATGGAAAGAGTACCTTGAACCACCACACTCTTCCCCTTTTCTTCTGCAGTAGGAGCTTTCGAAGATGATGGAACAACCCCCAAAGCATAAGCTTGCACAATCTGCTTATCTTTCCTTGGTTCTGGACAGTCCTTCTTGATATGTCCCAGCTTATCACAGTTGTGGCACTTCAACTGCACCTTTGGATTCTTGCAATCCCTAGAAAAATGACCCTTCTGCCGACAATTGTAGCAGGTCACTTCACCCTTTGGCTTCTTCTGGCCATCCTTACCCTTCTGTTGCTGCTGCTTCCTCTTCTTGTTTCCACCCTGTTGTGGTTTGGGCTCTTCCTTAGTCACAGCAACAACAGACTCTTCCTTAGGAAACAAACTCTCATGTCTGAGAGCTTTCTCCACAAGCTTCTCAAATGGATCGTCCAGATGATCCACCAACTGTCTCCCAAGATAACTGTCCAAGCCTGTCACAAACTTCTCATTCTTCTGATAGGGAGATTCAATATACGACCGAGCATACTTGGACAAAGCTTCAAACTCAGAAACATACTCAAGAACTGGTCTCCCACCTTGCTTGAGCTCCATAAACTTCTTAAACAGAACAGATTTCTGAGTCGTAGAAATGAACTTAGCTTCAAATCTAACTTGGAATTGCTCCCAAGCAATCTCTTCCTCTGGAGTATCAATGGTGATAGAATTCCACCAATCAGAAGCTCTCCCTTGAAGCTGTCTTGATGCAAGCTTCCTCTTAGTTGCATCCTCAATCCCCAAATCACCAAAGATCCTTCTACAAGCATCAATCCATCTCTACACTTCAATGGTTGATTCTTTCCCCAAGAAAACCTTCCCTCCAAGAGCAGTATAATCCTTCACAACTTAGCAAAATCCACTGGTCTTGGAGCTTGAACTTGAACTCCAACGTCTACTGACGGTCCTGAAATTGGTATCCTTCTCAAGATCGAGGTCATCATAGCTTCGAACATTGCAGCATAGTCAGTAGCTCCCCCAGCAGCACGGCTTTCTCTAGCAGCTTGTCTCTCACTTCGACTCATCCTTAATATCTACAAAAAGGAATGATTTAGAACACCTTGAGAAACAACTACATAAGGGGTTCAAATCCTTCTAAACTACTATATTATATATAGTAATCATCCATCAAAATACAATTACGTCTCTCATACGTAGTTACGTCAGCAAGCGTTGGCTAAAATCGATTAACCAAGGCTCTGATACCAAATGTGACGACCTCCCATGACTCCCGCACTAAAACAAGGGAATGGTGCGCTGAAAGGCGTGCCAGGCAGCCATGGACGATAGTCAGGGTAAGATAAAACAGCAGACTCTATCGTATTACTCACAGCGCATGGATAAAATACAACAGAAAATATACATAGCGAAGCTTTTTAGAACAAAAGTCTTATCATATAAACTCATAATAGTTTTATACAATCATCTGGATAGTCAATACATCAAGCCTCACTACATAACACTCAGAGTATCAAACAAACAGCGGAATATCCAGTACATATAGTAAGAAAACAATATGCAAAAAGGCCTCCAGCTCGTCTTCGTCATCAACCACGTTGGTAGCCAAGAACAGCACCTGTCACCTGCTACCTAGTCTGCCCATCCCAACATGGATGAACAGCCCAAGGTAATAAGAGTTGAACATAAAACCTTGAGTCAGGCAACAGTCTTAGTGAGCAATAAATTAACTATCAAACATACCAAAAGAGCATAAAGGATAAAAGGAATAGGAACTCAACCATCCCACTCCACCTCATTCTACAGTGATAGCCCCCAGACCCACTAAGCAGAAACAAGCATAACAAAGCGGACATTTAAAGTAAAGTAATTATCACTCGAGTCAAGGTCGATGTTTTCCAAATACAAACCCCCAAGGCCTAAATCAAGATCAGATAAGCACCGAGAAAGCACCGCTCTTGAGACCGAATGATGGTACAATCGAACATCCATGACTCTGGCTATCACTGTTAACATTGCCTCCATATCATCGTTAATTGAATGACCGGCACCTTCTTTCAGCCCTCCGACAAGGGCTAATGGCAACCCCAGTTCTAGACATAACTCCGCACGTCATCATGACCCGTGCCTAGGACTATCGCATCTGCCCAGAGTACTAACACGTCATCATGACCCGTGTCTGGAACGTCATCGTGACCCGTTCCAACGTACTCTTGCTTTGAGCATGCTAGAACCTTCAATAACGATAAGATCCAAGCCTCCTAGTCATCCTCCTCGACGACTATTCTCACACTGGCCCAAGCGCCTCTCGAGCCCACCATTATCAACCAACCCGGACCGCATCACCGAGTTATCAACATACTTGGGATGATCCCGTCTGGATTAAACCAAGGCTTTCAAACATCATGCTTTGCTTCAACGCATCATAGCAAAGTCCCATCTCACATCATGGTTTGCCTCATCGCATCATGGCAAAGTCCATCATCATCGAATCTATCCATATGAGCTTCCACATCCGCTTCATATGCCACAAGCAGCTTTCACCATTCAAGAGCCTTTCCAGTTATCTTTTGAATCATCTTCGACCAACTTATTCAAATCAACTACTAGCTAATTTGAAACAATCAAATCAATCATAAATCAACCATTAATCCAAGCAATCAAACATTCAACAAGATCTAATAAGCAATTACAACAATAATGGCAATTTGGTAATTAAAGTGTCCAAATCTAACAAGTATGAATCATAGGCAAATGTCTCTATAACTTGATGAATGAACTTGCATAAGTGAACATGTAGTAAAATAGATATCAAAACTTCATAGGTGATAGATCTACATGCAGACTTAAGGAAAATGAAAGAAATCACTATCTTTAACACATAAACAAGCCACCAATCCAATATACTCCCTTGGGTCCGTGTGAGAGATAACTACCACTCACCGAATCACCTAAACACCTCAAAAACACCCAACTCTAGATCTGGACAGCAAAGATCTAAGCTTGATCCGGCAAAATCTCACTTAGATCGATGAAATCTCTCTTTGTTGGATGAAGATCTTCAACTTCGGCTCTTGAATCTTTGATCTTGATCTTCGATCTTGGATGGATGTTAGCACTAGATTAGAGTGGAGAAAAGAAGTGAAGAAATGTTGTAGTCGAGCTCTCAAAATGGCAGCACTTCGTCGCTTCAAAATCCGGGGCCAAAAAGTGAGCCAAACCCTCTATTTATAGGCTGATATCTCCCTGAGTCGCGCATCCATATGTCGCCGCCGACATATACCATGAGTCGTCCACGACTCAAGCCCCTAACTACTCAACGACTCAACTACCTACGACTTAGCCAAGACACCGACCCAACAACACAGCACACACACAGTTAAGCACGCGCACGACTCAACTATACGTAGCGTAACGACATAGTCCCCCCCCCCCCCCCCCCCCCCGCCCCCCCCCTCGCGCGACCTAACACTAAGTCGCTCACAGGACTCAAAAAACCTCCGACCTAAAACAGATACGACTTAACGACCTAACACAGAGGTACACGACTTAACTAAGCACACAGCCTAACTATAACACGGCATATCCACTAGGTCGCTACCTTCTCTAACATGCTAACCCGTAAGTCGTAACTCTCTTAGGTCGGCAACTAACTTAGGTAGGCTAACTTCCTTAAGTCGTTCAACCTATGAGTCGGCCATGACTTAAGCCGTTAACTACTAGCACTAGCTTCCTTAACTCGGCCACCTTCCTTTTACCGTAAACCCTACAACTTAGGTTCAAAACGACTCAAGCAATACTAACGACTTGATGGCAACTATTTTACGATATGTCGACACCTAAAATACGGGTCGTTACAACGGGATTACGGTGGCTGGTCTTCGACTTACCATCGCTGGAGAGTGGTGCACTATGGTACTGTTCCGTTTCAAATCCATGCACGCATTTCTAAAGGTCGTACGACACTGTTTCGCCATTTCGGACGGATGTTGCACCTTGCACCGTGGATGTTGCACCTTGTAGATATCGATTATTCGGACGGCCATAACTTCTGGCTCGTTTAGAGTTACGGGAGCCATAACCTGTTAAAACGAAGGCCTCAATGAGTTCTACGGTTTTGATAGCTTTTAGCCGTCAACGGATAGATTAATGCCCAAAAAGGACACACCGAATCTCAATCGGGTCTCGTAAGTTTTTTACCCTTCGTTTTTTTGACACGTGGATTTTTACGGTAAAACGGGATTACCGTGGCCCGTCTTCGACTTCCCATCACTGAAGAGTGGTGCACCATGGTACTGTTCCGTTTCGAATCCATGCACGCATTTCTAAAAGTCATACGGCACTGTTTCGCCATTTCGGACGGATGTTGCACCTTGCACCGTGGATGTTGCACCCTGTAGATATTGATTATTCGGACGGCCATAACTTCTGGCTCGTTTAGAGTTACGGGAGCCATAACCTGTCAAAACGAAGGCCTCGATGAGTTCTACGGCTTTGACGGCTTTCAGCCGTCAACGGATAGATTAATGCCCAAAAAGGACAACCCGAATCTCAATCGGGTCTCGTAAGATTTTTACCCTTCGTTTTTTCGACACGTGGATTTTTACGGCAGAACGGGATTACGGTGGCCGGTCTTCGATTTACCATCGCTGGAGAGTGGTGCACCATGGTACTGTTCCGTTTCAAATCCATGCACGCAATTCTAAAAGTTGTACGGCACTGTTTCTCCATGTCGGACGGATGTTGCACCTTGCACCATGGATGTTGCACCCTGTAGGTATCGATTATTTGGACGGCCATAACTTCTGGCTCGTTAAGAGTTACGGGAGACATAACCTGCCAAAACGAAGGCCTCGATGAGTTCTACGGCTATGACAGCTTTCAGCCGTCAACGGATAGATTAATGCCCAAATAGGACAACCCGAATCTCAATTGGGTCTCGTAAGTTTTTTACCCTTCGTTTTTTCGACACGTGGATTTTTACGGTAAAACGGGATTACGGTGCACCATCTTCGACTTCCCATCGCTGAAGAGTGGTTCACCATGGTACTGTTCCGTTTCAAATCCATGCACGCATTTCTAAAGGTCGTACGATACTGTTTCGCCATTTCGGACGGATGTTGCACCTTGCACCGTGGATGTTGCACCATGTAGATATCGATTATTCGGACGGCCATAACTTCTGGCTCGTTTAGAGTTACGGGAGCCATAACCTGTCAAAACGAAGGCCTCGATCAGTTCTATGGCTCTGACAGCTTTCATCCGTCAACGGATAGATTAATGCCCAAAAAGGACAACCTGAATCTCAATCGGGTCTCGTAAGTTTTTTACCCTTCGTTTTTTCGACACGTGGATTTTTACGGTAAAACGGGATTACCGTGGCCCGTCTTCGACTTCCCATCGCTAAAGAGTGATGCACCATGGTACCGTTCCGTGTCAAATCCATGCACGTATTTCTAAAAGTCGTACGACACTGTTTCTCCATTTCGGACGGATGTTGCACCTTGCACCGTGGATGTTGCACCATGTAGATATCGATTATTCGGACGGCCATAACTTCTGGCTCGTTTAGAGTTACGGGAGCCATAACCTGTCAAAACGAAGGCCTCGATGAGTTCTACGGCTTTGACAGCTTTCAGCCGTCAACGGATAGATTAATGCCCAAAAAGGACAACCTGAATCTCAATCGGGTCTCGTAAGATTTTTACCTTTCATTTTTTCGACACGTGGATTTTTACGACAAAACGGGATTACGGTGGCCGGTCTTCGATTTACCATCGCTGGAGAGTGGTGCACCATGGTACTGTACTGTTTCAAATCCATGCACGCATTTCTAAAAGTCGTACGGCACTGTTTCGCCATGTCGGAAGGATGTTGCACCTTACACCATGGATGTTGCACCCTATAGATATCGATTATTCGGACGGCCATAACTTCTGGCTCGTTAAGAGTTACGGGAGCCATAACCTGTCAAAACGAAGGCCTCGATGAGTTCTACGGCTTTGATAGCTTTCAGCCGTCAACGGATAGATTAATGCCCAAAAAGGACAACCCGAATCTCAATCGGGTCTCGTAAGTTTTTTACTCTTCGTTTTTTCGACACGTGGATTTTTACGGTAAAACGGGATTACGGTGCCCCATCTTCGACTTCCCATCGCTGAAGAGTGGTGCACCATGGTATTGTTCCGTTTCAAATCCATGCACGCATTTCTAAAGGTCGTACGACACTGTTTCGCCATTTCGGACGGATGTTGCACCTTGCACCGTGGATGTTGCACCCTGTAGATATCGATTATTCGGACGGCCATAACTTCTGGCTCGTTTAGAGTTACGGGAGCCATAACCTGTCAAAACGAAGGCATCGATGAGTTCTACGGCTTTGACAGATTTCAGCCGTCAACGGATAGATTAATGCCCAAAAAAAAACAACCCGAATCTCAATCGGGTCTCGTACGTTTTTTATCCTTCGTTTTTTGACCCGTGGATTTTAACGGTAAAACGGGATTACCGTGGCACGTCTTTGACTACCCATCGCTAAAGAGTGATGCACCATGGTACTATTCCATTTCAAATCCACGCACGCATTTCGAAAAGTCGTACGGCTCTGTTTCTCCATTTCGGACGGATGTTGCACCTTGCACTGTGGATGTTGCACCCTGTAGAAATCGATTATTCGGACGACCATAACTTCTGGCTCGTTTAGAGTTACGGGAGCCATAACATGTCAAAACGAAGGCCTCGATGAGTTCTACGGCTTTGACCGCTTTCAGCCGTCAACGGATAGATTAATGCCCAAAAACGACAACCCGAATCTCAATCGGGTCTCGTAAGTTTTTTACCCTTCGTTTTTTCGACACGTGGATTTTTACGGTAAAACGGGATTACGGTGGCTGGCCTTCGATTTACCATCGCTGGAGAGTGGTGCACCATGGTACTGTTCCGTTTCAAATCCATGCATGCATTTCTAAAAGTCATACGGCACTGTTTCGCCATTTCGGACGGATGTTGCACCTTGCATCGTGGATGTTGCACCCTGTAGATATCGATTATACGGACGACCATAACTTCTGGCTCGTTCAGAGTTACGGGAGCCGTAACCTGTCAAAACGAAGACCCGATGAGTTCTACGGATTTGATAGCTTTCATCCATCAACGGATAGATTAATGCCCAAAAAGGACAACCCGAATCTCAATCGGATCTCGTAAGTTTTTTACCCTTCGTTTTTTCGACACATGGATTTTTACGGTAAAATGGGATTACCGTGGCCCGTCTTCAACTTCCCATCGCTAAAGAGTGATGCACCATGGTACTGTTCTGTTTCAAATCCATGCACGCATTTCTAAAAGTCGTACGGCACTGTTTCTCCATTTCGGACGGATTTTGCACCTTGCACCGTGGATGTTGCACCCTGTAGATATCGATTATTCGGACGGCCATAACTTCTGGCTCGTTTAGAGTTACGGAAGCCATAACCTGTCAAAACGAAGGCCTCGATGAGTTCTACGGCTTTGACAGCTTTCAGCCGTCAACAGATAGATTAATGCCCAAAAAGGACAACCCGAATCTCAATCGGGTCTCGTAAGTTTTTTACCCTTCGTTTTTTCGACACGTGGATTTTTACGGTAAAACGGGAGTACCGT
Source organism: Allium cepa (assembly GCA_030765085.1). NCBI lineage: Eukaryota > Viridiplantae > Streptophyta > Magnoliopsida > Asparagales > Amaryllidaceae > Allium > Allium cepa. Next base: position 450,241,080 of record CM060946.1, on the reverse strand, counting down.
GGCCCGTCTTCGACTTCCCATCGCTGGAGAGTGGTGCACCATGGTACTGTTCCATTTCAAATCTATGCACGCATTTCTAAAAGTCATACGGCACTGTTGGGCCATTTCGGACGGATGTTGCACCATGCACCGTGGATGTTGCACCCTATAGATATCGATTATTCGGACGGCCATAACTTCTGGCTCGTATAGAGTTCCGGGAGCCATAACCTGTCAAAACAAAGACCTTGATGAGTTCTACGGCTTTGACAACTTTCAGCCGTCAACGGATAGATTAATGCCCAAAAAGGACAACCCGAATCTCAATCGGGTCTCGTAAGTTTTTTACCCTTCGTTTTTTCGACACGTGGATTTTTATGGTAAAACGGGGTTATGGTGGCTGGTCTTCGATTTACCATCGTTGGAGAGTGGTGCACCATGGTACTGTTCCGTTTCAAATCCATGCACGCATTTCTAAAGGTCGTACGGCACTGTTTCGCCATTTCGGACGGATGTTGCACCTTGCACCGTGGATGTTGCACCCTGTAGATATCGATTATTCGGACGGCCATAACTTCTGGCTCGTTTGGAGTTACGGGAGCCATAACCTGTCAAACGAAGGCCTCGATGAGTTCTACGGCTTTGATAGCTTTCAGCCGTCAACGGATAGATTAATGCCCAAAAAGGACAACCCGAATCTCAATCGGGTCTCGTAAGTTTTTTACCCTTCGTTTTTTCGACACGTGGATTTTTACGGCAAAACGGGATTACCGTGGCCCGTCTTCGACTTCCCATCGCTGAAGAGTGGTGCACCATGGTACTGTTCCGTTTCAAATCCATGCACACATTTCTAAAGGTCGTACGACAACGTTTCGCCATTTCGGACGGATGTTGCACCTTGCACCGTGGATGTTTCACCCTGTAGATATCGATTATTCGGACGGCCATAACTTCTGGCTCGTTTAGAGTTACGGGAGCCATAACCCGTGAAAACGAAGGCCTCGACGAGTTCTACGGCTTTAACAGCTTTCAGCCGTCAACGGATAGATTAGTGCCCAAAAAGGACAACCCGAATCTTAATCGGGTCGTAAGATTTTTACCCTTCGTTTTTTCGACACGTGGATTTTTACGGCAAAACGGGATTACGGTGGCTGGTCTTCGATTTACCATCGCTGGAGAATGGTGCACCATGGTACTGTTCCGTTTCAAATCCATGCACGCATTTATAAAAGTCGTACGGCACTGTTTCACCATGTCGGACGGATGTTGCACCTTGCACCGTGGATGTTGCACCATGTAGATATCGATTATTCGGACGGCCATAACTTCTGGCTCGTTAAGAGTTACGGGAGCCATAACCTGTCAAAACGAAGGCCTTGATGAGTTCTACGGCTTTGATAGCTTTCAGCCTTCAACGGATAGATTAATGCCCAAAAAGGACAACCTGAATCTCAATCGGGTCTCGTAAGTTTTTTACCCTTCGTTTTTTCGACACGTGGATTTTTACGGTAAAACGGGATTACGGTGCCCCATCTTCGACTTCCCATCGCTGAAGAGTGGTGCACCATGGTACTATTCCGTTCAAATCCATGCACACATTTCTAAAGGTCGTACGACACTGTTTCGCCATTTCGGACGGATGTTGCACCTTGCACCATGGATGTTGCACCCTGTAGATATCGATTATTCGGACGGCCATAACTTCTGGCTCGTTTAGAGTTACGGGAGCTATAACCTGTGAAAACGAAGGCCTAGATGAGTTCTACGGCTTTGACAGCTTTCAGCCGTCAACGAATAGATTAATGCCCGAAAAAACAACCTGAATCTCAATCGGGTCTCGTAAGTTTTTTACCCTTCGTTTTTTCGACACGTGGATTTTTAACTTTAAAACGGGATTACCGTGGCCCGTCTTCGACTTCCCATCGCTGAAGAGTGATGCACCATGGTACTGTTCCGTTTCAATTCCATGCACGCATTTATAAAAGTCGTATGGCACTGTTTCTCCATTTCGGACGGATGTTGCACCTTGCACAGTGGATGTTGCACCCTGTAGATATCGATTATTCGGACGGCCATAACTTCTGGCTCGTTTAGAGTTACGGGAGCGATAACCTGTCAAAACGAAGGCCTCGATGAGTTCTACGGCATTGACAGCTTTCAGCCTTCAACGGATGGATTAATACCCAAAAAGGACAACCCGAATCTTAATCGGGTCTCGTAAGTTTTTTACCCTTCGTTTTTTCGACACGTGGATTTTTACGGTAAAACGGGATTACCGTGGCCCATCTTCGACTTCCCATCGCTGGAGAGTGGTGTACCATGGTATTGTTCTGTTTCAAATCCATGCACACATTTCTAAAAGTCATACGGCACTCTTTCGCCATTTCGGACGGATGTTGCACCTTGCACCGTGGATGTTGCACCCTGTAGATATCGATTATTCGGACGGCCATAACTTCTAGCTCGTTTATAGTTACGGGAGCCATAACCTGTCAAAACGAAGACCTCGATGAGTTCTACGGCTTTGACAGCTTTCAGCCGTCAACGGATAGATTAATGCCCATAAGGGACAACCCGAATCTCAATCGGGTCTCGTAAGTTTTTTACCCTTCGTTTTTTCGACACGTGGATTTTTACGGTAAAACGGGATTACGGTGCACCATCTTCGACTTCCCATCGCTGAAGAGTGGTGCACCATGGTGCTGTTCCGTTTCAAATCCATGCACGCATCTCTAAAGGTCGTACGACACTGTTTCGCCATTTCGGACGGATGTTGCACCTTGCACCGTGGATGTTGCACCTTGTAGATATCGATTATTCGGACGGCCATAACTTCTGGCTCGTTTAGAGTTACGGGAGCCGTAACCAGTCAAAACGAAGGCCTCGATCAGTTCTACGGCTCTGACAGCTTTCAGCCGTCAACGGATAGATTAATGCCCAAAAAGGACAACCTGAATCTCAATCGGGTCTCGTAAGTTTTTTACCCTTCGTTTTTTCGACACGTGGATTTTTACGGTAAAACGGGATTACCGTGGCCCGTCTTCGACTTCCCATCGCTAAAGAGTGATGCACCATGGTACCGTTCCGTGTCAAATCCATGCACGCATTTCTAAAAGTCGTACGGCACTGTTTCTCCATTTCGGACGGATGTTGCACCTTGCACCGTGGATGTTGCACCCTGTAGATATCGATTATTCGGACGGCCATAACTTCTGGATCGTTTAGAGTTACGGGAGCCATAACCTGTCAAAACGAAGGCCTCGATGAGTTCTACGGCTTTGACCGCTTTCAACCGTCAACGGATTGATTAATGCCCAAAAAGGACAACCCGAATCTCAATCGGGTCTCGTAAGTTTTTTACCCTTCGTTTTTTCGGCCCGTGGATTTTTACGGTAAAACGGGATTACGGTGCCCCATCTTCGACTTCCCATCGCTGAAGAGTGGTGCACCATGGTACTGTTCCGTTTCAAATCCATGCACGCATTTCTAAAGGTCATACGACACTGTTTCGCCATTTCGGACGGATGTTGCACCTTGCACCGTGGATGTTACACCCTGTAGATATCGATTATTCGGACGGCCATAACTTCTGGCTCGTTTAGAGTTACGGGAGCCATAACCTGTCAAAACGAAGGCATCGATGAGTTCTACGGCTTTGACAGATTTCAGCCGTCAACGGATAGATTAATGCCCAAAAAAAACAACCCGAATCTCAATCGGGTCTCGTAAATTTTTTATCCTTCGTTTTTTGACCCGTGGATTTTAACGGTAAAACGGGATTACCGTGGCCCGTCTTTGACTACCCATCGCTAAAGAGTGATGCACTATGGTACTATTCCATTTCAAATCTACGCACGCATTTCTAAAAGTCGTACGGCTCTGTTTCTCCTTTTCGGACGGATGTTGCACCTTGCACCGTGGATGTTGCACCCTGTAGATATCGATTATTCGGACGACCATAACTTCTGGCTCGTTTAGAGTTACGGGAGCCATAACATGTCAAAATGAAGGCCTCGATGAGTTCTATGGCTTTGACAGCTTTCAGCCGTCAACGGATAGATTAATGCCCAAAAAGGACAACCCGAATCTCAATCGGGTCTCGTAAGTTTTTTACCCTTCGTTTTTTCGACACGTGGATTTTTGCGGTAAAACGGGATTACGGTGGCTGGTCTTCGGTTTACCATCGCTGGAGAGTGGTGCACCATGGTACTGTTCCGTTTCAAATCCATGCACGCATTTCTAAAAGTCATACGACACTGTTTCGCCATTTCGGACGGATGTTGCACCTTGCACCGTGGATGTTGCACCTTGTAGATATCGATTATTCGGACGGCCATAACTTCTGGCTCGTTTAGAGTTACGGGAGCCATAACCTGTTAAAACGAAGACCTCGATGAGTTCTATTACTTTGATAGCTTTCAGCCATCAACGGACAGATTAATGCCCAAAAAGGACAACCCGAATCTCAATCGGGTCTCGTAAGTTTTTTACCCTTCGTTTTTTCGACACGTGGATTTTTACGGTAAAATGGGATTACCGTGGCCCGTCTTCGACTTCCCATCGCTGAAGAGTGATGCACCATGGTACCGTTCCGTGTCAAATCCATGCACGCATTTCTAAAAGTCGTACGGCACTGTTTCTCCATTTCGGACGGATGTTGCACCTTGCACCGTGGATGTTGCACCCTGTAGATATCGATTATTCGGACGGCCATAACTTCTGGCTCGTTTAGAGTTACGGGAGCCATAACCTGTCAAAACGAAGGCCTCGATGAGTTCTACGGCTTTGACAGCTTTCAGCCGTCAACGGATAGATTAATGCCCAAAAAGGACAACCCGAATCTAAATCGGGTCTCGTAAGTTTTTTACCCTTCGTTTTTTCGACACGTGGATTTTTACGGTAAAACGGGATTACCGTGGCCCGTCTTCGACTTCCCATCGCTGGAGAGTGGTGCACCATGGTACTGTTCCATTTCAAATCCATGCACGCATTTCTAAAAGTCATACGGCACTGTTTGGCCATTTCGGACGGATGTTGCACCACGCACCGTGGATGTTGCACCCTGTAGATATCGATTATTCGGACGGCCATAACTTCTGGCTCGTTTAGAGTTACGGGAGCTATAACCTGTCAAAACAAAGACCTCGATGAGTTCTACGGCTTTGACAACTTTCAGACATCAACGGATAGATTAATGCCCAAAAAGGACAACCCGAATCTCAATCGGGTCTCGTAAGTTTTTTACCCTTCGTTTTTTCGACTCGTGGATTTTTACGGTAAAACGGGGTTACGGTGGCTGGTCTTCGATTTACCATCGCTGGAGAGTGGTGCACCATGGTACTGTTCCGTTTCGAATCCATGCACGCATTTCTAAAGGTCGTACGACACTGTTTCGCCATTTCGGACGGATGTTGCACCTTGCACCGTGGATGTTGCACCCTGTAGATATCGATTATTCGGACGGCCATAACTTCTGGCTCGTTTTGAGTTACGGGAGCCATAACCTGTCAAACGAAGGCCTCGATGAGTTCTACGGTTTTGATAGCTTTCAGCCGTCAACAGATAGATTAATGCCCAAAAAGGACAACCCGAATCTCAATCGGGTCTCGTAAGTTTTTTACCCTTCGTTTTTTCGACACGTGGATTTTTGCGGTAAAATGGGATTACCGTGGCCCGTCTTCGACTTCCCATCGCTGAAGAGTGGTGCACCATGGTACTGTTCCGTTTCAAATCCATGCATGCATTTCTAAAAGTCATACGGCACTGTTTCGCCATTTCGGACGGATGTTGCACCTTGCACCGTGGATGTTGCACCCTGTAGATATCGATTATTCGGACGGCCATAACTTCTGGCTGGTTTAGAGTTACGGGAGCCATAACCTGTCAAAACGAAGGCCTCGACGAGTTCTACGGCTTTAACAGCTTTCAGCCGTCAACGTATAGATTAATGCCCAAAAAGGACAGCCCGAATCTTAATCGGGTCGTAAGATTTTTACCCTTCGTTTTTTCAACACGTGGATTTTTACGGCAAAACGGGATTACGGTGGCTGGTCTTCGATTTACCATCACTGGAGAGTGGTGCACCATGGTACTGTTCCGTTTCAAATCCATGCACGCATTTATAAAAGTCGTAGGGCACTCTTTCGCCATGTCGGAGGGATGTTGCACCTTGCACCGTGGATGTTGCACCATGTAGATATCGATTATTCGGACGGCCATAACTTCTGGCTCGTTAAGAGTTACGGAAGCCACAACCTGTCAAAACGAAGGCCTTGATGAGTTCTACGGCTTTGATAGCTTTCAGCCTTCAACGGATAGATTAATGCCCAAAAAGGACAACCCGAATCTCAATCGGGTCTCGTAAGTTTTTTACCCTTCGTTTTTTCGACACATGGATTTTTACGGTAAAACTGGATTACGGTGCCCCATCTTCGACATCCCATCGTTGAAGAGTGGTGCACCATGGCACTGTTCCGTTTCAAATCCATGCACGCATTTCTAAAGGTCGTACGACATTGTTTCGCCATTTCGGACGGATGTTGCACCTTGCACCGTGGATGTTGCACCCTGTAGATATTGATTATTCGGACGGCCATAACTTCTGGCTTGTATAGAATTACGGGAGCCATATCCTGTGAAAACGAAGGCCACGATGAGTTCTACGGCTTTGACAGCTTTCAGCCGTCAACGAATAGATTAATGCCCAAAAAAACAACCCGAATCTCAATCGGGACTCGTAAGATTTTTACCCTTCGTTTTTTCGACACGTGGATTTTTAACTTTAAAACGGGATTACCGTGGCTCGTCTTCGACTTCCCATCGCTGAAGAGTGATGCACCATGGTACTGTTCCGTTTCAAATCCATGCATGCATTTCTTAAAGTCGTATGGCACTGTTTCTCCATTTCGGACGGATGTTGCACCTTGCACAGTGGATGTTGCACCCTGTAGATATCGATTATTCGGACGGCCATAACTTCTGGCTCGTTTAGAGTTACGGGAGCGATAAGCTGTCAAAACGAAGGCCTCGATGAGTTCTACGGCTTTGACAGCTTTCAGCCTTCAACGGATGGATTAATACCCAAAAAGGACAACCCGAATCTCAATCGGGTCTCGTAAGTTTTTTACCCTTCGTTTTTTCGACACGTGGATTTTTACGGTAAAACGGGATTATCGTGGCCCGTCTTCGACTTCCCATCGCTGGAGAGTGGTGCACCATGGTACTGTTCCATTTCAAATCCATGCATGCATTTCTAAAAGTCATACGGTACTGTTTCGCCATTTCGGACGAATGTTGCACCTTGCACCGGGGATGTTGCACCCAGTAGATATCGATTATTCGGACGGCCATAACTTCTGGCTCGTTTATGGTTACGGGAGCCATAACCTGTCAAAACGAAGACCTCTATGAGTTCTACGGCTTTGACAGCTTTCAGCCGTCAACGGATAGATTAATGCCCAAAAAGGACAACCCGAATCTCAATCAGGTCTCGTAAGTTTTTTAACCTTCGTTTTTTCGACACGTGGATTTTTACGGTAAAACGGGATTACCGTGGCCCGTCTTCGACTTCCCATTGCTGAAGAGTAATGCACCTTGGTACTATTTTGTTTCAAATCCATGCACGCATTTTTAAAAGTCGTACGACACTGTTTCTCCATTTCGGACGGATGTTGCACCTTGCACCGTGGATGTTGCACCCTGTAGATATCGATTATTCGGACGGCCATAACTTCTGGCTCGTTTAGAATTACGGGAGCCATAACCTATCAAAACGAAGGCCTCGATGAGTTCTACGGCTTTCTCAGCTTTCAGCCGCCAACGGATAGATTAATGCCCAAAAAGGACAACCCGAATCTCAATCGGGTCTCGTAAGTTTTTTACCCTTCGTTTTTTCGACACGTGGATTTTTACAGTAAAACGGGATTACCGTGGCCCGTCTTCGACTTCCCATCGCTGGAGAGTGGTGCGCCATGGTACTGTTCCGTTTCAAATCCATGCACGCATTTCTAAAGGTCGTACGACACTGTTTCGCCATTTTGGACGGATGTTGCACCTTGCACCGTGGATGTTGCACCCTGTAGATATCGATTATTCGGACGGCCATAACTTCTGGCTCGTTCAGAGTTACGGGAGCCATAACCTGTCAAACGAAGGCCTCGATGAGCTCTACGGCTTTGACAGCTTCCAGCCGTCAACGGATAGATTAATGCCCAAAAAGGACAACCCGAATCTCAATCGGGTCTCGTAAGTTTTTTACCCATCGTTTTTTCGACACGTGGATTTTTACGGTAAAACGGGATTACCGTGGCCCGTCTTCGACTTCCCATCGCTGGAGAGTGGTGCACCATGGTACTGTTCCGTTTCAAATCCATGCACGCATTTCTAAAGGTCGTACGGCACTGTTTCGCCATTTCGGACGGATGTTGCACCTTGCACAGTGGATGTTGCACCCTGTAGATATCGATTATTCGGACGGCCATAACTTCTGGCTCGTTTAAAGTTACGGGAGCCATCACCTGTCAAAACGAAGGCCTCGATGAGTTCTACGGCTTTGACAGCTTTCAGCCTTCAACGGATAAATTAATACCCAAAAAGGACAACCCGAGTCTCAATCGGGTCCCGTAAGTTTTTTACCCTTCGTTTTTTCGACACGTGGATTTTTACGATAAAACGGGATTACCGTGGCCCGTCTTCGACTTCCCATCGCTGGAGAGTGGTGCACCATGGTACTGTTCCGTTTCAAATCCATGCACGCATTTCTAAAAGTCATACGGCACTGATTCGCCATTTCGGACGGATGTTGCACCTTGCACCGTGGATGTTGCACCCTGTAGATATCGATTATTCGGACTGCCATAACCTCTGGCTCGTTTATAGTTACGGGAGCCATAATCTGTCAAAACGAAGACCTGGATGAGTTCTACGGCTTTGACAGCTTTCAACCGTCAACGGATAGATTAATGCCCAAAAAGGACAACCCGAATCTCAATCGGGTCTCGTAAGTTTTTTAACCTTCGTTTTTTCGACACGTGGATTTTTACGGTAAAACGGGATTACCTTGGCCCGTCTTCGACTTCCCATCGATGAAGAGTGATGCACCATGGTACTGTTCTGTTTCAAATACATGCACGCATTTCTAAAAGTCGTACGACACAGTTTCTCCATTTCGGACGGATGTTGCACCTTGCGCCGTGGATGTTGCACCCTTTATATATCAATTATTCGGCCGGTCATAACTTCTGGCTCGTTTAGAATTACAGGAGCCATAACCTATCAAAACGAAGGCCTCGATGAGTTCTACGGCTTTGTCAGCTTTTAGCCGTCAACGGGTAGATTAATGCCCAAAAAGGACAACCCGAATCTCAATCGGGTCTCGTAAGTTTTTTACCCTTCGTTTTTTCGACACGTGGATTTTTACGGTAAAACGGGATTACCGTGGCCCGTCTTCGACTTCCCATCGCTGGAGAGTGGTGCACCATGGTACTGTTCCGTTTCAAATCCATGCACGCATTTCTAAAGGTCGTACGACACTGTTTCGCCATTTTGGACGGATGTTGCACCTTGCACCGTGGATGTTGCACCCTGTAGATATCGATTATTCGGACGACCATAACTTCTGGCTCGTTTAGAGTTACGTGAGCCATAACCTGTCAAACGAAGGCCTCGATGAGTTCTACGGCTTTGTCAGCTTTTAGCCGTCAACGGATAGATTAATGCCCAAAAAGGACAACCCGAATCTCAATCGGGTCTCATAAGTTTTTTACCCTTCGTTTTTTCGACACGTGGATTTTTACGGTAAAACGGGATTACCGTGGCCCGTCTTCGACTTTCCATCGCTGAAGAGTGGTGCACATTGGTACTGTTCCGTTTCAAATCCATGCATGCATTTCTAGAAGTCCTACGGCACTGTTTCTCCATTTCGGACGGATGTTGCACCTTGCACCGTGGATGTTGCACCTTGCAGATATCGATTATTCGGACGGCCATAACTTCTAGCTGGTTTAGAGTTACGGGAGCCATAACCTGTCAAAACGAAGGCCTCTATGAGTTATACAGCTTTGACAGCTTTCAGCCGTCAACGAATAGATTAATGCCCAAAAAGGACAACCCGAATCTCAATCGGGTCGTAAGATTTTTACCCTTCGTTTTTTCGACACGTGGATTTTTACGGCAAAATGGGATTACGGTGGTTGGTCTTCGATTTACCATCGCTGGAGAGTGGTGCACCATGGTACTGTTCCGTTTCAAATACATGCACGCATTTCTAAAGGTCGTAAGACACTGTTTCGCCATTTTGGACGGATGTTGCACCTTGCACCGTGGATGCTGCACCCTGTAGATATCGATTATTCGGACGGCCATAACTTCTAGCTGGTTTAGAGTTACGGGAGCCATAACCTGTCAAAACGAAGGCCTCTATGAGTTATACAGCTTTGACAGCTTTCAGCCGTCAACGGATAGATTAATGTCCAAAAAGGACAACCTGAATCTCAATCGGGTCTCGTAAGTTTTTTACCCTTCGTTTTTTCGACACGTGGATTTTTACGGTAAAACGGGGTTACGGTGGCTGGTCTTCGATTTAACATCGCTGGAGAGTGGTGCACCATGGTACTATTCCGTTTCGAATCCATGCACGCATTTCTAAAGGTCGTACGGCACTGTTTCTCCATTTCGGACGGATGTTGCACCTTGCACCGTGGATGTTGCACCCTGTAGATATCGATTATTCGGACGGCCATAACTTCTGGCTCGTTTAGAGTTACGGGAGCCATAACCTGTCAAAAGAAAGACCTCGATGAGTTCTACGGCTTTGACAACTTTCAGACATCAACGGATAGATTAATGCCCAAAAAGGGCAACCCGAATCTCAATCGGGTCTCGTAAGTTTTTTACCCTTCGTTTTTTCGACACGTGGATTTTTACGGTAAAATGGGGTTACGGTGGCTGGTCTTCGATTTACCATCGCTGGAGAGTGGTGCACCATGGTACTATTCCGTTTCGAATCCATGCACGCATTTCTAAAGGTCGTACGGCACTGTTTCGCCATTTCGGACGGATGTTGCACCTTGCACCGTGGATGTTGCACCCTGTAGATATCGATTATTCGGACGGCCATAACTTCTGGCTCGTTTTGAGTTACGGGAGCCATAACCTGTCAAACGAAGGCCTCGATGAGTTCTATGGTTTTGATAGCTTTCAGCCGTCAACAGATAGATTAATGCCTAAAAAGGACAACCCGAATCTCAATCGGGTCTCGTAAGTTTTTTACCCTTCGTTTTTTCGACACGTGGATTTTTACGGTAAAACGGGATTACCGTGGCCCGTCTTCGACTTCCCATCGCTGAAGAGTGGTGCACCATGGTACTGTTCCGTTTCTAATCCATGCATGCATTTCTAAAAGTCATACGGCACTGTTTCGCCATTTCGGACGGATGTTGCATCTTGCACCGTGGATGTTGCACCCTGTAGATATCGATTATTCGGACGGCCATAACTTCTGGCTGGTTTAGAGTTACGGGAGCCATAACCTGTCAAAACGAAGGCCTCGACGAGTTCTAAGGCTTTAACAGCTTTCAGCCGTCAACGTATAGATTAATGCCCAAAAAGGACAACCCGAATCTTAATCGGGTCGTAAGATTTTTACCCTTCGTTTTTTCGACACGTGGATTTTTACGGCAAATCGGGATTACGGTGGCTGGTCTTCGATTTACCATCACTGGAGAGTGGTGCACCATGGTACTGTTCCGTTTCAAATCCATGCACGCATTTATAAAAGTCGTACGGCACTGTTTCGCCATGTCAGACGGATGTTGCACCTTGCACCGTGGATGTTGCACCATGTAGATATCGATTATTCGGACGGCCATAACTTCTGGCTCGTTAAGAGTTACGGGAGCCACAACCTGTCAAAACAAAGGCCTTGATGAGTTCTACGGCTTTGATAGGTTTCAGCCTTCAACGGATAAATTAATGCCCAAAAAGGACAACCCGAATCTCAATCGGGTCTCGTAAGTTTTTTACCCTTCGTTTTTTCGACACATGGATTTTTACGGTAAAACTGGATTACGGTGCCCCATCTTCGACTTCCCATCGTTGAAAAGTGGTGCACCATGGTACTGTTCCGTTTCAAATCCATGCACGCATTTCTAAAGGTCGTACGACACTGTTTCGCCATTTCGGACGGATGTTGCACCTTGCACCGTGGATGTTGCACCCTGTAGATATCGATTATTCGGACGGCCATAACTTCTGGCTCGTTTAGAGTTACGGGAGCCATATCCTGTGAAAACGAAGGCCACGATGAGTTCTACGGCTTTGACAGCTTTCAGCCGTCAACGAATAGATTAATGCCCAAAAAAACAACCCGAATCTCAATCGGGACTCGTAAGTTTTTTACCCTTCGTTTTTTCGACACGTGGATTTTTAACTTTAAAACGGGATTACCGTGGCTCGTCTTCGACTTCCCATCGCTGAAGAGTGATGCACCATGGTACTGTTCCGTTTCAAATCCATGCATGCATTTCTTAAAGTCGTATGGCACTGTTTCTCCATTTCGGACGGATGTTGCACCTTGCACAGTGGATGTTGCACCCTGTAGATATCGATTATTCGGACGGCCATAACTTCTGGCTCGTTTAGAATTACGGGAGCGATAAGCTGTCAAAACGAAGGCCTCGATGAGTTCTACGGCTTTGATAGCTTTCAGCCTTCAACGGATGGATTAATACCCAAAAAGGACAACCCGAATCTCAATCGGGTCTCGTAAGTTTTTTACCCTTCGTTTTTTCGACACGTGGATTTTTACGGTAAAACGGGATTACTTTGGCCCGTCTTCGACTTCCCATCGCTGGAGAGTGGTGCACCATGGTACTGTTCCATTTCAAATCCATGCATGCATTTCTAAAAGTCATACGGCACTGTTTCGCCATTTCGGACGGATGTTGCACCTTGCACCGGGGATGTTGCACCCTATAGATATCGATTATTCGGACGGCCATAACTTCTGGCTCGTTTATAGTTACGGGAGCCATAACATGTCAAAACGAAGACCTCTATGAGTTTTACGGCTTTGACAGCTTTCAGCCGTCAACGGATAGATTAATGCCCAAAAAGGACAACCCGAATCTCAATCAGGTCTCGTAAGTTTTTTAACCTTCGTTTTTTCGACACGTGGATTTTTACGGTAAAACGGGATTACCGTGGCCCGTCTTCGACTTCCCATTGCTGAAGAGTAATGCACCATGGTACTGTTCTGTTTCAAATCCATGCACGCATTTCTAAAAGTCGTACGACACTATTTCTCCATTTCGGACGGATGTTGCACCTTGCACCGTGGATGTTGCACCCTGTAGATATCGATTATTCGGACGGCCATAACTTCTGGCTCGTTTAGAGTTACGGGAGCCATAACCTATCAAAACGAAGGCCTCGATGAGTTCTACGGCTTTGTCGGCTTTCAGCCGTCAACGGATAGATTAATGCCCAAAAAGGACAACCCGAATCTCAATCGGGTCTCGTAAGTTTTTTACCCTTCGTTTTTTCGACACGTGGATTTTTACAGTAAAACGGGATTACCGTGGCCCGTCTTCGACTTCCCATCGCTGGAGAGTGGTGCACCATGGTACTGTTCCGTTTCAAATCCATGCACGCATTTCTAAAGTTCGTACGACACTGTTTCGCCATTTTGGACGGATGTTGCACCTTGCACCGTGGATGTTGCACCCTGTAGATATCGATTATTCGGACGGCCATAACTTCTGGCTCGTTCAGAGTTACGGGAGCCATAACCTATCAAACGAAGGCCTCGATGAGCTCTACGGCTTTGACAGCTTTCAGCCGTCAACAGATAGATTAATGCCCAAAAAGGACAACCCGAATCTCAATCGGGTCTCGTAAGTTTTTTACCCTTCGTTTTTTCGACACGTGGATTTTTACGGTAAAACGGGATTACCGTGGCCCGTCTTCGACTTCCCATCGCTGGAGAGTGGTGCACCATGGTACTGTTCCGTTTCAAATCCATGCACGCATTTCTAAAGGTCGTACGGCACTGTTTCGCCATTTCGGACGGATGTTGCACCTTGCACAGTGGATGTTGCACCCTGTAGATATCGATTATTCGGACGGCCATAACTTCTGGCTCGTTTAGAGTTACGGGAGCCATAACCTGTCAAAACGAAGGCCTCGATGAGTTCTACGGCTTTGACAGCTTTCAGCCTTCAACGGATATATTAATACCCAAAAAGGACAAACCGAGTCTCAATCGGGTCTCGTAAGTTTTTTACCCTTCGTTTTTTCGACACGTGGATTTTTACGATAAAACGGGATTACCGTGGCCCGTCTTCGACTTCCCATCGCTGGAGAGTGGTGCACCATGGTACTGTTCCGTTTCAAATCCATGCACGCATTTCTAAAAGTCATACGGCACTGATTCGCCATTTCGGACGGATGTTGCACCTTGCACCGTGGATGTTGCACCCTGTAGATATCGATTATTCGGACGGCCATAACCTCTGGCTCGTTTATAGTTACGGGAGCCATAATCTGTCAAAACGAAGACCTCGATGAGTTCTACGGCTTTGACAGCTTTCAACTGTCAACGGATAGATTAATGCCCAAAAAGGACAACCCGAATCTCAATCGGGTCTCGTAAGTTTTTTAACCTTCGTTTTTTCGACACGTGGATTTTTACGGTAAAACGGGATTACCGTGGCCCTTCTTCGACTTCCCATCGATGAAGAGTGATGCACCATGGAACTGTTCTGTTTCAAATACATGCACGCATTTCTAAAAGTCGTACGACACTGTTTCTCCATTTCGGACGGATGTTGCACCTTGCACCGTGGATGTTGCACCCTTTATATATCAATTATTCGGCCGGTCATAACTTTTGGCTTGTTTAGAATTACGGGAGCCATAACCTATCAAAACGAAGGCCTCGATGAGTTCTACGGCTTTGTCAGCTTTTAGCCGTCAACGGATAGATTAATGCCCAAAAAGGACAACCCGAATCTCAATCGGGTCTCGTAAGTTTTTTACCCTTCGTTTTTTCGACACGTGGATTTTTACGGTAAAACGGGATTACCGTGGCCCGTCTTCGACTTCCCATCGCTGGAGAGTGGTGCACCATGGTACTCTTCCGTTTCAAATCCATGCACGCATTTCTAAAGGTCGTACGACACTGTTTCGCCATTTTGGACGGATGTTGCACCTTGCACCGTGGATGTTGCACCCTGTAGATATCGATTATTCGGACGGCCATAACTTCTGGCTCGTTTAGAGTTACGGGAGCCATAACCTGTCAAACGAAGGCCTCGATGAGTTCTACGGTTTTGACAGCTTTCAGCCGTCACCGGATAGATTAATGCCCAAAAAGGACAACCCGAATCTCAATCGGGTCTCGTAAGTTTTTTACCCTTCGTTTTTTCGACACGTGGATTTTTACGGTAAAACGGGATTACCGTGGCCCGTCTTCGACTTTCCATTGCTGAAGAGTGGTGCACCATGGTATTGTTCCGTTTCAAATCCATGCACGCATTTCTAGAAGTCCTACGGCACTGTTTCGCCATTTCGGACGGATGTTGCACCTTGCACCGTGGATGTTGCACCCTGCAGATATCGATTATTCGGACGGCCATAACTTCTAGCTGGTTTAGAGTTACGGGAGCCATAACCTGTAAAAACGAAGGCCTCTATGAGTTATACAGCTTTGACAGCTTTCAGCCGTCAACGGATAGATTAATGCCCAAAAAGGACAACCCGAATCTCAATCGGGTCGTAAGATTTTTACCCTTCATTTTTTCGACACGTGGATTTTTACGGTAAAACGGGATTACGGTGGTTGGTCTTCGATTTACCATCGCTGGAGAGTGGTGCACCATGGTACTGTTCCGTTTCAAATACATGCACGCATTTCTAAAGGTCGTACGACACTGTTTCGCCATTTTGGACGGATGTTGCACCTTGCACCGTGGATGCTGCACCCTGTAGATATCGATTATTCGGACGGCCATAACTTCTAGCTGGTTTAGAGTTACGGGAGCCATAACCTGTCAAAACGAAGGCCTCTATGAGTTATACAGCTTTGACAGCTTTCAGCCGTCAACGGATAGATTAATGTCCAAAAATGACAACCCGAATCTCAATCGGGTCTCGTAAGATTTTTACCCTTCGTTTTTTCGACACGTGGATTTTTACGGTAAAACGGGATTACGGTGGCTGATCTTCGATTTACCATCGCTGGAGAGTGGTGCACCATGGTACTGTTCCGTTTCAAATCCATGCACGCATTTCTAAAGGTCGTACGGCACTGTTTCGCCATGTCGGACGGATGTTGCACCTTGCACCGTGGATGTTGCACCCTGTAGATATCGATTATTCGGACGGCCATAACTTCTGGCTCGTTAAGAGTTACGGGAGCCATAACCTGTCAAAACGAAGGCCTCGATGAGTTCTACGGCTTTGACGGCTTTCCGCCGTCAATGGATATATTAATGCCCAAAAAGGACAACCCGAATCTCAATCGGGTCTCGTAAGTTTTTTACCCTTCGTTTTCTCGACCCGTGGATTTTTCTGGTAAAACGGGATTACGGTGCCCCATCTTCGACTTCCCATCGCTGAAGAGTGGTGCACCATGGTACTGTTCCATTTCAAATCCATGCACGCATTTCTAAAGGTCGTACGACACTATTTCGCCATTTCGGACGAATGTTGCACCTTGCAACGTGGATGTTGCACCCTGTAGATATCGATTATTCGGACGGCCATAACTTATGGCTCGTTTAGAGTTACGAGAGCCATAACCTGTGAAAACGAAAGCCTCGATGAGTTCTATGGCTTTGACAGCTTTCAGCCGTCAACGGATAGAATAATGCCCAAAAAAAACAACCCGAATCTCAATCGGGTTTCGTAAGTTTTTTACCCTTCTTTTTTTGACTCGTGGATTTTTACGCTAAAACGGGATTACCGTGGCCCGGCTTCGACTTCCCATCGCTGAAGAGTGATGCACCATGGTACTGTTCCATTTCAAATCCACGCACGCATTTCTAAAAGTCGTAGGCACCGTTTTTCCATTTCGGGCGGATGTTGCACCTTGCACCGTGGATGTTGGACCCTGTAGATATCGATTATTCGGACGACCATAACTTCTGGCTCGTTTAGAGTTACGGGAGCCATAACCGGTCAAAATGAAGGCCTCGATGATTTTTACCATCGCTGGAGAGTGGTGCACCATGGTACTGTTCCGTTTCAAATCCGTGCACGCATTTCTAAAAGTCATACACACTGTTTCGCCATTTCGGACGGATGTTGCACCTTGCACCATGGATGTTGCACCCTGTAGATATCGATTATTCGGACGGCCACAACTTCTGGCTCATTTAGAGTTACGGGAGCCATAACGTGTCAAAACGAAGACCTCGATGAGTTCTACGGCTTTGACGGCTTTCAGCCGTCAACGGATAGATTAATGCCCAAAAAGGACAACCCGAATCTCAATTAGGTCTCGTAAGTTTTTTACCCTTCGTTTTTCGAAACGTGGATTTTTACGGTAAAACGGGATTACGGTGGTTGGTCTTCGATTTACCATCGCTGGAGAGTGGTGCACCATGGTACTGTTCCGTTTCAAATCCATGCACGCATTTCTAAAGGTCGTACGGCACTATTTCGCCATTTCTGACGGATGTTGCACCTTGCACCGTGGATGTTGCACCCTGTAGATATCGATTATTCGGACGGCCATAACTTCCGGCTCCTTTAGAGTTACGGGAGCTATAACCTGTCAAAGCGAAGGCCTCGATGAGTTCTACGGCATTTACAGCTTTCAGCCGTCAATGGATTGATTGATGCCCAAAAAGGAGAACCCGAATCTCAATCGGGTCTCGTATGTTTTTTACCCTTCGTTTTTTCGACATGTGGATTTTTACGGCAAAACGGGATTACCGTGGCCCGTCTTCGACTTCCCATCGCTGAAGAGTGATGCACCATGGTACTGTTCCGTTTCAAATCCATGCACGCATTTCTAAAGGTCGTACGGCACTGTTTCTCCATTTCGTACGGATGTTGCACCTTGCACCGTGGATGTTGCACTCTGTAGATATCGATTATTCGGACGGCCATAACTTCTGGCCCGTTTAGAGTTACGGGAGCCATAACCTGTCAAAACAAAGGCCTCGATGAGTTCTACGGCTTTGACAGCTTTCAGCCGTCAACGGATTGATTAATGCCCAAAAAGGACAACCCGAATCTCAATCGGGCCTCGTAAGTTTTTTACCCTTCGTTTTTTCGACACGTGGATTTTTACGGTAAAACGGGATTACCGTGGCCCGTCTTCGACTTCCCATCGCTGGAGAGTGGTGCACCATGGTACTGTTCCATTTCAAATCCATGCACGCATTTCTAAAAGTCATACGGCACTGTTTCGCCATTTCGGACGGATGTTGCACCTTGCACCGTGGATGTTGCACCCTGTAGATATCGATTATTCGGACGGCCATAACTTCTGGATCGTTTAGAGTTACGGGAGCCATAACCTGTCAAAACGAAGACCTCGATGAGTTCTACGGCTTTGACAGCTTTCAACCGTCAACGGATAAATTAATGCCCAAAAAGGACAACCCGAATCTTAATCGGGTCTCGTAAGTTTTTTACCCTTCGTTTTTTCGACACGTGGATTTTTACGGTAAAACGGGATTACGGTGGCTGGTCTTCGATTTACCATTGCTGGACAGTGGTGCACCATGGTACTGTTCCATTTCAAATCCATGCACGCATTTCAAAAAGTCATACGGCACTGTTTCGCCATTTCGGACGGATGTTGCACCTTGCACCGTGGATGTTGCACCTTGTAGATATCGATTATTCGGACGGCCATAACTTCTGCCTCGTTTAGAGTTACGGGAGCCATACCCTGTGAAAACGAAGGTCTCGTTGAGTTCTACGGCTTTGACAGCTTTCAGCCGTCAACGGATAGATTAATGCCCAAAAAAAAACCCGAATCTCAATCGGGTCTCGTAAGTTTTTTACCCTTCGTTTTTTCGACACGTGGATTTTTACTGTAAAACGGGATTACCGTGGCCCGTCTTCGACTTCCCATCGTTGAAGAGTGATGCGCCATGGTACTGTTCCATTTCAAATCCATGCACGCATTTCTAAAAGTCGTACGGCACTGTTTCTCCATTTCGGACGGATGTTGCACCTTGCACCGTGGATGTTGCACCCTGTAGATATCGATTATTCGGACGGCCATAACTTTTGGCTCGTTTAGAGTTACGGGAGCCATAACCTGTCAACACGAAGGCCTCGATGATTTCTACAGCTTTGACAGCTTTCAGCCATCAACGATAGATTAATACCCAAAAAGGAGAACCCGAATCTCAATCGGGTCTCGTAAGTTTTTTACCCTTCGTTTTTTCGACACGTGGGTTTTTACGGTAAAACGGGATTACCATGGCCCGTCTTCAACTTCCCATCGCTGGAGAGTGGTGCACCATGAAACTGTTCCGTTTCAAATCCATGCACGCATTTCTAAAAGTCATACGGCACTGTTTCGCCATTTCTGACGGATGTTGCACCTTGCACCGTGGATGTTGCACCCTGTAGATATCAATTATTCCGACGGCCATAACTTCTTGCTCGTTTAGAGTTACGGGAGCCATAACCTATCGAAACAAAGACCTCGATGAGTTCTACGGCTTTGACAGCTTTCAGCCGTCAACGGATAGATTATTGCCCAAAAAGGACAACCCGAATCTCAATCAGGTCTCGTAAGTTTTTTACCCTTCGTTTTTTCGACACGTGGATTTTTACGGTAAAACGGGATTACGGTGGTTGGTCTTCGATTTACCATCGCTGGAGAGTGGTGCACCATGGTACTGTTCCGTTTCAAATCCATGCACACATTTTAAAGGTCATACGACATTGTTTCGCCATTTCAGACGGATGTTGCACCTTGCACCGTGGATGTTGCACCCTGTAGATATCGATTATTCGGACGGCCATAACTTCTGGCTCTTTTAGAGTTACGGGAGCCATAACCTGTCAAAACGAAGGCCTCGATGAGTTCTATGGTTTTGATAGCTTTCACCCGTCAACGGATAGATTAATGCCCAAAAAGGACAACCCGAATCTCAATCGGGTCTCGTAAGTTTTTTACCCTTCGTTTTCTCGACACGTGGATTTTTACGGTAAAACGGGATTACCGTGGCCCGTCTTCGACTTCCCATCGCTGAAGAGTGGTGCACCATGGTACTGTTCCATTTCAAATCCATGCACGCATTTCTAAAGGTCGTACGACACTGTTTCGCCATTTCGGACGGATGTTGCACCTTGCAACGTGGATGTTGCACCCTGTAGATATCGATTATTCGGACGGCCATAACTTATGGCTCGTTTAGAGTTACGAGAGCCATAACCTGTGAAAACGAAGGCCTCGATGAGTTCTATGGCTTTGACAGCTTTCAGCCGTCAACGGATAGAATAATGCCCAAAAAAAACAACCCGAATCTCAATCGGGTTTCGTAAGTTTTTTACCCTTCTTTTTTTGACTCGTGGATTTTTACGCTAAAACGGGATTACCGTGGCCCGGCTTCGACTTCCCATCGCTGAAGAGTGATGCACCATGGTACTGTTCCATTTCAAATCCACGCACGCATTTCTAAAAGTCGTACGACACCGTTTTTCCATTTCGGGCGGATGTTGCACCTTGCACCGTGGATGTTGGACCCTGTAGATATCGATTATTCGGACGGCCATAACTTCTGGCTCGTTTAGAGTTACGGGAGCCATAACCGGTCAAAATGAAGGCCTCGATGATTTTTACCATCGCTGGAGAGTGGTGCACCATGGTACTGTTCCGTTTCAAATCCGTGCACGCATTTCTAAAAGTCATACACACTGTTTCGCCATTTCGGACGGATGTTGCACCTTGCACCATGGATGTTGCACCCTGTAGATATCGATTATTCGGACGGCCACAACTTCTGGCTCATTTAGAGTTACGGGAGCCATAACGTGTCAAAACGAAGGCCTCGATGAGTTCTACGGCTTTGATAGCTTTCAGCCGTCAACGGATATATTAATGCCCAAAAAGGACAACCCGAATCTCAATCGGGTCTCGTAAGTTTTTTTACCCTTCGTTTTTTCGACACGTGGATTTTTACGGTAAAACGGGATTACGGTGGTTGGTCTTAAATTTACCATCGCTGGAGAGTGGTGCACCATGGTACTGTTCCGTTCCAAATCCATGCACGTATTTCTAAAGGTCGTACGACACTGTTTCGCCATTTCGGACGGATGTTGCACCTTGCACCGTGGATGTTGCACCCTGTAGATATCGATTATTCGGACGGCCATAACTTCGGGCTCGTTTAGAGTTACGGGAGCCATAACCTATCAAAACGAAGGCCTCGATGAGTTCTACGGCTTTGTCGGCTTTCAGCCGTCAACGGATAGATTAATGCCCAAAAAGGACAACCCGAATCTCAATCGGGTCTCGTAAGTTTTTTACCCTTCGTTTTTTCGACACGTGGATTTTTACGGCAAAACGGGATTACGGTGGCTGGTCTTCGATTTACCATTGCTGGATAGTGGTGCACCATGGTACTGTTCCGTTTCAAATCCATGCACGCATTTCTAAAAGTCGTACGGCACTGTTTCCCCATGTCGGAGTGATGTTGCACCTTGCACCGTGGATGTTGCACCCTGTAGATATCGATTATTCAAATGGACATAACTTCTGGCTCGTTTAGAGTTACGGGAGCCATAACCTGTCAAAACGAAGGCCTCGATGAGTTCTACGGTTTGACAGCTTTCAGCCATCAACGGATAGATTAATGCCCAAAAAGGACAACCTGAATCTAAATCGGGTCTCGTAAGTTTTTTACCCTTCGTTTTTTTGACACGTGGATTTATACGGTAAAACGGGATTACCGTGGCCCGTCTTCGACTTCCCATCGCTGGAGAATGGTGCACCATGGTACCTATCCGTATCATATCCATGCACGCATTTCTAAAAGTCATGCGGCACTGTTTCGCCATTTCGGACGGATGTTGCACCTTGCACCGTGGATGTTGCACCCTGTAGATATCGATTATTCGGACGGGCATAACTTCTGGCTCGTTTAGAGTTACGGGAGCCATAACCTGTCAAAACGAAGGCCTCGATGAGTTCTACGGCTTTGATTGCTTTCAGCCATCAACGGATATATTAATGCCTAAAAAGGACAACCCGAATCTCAATCGGGTCTCGTAAGTTTTTTACCCTTCGTTTTTTCGACATGTGGATTTTTACGGCAAAACGGGATTACCGTGGCTGGTCTTCGATTTACCATCGCTGGAGAGGGGTGCACCATGGTACTGTTCCGTTTCAAATACATGCACGTATTTCTAAAAGTCATACGACACTGTTTCTCCATTTCAGACGGACGTTGCACCTTGCACCGTGGATGTTGCACCCTGTAGATATCGATTATTCGGACGGCCATAACTTATGGCTCGTTTAGAGTTACGGGAGCCATAACCTGTCAAAACGAAGGCCTCGATGAGTTCTACGGCTTTGACAGCTTTCAGCCATCAACGGATATATTAATGCCCAAAAAGGACAACCCGAATCTCAATCGGGTCTCGTAAGTTTTTTACCCTTCGTTTTCTCGACACGTGGATTTTTACGGTAAAACGGGATTACCGTGGCCCGTCTTCGACTTCCCATCGCTGAAGGGTGATGCACCATGGTAGTGTTCCGTTTCAAATCCATGCGCGCAATTCTAGAAGTCGTACGGCACTGTTTCTCCATTTCGGACGGATGTTGCAACTTGCACAGTGGATGTTGCACCCTGTAGATATCGATTATTCGGACGGCCATAACTTCTAGCTCGTTTAGAGTTATGGGAGCCATAACCTGTCAAAACGAAGGCCTCGATGAGTTCTACGGCTTTGATAGCTTTCAGCCGTCAACGGAAAGATTAATACCCAAAAAGGACAACCCGAATCTCAATCGGGTCTCGTAAGTTTTTTACCCTTCGTTTTTTCGACACGTGGATTTTTACGGTAAAACAGGATTACCGTGGCCCGTCTTCGACTTCCCATCGCTGGAGAGTGGTGCACCATGGTACTGTTCCGTTTCAAATCCATGCACGCATTTCTAAAAGTCATACGGCACTGTTTTGCCATTTCGGACGGATGTTGCACCTTGCACCGTGGATGTCGCACCCTGTAGATATCGATTATTCGGACGGCCATAACTTCTGGCTCGTTTAGAGTTACGGGAGCCATAACCTATCAAAACGAAGGCCTCGATGAGCTCCATGGCAAACAGCTTTCAGCCGTCAACGGATAGATTAATGCCCAAAAAAAACAACCCGAATCTCAATCAGGTCTCGTAAGTTTTTTGCCCTTCGTTTTTTCGACACGTGGATTTTTACGGCAAAGCGGGATTACGGTGGCTGGTCTTCGATTTACCATCGCTGGAGAGTGGTGCACCATGGTACTGTTCCGTTTCAAATCCATGCACGTATTTCTAAAGGTCGTACGACACTGTTTCGCCATTTCGAACGGATGTTGCACCTTGCACCGTGGATGCTGCACCCTGGAGATATCGATTATTCGGACGACCACAACTTCTGGCTCGTTTAGAGTTACGGGAGCCATAACCTGTCAAAACGAAGGCCTCGATGAGTTCTACGGTTTGGATCGCTTTCAGCCGTCAACGGATAGATTAATGCCCAAAAAGGACAACCCGAATCTCAATCGGGTCTCGTAAGTATTTTACCCTTCGTTTTTTCGACATGTGGATTTTTACGGTAAAACGGGATTACCGTGGCCCGTCTTCGACTTCCCATCGCTGAAGAGTGATGCACCATGGTACTGTTCCGTTTCAAATCCATGCGCGCATTTCTAAAAGTCATTCGGCACTGTTTCTCCATTTCGGACGGATGTTGCACCTTGCACCGTGGATGTTGCACCCTGTAGATATCGATTATTCGGACGGCCATAACTTCTGGCTCGTTTAGAGTTACGGGAGTCATAACCTATCAAAACGAAGGCCTCGATGAGTTCTACGGCTTTGATAGCTTTCAGCCGTCAACGGAAAGATTAATGCCCAAAAAGGACAACCCGAATCTCAATCGGGTCTCGTAAGTTTTTTACCCTTCGTTTTTTCGACACGTGGATTTTTACGGCAAAACGGGATTACGGTGGCTGGTCTTCGATTTACCATTGCTGGAGAGTGGTGCACCATGGTACTGTTCCGTTTCAAATCCATGCACGCATTTCTAAAAGTCGTACGGCACTGTTTCGCCATGTCGGACTGATGTTGCACCTTGCACCGTGGATGTTGCACCCTGTAGATATCGATTATTCAAACGGACATAACTTCTGGCTCGTTTAGAGTTACGGGAGCCATAACCTGTCAAAACAAAGGCCTCGATGAGTTCTACGGCTTTGACAGCTTTCAGCCATCAACGGATAGATTAATGCCCAAAAAGGACAACCCGAATCTAAATCGGGTCTCGTAAGTTTTTTACCCTTCGTTTTTTCGACACGTGGATTTATACGGTAAAACGGGATTACCGTGGCCCGTCTTCGACTTCCAATCGCTGGAGAATGGTGCACCATGGTACCTATCCGTATCATATCCATGCACGCATTTCTAAAAGTCATGCGGCACTGTTTCGCCATTTCGGACGGATGTTACACCTTGCACCGTGGATGTTGCACCCTGTAGATATCGATTATTCGGACGGGCATAACTTCTGGCTCGTTTAGAGTTACGGGAGCCATAACCTGTCAAAACGAAGGCCTCGATGAGTTCTACGGCTTTGATTGCTTTCAGCCATCAACGGATATATGAATGCCTAAAAAGGACAACCCGAATCTCAATCGGGTCTCGTAAGTTTTTTACCCTTCGTTTTTTCGACATGTGGATTTTTACGGCAAAACGGGATTACCGTGGCTGGTCTTCGATTTACCATCGCTGGAGAGGGGTGCACCATGGTACTGTTCCGTTTCAAATACATGCATGTATTTCTAAAAGTCATACGACACTGTTTCTCCATTTAAGACGGATGTTGCACCTTGCACCGTGGATGTTGCACCCTGTAGATATCGATTATTCGGACGGCCATAACTTATGGCTCGTTTAGAGTTACGGGAGCCATAACCTGTCAAAACGAAGGCCTCGATGAGTTCTACGGCTTTGACAGCTTTCAGCCATCAACGGATATATTAATGCCCAAAAAGGACAACCCGAATCTCAATCGGGTCTCGTAAGTTTTTCACCCTTCGTTTTCTCGACACGTGGATTTTTACGGTAAAACGGGATTACCGTGGCCCGTCTTCGACTTCCCATCGCTGAAGGGTGATGCACCATGGTACTGTTCCGTTTCAAATCCATGCGCGCATTTCTAGAAGTCGTACGGCACTGTTTCTCCATTTCGGACGGATGTTGCACCTTGCACAGTGGATGTTGCACCCTGTAGATATCGATTATTCGGACGGCCATAACTTCTAGCTCGTTTAGAGTTACGGGAGCCATAACCTGTCAAAACGAAGGCCTCGATGAGTTCTACGGCTTTGATAGCTTTCAGCCGTCAACGGAAAGATTAATGCCCAAAAAGGACAACCCGAATCTCAATCGGGTCTCGTAAGTTTTTTACCCTTCGTTTTTTCGACACGTGGATTTTTACGGTAAAACGGGATTACCGTGGCCCGTCTTCGACTTCCCATCGCTGGAGAGTGGTGCACCATGGTACTGTTCCGTTTCAAATCCATGCACGCATTTCTAAATGTCATACGGCACTGTTTCGCCATTTCGGACGGATGTTGCACCTTGCACCGTGGATGTCGCACCCTGTAGACATCGATTATTCGGACGGCCATAACTTCTGGCTCGTTTAGAGTTACGGGAGCCATAACCTATCAAAACGAAGGCCTCGATGAGTTCCATGGCAAACAGCTTTCAGCCGTCAACGGATAGATTAATGCCCAAAAAAAACAACCCGAATCTCAATCAGGTCTCGTAAGTTTTTTACCCTTCGTTTTTTCGACACGTGGATTTTTACGGTAAAGCGGGATTACGGTGGCTGGTCTTCGATTTACCATCGCTGGAGAGTGGTGCACCATGGTACTGTTCCGTTTCAAATCCATGCACGTATTTCTAAAGGTCGTACGACACTGTTTCGCCATTTCAGACGGATGTTGCACCTTGCACCGTGGATGCTGCACCCTGGAGATATCGATTATTCGGACGACCACAACTTCTGGCTCGTTTAGAGTTACGGGAGCCATAACCTGTCAAAACGAAGGCCTCGATGAGTTCTACGGTTTGGATAGCTTTCAGCCGTCAACGGATAGATTAATGCCCAAAAAGGACAACCCGAATCTCAATCGGGTCTCGTAAGTATTTTACCCTTCGTTTTTTCGACACGTGGATTTTTACGGTAAAACGGGATTACCGTGGCCCGTCTTCGAATTCCCATCGCTGAAGAGTGATGCACCATGGTACTGTTCCGTTTCAAATCCATGCGCGCATTTCTAAAAGTCGTTCGGCACTGTTTCTCCATTTCGGACGGATGTTGCACCTTGCACCGTGGATGTTGCACCCTGTAGATATCGATTATTCGGACAGCCATAACTTCTGGCTCGTTTAGAGTTACGGGAGCCATAACCTGTCAAAACGAAGGCCTCGATGAGTTCTACGGCTTTGATAGCTTTCAGCCGTCAACGGAAAGATTAATGCCCAAAAAGGACAACCCGATAATGCCCAAAAAGGACAACCTGAATCTCAATTTGGTCTCGTAAGTTTTTTACCCTTCGTTTTTTCGACACGTAGATTTTTAAGGCAAAACGGGATTACGGTGGCTGGTCTTCGATTTACCATCGCTGGACAGCGGTGCACCATGGTACTGTTCCATTTCAAATCCATGTACGCATTTCTAAAAGTCGTACCACACTGTTTCGCCATGTCGGACGGATGTTGCACCTTGCACCGTGGATGTTGCACCCTGTGGATATCGATTATTCGGACGGCCATAACTTCTGGCTCGTTAAGAGTTACGGGAGCCATAACCTGTCAAAACGAAGGCCTCGATGAGTTCTACGGCTATGACTACTTTCAGCCGTCAACGGATAGATTAATGCCCAAAAAGGACAACCGGAATCTCAATCGGGTCTCGTAAGTTTTTTACCCTTCGTGTTTTGGACACGTGGATTTTTGCGGTAAAACAGGATTACGGTGCCCCATCTTCGACTTCCCATCCTTGAAGAGTGGCGCACCATGGTACTGTTCCGTTTGAAATCCATGCATGCATTTCTAAAGGTCGTACGGAAGTGTTTCGCCATTTCGGACGGATGTTGCACCTTACACCGTGGATGTTGCATCCTGTAGATATCGATTATTCGGACGGCCATAACTTTTGGCTCGTTAGGAGTTACGGGAGCCATAACCTGTCAAAACGAAGGCCTCGATGATTTCTACGGCTTTGACTGATTTCAGCCGTCAACGGATAGATTAATGCCCAAAAAGGACAACCCGAATCTCAATCGGGTCTCGTAAGTTTTTTACCCTTTGTTTTTTGGACACGTGGATTATTGCGGTAAAACGGGATTACGGTGCCCCATTTTCGACTTCCCATCGCTGAAGAGTGGTGCACCATGGTACTGTTCCGTTTCAAATCCATGCACGTATTTCTAAAGGTCGTACGACACTGTTTCGCCATTTCGAACGGATGTTGCACCTTGCACCGTGGATGCTGCACCCTGGAGATATCGATTATTCGGACGACCACAACTTCTGGCTCGTTTAGAGTTACGGGAGCCATAACCTGTCAAAACGAAGGCCTCGATGAGTTCTACGGTTTGGATCGCTTTCAGCCGTCAACGGATAGATTAATGCCCAAAAAGGACAACCCGAATCTCAATCGGGTCTCGTAAGTATTTTACCCTTCGTTTTTTCGACATGTGGATTTTTACGGTAAAACGGGATTACCGTGGCCCGTCTTCGACTTCCCATCGCTGAAGAGTGATGCACCATGGTACTGTTCCGTTTCAAATCCATGCGCGCATTTCTAAAAGTCATTCGGCACTGTTTCTCCATTTCGGACGGATGTTGCACCTTGCACCGTGGATGTTGCACCCTGTAGATATCGATTATTCGGACGGCCATAACTTCTGGCTCGTTTAGAGTTACGGGAGTCATAACCTGTCAAAACGAAGGCCTCGATGAGTTCTACGGCTTTGATAGCTTTCAGCCGTCAACGGAAAGATTAATGCCCAAAAAGGACAACCCGAATCTCAATCGGGTCTCGTAAGTTTTTTACCCTTCGTTTTTTCGACACGTGGATTTTTACGGCAAAACGGGATTACGGTGGCTGGTCTTCGATTTACCATTGCTGGAGAGTGGTGCACCATGGTACTGTTCCGTTTCAAATCCATGCACGCATTTCTAAAAGTCGTACGGCACTGTTTCGCCATGTCGGACTGATGTTGCACCTTGCACCGTGGATGTTGCACCCTGTAGATATCGATTATTCAAACGGACATAACTTCTGGCTCTTTTAGAGTTACGGGAGCCATAACCTGTCAAAACGAAGGCCTCGATGAGTTCTATGGTTTTGATAGCTTTCACCCGTCAACGGATAGATTAATGCCCAAAAAGGACAACCCGAATCTCAATCGGGTCTCGTAAGTTTTTTACCCTTCGTTTTCTCGACACGTGGATTTTTACGGTAAAACGGGATTACCGTGGCCCGTCTTCGACTTCCCATCGCTGAAGAGTGGTGCACCATGGTACTGTTCCATTTCAAATCCATGCACGCATTTCTAAAGGTCGTACGACACTGTTTCGCCATTTCGGACGGATGTTGCACCTTGCAACGTGGATGTTGCACCCTGTAGATATCGATTATTCGGACGGCCATAACTTATGGCTCGTTTAGAGTTACGAGAGCCATAACCTGTGAAAACGAAGGCCTCGATGAGTTCTATGGCTTTGACAGCTTTCAGCCGTCAACGGATAGAATAATGCCCAAAAAAAACAACCCGAATCTCAATCGGGTTTCGTAAGTTTTTTACCCTTCTTTTTTTGACTCGTGGATTTTTACGCTAAAACGGGATTACCGTGGCCCGGCTTCGACTTCCCATCGCTGAAGAGTGATGCACCATGGTACTGTTCCATTTCAAATCCACGCACGCATTTCTAAAAGTCGTACGACACCGTTTTTCCATTTCGGGCGGATGTTGCACCTTGCACCGTGGATGTTGGACCCTGTAGATATCGATTATTCGGACGGCCATAACTTCTGGCTCGTTTAGAGTTACGGGAGCCATAACCGGTCAAAATGAAGGCCTCGATGATTTTTACCATCGCTGGAGAGTGGTGCACCATGGTACTGTTCCGTTTCAAATCCGTGCACGCATTTCTAAAAGTCATACACACTGTTTCGCCATTTCGGACGGATGTTGCACCTTGCACCATGGATGTTGCACCCTGTAGATATCGATTATTCGGACGGCCACAACTTCTGGCTCATTTAGAGTTACGGGAGCCATAACGTGTCAAAACGAAGGCCTCGATGAGTTCTACGGCTTTGATAGCTTTCAGCCGTCAACGGATATATTAATGCCCAAAAAGGACAACCCGAATCTCAATCGGGTCTCGTAAGTTTTTTTACCCTTCGTTTTTTCGACACGTGGATTTTTACGGTAAAACGGGATTACGGTGGTTGGTCTTAAATTTACCATCGCTGGAGAGTGGTGCACCATGGTACTGTTCCGTTCCAAATCCATGCACGTATTTCTAAAGGTCGTACGACACTGTTTCGCCATTTCGGACGGATGTTGCACCTTGCACCGTGGATGTTGCACCCTGTAGATATCGATTATTCGGACGGCCATAACTTCGGGCTCGTTTAGAGTTACGGGAGCCATAACCTATCAAAACGAAGGCCTCGATGAGTTCTACGGCTTTGTCGGCTTTCAGCCGTCAACGGATAGATTAATGCCCAAAAAGGACAACCCGAATCTCAATCGGGTCTCGTAAGTTTTTTACCCTTCGTTTTTTCGACACGTGGATTTTTACGGCAAAACGGGATTACGGTGGCTGGTCTTCGATTTACCATTGCTGGATAGTGGTGCACCATGGTACTGTTCCGTTTCAAATCCATGCACGCATTTCTAAAAGTCGTACGGCACTGTTTCCCCATGTCGGAGTGATGTTGCACCTTGCACCGTGGATGTTGCACCCTGTAGATATCGATTATTCAAATGGACATAACTTCTAGCTCGTTTAGAGTTACGGGAGCCATAACCTGTCAAAACGAAGGCCTCGATGAGTTCTACGGTTTGACAGCTTTCAGCCATCAACGGATAGATTAATGCCCAAAAAGGACAACCTGAATCTAAATCGGGTCTCGTAAGTTTTTTACCCTTCGTTTTTTCGACACGTGGATTTATACGGTAAAACGGGATTACCGTGGCCCGTCTTCGACTTCCCATCGCTGGAGAATGGTGCACCATGGTACCTATCCGTATCATATCCATGCACGCATTTCTAAAAGTCATGCGGCACTGTTTCGCCATTTCGGACGGATGTTGCACCTTGCACCGTGGATGTTGCACCCTGTAGATATCGATTATTCGGACGGGCATAACTTCTGGCTCGTTTAGAGTTACGGGAGCCATAACCTGTCAAAACGAAGGCCTCGATGAGTTCTACGGCTTTGATTGCTTTCAGCCATCAACGGATATATTAATGCCTAAAAAGGACAACCCGAATCTCAATCGGGTCTCGTAAGTTTTTTACCCTTCGTTTTTTCGACATGTGGATTTTTACGGCAAAACGGGATTACCGTGGCTGGTCTTCGATTTACCATCGCTGGAGAGGGGTGCACCATGGTACTGTTCCGTTTCAAATACATGCACGTATTTCTAAAAGTCATACGACACTGTTTCTCCATTTCAGACGGACGTTGCACCTTGCACCGTGGATGTTGCACCCTGTAGATATCGATTATTCGGACGGCCATAACTTATGGCTCGTTTAGAGTTACGGGAGCCATAACCTGTCAAAACGAAGGCCTCGATGAGTTCTACGGCTTTGACAGCTTTCAGCCATCAACGGATATATTAATGCCCAAAAAGGACAACCCGAATCTCAATCGGGTCTCGTAAGTTTTTTACCCTTCGTTTTCTCGACACGTGGATTTTTACGGTAAAACGGGATTACCGTGGCCCGTCTTCGACTTCCCATCGCTGAAGGGTGATGCACCATGGTAGTGTTCCGTTTCAAATCCATGCGCGCAATTCTAGAAGTCGTACGGCACTGTTTCTCCATTTCGGACGGATGTTGCAACTTGCACAGTGGATGTTGCACCCTGTAGATATCGATTATTCGGACGGCCATAACTTCTAGCTCGTTTAGAGTTATGGGAGCCATAACCTGTCAAAACGAAGGCCTCGATGAGTTCTACGGCTTTGATAGCTTTCAGCCGTCAACGGAAAGATTAATACCCAAAAAGGACAACCCGAATCTCAATCGGGTCTCGTAAGTTTTTTACCCTTCGTTTTTTCGACACGTGGATTTTTACGGTAAAACAGGATTACCGTGGACCGTCTTCGACTTCCCATCGCTGGAGAGTGGTGCACCATGGTACTGTTCCGTTTCAAATCCATGCACGCATTTCTAAAAGTCATACGGCACTGTTTTGCCATTTCGGACGGATGTTGCACCTTGCACCGTGGATGTCGCACCCTGTAGATATCGATTATTCGGACGGCCATAACTTCTGGCTCGTTTAGAGTTACGGGAGCCATAACCTATCAAAACGAAGGCCTCGATGAGCTCCATGGCAAACAGCTTTCAGCCGTCAACGGATAGATTAATGCCCAAAAAAAACAACCCGAATCTCAATCAGGTCTCGTAAGTTTTTTGCCCTTCGTTTTTCGACACGTGGATTTTTACGGCAAAGCGGGATTACGGTGGCTGGTCTTCGATTTACCATCGCTGGAGAGTGGTGCACCATGGTACTGTTCCGTTTCAAATCCATGCACGTATTTCTAAAGGTCGTACGACACTGTTTCGCCATTTCGAACGGATGTTGCACCTTGCACCGTGGATGCTGCACCCTGGAGATATCGATTATTCGGACGACCACAACTTCTGGCTCGTTTAGAGTTACGGGAGCCATAACCTGTCAAAACGAAGGCCTCGATGAGTTCTACGGTTTGGATCGCTTTCAGCCGTCAACGGATAGATTAATGCCCAAAAAGGACAACCCGAATCTCAATCGGGTCTCGTAAGTATTTTACCCTTCGTTTTTTCGACATGTGGATTTTTACGGTAAAACGGGATTACCGTGGCCCGTCTTCGACTTCCCATCGCTGAAGAGTGATGCACCATGGTACTGTTCCGTTTCAAATCCATGCGCGCATTTCTAAAAGTCATTCGGCACTGTTTCTCCATTTCGGACGGATGTTGCACCTTGCACCGTGGATGTTGCACCCTGTAGATATCGATTATTCGGACGACCATAACTTCTGGCTCGTTTAGAGTTACGGGAGTCATAACCTGTCAAAACGAAGGCCTCGATGAGTTCTACGGCTTTGATAGCTTTCAGCCGTCAACGGAAAGATTAATGCCCAAAAAAGGACAACCCGAATCTCAATCGGGTCTCGTAAGTTTTTTACCCTTCGTTTTTTCGACACGTGGATTTTTACGGCAAAACGGGATTACGGTGGCTGGTCTTCGATTTACCATTGCTGGAGAGTGGTGCACCATGGTACTGTTCCGTTTCAAATCCATGCACGCATTTCTAAAAGTCGTACGGCACTGTTTCGCCATGTCGGACTGATGTTGCACCTTGCACCGTGGATGTTGCACCCTGTAGATATCGATTATTCAAACGGACATAACTTCTGGCTCGTTTAGAGTTACGGGAGCCATAACCTGTCAAAACAAAGGCCTCGATGAGTTCTACGGCTTTGACAGCTTTCAGCCATCAACGGATAGATTAATGCCCAAAAAGGACAACCCGAATCTAAATCGGGTCTCGTAAGTTTTTTACCCTTCGTTTTTTCGACACGTGGATTTATACGGTAAAACGGGATTACCGTGGCCCGTCTTCGACTTCCAATCGCTGGAGAATGGTGCACCATGGTACCTATCCGTATCATATCCATGCACGCATTTCTAAAAGTCATGCGGCACTGTTTCGCCATTTCGGACGGATGTTACACCTTGCACCGTGGATGTTGCACCCTGTAGATATCGATTATTCGGACGGGCATAACTTCTGGCTCGTTTAGAGTTACGGGAGCCATAACCTGTCAAAACGAAGGCCTCGATGAGTTCTACGGCTTTGATTGCTTTCAGCCATCAACGGATATATTAATGCCTAAAAAGGACAACCCGAATCTCAATCGGGTCTCGTAAGTTTTTTACCCTTCGTTTTTTCGACATGTGGATTTTTACGGCAAAACGGGATTACCGTGGCTGGTCTTCGATTTACCATCGCTGGAGAGGGGTGCACCATGGTACTGTTCCGTTTCAAATACATGCATGTATTTCTAAAAGTCATACGACACTGTTTCTCCATTTAAGACGGATGTTGCACCTTGCACCGTGGATGTTGCACCCTGTAGATATCGATTATTCGGACGGCCATAACTTATGGCTCGTTTAGAGTTACGGGAGCCATAACCTGTCAAAACGAAGGCCTCGATGAGTTCTACGGCTTTGACAGCTTTCAGCCATCAACGGATATATTAATGCCCAAAAAGGACAACCCGAATCTCAATCGGGTCTCGTAAGTTTTTCACCCTTCGTTTTCTCGACACGTGGATTTTTACGGTAAAACGGGATTACCGTGGCCCGTCTTCGACTTCCCATCGCTGAAGGGTGATGCACCATGGTACTGTTCCGTTTCAAATCCATGCGCGCATTTCTAGAAGTCGTACGGCACTGTTTCTCCATTTCGGACGGATGTTGCACCTTGCACAGTGGATGTTGCACCCTGTAGATATCGATTATTCGGACGGCCATAACTTCTAGCTCGTTTAGAGTTACGGGAGCCATAACCTGTCAAAACGAAGGCCTCGATGAGTTCTACGGCTTTGATAGCTTTCAGCCGTCAACGGAAAGATTAATGCCCAAAAAGGACAACCCGAATCTCAATCGGGTCTCGTAAGTTTTTTACCCTTCGTTTTTTCGACACGTGGATTTTTACGGTAAAACGGGATTACCGTGGCCCGTCTTCGACTTCCCATCGCTGGAGAGTGGTGCACCATGGTACTGTTCCGTTTCAAATCCATGCACGCATTTCTAAAAGTCATACGGCACTGTTTCGCCATTTCGGACGGATGTTGCACCTTGCACCGTGGATGTCGCACCCTGTAGACATCGATTATTCGGACGGCCATAACTTCTGGCTCGTTTAGAGTTACGGGAGCCATAACCTATCAAAACGAAGGCCTCGATGAGTTCCATGGCAAACAGCTTTCAGCCGTCAACGGATAGATTAATGCCCAAAAAAAACAACCCGAATCTCAATCAGGTCTCGTAAGTTTTTTACCCTTCGTTTTTTCGACACGTGGATTTTTACGGTAAAGCGGGATTACGGTGGCTGGTCTTCGATTTACCATCGCTGGAGAGTGGTGCACCATGGTACTGTTCCGTTTCAAATCCATGCACGTATTTCTAAAGGTCGTACGACACTGTTTCGCCATTTCAGACGGATGTTGCACCTTGCACCGTGGATGCTGCACCCTGGAGATATCGATTATTCGGACGACCACAACTTCTGGCTCGTTTAGAGTTACGGGAGCCATAACCTGTCAAAACGAAGGCCTCGATGAGTTCTACGGTTTGGATAGCTTTCAGCCGTCAACGGATAGATTAATGCCCAAAAAGGACAACCCGAATCTCAATCGGGTCTCGTAAGTATTTCACCCTTCGTTTTTTCGACACGTGGATTTTTACGGTAAAACGGGATTACCGTGGCCCGTCTTCGAATTCCCATCGCTGAAGAGTGATGCACCATGGTACTGTTCCGTTTCAAATCCATGCGCGCATTTCTAAAAGTCGTTCGGCACTGTTTCTCCATTTCGGACGGATGTTGCACCTTGCACCGTGGATGTTGCACCCTGTAGATATCGATTATTCGGACAGCCATAACTTCTGGCTCGTTTTGGAGTTACGGGAGCCATAACCTGTCAAAACGAAGGCCTCGATGAGTTCTACGGCTTTGATAGCTTTCAGCCGTCAACGGAAAGATTAATGCCCAAAAAGGACAACCCGATAATGCCCAAAAAGGACAACCTGAATCTCAATTTGGTCTCGTAAGTTTTTTACCCTTCGTTTTTTCGACACGTAGATTTTTAAGGCAAAACGGGATTACGGTGGCTGGTCTTCGATTTACCATCGCTGGACAGCGGTGCACCATGGTACTGTTCCATTTCAAATCCATGTACGCATTTCTAAAAGTCGTACCACACTGTTTCGCCATGTCGGACGGATGTTGCACCTTGCACCGTGGATGTTGCACCCTGTGGATATCGATTATTCGGACGGCCATAACTTCTGGCTCGTTAAGAGTTACGGGAGCCATAACCTGTCAAAACGAAGGCCTCGATGAGTTCTACGGCTATGACTACTTTCAGCCGTCAACGGATAGATTAATGCCCAAAAAGGACAACCGGAATCTCAATCGGGTCTCGTAAGTTTTTTACCCTTCGTGTTTTGGACACGTGGATTTTTGCGGTAAAACAGGATTACGGTGCCCCATCTTCGACTTCCCATCCTTGAAGAGTGGCGCACCATGGTACTGTTCCGTTTGAAATCCATGCATGCATTTCTAAAGGTCGTACGGAAGTGTTTCGCCATTTCGGACGGATGTTGCACCTTACACCGTGGATGTTGCATCCTGTAGATATCGATTATTCGGACGGCCATAACTTTTGGCTCGTTAGGAGTTACGGGAGCCATAACCTGTCAAAACGAAGGCCTCGATGATTTCTACGGCTTTGACTGATTTCAGCCGTCAACGGATAGATTAATGCCCAAAAAGGACAACCCGAATCTCAATCGGGTCTCGTAAGTTTTTTACCCTTTGTTTTTTGGACACGTGGATTATTGCGGTAAAACGGGATTACGGTGCCCCATTTTCGACTTCCCATCGCTGAAGAGTGGTGCACCATGGTACTGTTCCGTTTCAAATCCATGCACGTATTTCTAAAGGTCGTACGACACTGTTTCGCCATTTCGAACGGATGTTGCACCTTGCACCGTGGATGCTGCACCCTGGAGATATCGATTATTCGGACGACCACAACTTCTGGCTCGTTTAGAGTTACGAGAGCCATAACCTGTCAAAACGAAGGCCTCGATGAGTTCTACGGTTTGGATCGCTTTCAGCCGTCAACGGATAGATTAATGCCCAAAAAGGACAACCCGAATCTCAATCGGGTCTCGTAAGTATTTTACCCTTCGTTTTTTCGACATGTGGATTTTTACGGTAAAACGGGATTACCGTGGCCCGTCTTCGACTTCCCATCGCTGAAGAGTGATGCACCATGGTACTGTTCCGTTTCAAATCCATGCGCGCATTTCTAAAAGTCATTCGGCACTGTTTCTCCATTTCGGACGGATGTTGCACCTTGCACCGTGGATGTTGCACCCTGTAGATATCGATTATTCGGACGGCCATAACTTCTGGCTCGTTTAGAGTTACGGGAGTCATAACCTGTCAAAACGAAGGCCTCGATGAGTTCTACGGCTTTGATAGCTTTCAGCCGTCAACGGAAAGATTAATGCCCAAAAAGGACAACCCGAATCTCAATCGGGTCTCGTAAGTTTTTTACCCTTCGTTTTTTCGACACGTGGATTTTTACGGCAAAACGGGATTACGGTGGCTGGTCTTCGATTTACCATTGCTGGAGAGTGGTGCACCATGGTACTGTTCCGTTTCAAATCCATGCACGCATTTCTAAAAGTCGTACGGCACTGTTTCGCCATGTCGGACTGATGTTGCACCTTGCACCGTGGATGTTGCACCCTGTAGATATCGATTATTCAAACGGACATAACTTCTGGCTCGTTTAGAGTTACGGGAGCCATAACCTGTCAAAACGAAGGCCTCGATGAGTTCTACGGCTTTGACAGCTTTCAGCCATCAACGGATAGATTAATGCCCAAAAAGGACAACCCGAATCTAAATCGGGTCTCGTAAGTTTTTTACCCTTCGTTTTTTCGACACGTGGATTTATACGGTAAAACAGGATTACCGTGGCCCGTCTTCGACTTCCAATCGCTGGAGAATGGTGCACCATGGTACCTATCCGTATCATATCCATGCACGCATTTCTAAAAGTCATGCGGCACTGTTTCGCCATTTCGGACGGATGTTACACCTTGCACCGTGGATGTTGCACCCTGTAGATATCGATTATTCGGACGGGCATAACTTCTGGCTCGTTTAGAGTTACGGGAGCCATAACCTGTCAAAACGAAGGCCTCGATGAGTTCTACGGCTTTGATTGCTTTCAGCCATCAACGGATATATTAATGCCTAAAAAGGACAACCCGAATCTCAATCGGGTCTCGTAAGTTTTTTACCCTTCGTTTTTTCGACATGTGGATTTTTACGGCAAAACGGGATTACCGTGGCTGGTCTTCGATTTACCATCGCTGGAGAGGGGTGCACCATGGTACTGTTCCGTTTCAAATACATGCATGTATTTCTAAAAGTCATACGACACTGTTTCTCCATTTAAGACGGATGTTGCACCTTGCACCGTGGATGTTGCACCCTGTAGATATCGATTATTCGGACGGCCATAACTTATGGCTCGTTTAGAGTTACGGGAGCCATAACCTGTCAAAACGAAGGCCTCGATGAGTTCTACGGCTTTGACAGCTTTCAGCCATCAACGGATATATTAATGCCCAAAAAGGACAACCCGAATCTCAATCGGGTCTCGTAAGTTTTTTACCCTTCGTTTTCTCGACACGTGGATTTTTACGGTAAAACGGGATTACCGTGGCCCGTCTTCGACTTCCCATCGCTGAAGGGTGATGCACCATGGTACTGTTCCGTTTCAAATCCATGCGCGCATTTCTAGAAGTCGTACGGCACTGTTTCTCCATTTCGGACGGATGTTGCACCTTGCACAGTGGATGTTGCACCCTGTAGATATCGATTATTCGGACGGCCATAACTTCTAGCTCGTTTAGAGTTACGGGAGCCATAACCTGTCAAAACGAAGGCCTCGATGAGTTCTACGGCTTTGATAGCTTTCAGCCGTCAACGGAAAGATTAATGCCCAAAAAGGACAACCCGAATCTCAATCGGGTCTCGTAAGTTTTTTACCCTTCGTTTTTTCGACACGTGGATTTTTACGGTAAAACGGGATTACCGTGGCCCGTCTTCGACTTCCCATCGCTGGAGAGTGGTGCACCATGGTACTGTTCCGTTTCAAATCCATGCACGCATTTCTAAAAGTCATACGACACTGTTTCGCCATTTCGGACGGATGTTGCACCTTGCACCGTGGATGTCGCACCCTGTAGACATCGATTATTCGGACGGCCATAACTTCTGGCTCGTTTAGAGTTACGGGAGCCATAACCTATCAAAACGAAGGCCTCGATGAGTTCCATGGCAAACAGCTTTCAGCCGTCAACGGATAGATTAATGCCCAAAAAAAACAACCCGAATCTCAATCAGGTCTCGTAAGTTTTTTACCCTTCGTTTTTTCGACACGTGGATTTTTACGGTAAAGCGGGATTACGGTGGCTGGTCTTCGATTTACCATCGCTGGAGAGTGGTGCACCATGGTACTGTTCCGTTTCAAATCCATGCACGTATTTCTAAAGGTCGTACGACACTGTTTCGCCATTTCGGACGGATGTTGCACCTTGCACCGTGGATGCTGCACCCTGGAGATATCGATTATTCGGACGACCACAACTTCTGGCTCGTTTAGAGTTACGGGAGCCATAACCTGTCAAAACGAAGGCCTCGATGAGTTCTACGGTTTGGATAGCTTTCAGCCGTCAACGGATAGATTAATGCCCAAAAAGGACAACCCGAATCTCAATCGGGTCTCGTAAGTATTTTACCCTTCGTTTTTTCGACACGTGGATTTTTACGGTAAAACGGGATTACCGTGGCCCGTCTTCGACTTCCCATCGCTGAAGAGTGATGCACCATGGTACTGTTCCGTTTCAAATCCATGCGCGCATTTCTAAAAGTCGTTCGGCACTGTTTCTCCATTTCGGACGGATGTTGCACCTTGCACCGTGGATGTTGCACCCTGTAGATATCGATTATTCGGACAGCCATAACTTCTGGCTCGTTTAGAGTTACGGGAGCCATAACCTGTCAAAACGAAGGCCTCGATGAGTTCTACGGCTTTGATAGCTTTCAGCCGTCAACGGAAAGATTAATGCCCAAAAAGGACAACCCGATAATGCCCAAAAAGGACAACCTGAATCTCAATTTGGTCTCGTAAGTTTTTTACCCTTCGTTTTTTCGACACGTAGATTTTTAAGGCAAAACGGGATTACGGTGGCTGGTCTTCGATTTACCATCGCTGGACAGCGGTGCACCATGGTACTGTTCCATTTCAAATCCATGTACGCATTTCTAAAAGTCGTACCACACTGTTTCGCCATGTCGGACGGATGTTGCACCTTGCACCGTGGATGTTGCACCCTGTGGATATCGATTATTCGGACGGCCATAACTTCTGGCTCGTTAAGAGTTACGGGAGCCATAACCTGTCAAAACGAAGGCCTCGATGAGTTCTACGGCTATGACTACTTTCAGCCGTCAACGGATAGATTAATGCCCAAAAAGGACAACCGGAATCTCAATCGGGTCTCGTAAGTTTTTTACCCTTCGTGTTTTGGACACGTGGATTTTTGCGGTAAAACAGGATTACGGTGCCCCATCTTCGACTTCCCATCCTTGAAGAGTGGCGCACCATGGTACTGTTCCGTTTGAAATCCATGCATGCATTTCTAAAGGTCGTACGGAAGTGTTTCGCCATTTCGGACGGATGTTGCACCTTGCACCGTGGATGTTGCATCCTGTAGATATCGATTATTCGGACGGCCATAACTTTTGGCTCGTTAGGAGTTACGGGAGCCATAACCTGTCAAAACGAAGGCCTCGATGATTTCTACGGCTTTGACTGATTTCAGCCGTCAACGGATAGATTAATGCCCAAAAAGGACAACCCGAATCTCAATCGGGTCTCGTAAGTTTTTTACCCTTTGTTTTTTGGACACGTGGATTATTGCGGTAAAACGGGATTACGGTGCCCCATTTTCGACTTCCCATCGCTGAAGAGTGGTGCACCATGGTACTGTTCCGTTTCAAATCCATGCACGCATTTCTAAAGGTCGTACGGCACTGTTTCGCCATTTCGGACGGATGTTGCACCTTGCACCGTGGATGTTGCACCCAGTAGATATCGATTATTCGGACGACCATAACTTCTGGCTCGTTTAGAGTTACGGGAGCCATAACCTATCAAAACGAAGGCCTCGATGAGTTCCACGGCTGACAGCTTTCAGCCGTCAATGGATAGATTAATGCCCAAAAAAAACAACCCGAATCTCAATCAGGTCTCGTAAGTTTTTTACCCTTCGTTTTTTCGACACGTGGATTTTTACTGTAAAACGGGATTACCGTGGCCCGTCTTCGACTTCCCATCGCTGAAGAGTGATGCACCATGGTACTTTTCCGTTTCAAATCTATGCACGCATTTCTAAAAGTCGTACGACACTGTTTCTCCATTTCAGACGGATGTTGCACCTTGCACCGTGGATGTTGCACCCTGTAGATATCGATTATTCGGACGGCCATAACTTCTGGCTCGTTTAGAGTTACGGGGGCCATATCCTGTCAATACGAAGGCCTCGATGAGTTCTACGGCTTTGACAGCTTTCAGCCGTCAACTGATAGATTAATGCCCAAAAAGGACAACCCGAATCTCAACCGGGTCTCGTAAGTTTTTCACCCTTCGTTTTTTCGACACGTGGATTTTTACGGTAAAACGGGATTACTGTGGCCCGTCTTCGAATTCCCATCGCTGAAGAGTGATGCACCATGGTACTGTTCCATTTCAAATCCATGCACGCATTCCTAAAATCGTACGACACTGTTTCGCCATTTCGGACGGATGTTGCACCTTGCACCGTGGATGTTGCATCCTGTAGATATCGATTATTCGGACGGCCATAACTTTTGGCTCGTTAGGAGTTACGGGAGCCATAACCTGACAAAACGAAGGCCTCGATGAGTTCTACGGGTTTGACTGCTTTCAGCCGTCAACGGATAGATTAATGCCTAAAAAAAAACAACCCGAATCTCAATCAGGTCTCGTAAGTTTTTTACCCTTCGTTTTTTCGACACGTGGATTTTTACAGTAAAACGGGATTACCTTGGCCCGTCTTCGACTTCCCATCGCTGAAGAGTGATGCACCATGGTACTTTTCCGTTTCAAATATATGCACGCATTTCTCAAAGTCATACGACACAGTTTCTCCATTTCAGACGGATGTTGCACCTTGCACCGTGAATGTTGCACCCTGTAGATATCGATTATTCGGACGACCATAACTTCTGGCTCGTTTAGAGTTACGGGAGCCATAACCTGTCAATACGAAGCCCTCGATGAGTTCTACGGCTTTGACAGCTTTCAGCCGTCAACTGATAGATTAATGCCCAAAAAGGACAACCCGAATCTCAATCGGGTCTTGTAAGTTTTTTACCCTTCGTTTTTTCGACACGTGGATTTTTACGGTAAAACGGGATTACCGTGGCCCGTCTTTGACTTCCCATCGCTGAAGAGTGATGCACTATGGTACTGTTCCATTTCAAATCCATGCACGCATTTCTAAAAGTCGTACGACACCGTTTCTACATTTCGGACGGACGTTACACCTTGCACCGTGGATGTTGCACCCTGTAGATATCGATTATTCGGACGGCCATAACTTCTGGTTCGTTTAGAGTTATGGGAGCCATAACCAGTCAAAACGAAGGCCTCGATGATTTCTACGGCTTTGACAGCTTTCATCCGTCAACGGATAGATTAATGCCCAAAAAGGACAACCCGAATCTCAATCGGGTCTCGTAAGTTTTTTACCCTTCGTTTTTTCGACACGTGGATTTTTCGGTAAA
Source organism: Allium cepa (assembly GCA_030765085.1). Classification (NCBI taxonomy): domain Eukaryota; kingdom Viridiplantae; phylum Streptophyta; class Magnoliopsida; order Asparagales; family Amaryllidaceae; genus Allium; species Allium cepa. The sequence goes on along the minus strand of CM060946.1, from coordinate 450,198,925 downwards.
ACGGGAATACCGTGGCCCGTCTTCGACTTTCCATCGCTGGAGAGTGGTGCACCATGGTACTGTTCCGTTTCAAATCCATGCACGCATTTCTAAAAGTCATACGGCACTGTTTCGCCATTTCGGACGGATGTTGCACCTTGCACCGTGGATGTTCCACCCTGTAGATATCGATTATTCGGACGGCCATAACTTCTGGCTCGTTTAGAGTTACGGGAGCCATAACCTGTCAAATCGAAGACCTCGATGAGTTCTACGGGTTTGACAGCTTTCAGCCATCAACGGATAGGTTAATGCTCAAAAAGGATAACCCGAATCTCAATCGGGTCTCGTAAGTTTTTTACCCTTCGTTTTTTCGACACGTGGATTTTTACGGTAAAATGAGATTACGGTGGCTGGTCTTCGATTTACCATCGCTAGAGAGTGATGCACCATGGTACTATTCCGTTTCAAATCCATGCACGCATTTCTAAAGGTCGTACGGCACTGTTTCGCCATTTCGGACGGATGTTGCACCTTGCACCGTGGATGTTGCACCCTGGAGATATCGATTATTCGGACGGTTATAACTACTGGCTCGTTTAGAGTTACGGGAGCCATAACCGGTCAAAACAAAGGCCTCGATGAGTTCTACGGCTTTGATAGCTTTCAGCCATCAATGGATATATTAATGCCCAAAAAGGACGACCCCAATCTCAATCGGGTCTCGTAAGTTTTTTACCCTTCGTTTTTTCGACATTGGATTTTTACGGCAAAACGGGATTACCGTGGTTGGTCTTCGATTTACCATCGCTGGAGAGTGGTGCACCATGGTACTATTCTGTTTCAAATCCATGCACGCATTTCTAAAAGTCGTACGACACGGTTTCGCCATTTCGGACGGATGTTGCACCTTGCACCGTGGATGTTGCACCCTGTAGATATCGATTATTCGGACGGCCATAACTTCTGGCTCGTTTAGATTTATGGGAGCCATAACCTATCAAAACGAAGGCCTCGATGCGTTCTATGGCTTTGACAACTTTCAGCCGTCAACGGATAGATTAATGCCCAAAAATGACAACCCCAATCTCAATCGGGTCTCGTTAGTTTTTTACCCTTCGTTTTTTCGACACGTGGATTTTTACGGTAAACGGGATTACCTTGGTCCGTCTTCGACTTCCCATCGCTGGAGAGTGGTGCACCATGGTACTGTTCCCTTTCAAATCCATGCACGCATTTCTAAAAGTCCTACGGCACTGTTTCGCCATTTCGGACGGATGTTGCACCTTGCACCGTGGATGTTGCACCCTGTAGATATCGATTATCCGGACGGCCATAACTTCTGGCTTGTTCAGAGTTACGTAATCCATAACCTGTCAAAACGAAGGCCTCGATGAGTTCTACGTCTTTGCCATCAACGGATAGACAAACGCCCAAAAAGGACAACCCATATCTCAATCGGGTCTCGTATGTTTTTTACCCTTCGTTTTTTCGACACGTGGATTTTTACGGCAAAACGGGATTACGGTGGCTGGTCTTCGATTTACCATCGCTGGAGAGTGGTGCACCATGGTACTACTCCGTTTCAGATCCATGCATGCATTTCGAAAAGTCGTACGGCACTGTTTCGCCATTTCGGACGGATGTTGCACCTTGCACCGTGGATGTTGCACCTTGTAGATATCGATTATTCGGACGGCCACAACTTCTGGCTCGTTTAGAGTTACGGGAGCCATAACCTGTCAAAACGAAGGCCTCGATGAGTTCTACGTCTTTGATAGCTTTCAGCCGTCAACGGATAGATTAATGCCCAAAAAGGACAACCCGAATCTCAATCGGGTCTCGTAAGTTTTTTACCCTTCGTTTTTCGACACGTGGATATTTACGGTAAAACGGGATTACCGTGGCCCGTCTTCGACTTCCCATCGCTGGAGAGTGGTGCACCATGGTACTGTTCCGTTTCAAATCCATGCACGCATTTCCAAAAGTGGTACGACACTGTTTCGCCATTTCGGACGGATGTTGCACCTTGCACCGTGGATGTTGCACCCTATAGATATCGATTATTCGGACGGCCATAACTTCTGGCTCGTTTAGAGTTACGGGAGCCATAACCTATCAAAACGAAGGCCTCGATGAGTTCTACGGCTTTGATAGCTTTCAGCCGTCAACGGATAGATTAATGCCCAAAAAGGACAGCCCGAATCTCAATCGGGACTCGTAAGTTTTTTACCCTTCGTTTTTTCGACACGAGGATTTTTACGGTAAAACGGTATTACCGTGGTCCATCTTCGACTTCCCATCGCTGGAGAGTGGTGCACCATGGTACTGTTCGTTTCAAATCCATGCACACATTTCTAAAAGTCATACGGCACTGTTTCGCCATTTCGGACGGATGTTGCACCTTGCACCGTGGATGTTGCACCCTGTAGATATCGATTATTCGGACGGCCATAACTTCTGGCTCGTTAAGAGTTACGGGAGCCATAACTGTAACGACCCGTATTTTACGTGTCGATAGATCGTAGAATTTGCGGGTCGATAGTGTTGTTTGGGTTGCCTCTAGCCTGAGTCGTATGGAGAGTAACTTGTGTGTTGAAGTGATGAGTCGTGACCGACTCATGGGGTTGAGTCGTGACCGACTCATAGGATAGGGCGTGCATGAGCTACGACTTAAGGAAGGTGGCCGGGTTAAGGAGGTTACGACCTAAGATGTTGCCGAGTTAAGGCTTGAGTCGTGACCGACTCATAGGGGACCGGCTCAAGGAGGGGTTGCGGTTTAGAGTGTTGGCCGAGATAAGGGAGCGACCGACTTAAGAGTTAACACGTTGCCGACTTAAGGAGGTTGGTGGTTTAAGGGTTGGCCGACTCATAGGAGTTAACTCGTGACCGAGTCATAGAATCGCCGACTCATAGTATTAGGGCTTAGGTCCTGAGTCGGTAGGGGTTTGGGTCGGCATAGCGTTATCCCATGTGTCGTTAGGACGGTGGGCCGACTCAGTGGATAAGTCGTTGGGGACTTAGGGTTTTGAGTCGTGTCTCGTGGGATAAGGATTTGGCTTAGGTCGGCAGGGATAAGTCGTGTGACCTTCTTGCTGTGTTGAGTCGTTGGGTCTCTGAGTCGGTAATGCTATAGGTCGTGTGGTTCTTATGAGTCGTGTGACCGAGTCAAGGTAAGTCATAAGGATTTGGTCTTTGTGGTAGCCCGTGTACGAGTTAACTCGGTAGGTTTTTAGGTCGGTGGGAGCTTGAGTCGGGTGGCAGTTGAGTCGTCCTGACGACTTATGATAAGTCGCTAAGTCGTGTACCTGTTGAGTAGTATCTCATGTTGCCTGTTGGGTCGTGGCATTTATGAGTCGTAAGTCGTATAATGGCCCGTGTTTGTTGAAGTGTTGAGTCGGCCGTGTTTGTTGTAGCATTGAGTCGTTGAGTCGTAGGAATTGTTGTCTCGGAGGCTTCTAGGGTAGATGAGTCGGCAACGACTCATAAGATAAGTCGGAAACGACTTATAGGCGACGACTCATGGGCATTCCAGCCTATAAATAGAGGGCTTTGGCTCACTTTTTGGCACCGGTTTTCGAAGCGACGAAGTGCTGCCATTTTGGAGACTCGACTACAACATTTCTTCACCTTCTTTCCCTACTTCCATCAAGTGCTAACATCCATTGAAGATCGAAGATCAAGATCAAAGATTGAAGATCCAAAGTTGAAGATTTTCATCCGAAGAGGCTAGATTTCACCGTTTCAAGTGAAATTTCTCCGGATCAAGTCCAAGACCTTGCTGTCCAGATCTGAAGTTGATTGATTTTAGGTTGTTTGAGTGATTTGGTGAGTGGTAGTTATCTCTCACGCGGATCCAAAGGAGTATATGGGATTGGTGATATGTTTATATGTTAAAGTTAGCGTTTTCTCGCATTTTCCTTAAGTCTGCATGTATATCCATCATATTTGAAGATGTTTATCTATAGAAGCTATTTATCAAGTATTAGAGACAAAACCCATGTTTTAGATTTGATAAATCTATGCTAAAAACCATGATTTCACATATGTTGGACTTTTGCTCACTTATTTACGAAATTGCCATTATAGTTGATATTGCTTAATATATATCTTGTTTGAATGCTTGAATGTTTGAATGTATGTTAGATTTGATTGCTCCAAGTTAGCTTGTAGTTGATTTGGAACAAGATGGTTGAAGGTGATTCAAAAGCTAAGTGGAAAGGCTCTTGAATGATGAAAGCTGCCGATAGCATATGAAGCGGATGTGAAAGCTCATATGGATGGATTCGATGATGAGGGACTTTGCCGTGATGCGAAGAGGCGAAGCATGAGATCGAGATGGGACTTTGCCATGATGCGAGAAGGCAAGCCATAATGTTGAGATGAGACTTTGCTATGTTGCGATGAAGCAAAGTGTGATGTTGAGATGGAACGGGTCATGATGACGTTCCAAGCACGGGCTGCGACGACGTGCAAGGTTATGTTGATACTCGGTGATGCGATCCGAGTTGGTGATAATGGTTAGCTTGAGAGGCGCTTGAGCTAGTATGGATGGTCGTCGAGGAGGATGACTTGGAGGCTTAGATCTCATCGTTGTTGAAGGTTCTAGCATGCTCAAAGCAAGGGTACGTTGGAACGGGCTGCGACGGCGTTCCAGGCACGGGCTGCGACGACGTGCTAGTACTCTGGGTAGTTGCGAAAATTCCTAGGCACGGGCTGCGACGACGTGCGGAGTTATGGCTAGAACCGGGGTTACCATTAGCCCTTGACAGATGGTCATTCAACTAACGGTGGAATCAAGGCAATGATGCAGTGATAGCCAGAGTCATGGATGTTTGGTTGTATTATCATTCGGCTTCAAGAGCGGTGTTTTCTGGGTGCTTATCTGATCTTGGTTTAGGCCTTGGGGGTTTGTATTTGGAAAACATCGTCCTTGACTCGAGTGGTTATTGCTTTACTTTAATCGTCTATATTGTTATGCTTGATTCTTCTTAGTGTGTGTCTGGGGGCTATCACTGTGAGATGAGGTGGAGTGGGATGGTTTGGTTCCTATTCCTTTTATTCCTTATGCTCTTTTGGTATGTTTGATAGTTAATTTACTGCTCACTAAGACTTTGTCTGACTCAAGGTTTTATGTCTCCTCTTATTACCTTGGGCTGTTCATCCATGTTGGGATGGGCAGACTAGGTAAGCAGGTGACAGGTGCTGTGCTAGGAGTTCTACGCTGAAGATGACGAAGACGAGCAGGAGGCTTTGCATATTTGTTTTCTTACTATATGTACTGGGTTCCGCTGTTGTATCTGATTGAGTGTTGTAGTGAGGTTCTGATGTATGGATGATTCATTTGATTGTATAAACTGCTATGTTGCTTATATGATGATGTTGTGTTCTATTGAGCTTCACTATATTATATTTCTCTATTGTATTTTATCCATGCGCTGTGAGTTATACGATAAATTCTGCGAATTTTATTTTACCCTGACTATCGTCCATGGCTACCTGGCACACCTTTTAGCGCACTTTCCTCTTGTTTTAGTGCGGGAGTCATGGGCGGTCGTCACATTTGGTATCAGAGCTTTGGTTAATCGATTTTAGCCAACGCTCGCTGACGTAATTACGTAAGAGAGACGTAATTGTATTTTGATGGATGATTACTATATATAATATAGTAGCTTAGAAGGATTTGAACTCCTTATGCAGTTGTTTCTTAAGGTGTTCTAATCATTCTTATTTACAGATATTAAGGATGAGCAGAAGTGAGAGACAAGCTGCGAGGGAAAGTCGGGCTGCTAGGGAAGCTGTTGACTATGCTGCGATGTTCGAAGCAATGATGACTTCGATCATGAGGAGGGTACCAGCTTCTGGATCATCTGTAGATGTTGGAGTTCAAGTCCAGGCTCCAAGACCAGTGGATTTTGCCAAGCTTTGCAAGGATTATACTTCGCTTGGAGGAAAAGCTTTCTTGGGAACGGAATCGACTATTGAAGTGCAGAGATGGATGGATGCTTGCCGAAGGATTTTTGGTGATCTAGGGATTGAGGATGCAACCAAGAGAAAGCTTGCATCGAGGCAGCTTCAGGGAAGAGCTGCGGATTGGTGGAATTCTATCACTATAGATACACCAGAGGAGGAGATTACTTGGGAGCAGTTCCAAGTTAGATTTGAAGCCAAGTTCATCTCTACTGCTCAGAGGTCTGTTTTGTTTAAGAGATTTGTTGAGCTCAAGCAAGGTGGGAGGCCTGTTCTTGAGTATATTTCTGAGTTCGAAGCTTTGTCTAAGTATGCCAGATCATATATTGACTCTCCCTACCAGAAGAACGAAAAGTTTGTGACTGGTCTGGATGCTTATCTGGGAAGGCAGTTGGTGGATCACTTGGACGATCCATTTGAAAAGCTTGTGGAGAAAGCTCTGAGGCATGAGAGCTTGTTTCCTAGGGAAAGTTCTGTTGTTGCTGTAACCAGGGAAGGATCTAAACCACAGCAGAGTGGCAACAAGAAGAGGAAGCAACAGCAACAGAAGGGAAAGGATGGTCAGAAGAAGCCAAAGGGCGAAGTGACTTGCTATAATTGCCAGAAGAAGGGCCATCTTTCCAAGGATTGTAGGAATCCAAAGGCGCCGGCGAAGTGCCATAACTGTGATAAGCCAGGGCATTTCAGGAAGGACTGTCCAGAGCCGAGGAAGGATAGGCAGGTTGTGCAAGCCTATGCTTTGGAAGCTGTGCCGTCGTCTTCAAGAGTCCCTACTGCTGAAGAGAAGGGGAAGAGTGTGGTGGTCCAAGGTACTCTTTCCATTTGTGGTGTTCCAGTTAGAGTGTTGTTTGATACTGGAGCGTCGCATTCTTTTGTTTGTGATGATTTGGTAGGCCGGTTAGGTTTGAAACCGGATATTGATGATAGGCCATTGGTGGTGACTAATCCAGTTGGGGGTTCGTCATGCTTGTGTATGATATGCCGTGGTCTAGTTGTTTCGAGTCATGATTGCTCGTTTGTTTGTGATTGCTTTGTTCTGAACTTTGCGGGGTTCGGAATTATTTTGGGTATGGACTGGCTTAGGAAGTATGCGGCTAGGATTGATTGTGAGAGGCTGGAGGTGACAGTCGGGAATGTGGATGGGCGAAAGGTTGTGATACGATGTAAGCATGAAGAAGGCGTCTTCATGAGCTTCATGTATTCGCTGGTTGTTCCACGGGATGGACTGTCATCGGTGCCTATTGTGAATGGATTTGAGGATGTCTTTGACGAAGTCAAAGGGTTGCCGCCGCATAGGGAGATCGAGTTTCGTATCGATCTAGTTGAGGGAGCCAGACCTGTTGTGATGCCTCTTAGGCGGATGGCACCGAGGGAGCAGCAAGAGCTGAAGGTGCAAGTTGATGACCTTTTACGGAAAGGATTCATTCGGAGAAGTGTGTCCGAATGGGGTGCGCCCGTTGTGTTCGCAACCAAAGCGGATGGATCGTTGAGGTTGTGTGTTGATTATCGTGAGCTGAATAAGGTGACTAAGAAGAACAAGTATCCATTGCCGAGAATAGATGACTTGTTCGATCAGCTTCACGAGGCTAAGGTGTTTTCTCAGATGGATTTGGCAACGGGATTTCACCAGTTGAGAGTGGCGAGGGATAGTGTGCCGAAGACTGCTTTCAGGACACCATCCGGATTTTATGAGTGGCTGGTAATGCCGTTTGGGTTGACTAACGCGCCAGCATATTTTGTGGATCTTATGAATAGAGTGTTCAGAGATCAGTTGAATAAGTTCGTGCTTGTGTTCGTGGATGATATTTTGGTTTATTCCAGAACTGAGGAAGAGCACAAGACGCACTTGAGGATTGTTCTGGAAATCTTGCGGAAACATCAGCTGAAGGCTAAGTTTTCGAAGTGTCACTTCTGGAAGAGTGAAGTGAGGTTCTTAGGCCATGTTATCTCTGGAAGTGGAATAGCGGTTGATCCCGCTAAGGTAGCAGCGATCCAGGATTGGATTAGACCTAAGAATGCATCTGATGTGAGAAGTTTTCTTGGATTAGCAGGATATTATCGTCGGTTTATCAAGGACTTTTCCAAGATAGCTGCACCGTTGACAGGATTGACGAAGAAGAACCAAGTGTTCAGATGGGATGATAAGTGTGAGCAAGCTTTCGTAATCCTGAAAGAGCGACTGACGAGTGCTCCTGTATTGACTATTCCGAGTGGGAATGATGAGATGGTGGTTTACACCGATGCATGTGGCACTGGACTGGGAGCGGTGCTAATGCAGAAGGATAAAGTTGTTGCGTATGCTAGTCGACAACTGAAGCCGCATGAAAGGAATTATCCAACTCATGATTTGGAGTTAGCGGCGATAGTGTTTGCTTTGAAGATGTGGAGACATTACCTATTGGGAGTTAGATTCGAGTTATTTACAGATCATAAGTCGTTGAAGTATCTGTTCTCCCAAAAGGATCTGAATCTTCGACAGCAACGGTGGTTAGAGTTTCTAGCATCGTATGATTTTGGTATAGCCTATACTCCGGGAAAAGGTAACGCAGTGGCTGATGCGTTAAGTCGAAGACATGCAGGTTTGGGAGCCATGTTTTCGGAATGGAAGAGTCTTGAGTATTTGGCTGGATTTGATTTCAGGCCTAGATGCGAGTTGGAACCTGAGATGTTGGCAAACTTATCGATAAGGCCTACTCTAGTGGAAAGGATTGGCGAAAGCCAAAAGAAAGATGATAAGCTTGTCAAGGTTATCCGTGATTTGGAATCTGGATTGGAACCAGAGAAGGATAAGGGATTCGAGGTCGATCGAGAGGGTTGGCTTCGAAAGCAAGGACGATTGGTTGTTCCCGATATTGATGGATTGAGAGATGAAGTTCTGAGGGAAAGTCATCACTCAAAATTGACAATTCATCCAGGTGGTAATAAGATGTATCGGGATATGAAGAGAGCTTACTACTGGGAAGGTATGAAGAAGGATGTTGGAAATTTTATTTCCAAGTGTATGAATTGCCAGTTGGTGAAAGCTGAGCAGAAGAAGCCCAGTGGATTACTTCAGCCATTAGAAGTCCCTACGTGGAAGTGGGAGCAAGTGTCAATGGATTTTATTGATGGTCTACCTAGGACAAGGACAGGGAATGAAGGGATTTGGGTCATAGTAGATCGTTTGACCAAGAGTGCAAGGTTCATTCCTGTTCGATCGACTAGAACTGCATCGAAGTTGGCTGAGTTGTATGTGAAGTGGATTGTTCGATTCCATGGTGTTCCGAAGAGTATAGTGAGCGATCGAGACCCATTGTTCACTAGTGGATTTTGGAAGAGCTTCCAGGAAGTTTTGGGAACTGAGTTGTGTTTGAGTACAGCTTATCACCCTCAAACGGATGGCCAGACTGAGAGAGTCAACCGGGTTTTGGAAGATCTTCTTAGAGCTTGTGTTTTGGACTTCGGAGGATCATGGGAAGATCACCTTCATTTGGTGGAATTTGCTTATAATAACAGTTATCAGTCGAGTATTGGTATGGCACCATATGAGGCGTTATATGGAAGACCGTGTAACTCTCCGACATGTTGGTTGGAAGCTGGAGAAAAACTGATACTTGGGCCAGAGATGATTCGACAGACTACGGATTGTATAGAGATCATTCGGCAAAGAATGAAAGCAGCCCAAGATCGTCAGAAAAGTTATGCTGATAATCGTCGAAAGGATTTGGAGTTCGACGTAGGCGATATGGTTTTTGTGAAGATTTCTCCATTGAAGAATGTTATAAGATTCGGGAACAAAGGAAAGTTAACTCCGAGATTTGTTGGACCATTCCCGATTATCGAGCGAATTGGAAAGCTCGCTTATAGATTGGAGTTACCAGAAAAGATGGCGGGTGTGCACAATGTTTTTCATGTATCTTATCTACGGAAGTATGTGCACAACCCAAGTACGGTGGTTTCTGCTGATAGCTGTGAAGACTTAGAGGTTGATCCAGTGGTTACGAGACCTCGTAAGCCGCTTCGTATTGTTGAAACCGATACGAAACAGCTTAGGAGGAAGACGATTACGTTGCTCAAGATACAATGGAGTGATGATGTCAACGACTGTACATGGGAGGAGGAAGAGAGGATGAAGGCAGCTCATCCAGGACTCTTCGAGGTATGGCCCTAAAGTGTCGTGACATCTCATGAATTTGCAGCTTGTTCTAAGTCATAGAATTCTGCATGCTAGGTTAGAATTGGATGCATGGTTTGTTGATTGCTATGGATGGTAGGCATGCGGAATGATTGTGATTGCTGTTGTTTGCTTGGAATTTCGGGGGCGAAATTCCTAAGGGGGAGAGAATGTAACGACCCGTATTTTACGTGTCGATAGATCGTAGAATTTGCGGGTCGATAGTGTTGTTTGGGTTGCCTCTAGCCTGAGTCGTATGGAGAGTAACTTGTGTGTTGAAGTGATGAGTCGTGACCGACTCATGGGGTTGAGTCGTGACCGACTCATAGGATAGGGCGTGCATGAGCTACGACTTAAGGAAGGTGGCCGGGTTAAGGAGGTTACGACCTAAGATGTTGCCGAGTTAAGGCTTGAGTCGTGACCGACTCATAGGGGACCGGCTCAAGGAGGGGTTGCGGTTTAGAGTGTTGGCCGAGATAAGGGAGCGACCGACTTAAGAGTTAACACGTTGCCGACTTAAGGAGGTTGGTGGTTTAAGGGTTGGCCGACTCATAGGAGTTAACTCGTGACCGAGTCATAGAATCGCCGACTCATAGTATTAGGGCTTAGGTCCTGAGTCGGTAGGGGTTTGGGTCGGCATAGCGTTATCCCATGTGTCGTTAGGACGGTGGGCCGACTCAGTGGATAAGTCGTTGGGGACTTAGGGTTTTGAGTCGTGTCTCGTGGGATAAGGATTTGGCTTAGGTCGGCAGGGATAAGTCGTGTGACCTTCTTGCTGTGTTGAGTCGTTGGGTCTCTGAGTCGGTAATGCTATAGGTCGTGTGGTTCTTATGAGTCGTGTGACCGAGTCAAGGTAAGTCATAAGGATTTGGTCTTTGTGGTAGCCCGTGTACGAGTTAACTCGGTAGGTTTTTAGGTCGGTGGGAGCTTGAGTCGGGTGGCAGTTGAGTCGTCCTGACGACTTATGATAAGTCGCTAAGTCGTGTACCTGTTGAGTAGTATCTCATGTTGCCTGTTGGGTCGTGGCATTTATGAGTCGTAAGTCGTATAATGGCCCGTGTTTGTTGAAGTGTTGAGTCGGCCGTGTTTGTTGTAGCATTGAGTCGTTGAGTCGTAGGAATTGTTGTCTCGGAGGCTTCTAGGGTAGATGAGTCGGCAACGACTCATAAGATAAGTCGGAAACGACTTATAGGCGACGACTCATGGGCATTCCAGCCTATAAATAGAGGGCTTTGGCTCACTTTTTGGCACCGGTTTTCGAAGCGACGAAGTGCTGCCATTTTGGAGACTCGACTACAACATTTCTTCACCTTCTTTCCCTACTTCCATCAAGTGCTAACATCCATTGAAGATCGAAGATCAAGATCAAAGATTGAAGATCCAAAGTTGAAGATTTTCATCCGAAGAGGCTAGATTTCACCGTTTCAAGTGAAATTTCTCCGGATCAAGTCCAAGACCTTGCTGTCCAGATCTGAAGTTGATTGATTTTAGGTTGTTTGAGTGATTTGGTGAGTGGTAGTTATCTCTCACGCGGATCCAAAGGAGTATATGGGATTGGTGATATGTTTATATGTTAAAGTTAGCGTTTTCTCGCATTTTCCTTAAGTCTGCATGTATATCCATCATATTTGAAGATGTTTATCTATAGAAGCTATTTATCAAGTATTAGAGACAAAACCCATGTTTTAGATTTGATAAATCTATGCTAAAAACCATGATTTCACATATGTTGGACTTTTGCTCACTTATTTACGAAATTGCCATTATAGTTGATATTGCTTAATATATATCTTGTTTGAATGCTTGAATGTTTGAATGTATGTTAGATTTGATTGCTCCAAGTTAGCTTGTAGTTGATTTGGAACAAGATGGTTGAAGGTGATTCAAAAGCTAAGTGGAAAGGCTCTTGAATGATGAAAGCTGCCGATAGCATATGAAGCGGATGTGAAAGCTCATATGGATGGATTCGATGATGAGGGACTTTGCCGTGATGCGAAGAGGCGAAGCATGAGATCGAGATGGGACTTTGCCATGATGCGAGAAGGCAAGCCATAATGTTGAGATGAGACTTTGCTATGTTGCGATGAAGCAAAGTGTGATGTTGAGATGGAACGGGTCATGATGACGTTCCAAGCACGGGCTGCGACGACGTGCAAGGTTATGTTGATACTCGGTGATGCGATCCGAGTTGGTGATAATGGTTAGCTTGAGAGGCGCTTGAGCTAGTATGGATGGTCGTCGAGGAGGATGACTTGGAGGCTTAGATCTCATCGTTGTTGAAGGTTCTAGCATGCTCAAAGCAAGGGTACGTTGGAACGGGCTGCGACGGCGTTCCAGGCACGGGCTGCGACGACGTGCTAGTACTCTGGGTAGTTGCGAAAATTCCTAGGCACGGGCTGCGACGACGTGCGGAGTTATGGCTAGAACCGGGGTTACCATTAGCCCTTGACAGATGGTCATTCAACTAACGGTGGAATCAAGGCAATGATGCAGTGATAGCCAGAGTCATGGATGTTTGGTTGTATTATCATTCGGCTTCAAGAGCGGTGTTTTCTGGGTGCTTATCTGATCTTGGTTTAGGCCTTGGGGGTTTGTATTTGGAAAACATCGTCCTTGACTCGAGTGGTTATTGCTTTACTTTAATCGTCTATATTGTTATGCTTGATTCTTCTTAGTGTGTGTCTGGGGGCTATCACTGTGAGATGAGGTGGAGTGGGATGGTTTGGTTCCTATTCCTTTTATTCCTTATGCTCTTTTGGTATGTTTGATAGTTAATTTACTGCTCACTAAGACTTTGTCTGACTCAAGGTTTTATGTCTCCTCTTATTACCTTGGGCTGTTCATCCATGTTGGGATGGGCAGACTAGGTAAGCAGGTGACAGGTGCTGTGCTAGGAGTTCTACGCTGAAGATGACGAAGACGAGCAGGAGGCTTTGCATATTTGTTTTCTTACTATATGTACTGGGTTCCGCTGTTGTATCTGATTGAGTGTTGTAGTGAGGTTCTGATGTATGGATGATTCATTTGATTGTATAAACTGCTATGTTGCTTATATGATGATGTTGTGTTCTATTGAGCTTCACTATATTATATTTCTCTATTGTATTTTATCCATGCGCTGTGAGTTATACGATAAATTCTGCGAATTTTATTTTACCCTGACTATCGTCCATGGCTACCTGGCACACCTTTTAGCGCACTTTCCTCTTGTTTTAGTGCGGGAGTCATGGGCGGTCGTCACAATAACCTATCAAAACGAAGGCCTCGATGAGTTCTACGGCTTTGACAGATTTCAGCCGTCAACGGATAGATTAATGCCCAAAAAGGACAACCCGAATCTCAATCGGGTCTTGCAAGTTTTTTACCCTTCGTTTTTTCGACACGCGGATTTTTAAAGCAAAACGGGATTACCGTGGCTGGCCTTCGATTTACCATCACTAGAGAGTGGTGCACCATGGTACTGTTCCGTTTCAAATCCATGCACGAATTTCTAAAAGTCGTACGACACTGTTTCGCCATTTCGTACGGATGTTGCACCTTGCACCGTGGATGTTGCACCCTTTAGATATCGATTATCTGGACGACCATAACTTCTGGCTCGTTTAGAGCTACGGAAGCCATAACCTATCAAAACGAAGTCCTCGATGAGTTCTACGGCTTTGACCGCTGTCAACGGATAGATTAACGCCCAAAAAGGACAACCCGAATCTCAATCGGGTCTCGTAAGTTTTTTACCCTTCGTTTTTTCGACACGTGGATTTTTACGGTAAAACTGGATTACCGTGGCTCGTCTTCGACTTCCCATCGCTGCAGAGTGGTGCACCATGGTAATGTTCTGTTTCAAATCCATGCACGCATTTCTAAAAGTCCTACGGCACTGTTTTGCCATTTCGGACGGATGTTGCACCTTGCACAGTGGGTGTTGCACCCTGTAGATATCGATTATTCGGACGGCCATAACTTCTGGCTCGTTTAGAGTTACGGGAGTCATAACCTGTCAAAATGAAGGCCTCGATGATTTCTACGGTTTTGATAGCTTTCAGCCATCAACGGATAGATTAATGCCCAAAAAGGACAACCCGAATCTCAATCGGGTCTCGTAAGTTTTTTACCCTTCGTTTTTTCGACACGTGGATTTTTACGGTAAAACGGGTTTACCGTGGCCCGTCTTCGACTTCCCGTCGCTGGAGAGTGGTGCACATGGTACTGTTCCATTTCAAATCCATGCACGTTTCTAAAAGTCGTACGACACTGTTTCGCCATTTCGGACGGATGTTGCACCTTGCACCGTGGGTCTTGCACCCTGTAGATATCGATTATCCGGACGGCCATAACTTCTGGCTCGTTTAGAGTTACTGGAGCCATAACCTGTCAAAACGAAGGCCTCGATGAGCTCTACGGCTTTGACAGTTTTCAGCCGTCAACGGATAGATTAATTCCCAAAAAGGACAACCCGAATCTCAATCGGGTCTCGTAAGTTTTTTACCCTTCGTTTTTTCGACACGTGGATTTTTACGGTAAAACGGGATTATCGTGGCCCGTCTTCGACTTCCCATCGCTGGAGAGTGGTGCACCATGGTACTGTTCCATTTCAAATCCATGCACGCATTTCTAAAAGTCGTACGACACTGTTTCGCCATTTCGAACGGATGTTGCACCTTGCACCGTGGATGTTGCACCCCTGTAGATATCGATTATCTGGACGGCCATAACTTCTGGCTCGTTTAGAGTTACGGGAGCCATAACCTGTCAAAACGAAGGCCTCGATGAGTTCTACGGCTTTTACAGCTTTCGGCCGTCAACGGATAGATTAATGCCCAAAAAGGACAACCCGAATCTCAATCGGGTCTCGTAAGTTTTTTACCCTTCGTTTTTTCGACACGTGGATTTTTACGGTAAAACGGGATTACCGTAGCCCGTCTTCGACTTCCCATCGCTGGAGAGTGGTGCACCATGGTACTGTTCCCTTTCAAATCCATGCACGCATTTCTAAAAGTCCTACGGCACTGTTTCGCCATTTCGGACGGATGTTGCACCTTGCACCGTGGATGTTGCACCCTGTAGATATCGATTATCCGGACGGCCATAACTTCTGGCTCGTTCAGAGTTACGTAATCTATAACCTGTCAAAACGAAGGCCTCGATGAGTTCTACGGCTTTGCCGTCAACGGATAGATTAACGCCCAAAAATGACAACCCAAATCTCAATCGGGTCTCGTAAGTTTTTTACCCTTCGTTTTTTCGACACGTGGATTTTTACGGCAAAACGGGATTACGGTGGCCGGTCTTCGATTTACCATCGCTGGAGAGTGGTGCACCATGGTACTGTTCCGTTGCAAATCCATGCACGCATTTCTAAAGGTCGTACGGCACTGTTTCGCCATTTCGGACGGATGTTGCACCTTGCACCGTGGATGTTGCACCCTGTAGATATCGATTATTCGGACGGCCATAACTTCTGGCTCGTTTAGAGTTACGGGAGCCATAACCTGTCAAATCGAAGACCTCGATGAGTTCTACGGCTTTGACAGCTTTCAGCCGTCAACGGATAGATTAATGCCCAAAAAGGACGACCCGAATCTCAATCGGGTCTCGTAAGTTCTTTACCCTTCGTTTTTTCGACACGTGGATTTTTACGGTAAAACGTGATTACCCTGGCCCGTCTTCGACCTCCCATCGCTGGAGAGTGGTGCACCATGGTACTGTTCCATTTCAAATCCATGCACGCATTTCTAAAAGTCGTACGGCACTGTTTCGCCATTTCGGACGGATGTTGCACCTTGCACCGTGGATGTTGCACCCCTGTAGATATCGATTATCTGGACGGCCATAACTTCTGGCTCGTTTAGAGTTACGGGAGCCATAACCTGTCAAAACGAAGGCCTCGATGAGTTCTACGGCTTTTACAGCTTTCGGCCGTCAACGGATAGATTAATGCCCAAAAAGGACAACCCGAATCTCAATCGGGTCTCGTAAGTTTTTTACCCTTCGTTTTTTCGACACGTGGATTTTTACGGTAAAACGGGATTACCGTAGCCCGTCTTCGACTTCCCATCGTTGGAGAGTGGTGCACCATGGTACTGTTCCCTTTCAAATCCATGCACGCATTTCTAAAAGTCCTACGGCACTGTTTCGCCATTTCGGACGGATGTTGCACCTTGCACCGTGGATGTTGCACCCTGTAGATATCGATTATCCGGACGGCCATAACTTCTGGCTCGTTCAGACTTACGTAATCCATAACCTGTCAAAACGAAGGCCTCGATGAGTTCTACGGCTTTGCCGTCAACGGATAGACAAACGCCCAAAAAGGACAACCCAAATCTCAATCGGGTCTCGTAAGTTTTTTACCCTTCGTTTTTTCGACACGTGGATTTTTACGGCAAAACGGGATTACGGTGGCTGGTCTTCGATTTACCATCGCTGGAGAGTGGTGCACCATGGTACTGTTCCGTTTCAAATCCATGCACGCATTTCTAAAAGTCCTACGGCACTGTTTCGCCATTTCGGACGGATGTTGCACCTTGCACCATGGATGTTGCACCCTGTAGATATCGATTATTCAGACGGCCATAACTTCTGGCTCGTTTAGAGTTACGGGAGCCATAACCTGTCAAATCGAAGACCTCGATGAGTTCTACGGCTTTGACAGCTTTCAGCCGTCAACGGATAGATTAATGCCCAAAAAGGACGACCAGAATCTCAATCGGGTCTCGTAAGTTTTTTACCCTTCGTTTTTTCGACACGTGGATTTTTGCGGTAAAACAGGATTACCGCTGCCCATCTTCGACTTCCCATCGCTGGAGAGTGGTGCACTATGGTACTGTTCCATTTCAAATCCATGCACGCATTTCTAAAAGTCGTACGACACTGTTTCGCCATTTCGGACGGATGTTGCACCTTGCACCGTGGATGTTGCACCCTATAGATATCGATTATTCGGACGACCATAACTTCTAACTCGTTTAGAGTTACGGGAGCCAGAACCTGTCAAAACGAAGGCCTCGATGAGTTCTATGGCTTTGATAGCTTTCAGCCGTCAACGGATAGGTTAATGCCCAAAAAGGACAACCCGAATCTCAATCGGGTCTCGTAAGTTTTTTACCCTTCGTTTTTTCGACACGTGGATTTTTACGGTAAAACGGGACTACCGTGGCCCTTTTCGACTTCCCATCGCTGGAGAGTGGTGCACCATGGTACTATTCCGTTTCAAATCCATGCGCGCATTTCTAAAAGTCGTACGACACTGTTTCGCCATTTCGGACGGATGTTGCACCTTGCACCGTGGATGTTGCACCCTGTAGATATCGATTATTCGGACGGCCACAACTTCTGGCTCGTTTAGAGTTACGCGAGCCATAACCTGTCAAAACGAAGGCCTCGATGAGTTCTACGTCTTTGATAGCTTTCAGCCGTCAACGGATAGATTAATGCCCAAAAAGGACAACCCGAATCTCAATCGGGTCTCGTAAGTTTTTTACCCTTCGTTTTTCGACACGTGGATATTTACGGTAAAACGGGATTACCGTGGCCCGTCTTCGACTTCCCATCGCTGGAGAGTGGTGCACCATGGTACTGTTCCGTTTCAAATCCATGCACGCATTTTTAAAAGTCGTACGACACTGTTTCGCCATTTCGAACGGATGTTGCACCTTGCACCGTGGATGTTGCACCCCTGTAGATATCGATTATCTGGACGGCCATAACTTCTGGCTCGTTTAGAGTTACGGGAGCCATAACCTGTCAAAACGAAGGCCTCGATGATTTCTACGGCTTTTACAGCTTTCGGCCGTCAACGGATAGATTAATGCCTAAAAAGGACAACCCGAATCTCAATCGGGTCTCGAAAGTTTTTCACCGTTCGTTTTTTCGACACGTGGATTTTTACGCTAAAACAGGATTACCGCTGCCCATCTTCGACTTCCCATCGCTGGAGAGTGGTGCACTATGGTACTGTTCCATTTCAAATCCATGCACGCATTTCTAAAAGTCGTACGGCATTGTTTCGCTATTTTGGACGGATGTTGCACCTTGCACCGTGGATGTTGCACCCTATAGATATCGATTATTCGGACGACCATAACTTCTAACTCGTTTAGAGTTACGGGAGCCAGAACCTGTCAAAACGAAGGCCTCGATGAGTTCTATGGCTTTGACAGCTTTCAGCCGTCAACGGATAGATTAATGCCCAAAAAGGACAACCCGAATCTCAATCGGGTCTCGTAAGTTTTTTACCCTTCGTTTTTTCGACACGTGGATTTTTACGGTAAAACGGGATTACCGTGGCCCTTTTCGACTTCCCATCGCTGGAGAGTGGTGCACCATGGTACTATTCCGTTTCAAATCCATGCACGCATTTCTAAAAGTCGTACGACACTATTTCACCATTTTGGACGGATGTTGCACCTTGCACCGTGGATGTTGCACCCTGTAGATATCGATTATTCAAACGGCCATAACTTCTGGCTCGTTTAGAGTTACGGGAGCCATAACCTGTCAAAACGAAGGCCTCGATGAGATCTACGGCTTTGACAGCTTTCAGCCGTCAACGGATAGATTAATTCCCAAAAAGAACAACCCGAATCTCAATCGGGTCTCGTAAGTTTTTTACCCTTCGTTTTTTCGACACGTGGATTTTTACGGTAAAACAGGATTACCCCGTCTTCGACTTCCCATCGCTGGAGAGTGGTGGACCGTGGTACTGTTCCATTTCAAATCCATGCACGCATTTCAAAAAGTCGTACGGAACTGTTTCTCCATTTCGGACGGATGTTGCACCTTGCACCGTGGATGTTGCACCCTGTAGATATCTATTATTCGGACGGCCATAACTTCTGGCTCGTTTAGAGTTACGGGAGCCACAACCTGTCAAAACGAAGGCCTCGATGAGTTCTACGGCTTTGACTGCTTTCAGCCGTCAACGGATAGATTAATGCCCAAAAAGGGCAACCCGAATGTCAATCGGGCCTCGTAAGTTTTTACCCTTCGTTTTTCCGACACGTGGATTTTTACGGTAAAACAGGATTACCGTGGTTGGCCTTCGATTTACCATCGCTGGAGAGCGGTGCACCATTGTACTGTTTCGTTTCAAATCCATGAACGCATTTCTAAAAGTCGTACGGCACTGTTTCGCCATTTCGGACGGATGTTGCACCTTGGATGTTGCAACCTGTAGATATCGATTATTCGGACGGCCATAACTTCTGGCTCGTTTAGAGTTACGGGAGCCATAACCTGTCAAAACGAAGGCCTCGATGAGTTCTACGGCTTTGACAGCTTTCATCCGTCAACGGATTGATTAATGCCCAAAAAGGACAACCCGAATCTCAATCGGGTCTCGTAAGATTTTTACCCTTCGTTTTTTCGACACGTGGATTTTACGGTAAAACAGGATTACCGTAGCTGGCCTTCGATTTACCATCACTGGAGTGTGGTGCACCATGGTACTGTACCGTTTCAAATCCATGCACGCATTTCTAAAAGTCGTACGGCACTGTTTTGCCATTTCGGACGGATGTTGCACCTTGCACCGTGGATGTTGCACCCTGTAGATATCGATTATTCGGACGGCCATAACTTCTGGCTCGTTTAGAGTTACGGGAGCCATAACCTGTCAAAACGAAGGCCTCAGTGAGTTCTATGGCTTTGACAGCTTTCAGCCGTCAACTAATAGATTAATGCCCAAAAAGGACAACCCGAATCTCAATCAGGTCTCGTGAGTTTTTACCCTTCGTTTTTTCGACACGTGGATTTTTACGGTAAAACAGGATTACGGTGGCTGGCCTTCGATTTACCATCGCTGGACAGTGGTGCACCATGGTACCGTCCCGTTTCAAATCCATGCACGCATTTCTAAAAGTCGTACGGCACTGTTTCGCCATTTCGGACGGATGTTGCACCTCGCACCGTGGACGTTGCACCCTGTAGATATCGAGTATTCGTACGGCCATAACTTCTGGATCGTTTAGAGTTACGGGAGCCATAACCTGTTCAACGAAGGCCTCGATGAGTTCTACGGCTTTGACAGCTTTCAGCCGTCAACGGA
This sequence comes from Allium cepa, assembly GCA_030765085.1. Classification (NCBI taxonomy): domain Eukaryota; kingdom Viridiplantae; phylum Streptophyta; class Magnoliopsida; order Asparagales; family Amaryllidaceae; genus Allium; species Allium cepa. The sequence continues at coordinate 450,178,778 of CM060946.1, read as the reverse complement.
TAAATTAATGCCCAAAAAGGAAAACCCGAATCTCAATCGGGCCTTGTAAGTTTTTTACCCTTCGTTTTTTCGACACGTGGATTTTTACGGTAAAACAAGATTACCATGGTTGGCCTTCGATTAACCATCGCTGGAGAGTGGTGCATCATGGTACTGTTCCGTTTCAAATCCACGCACGCATTTCTAAAAGTCGTACGGCACTGTTTCGCCATTTCGGACGGATGTTGCACCTTGCACCGTGGATGTTGCACCCTGTAGATATCGATTATTCGGACGGCCATAACTTCTGGCTCGTTTAGAGTTACAGGAGCCATAACCTGTCAAAACGAAGGCCTCGATGAGTTCTATGGCTTTGACAGCTTTCAGCCGTCAACGGATAGATTAATTCCCAAAAAGGACAACCCGAATCTCAATCGGGTCTCGTAAGTTTTTTACCCTTCGTTTTTTCAACACGTGGATTTTTACGGTAAAACAGGATTACGGTGGCTGGCCTTCGATTTACCATCGCTGGACAGTGGTGCACCATGGTACTGTTCCGTTTCAAATCCATGCACGCATTTCTAAAAGTCGTACGGCACTGTTTCGCCATTTCGGACGGATGTTGAACCTTGCATCGTGGATGTTGCACCCTGTAGATATCGATTATTCAGACGCAATAACTTCTGGCTCGTTTAGAGTTACGGGAGCCATAACCTGTCAAAACGAAGGCCTCGACGAGTTCTACGGCTTTGACAGCTTTCAGCCGTCAACGGATAGATTAATGCCCAAAAAGGACAACCCGAATCTCGATCGGGTCTCGTAAGTTTTTTACCCTTCGTTTTTTCGACCTGTGGATTTTTACGGTAAAACGGGATTACCGTGGCCCATCTTCGACTTCCCATCGCTGGAGAGCGGTGCACCATGGTACTGTTCCGTTTCAAATCCTTTCACGCATTTCTAAAAGTCGTACGACACTTTTTCACAATTTCGGACGGATGTTGCACCTTGCACCGTGGATGTTGCACCCTGTAGATATCGACTATTCGGACGGCCATAACTTCTGGCTCGTTTAGAGTTACGGGAGCCATAACCTGTCAAAACGAAGGCCTCAATGAGTTATATGGCTTTGACAGCTTTCAGCCGTCAACGGATAGATTAATGCCCAAAAAGAACAACCCGAATCTCAATCGGGTCTCGTAAGTTTTTTACCCTTCGTTTTTTCGACACTTGCAATTTTACGGTAAAACAGGATTACGGTGGCTGGTCTTCGATTTACCATCGCTGGAGAGTGGTGCACCATGGTACTGTTCCGTTTCAAATCCATGCACGCATTTCTAAAAGTCGTACGGCACTATTTCGCCATTTCGGACGGATGTTGCACCTTGCGCCATGGATGTTGCACCCTGTAGATATCGATTATACAGACGACCATAACTTCTGGCCTTTTTAGAGTTACGGGAGCCACGACCTGTCAAAACCAAGGCATCGATAAGTTCTACAGCTTTGACAGCTTTCAGCCGTCAACGGATAGATTAATGCCCAAAAAGGACAACCCAAATCTCAATCGGGTCTCGTAAGTTTTTTACCCTTCGTTTTTTCGACACGTGGATTTTTACAGTAAAACAGGATTACCGTGGTTGGCCTTCGATTTACCATCGCTGGAGAGTGGTGCACCATGGTACTGTTCCGTTTCAAATCCATGCACGCATTTCTAAAAGTCGTACGACACTGTTTCGCCATTTCGGACGGATGTTGCACCTTGCGCCGTGGATGTTGCACCATGTAGATATCGATTATTCGGACGGCCATAACTTCTGGCTCGTTTAGAGTTCCGGGACCATAACATGTCAAAACGAAGGCCTCGATGAGTTCCACGGCATTGACAGCATTCAGCCGTCAACGGATAGATTAATGCCCAAAAAGGACAACCCGAATCTCAATCGGGTCTCGTAAGTTTTTTACCCTTCGTTTTTTCGACACGTGTATTTTTACGGTAAAACAGGATTACGGTGGCTGGTCTTCGATTTACCATCGCTGGAGAGTGGTGCACCATGGTACTGTTCCATTTCAAATCCATGCACACATTTTTAAAAGTCGTAGGGCACTGTTTCGCCATTTCGGACGGATGTTGCACCTTGCACTGTGGATGTTGCACCCTATAGATATCGATTATACGGACGACCATAACTTCTGGCTCGTTTAGAGTTACGGGAGCCATAACCTGTCAAAACGAAGGCCTCGATGAGTTCTACGGCTTTGACAGCTTTCAGCCGTCAACGGATAGATTAATGCCCAAAGAGGACAACCCGAATTTCAATCGGGTCTCGTAAGTTTTTTACCATTCGTTTTTTCGACACGTGGATTTTTACGGTAAAACAGGATTACCGTGGCTGGCCGTCGATTTACCATCGCTGGAGAGTGGTGCACCATGGTACCATTTCGTTTCAAATCCATGCACGCATTTCTAAAAGTCGTACGACACTGTTTCGCCATTTCAGACAGATGTTGCACCTCGCACCGTGGATGTTGCACCCTGTAGATATCGAGTATTCGGACGGCCATAACTTCTGGCTCGTTTAGAGTTACGGGAGCCATAACCTGTCAAAACGAAGGCCTCGATGTGTTCTACGGCTTTGACAGCTTTTAGTCGTCAACGGATAAATTAATTCCAAAAAAGGAAAACCCGAATCTCAATCGGGTCTCGTAAGTTTTTTACCCTTCGTTGTTTCGACACGTGGATTTTTACGGTAAAACAAGATTACCGTGGTTGGCCTTCGATTTACCATCGCTGGAGAGTGGTGCACCATGGTACTGTTCCGTTTCAAATCCATGCACGCATTTCTAAAAGTCGTACGACACTTTTTCACAATTTCGGACGGATGTTGCACCTTGCACCGTGGATGTTGCACCCTGTAGATATCGATTATTCGGACGGCCATAACTTCTGGCTCGTTTAGAGTTACGGGAGCCATAACCTGTCAAAACAAAGGCCTCGATGAGTTATATGGCATTGACAGCTTTCAGCCATCAACGGATAGATTAATGCTCAAAAAGGACAACCCGAATCTCAATCGGGTCTCGTAAGTTTTTTACCCTTCGTTTTTTCGTCACTTGCAATTTTACGGTAAAACAGGATTACGGTGGCTGGTCTTCAATTTACCATCGCTGGAGAGTGGTGCACCGTGGTACTGTTCCGTTTCAAATCCATGCACGCATTTCTAAAATTCGTACGGCACTGTTTCGCCATTTCGGACGGATGTTGCACCTTGCACCGTGGATGTTGCACCCTGTAGATATCGATTATACAGACGACCATAACTTCTGGCTCGTTTAGAGTTACGGGAGCCACAACCTGTCAAAACCAAGGCATCGATAAGTTTTACGGCTTTGACAGCTTTCAGCCGTCAACAGATAGACTAATGCCCAAAAAGGACAACCCAAATCTCAATCGGGTCTCGTAAGTTTTTTACCCTTCGTTTTTTCGACACGTGGATTTTTACGGTAAAACAGGATTACCGTGGTTGGCCTTCGATTTACCTTCACTGGAGAGTGGTGCACCATAGTACTGTTCCGTTTCAAATCCATGCACGCATTTCTAAAAGTCGTACGGCACTGTTTCGCCATTTCGGACGGATGTTGCACCTTGCGCCGTGGATGTTGCACCATGTAGATATCGATTATTCGGACGGCCATAACTTCTGGCTCGTTTAGAGTTACGGGACCATAACATGTCAAAACAAAGGCCTCGATGAGTTCTACAGCATTGACAGCATTCAGCCGTCAACGGATAAATTAATGCCCAAAAAGGACGACCCGAATTTCAATCGGGTCCCGCAAGTTTTTTGCCCTTCGTTTTTTCGACACATGGATTTTTACGGTAAAACAGGATTACGGTGGCTGGTCTTCGATTTACCATCGATGGAGAGTGGTGCACCATGGTACTGTTCCATTTCAAATCCATGCACACATTTCTAAAAGTCGTACGGCACTGTTTCGCCATTTCGGACGGATGTTGCACCTTGCACCGTGGATGTTGCACCCTATAGATATCGATTATACGGACGACCATAACTTCTGGCTCGTTTAGATTTACGGGAGCCATAACCTGTCAAGACGAAGGCCTCGATGAGTTCTACGGCTTTGACGGCTTTCAGCCGTCAACGGATAGATTAATGCCCAAAAAGGACAACCCGAATTTCAATCGGGTCTCGTAAGTTTTTTACCATTCGTTTTTTCGACACGTGGATTTTTACGGTAAAACAGGATTACCGTGGCTGGCCTTCGATTTACCATCGCTGGAGAGTGGTGCACCATGGTACTGTTCCGTTTCAAATCCATGCACGCATTTCTAAAAGTCGTACGACACTGTTTCGCCATTTCGGACGGATGTTGCACCTTGCACCGTGGATGTGGCACCCTGTAGATATCGATTATTCGGACGGCCATAACTTCTGGCTCGTTTAGAGTTACGGGGGCCATAACCTGTCAAAACGAAGGCCTCGATGAGTTCTACGGCTTTGACAGCTTTCAGCGGTCAACGGATAGATTAATGCCCAAAAAGGACAACCCGAATCTCAATCGGGTCTCGTAAGTTTTTTACCCTTCGTTTTTACGACACGTGGATTTTTACGGTAAAACAGGATTACGGTGGCTGGCCTTCGATTTACCATCGCTGGACAGTGGTGCACCATGGTACTGTTCTGTTTCAAATCCATGCACGTATTTCTAAAAGTCGTACGGCACTGTTTCGCCATTTCGGACGGATGTTGCACCGTGCACCGTGGATGTTTCACCCTGTAGATATCGATTATTCGGGCGGCCATAACTTCTAGCTCCTTTAGAGTTACGGGAGCCATAACCTGCCAAAACGAAGGCCTCGATGAGTTCTACGGCTTTGACAGCTTTCAGCCGTCAACGGATAGATTATTGCCCAAAAAGGACAACCTGATTCTCAATCGGGTCTCGTAAGTTTTTTACCCATCGTTTTTTCGACACGTGGATTTTTACGGTAAAACGGGATTACCGTGGCCCGTCTTCGACTTCCCATCGCTGGAGAGCGGTGCACCATGGTACTGTTCCGTTTCAAATCCATGCACGCTTTTCTAAAAGTCGTATGACACTTTTTCACCATTTCGGACGGATGTTGCACCTTGCACCGTGGATGTTGCACCCTGTAGATATCGATTATTCGGACGGCCATAACTTCTGGCTCGTTTAGAGTTACGGGAGCCATAACCTGTCAAAACGAAGGCCTCGATGAGTTCTATGGCACTGATGGCTTTCAGCCGTCAACGGGTAGATTAATGCCCAAAAAGGACAATCCGAATCTCAATCGGGTCTCGTAAGTTTTTTACCCTTCGTTTTTTCGACACTTGCAATTTTACGGTAAAACAGGATTACGGTGGCTGGTCTTCGATTTACCATCGCTGGAGAGTGGTGCACCATGGTACTGTTCCATTTCAAATCCATGCACGCATTTCTAAAAGTCGTACGGCACTGTTTCGCCATTTCGGACGGATGTTGCACCTTGCACCATGGATGTTGCACCCTGTAGATATCGATTATACAGACGACCATAACTTCTGGCCCGTTTAGAGTTACGGGAGCCACAACCTCTCAAAACCAAGGCATCGATAAGTTCTACGGCTTTGACAGCTTTCAGCCGTCAACGGATAGATTAATGCCCAAAAAGGGCAACCCGAATGTCAATCGGGCCTCGTAAGTTTTTACCCTTCGTTTTTCCGACACGTGGATTTTTACGGTAAAACAGGATTACCGTGGTTGGCCTTCGATTTACCATCGCTGGAGAGCGGTGCACCATTGTACTGTTTCGTTTCAAATCCATGAACGCATTTCTAAAAGTCGTACGGCACTGTTTCGCCATTTCGGACGGATGTTGCACCTTGCACCGTGGATGTTGCAACCTGTAGATATCGATTATTCGGACGGCCATAACTTCTGGCTCGTTTAGAGTTACGGGAGCCATAACCTGTCAAAACGAAGGCCTCGATGAGTTCTACGGCTTTGACAGCTTTCATCCGTCAACGGATTGATTAATGCCCAAAAAGGACAACCCGAATCTCAATCGGGTCTCGTACGTTTTTTACCCTTCGTTTTTTCGACACGTGGATTTTACGGTAAAACAGGATTACCGTAGCTGGCCTTCGATTTACCATCACTGGAGTGTGGTGCACCATGGTACTGTACCGTTTCAAATCCATGCACGCATTTCTAAAAGTCGTACGGCACTGTTTCGCCATTTCGGACGGATGTTGCACCTTGCACCGTGGATGTTGCACCCTGTAGATATCGATTATTCGGACGGCCATAACTTCTGGCTCGTTTAGAGTTACGGGAGCCATAACCTGTCAAAACGAAGGCCTCAGTGAGTTCTATGGCTTTGACAGCTTTCAGCCGTCAACTAATAGATTAATGCCCAAAAAGGACAACCCGAATCTCAATCAGGTCTCGTGAGTTTTTACCCTTCGTTTTTTCGACACGTGGATTTTTACGGTAAAACAGGATTACGGTGGCTGGCCTTCGATTTACCATCGCTGGACAGTGGTGCACCACGGTACCGTCCCGTTTCAAATCCATGCACGCATTTCTAAAAGTCGTACGGCACTGTTTCGCCATTTCGGACGGATGTTGCACCTCGCACCGTGGACGTTGCACCCTGTAGATATCGAGCATTCGTACGGCCATAACTTCTGGATCGTTTAGAGTTACGGGAGCCATAACCTGTTCAACGAAGGCCTCGATGAGTTCTACGGCTTTGACAGCTTTCAGCCGTCAACGGATAAATTAATGCCCAAAAAGGAAAACCCGAATCTCAATCGGGCCTCGTAAGTTTTTTACCCTTCGTTTTTTCGACACGTGGATTTTTACGGTAAAACAAGATTACCATGGTTGGCCTTCGATTAACCATCGCTGGAGAGTGGTGCATCATGGTACTGTTCCGTTTCAAATCCATGCACGCATTTCTAAAAGTCGTACGGCACTGTTTCGCCATTTCGGACGGATGTTGCACCTTGCACCGTGGATGTTGCACCCTGTAGATATCGATTATTCGGACGGCCATAACTTCTGGCTCGTTTAGAGTTACGGGAGCCATAACCTGTCAAAACGAAGGCCTCGATGAGTTCTATGGCTTTGACAGCTTTCAGCCGTCAACGGATAGATTAATTCCCAAAAAGGACAACCCGAATCTCAATCGGGTCTCGTAAGTTTTTTACCCTTCGTTTTTTCAACACGTGGATTTTTACGGTAAAACAGGATTACGGTGGCTGGCCTTCGATTTACCATCGCTGGACAGTGGTGCACCATGGTACTGTTCCGTTTCAAATCCACGCACGCATTTCTAAAAGTCGTACGGCACTGTTTCGCCATTTCGGACGGATGTTGCACCTTGCACCGTGGATGTTGCACCCTGTAGATATCGATTATTCGGACGGCCATAACTTCTGGCTCGTTTAGAGTTACAGGAGCCATAACCTGTCAAAACGAAGGCCTCGATCAGTTCTATGGCTTTGACAGCTTTCAGCCGTCAACGGATAGATTAATTCCCAAAAAGGACAACCCGAATCTCAATCGGGTCTCGTAAGTTTTTTACCCTTCGTTTTTTCAACACGTGGATTTTTACGGTAAAACAGGATTACGGTGGCTGGCCTTCGATTTACCATCGCTGGACAGTGGTGCACCATGGTACTGTTCCGTTTCAAATCCATGCACGCATTTCTAAAAGTCGTACGGCACTGTTTCGCCATTTCGGACGGATGTTGAACCTTGCATCGTGGATGTTGCACCCTGTAGATATCGATTATTCGGACGCAATAACTTCTGGCTCGTTTAGAGTTACGGGAGCCATAACCTGTCAAAACGAAGGCCTCGACGAGTTCTACGGCTTTGACAGCTTTCAGCCGTCAACGGATAGATTAATGCCCAAAAAGGAGAACCCGAATCTCGATCGGGTCTCGTAAGTTTTTTACCCTTCGTTTTTTCGACCTGTGGATTTTTACGGTAAAACGGGATTACCGTGGCCCGTCTTCGACTTCCCATCGCTGGAGAGCGGTGCACCATGGTACTGTTCCGTTTCAAATCCTTTCACGCATTTCTAAAAGTCGTACGACACTTTTTCACAATTTCGGACGGATGTTGCACCTTGCACCGTGGATGTTGCACCCTGTAGATATCGACTATTCGGACGGCCATAACTTCTGGCTCGTTTAGAGTTACGGGAGCCATAACCTGTCAAAACGAAAGCCTCAATGAGTTATATGGCTTTGACAGCTTTCAGCCGTCAACGGATAGATTAATGCCCAAAAAGAACAACCCGAATCTCAATCGGGTCTCGAAAGTTTTTTACCCTTCGTTTTTTCGACACTTGCAATTTTACGGTAAAACAGGATTACGGTGGCTGGTCTTCGATTTACCACCGTTGGAGAGTGGTGCACCATGGTACTGTTCCGTTTCAAATCCATGCACGCATTTCTAAAAGTCGTACGGCACTGTTTCGCCATTTCGGACGGATGTTGCACCTTACACCATGGATGTTGCACCCTGTAGATATCGATTATACAGACGACCATAACTTCTGGCCTTTTTAGAGTTACGGGAGCCACAACCTGTCAAAACCAAGGCATCGATAAGTTCTACAGCTTTGACAGCTTTCAGCCGTCAACGGATAGATTAATGCCCAAAAAGGACAACCCAAATCTCAATCGGGTCTCGTAAGTTTTTTACCCTTCGTTTTTTCGACACGTGGATTTTTACGGTAAAACAGGATTACCGTGGTTGGCCTTCGATTTACCATCGCTGGAGAGTGGTGCACCATGGTACTGTTTCGTTTCAAATCCATGCATGCATTTCTAAAAGTCGTACGACACTGTTTCGCCATTTCGGACGGATGTTGCACCTTGCGCCGTGGATGTTGCACCTTGCGCCGTGGATGTTGCACCATGTAGATATCGATTATTCGGACGGCCATAACTTCTGGCTCGTTTAGAGTTATGGGACCATAACATGTCAAAACGAAGGCCTCGATGAGTTCCACAGCATTGACAGCATTCAGCCGTCAACGGATAGATTAATGCCCAAAAAGGACAACCCGAATCTCAATCGGGTCTCGTAAGTTTTTTACCCTTCGTTTTTTCGAAACGTGTTTTTTTACGGTAAAACAGGATTACTGTGGCTGGTCTTCGATTTTCCATCGCTGGAGAGTGGTGCACCATGGTACTGTTCCATTTCTAATCCATGCACACATTTTTAAAAGTCGTAGGGCACTGTTTCGCCATTTCGGACGGATGTTGCACCTTGCACTGTGGATGTTGCACCCTATAGATATCGATTATACGGACGACCATAACTTCTGGCTCGTTTAGAGTTACGGGAGCCATAACCTGTCAAAACGAAGGCCTCGATGAGTTCTACGGCTTTGACAGCTTTCAGCCATCAACGGATAGATTAATGCCCAAAAAGGACAACCCGAATTTCAATCGGGTCTCGTAAGTTTTTTACCATTCGTTTTTTCGACACGTGGATTTTTACGGTAAAACAGGATTACCGTGGCTGGCCGTCGATTTACCATCGCTGGAGAGTGGTGCACCATGGTACCATTCCGTTTCAAATCCATGCACGCATTTCTAAAAGTTGTACGACACTGTTTCGCCATTTCAGACGGATGTTGCACCTCGCACCGTGGATGTTGCACCCTGTAGATATCGAGTATTCGGACGGCCATAACTTCTGGCTCGTTTAGAGTTACGGGAGCCATAACCTGTCAAAACGAAGGCCTCGATGTGTTCTACGGCTTTGACAGCTTTTAGTCGTCAACGGATAAATTAATGCCAAAAAAGGAAAACCCGAATCTCAATCGGGTCTCGTAAGTTTTTTACCCTTCGTTGTTTCGACACGTGGATTTTTATGGTAAAACAAGATTACCGTGGTTGGCCTTCGATTTACCATCGCTGGAGAGTGGTGCACCATGGTACTGTTCCGTTTCAAATCCATGCACGCATTTCTAAAAGTCGTACGACACTTTTTCACAATTTCGGACGGATGTTGCACCTTGCACCGTGGATGTTGCATCCTGTAGATATCGATTATTCGGACGGCCATAACTTCTGGCTCGTTTAGAGTTACGGGAGCCATAACCTGTCAAAACGAAGGCGTCGATGAGTTATATGGCATTCACAGCTTTCAGCCATCAACGGATAGATTAATGCTCAAAAAGGACAACCCGAATCTCAATCGGGTCTCGTAAGTTTTTTACCCTTCGTTTTTTCGTCACTTGCAATTTTACGGTAAAACAGGATTACGGTGGCTGGTCTTCGATTTACCATCGCTGGAGAGTGGTGCACCATGGTACTGTTCCGTTTCAAATCCATGCACGCATTTCTAAAAGTCGTACGACACTGTTTCGCCATTTCGGACGGATGTTGCACCTTGCACCGTGGATGTTGCACCCTGTAGATATCGATTATACAGACGACCATAACTTCTGGCTCGTTTAGAGTTACGGTAGCCACAACCTGTCAAAACCAAGGCATCGATAAGTTCTACGGCTTTGACAGCTTTCAGCCGTCAACAGATAGACTAATGCCCAAAAAGGACAACCCAAATCTCAATCGGGTCTCGTAAGTTTTTTACCCTTCGTTTTTTCGACACGTGGATTTTTACGGTAAAACAGGATTACCGTGGTTGGCCTTCGATTTACCATCACTGGAGAGTGGTGCACCATGGTACTGTTTCGTTTCAAATCTATGCACGCATTTCTAAAAGTCGTACGGCACTGTTTCGCCATTTCGGACGGATGTTGCACCTTGCGCCGTGGATGTTGCACCATGTAGATATCGATTATTCGGACGGCCATAACTTCTGGCTCGTTTAGAGTTACGGGACCATAACATGTCAAAACAAAGGCCTCGATGAGTTCTACGGCATTGACAGCATTCAGCCGTCAACGGATAAACTAATGCCCAAAAAGGACGACCCGAATTTCAATCGGGTCCCGTAAGTTTTTTGCCCTTCGTTTTTTCGACACATGGATTTTTACGGTAAAACAGGATTACGGTGGCTGGTCTTCGATTTACCATCGCTGGAGAGTGGTGCACCATGGTACTGTTCCATTTCAAATCCGTGCACACATTTCTAAAAGTCGTACGGCACTGTTTCGCCATTTCGGACGGATGTTGCACCTTGCACCGTGGATGTTGCACCCTATAGATATCGATTATACGGACGACCATAACTTCTGGCTCGTTTAGAGTTACGGGAGCCATAACCTGTCAAGACGAAGGCCTCGATGAGTTCTACGGCTTTGACAACTTTCAGCCGTCAACGGATAGATTAATGCCCAAAAAGGACAACCCGAATTTCAATCGGGTCTCGTAAGTTTTTTACCATTCGTTTTTTCGACACGTGGATTTTTACGGTAAAACAGGATTACCGTGGCTGGCCTTCGATTTACCATCGCTGGAGAGTGGTGCACCATGGTACTGTTCCGTTTCAAATCCATGCACGCATTTCTAAAAGTCGTACGACACTGTTTCGCCATTTCGGACGGATGTTGCACCTTGCACCGTGGATGTGGCACCCTGTAGATATCGATTATTCGGACGGCCATAACTTCTGGCTCGTTTAGAGTTACGGGGGCCATAACCTGTCAAAACGAAGGCCTCGACGAGTTCTACGGCTTTGACAGCTTTCAGCGGTCAACGGATAGATTAATGCCCAAAAAGGACAACCCGAATTTCAATCGGGTCTCGTAAGTTTTTTACCCTTCGTTTTTACGACACGTGGATTTTTACGGTAAAACAGGATTACGGTGGCTGGCCTTCGATTTACCATCGCTGGACAGTGGGGCACCATGGTACTTTTCCGTTTCAAATCCATGCACGCATTTCTAAAAGTCGTACGGCACTGTTTCGCCATTTCGGACGGATGTTGCACCGTGCACCGTGGATGTTGCACCCTGTAGATATCGATTATTCGGGCGGCCATAACTTCTGGCTCGTTTAGAGTTACGGGAGCCATAACCTTTCAAAACGAAGGCCTCGATGAGTTCTATGGCTTTGACAGCTTTCAGTCGTCAGCGGATAGATTAATGCCCAAAAAGGACAACCCGAATCTCAATCGGGTCTCGTAAGTTTTTTACCCTTCGTTGTTTCGACACGTGGATTTTTACGGTAAAACAAGATTACCGTGGTTGGCCTTCGATTTACCATCGCTGGAGAGTGGTGCACCATGGTACTGTTCCGTTTCAAATCCATGCACGCATTTCTAAAAGTCGTACGACACTTTTTCACAATTTCGGACGGATGTTGCACCTTGCACCGTGGATGTTGCACCCTGTAGATATCGATTATTCGTACGGCCATAACTTCTGGCTCGTTTAGAGTTACGGGAGCCATAACCTGTCAAAACGAAGGCGTCGATGAGTTATATGGCATTGACAGCTTTCAGCCATCAACGGATAGATTAATGCTCAAAAAGGACAACCCGAATCTCAATCGGGTCTCGTAAGTTTTTTACCCTTCGTTTTTTCGTCACTTGCAATTTTACGGTAAAACAGGATTACGGTGGCTGGCCTTCGATTTACCATCGCTGGAGAGTGGTGCACCATGGTACTGTTCCGTTTCAAATCCATGCACGCATTTCTAAAAGTCGTACGACAATGTTTCGCCATTTCGGACGGATGTTGCACCTTGCACCGTGGATGTTGCACCCTGTAGATATCGATTATACAGACGACCATAACTTCTGGCTCGTTTAGAGTTACGGGAGCCACAACCTGTCAAAACCAAGGCCTCGATGAGTTCCACGGCATTGACAGCTTTCAGCCGTCAACGGATAGACTAATGCCCAAAAAGGACAACCCAAATCTCAATCGGGTCTCGTAAGTTTTTTACCCTTCGTTTTTTCGACACGTGGATTTTTACGGTAAAACAGGATTACCGTGGTTGGCCTTCGATTTACCATCACTGGAGAGTGGTGCACCATGGTACTGTTCCGTTTCAAATCCATGCACGCATTTCTAAAAGTCGTACGGCACTGTTTCGCCATTTCGGACGGATGTTGCACCTTGCGCCGTGGATGTTGCACCATGTAGATATCGATTATTCGGACGGCCATAACTTCTGGTTCGTTTAGAGTTACGGGACCATAACATGTCAAAACAAAGGCCTCGATGAGTTCTACGGCATTGACAGCATTCAGCCGTCAACGGATAAATTAATGCCCAAAAAGGACGACCCGAATTTCAATCGGGTCCCGTAAGTTTTTTGCCCTTCGTTTTTTCGACACATGGATTTTTACGGTAAAACAGGATTACGGTGGCTGGTCTTCGATTTACCATCGCTGGAGAGTGGTGCACCATGGTACCGTTCCATTTCAAATCCATGCACACATTTCTAAAAGTCGTACGACACTGTTTCGCCATTTCAGACGGATGTTGCACCTCGCACCGTGGATGTTGCACCCTGTAGATATCGAGTATTCGGACGGCCATAACTTCTGGCTCGTTTAGAGTTACGGGAGCCATAGTCTGTCAAAACGAAGGCCTCGATGTGTTCTACGGCTTTGACAGCTTTTAGTCGTCAACGGATAGATTAATGCCCAAAAAGGACAACCCGAATTTCAATCGGGTCTCGTAAGTTTTTTACCATTCGTTTTTTCGACACGTGGATTTTTACGGTAAAACAGGATTACCGTGGCTGGCCTTCGATTTACCATCGCTGGAGAGTGGTGCACCATGGTACTGTTCCGTTTCAAATCCATGCACGCATTTCTAAAAGTCGTACGACACTGTTTCGCCATTTCGGACGGATGTTGCACCTTGCACCGTGGATGTGGCACCCTGTAGATATCGATTATTCGGACGGCCATAACTTATGGCTCGATTAGAGTTACGGGGGCCATAACCTGTCAAAACGAAGGCCTCGATGAGTTCTACGGCTTTGACAGCTTTCAGCGGTCAACGGATAGATTAATGCCCAAAAAGGACAACCCGAATCTTAATCGGGTCTCGTAAGTTTTTTACCCTTCGTTTTTACGACACGTGGATTTTTACGGTAAAACAGGATTACGGTGGCTGGCCTTCGATTTACCATCGCTGGACAGTGGTGCACCATGGTACTGTTTCGTTTCAAATCCATGCACGCATTTCTAAAAGTCGTACGGCACTGTTTCGCCATTTCGGACGGATGTTGCACCGTGCACCGTGGATGTTGCACCCTGTAGATATCGATTATTCGGGCGGCCATAACTTCTGGCTCGTTTAGAGTTACGGGAGCCATAACCTGCCAAAACGAAGGCCTCGATGAGTTCTACGGCTTTGACAGCTTTCAGCCGTCAACGGATAGATTAATGCCCAAAAAGGACACCCTGATTCTCAATCGGGTCTCGTAAGTTTTTTACCCATCGTTTTTTCGACACGTGGATTTTTACGGTAAAACGGGATTACCGTGGCCCGTCTTCGACTTCCCATCGCTGGAGAGCGGTGCACCATGGTACTGTTCCGTTTCAAATCCATGCACGCTTTTCTAAAAGTCGTACGACACTTTTTCACCATTTCGGACGGATGTTGCACCTTGGACCGTGGATGTTGCACCCTGTAGATATCGATTATTCGGACGGCCATAACTTCTGGCTCGTTTAGAGTTACGGGAGCCATAACCTGTCAAAACGAAGGCCTCGATGAGTTCTATGGCATTGACAGCTTTCAGCCGTCAACGGGTAGATTAATGCCCAAAAAGGACAACCCGAATCTCAATCGGGTCTCGTAAGTTTTTTACCCTTCGTTTTTTCGACACTCGCAATTTTACGGTAAAACAGGATTACGGTGGCTGGTCTTCGATTTACCATCGCTGGAGAGTGGTGAACCACGGTACTGTTCCATTTCAAATCCATGCACGCATTTCTAAAAGTCGTACGGCACTGTTTCGCCATTTCGGACGGATGTTGCACCTTGCACCATGGATGTTGCACCCTGTAGATACCGATTATACAGACGACCATAACTTCTGGCCCGTTTAGAGTTACGGGAGCCACAACCTCTCAAAACCAAGGCATCGATAAGTTCTACGGCTTTGACAGCTTTCAGCCGTCAACGGATAGATTAATGCCCAAAAAGGGCAACCCGAATGTCAATCGGGCCTCGAAAGTTTTTACCCTTCGTTTTTCCGACACGTGGATTTTTACGGTAAAACAGGATTACCGTGGTTGGCCTTCGATTTACTATCGCTGAAGAGCGATGCACCATTGTACTGTTTCGTTTCAAATCCATGAACGCATTTCTAAAAGTCGTACGGCACTGTTTCGCCATTTCGGACGGATGTTGCACCTTGCACCGTGGATGTTGCAACCTGTAGATATAGATTATTCGGACGGCCATAACTTCTGGCTCGATTAGAGTTACGGGAGCCATAACCTGTCAAAACGAAGGCCTCGATGAGTTCTACGGCTTTGACAGCTTTCATCCGTCAACGGATTGATTAATGCCCAAAAAGGACAACCCGAATCTCAATCGGGTCTCGTACGTTTTTTACCCTTCGTTTTTTCGACACGTGGATTTTACGGTAAAACAGGATTACCGTAGCTGGCCTTCGATTTACCATCACTGGAGTGTGGTGCACCATGGTACTGTACCGTTTCAAATCCATGCACGCATTTCTAAAAGTCGTACGGCACTGTTTCGCCATTTCGGACGGATGTTGCACCTTGCACCGTGGATGTTGCACCCTGTAGATATCGGTTATTCGGACGGCCATAACATTTGGCTCGTTTAGAGTTACGGGGGCCGTAACCTGTCAAAACGAAGGCCTCGATGAGTTCTACGGCTTTGACAGCTTTCAGCCGTCAACGGATAGATTAATGCCCAAAAAGGACAACCTGATTCTCAATCGGGTCTCGTAAGTTTTTTACCCATCGTTTTTTCGACACGTGGATTTTTACGGTAAAACGGGATTACCGTGGCCCGTCTTCGACTTCCCATCGCTGGAGAGCGGTGCACCATGGTACTGTTCCGTTTCAAATCCATGCACGCTTTTCTAAAAGTCGTACGACACTTTTTCACCATTTCGGACGGATGTTGCACCTTGGACCGTGGATGTTGCACCCTGTAGATATCGATTATTCGGACGGCCATAACTTCTGGCTCGTTTAGAGTTACGGGAGCCATAACCTGTCAAAACGAAGGCCTCGATGAGTTCTATGGCATTGACAGCTTTCAGCCGTCAACGGGTAGATTAATGCCCAAAAAGGACAACCCAAATCTCAATCGGGTCTCGTAAGTTTTTTACCCTTCGTTTTTTCGACACTCGCAATTTTACGGTAAAACAGGATTACGGTGGCTGGTCTTCGATTTACCATCGCTGGAGAGTGGTGCACCACGGTACTGTTCCATTTCAAATCCATGCACGCATTTCTAAAAGTCGTACGGCACTGTTTCGCCATTTCGGACGGATGTTGCACCTTGCACCATGGATGTTGCACCCTGTAGATACCGATTATACAGACGACCATAACTTCTGGCCCGTTTAGAGTTACGGGAGCCACAACCTCTCAAAACCAAGGCATCGATAAGTTCTACGGCTTTGACAGCTTTCAGCCGTCAACGGATAGATTAATGCCCAAAAAGGGCAACCCGAATGTCAATCGGGCCTCGTAAGTTTTTACCCTTCGTTTTTCCGACACGTGGATTTTTACGGTAAAACAGGATTACCG
Source organism: Allium cepa (assembly GCA_030765085.1). Lineage (NCBI taxonomy): Eukaryota > Viridiplantae > Streptophyta > Magnoliopsida > Asparagales > Amaryllidaceae > Allium > Allium cepa. The sequence goes on along the minus strand of CM060946.1, from coordinate 450,162,077 downwards.
TGGTTGGCCTTCGATTTACTATCGCTGAAGAGCGATGCACCATTGTACTGTTTCGTTTCAAATCCATGAACGCATTTCTAAAAGTCGTACGGCACTGTTTCGCCATTTCGGACGGATGTTGCACCTTGCACCGTGGATGTTGCAACCTGTAGATATAGATTATTCGGACGGCCATAACTTCTGGCTCGATTAGAGTTACGGGAGCCATAACCTGTCAAAACGAAGGCCTCGATGAGTTCTACGGCTTTGACAGCTTTCATCCGTCAACGGATTGATTAATGCCCAAAAAGGACAACCCGAATCTCAATCGGGTCTCGTACGTTTTTTACCCTTCGTTTTTTCGACACGTGGATTTTACGGTAAAACAGGATTACCGTAGCTGGCCTTCGATTTACCATCACTGGAGTGTGGTGCACCATGGTACTGTACCGTTTCAAATCCATGCACACATTTCTAAAAGTCATACGGCACTGTTTCGCCATTTCGGACGGATGTTGCACCTTGCACCGTGGATGTTGCACCCTGTAGATATCGGTTATTCGGACGGCCATAACATTTGGCTCGTTTAGAGTTACGGGGGCCGTAACCTGTCAAAACGAAGGCCTCGATGAGTTCTACGGCTTTGACAGCTTTCAGCCGTCAACGGATAGATTAATGCCCAAAAAGGACAACCTGATTCTCAATCGGGTCTCGTAAGTTTTTTACCCATCGTTTTTTCGACACGTGGATTTTTACGGTAAAACGGGATTACCGTGGCCCGTCTTCGACTTCCCATCGCTGGAGAGCGGTGCACCATGGTACTGTTCCGTTTCAAATCCATGCACGCTTTTCTAAAAGTCGTACGACACTTTTTCACCATTTCGGACGGATGTTGCACCTTGGACCGTGGATGTTGCACCCTGTAGATATCGATTATTCGGACGGCCATAACTTCTGGCTCGTTTAGAGTTACGGGAGCCATAACCTGTCAAAACGAAGGCCTCGATGAGTTCTATGGCATTGACAGCTTTCAGCCGTCAACGGGTAGATTAATGCCCAAAAAGGACAACCCGAATCTCAATCGGGTCTCGTAAGTTTTTTACCCTTCGTTTTTTCGACACTCGCAATTTTACGGTAAAACAGGATTACGGTGGCTGGTCTTCGATTTACCATCGCTGGAGAGTGGTGCACCACGGTACTGTTCCATTTCAAATCCATGCACGCATTTCTAAAAGTCGTACGGCACTGTTTCGCCATTTCGGACGGATGTTGCACCTTGCACCATGGATGTTGCACCCTGTAGATACCGATTATACAGACGACCATAACTTCTGGCCCGATTAGAGTTACGGGAGCCACAACCTCTCAAAACCAAGGCATCGATAAGTTCTACGGCTTTGACAGCTTTCAGCCGTCAACGGATAGATTAATGCCCAAAAAGGGCAACCCGAATGTCAATCGGGCCTCGTAAGTTTTTACCCTTCGTTTTTCCGACACGTGGATTTTTACGGTAAAACAGGATTACCGTGGTTGGCCTTCGATTTACTATCGCTGAAGAGCGATGCACCATTGTACTGTTTCGTTTCAAATCCATGAACGCATTTCTAAAAGTCGTACGGCACTGTTTCGCCATTTCGGACGGATGTTGCACCTTGCACCGTGGATGTTGCAACCTGTAGATATAGATTATTCGGACGGCCATAACTTCTGGCTCGATTAGAGTTACGGGAGCCATAACCTGTCAAAACGAAGGCCTCGATGAGTTCTACGGCTTTGACAGCTTTCATCCGTCAACGGATTGATTAATGCCCAAAAAGGACAACCCGAATCTCAATCGGGTCTCGTACGTTTTTTACCCTTCGTTTTTTCGACACGTGGATTTTACGGTAAAACAGGATTACCGTAGCTGGCCTTCGATTTACCATCACTGGAGTGTGGTGCACCATGGTACTGTACCGTTTCAAATCCATGCACGCATTTCTAAAAGTCGTACGGCACTGTTTCGCCATTTCGGACGGATGTTGCACCTTGCACCGTGGATGTTGCACCCTGTAGATATCGGTTATTCGGACGGCCATAACATTTGGCTCGTTTAGAGTTACGGGGGCCGTAACCTGTCAAAACGAAGGCCTCGATGAGTTCTACGGCATTGACAGCTTTCAGCCGTCAACGGATAGATTAATGCCCAAAAAGGACAACCTGATTCTCAATCGGGTCTCGTAAGTTTTTTACCCATCGTTTTTTCGACACGTGGATTTTTACGGTAAAACGGGATTACCGTGGCCCGTCTTCGACTTCCCATCGCTGGAGAGCGGTGCACCATGGTACTGTTCCGTTTCAAATCCATGCACGCTTTTCTAAAAGTCGTACGACACTTTTTCACCATTTCGGACGGATGTTGCACCTTGGACCGTGGATGTTGCACCCTGTAGATATCGATTATTCGGACGGCCATAACTTCTGGCTCGTTTAGAGTTACGGGAGCCATAACCTGTCAAAACGAAGGCCTCGATGAGTTCTATGGCATTGACAGCTTTCAGCCGTCAACGGGTAGATTAATGCCCAAAAAGGACAACCCGAATCTCAATCGGGTCTCGTAAGTTTTTTACCCTTCGTTTTTTCGACACTCGCAATTTTACGGTAAAACAGGATTACGGTGGCTGGTCTTCGATTTACCATCGCTGGAGAGTGGTGCACCATGGTACTGTTCCATTTCAAATCCATGCACGCATTTCTAAAAGTCGTACGGCACTGTTTCGCCATTTCGGACGGATGTTGCACCTTGCACCATGGATGTTGCACCCTGTAGATATCGATTATACAGACGACCATAACTTCTGGCCCGTTTAGAGTTACGGGAGCCACAACCTCTCAAAACCAAGGCATCGATAAGTTCTACGGCTTTGACAGCTTTCAGCCGTCAACGGATAGATTAATGCCCAAAAAGGGCAACCCGAATGTCAATCGGGCCTCGTAAGTTTTTACCCTTCGTTTTTCCGACACGTGGATTTTTACGGTAAAACAGGATTACCGTGGTTGGCCTTCGATTTACCATCGCTGAAGAGCGGTGCACCATTGTACTGTTTCGTTTCAAATCCATGAACGCATTTCTAAAAGTCGTACGGCACTGTTTCGCCATTTCGGACGGATGTTGCACCTTGCACCGTGGATGTTGCAACCTGTAGATATAGATTATTCGGACGGCCATAACTTCTGGCTCGATTAGAGTTACGGGAGCCATAACCTGTCAAAACGAAGTCCTCGATGAGTTCTACGGCTTTGACAGCTTTCATCCGTCAACGGATTGATTAATGCCCAAAAAGGACAACCCGAATATCAATCGGGTCTCGTACGTTTTTTACCCTTCGTTTTTTCGACACGTGGATTTTACGGTAAAACAGGATTACCGTAGCTGGCCTTCGATTTACCATCACTGGAGTGTGGTGCACCATGGTACTGTACCGTTTCAAATCCATGCACGCATTTCTAAAAGTCGTACGGCACTGTTTCGCCATTTCGGACGGATGTTGCACCTTGCACCGTGGATGTTGCACCCTGTAGATATCGATTATTCGGACGGCCATAACTTCTGGCTCGTTTAGAGTTACGGGAGCCATAACCTGTCAAAACGAAGGCCTCAGTGAGTTCTATGGCTTTGACAGCTTTCAGCCGTCAACTAATAGATTAATGCCCAAAAAGGACAACCCGAATCTCAACCAGGTCTCGTGAGTTTTTACCCTTCGTTTTTTCGACACGTGGATTTTTACGGTAAAACAGGATTACGGTGGCTGGCCTTCGATTTACCATCGCTGGACAGTGGTGCACCACGGTACCGTCCCGTTTCAAATCCATGCACGCATTTCTAAAAGTCGTACGGCACTGTTTCGCCATTTCGGACGGATGTTGCACCTCGCACCGTGGACGTTGCACCCTGTAGATATCGAGTATTCGTACGGCCATAACTTCTGGATCGTTTAGAGTTACGGGAGCCATAACCTGTTCAACGAAGGCCTCGATGAGTTCTACGGCTTTGACAGCTTTCAGCCGTCAACGGATAAATTAATGCCCAAAAAGGAAAACCCGAATCTCAATCGGGCCTCGTAAGTTTTTTACCCTTCGTTTTTTCGACACGTGGATTTTTGCGGTAAAACAAGATTACCATGGTTGGCCTTCGATTAACCATCGCTGGAGAGTGGTGCATCATGGTACTGTTCCGTTTCAAATCCATGCACGCATTTCTAAAAGTCGTACGGCACTGTTTCGCCATTTCGGACGGATGTTGCACCTTGCACCGTGGATGTTGCACCCTGTAGATATCGATTATTCGGACGGCCATAACTTCTGGCTCGTTTAGATTTACGGGAGCCATAACCTGTCAAAACGAAGGCCTCGATGAGTTCTATGGCTTTGACAGCTTTCAGCCGTCAACGGATAGATTAATTCCCAAAAAGGACAACCCGAATCTCAATCGGGTCTCGTAAGTTTTTTACCCTTCGTTTTTTCAACACGTGGATTTTTACGGTAAAACAGGATTACGGTGGCTGGCCTTCGATTTACCATCGCTGGACAGTGGTGCACCATGGTACTGTTCCGTTTCAAATCCATGCACGCATTTCTAAAAGTCGTACGGCACTGTTTCGCCATTTCGGACGGATGTTGAACCTTGCATCGTGGATGTTGCACCCTGTAGATATCGATTATTCGGACGCAATAACTTCTGGCTCGTTTAGAGTTACGGGAGCCATAACCTGTCAAAACGAAGGCCTCGACGAGTTCTACGGCTTTGACAGCTTTCAGCCGTCAACGGATAGATTAATGCCCAAAAAGGACAACCCGAATCTCGATCGGGTCTCGTAAGTTTTTTACCCTTCGTTTTTTCGACCTGTGGATTTTTACGGTAAAACGGGATTACCGTGGCCCGTCTTCGACTTCCCATCGCTTGAGAGCGGTGCACCATGGTACTGTTCCGTTTCAAATCCTTTCACGCATTTCTAAAAGTCGTACGACACTTTTTCACAATTTCGGACGGATGTTGCACCTTGCACCGTGGATGTTGCACCCTGTAGATATCGACTATTTGGATGGCCATAACTTCTGGCTCGTTTAGAGTTACGGGAGCCATAACCTGTCAAAACGAAGGCCTCAATGAGTTATATGGCTTTGACAGCTTTCAGCCGTCAACGGATAGATTAGTGCCCAAAAAGAACAACCCGAATCTCAATCGGGTCTCGTAAGTTTTTTACCCTTCGTTTTTTCGACACTTGCAATTTTACGGTAAAACAGGATTACGGTGGCTGGTCTTCGATTTACCATCGCTGGAGAGTGGTGCACCATGGTACTGTTCCGTTTCAAATCCATGCACGCATTTCTAAAAGTCGTACGGCACTGTTTCGCCATTTCGGACGGATGTTGCACCTTGCACCATGGATGTTGCACCCTGTAGATATCGATTATACAGACGACCATAACTTCTGGCCTTTTTAGAGTTACGGGAGCCACAACCTGTCAAAACCAAGGCATCGATAAGTTCTACAGCTTTGACAGCTTTCAGCCGTCAACAGATAGATTAATGCCCAAAAAGGACAACCCAAATCTCAATCGGGTCTCGTAAGTTTTTTACCCTTCGTTTTTTCGACACGTGGATTTTTACAGTAAAACAGGATTACCGTGGTTGGCCTTCGATTTACCATCGCTGGTGAGTGGTGCACCATGGTACTGTTCCGTTGCAAATCCATGCACGCATTTCTAAAAGTCGTACGACACTGTTTCGCCATTTCGGACGGATGTTGCACCTTGCGCCGTGGATGTTGCACCTTGCGCCGTGGATGTTGCACCATGTAGATATCGATTATTCGGACGGCCATAACTTCAGGCTCGTTTAGAGTTAGGGGACCATAAAATGTCAAAACGAAGGCCTCGATGAGTTCCACGGCATTGACAGCATTCAGCCGTCAACGGATAGATTAATGCCCAAAAAGGACAACCCGAATCTCAATCGGGTCTCGTAAGTTTTTTACCCTTCGTTTTTTCGACACGTGTATTTTTACGGTAAAACAGGATTACGGTGGCTGGTCTTCGATTTACCATCGCTGGAGAGTGGTGCACCATGGTACTGTTCCATTTCAAATCCATGCACGCATTTCTAAAAGTCGTACGGCACTGTTTCGCCATTTCGGACGGATGTTGCACCTTGCACCGTAGATGTTGCACCCTGTAGATATCGATTATTCGGACGGCCATAACTTCTGGCTCGTTTAGAGTTACGGGAGCCATAACCTGTCAAAACGAAGGCCTCAGTGAGTTCTATGGCTTTGACAGCTTTCAGCCGTCAACTAATAGATTAATGCCCAAAAAGGACAACCCGAATCTCAACCAGGTCTCGTGAGTTTTTACCCTTCGTTTTTTCGACACGTGGATTTTTACGGTAAAACAGGATTACGGTGGCTGGCCTTCGATTTACCATCGCTGGACAGTGGTGCACCACGGTACCGTCCCGTTTCAAATCCATGCACGCATTTCTAAAAGTCGTACGGCACTGTTTCGCCATTTCGGACGGATGTTGCACCTCGCACCGTGGACGTTGCACCCTGTAGATATCGAGTATTCGTACGGCCATAACTTCTGGATCGTTTAGAGTTACGGGAGCCATAACCTGTTCAACGAAGGCCTCGATGAGTTCTACGGCTTTGACAGCTTTCAGCCGTCAACGGATAAATTAATGCCCAAAAAGGAAAACCCGAATCTCAATCGGGCCTCGTAAGTTTTTTACCCTTCGTTTTTTCGACACGTGGATTTTTGCGGTAAAACAAGATTACCATGGTTGGCCTTCGATTAACCATCGCTGGAGAGTGGTGCATCATGGTACTGTTCCGTTTCAAATCCATGCACGCATTTCTAAAAGTCGTACGGCACTGTTTCGCCATTTCGGACGGATGTTGCACCTTGCACCGTGGATGTTGCACCCTGTAGATATCGATTATTCGGACGGCCATAACTTCTGGCTCGTTTAGATTTACGGGAGCCATAACCTGTCAAAACGAAGGCCTCGAAGAGTTCTATGGCTTTGACAGCTTTCAGCCGTCAACGGATAGATTAATTCCCAAAAAGGACAACCCGAATCTCAATCGGGTCTCGTAAGTTTTTTACCCTTCGTTTTTTCAACACGTGGATTTTTACGGTAAAACAGGATTACGGTGGCTGGCCTTCGATTTACCATCGCTGGACAGTGGTGCACCATGGTACTGTTCCGTTTCAAATCCATGCACGCATTTCTAAAAGTCGTACGGCACTGTTTCGCCATTTCGGACGGATGTTGAACCTTGCATCGTGGATGTTGCACCCTGTAGATATCGATTATTCGGACGCAATAACTTCTGGCTCGTTTAGAGTTACGGGAGCCATAACCTGTCAAAACGAAGGCCTCGACGAGTTCTACGGCTTTGACAGCTTTCAGCCGTCAACGGATAGATTAATGCCCAAAAAGGACAACCCGAATCTCGATCGGGTCTCGTAAGTTTTTTACCCTTCGTTTTTTCGACCTGTGGATTTTTACGGTAAAACGGGATTACCGTGGCCCGTCTTCGACTTCCCATCGCTTGAGAGCGGTGCACCATGGTACTGTTCCGTTTCAAATCCTTTCACGCATTTCTAAAAGTCGTACGACACTTTTTCACAATTTCGGACGGATGTTGCACCTTGCACCGTGGATGTTGCACCCTGTAGATATCGACTATTTGGATGGCCATAACTTCTGGCTCGTTTAGAGTTACGGGAGCCATAACCTGTCAAAACGAAGGCCTCAATGAGTTATATGGCTTTGACAGCTTTCAGCCGTCAACGGATAGATTAATGCCCAAAAAGAACAACCCGAATCTCAATCGGGTCTCGTAAGTTTTTTACCCTTCGTTTTTTCGACACTTGCAATTTTACGGTAAAACAGGATTACGGTGGCTGGTCTTCGATTTACCATCGCTGGAGAGTGGTGCACCATGGTACTGTTCCGTTTCAAATCCATGCACGCATTTCTAAAAGTCGTACGGCACTGTTTCGCCATTTCGGACGGATGTTGCACCTTGCACCATGGATGTTGCACCCTGTAGATATCGATTATACAGACGACCATAACTTCTGGCCTTTTTAGAGTTACGGGAGCCACAACCTGTCAAAACCAAGGCATCGATAAGTTCTACAGCTTTGACAGCTTTCAGCCGTCAACAGATAGATTAATGCCCAAAAAGGACAACCCAAATCTCAATCGGGTCTCGTAAGTTTTTTACCCTTCGTTTTTTCGACACGTGGATTTTTACAGTAAAACAGGATTACCGTGGTTGGCCTTCGATTTACCATCGCTGGTGAGTGGTGCACCATGGTACTGTTCCGTTGCAAATCCATGCACGCATTTCTAAAAGTCGTACGACACTGTTTCGCCATTTCGGACGGATGTTGCACCTTGCGCCGTGGATGTTGCACCTTGCGCCGTGGATGTTGCACCATGTAGATATCGATTATTCGGACGGCCATAACTTCAGGCTAATTTAGAGTTAGGGGACCATAAAATGTCAAAACGAAGGCCTCGATGAGTTCCACGGCATTGACAGCATTCAGCCGTCAACGGATAGATTAATGCCCAAAAAGGACAACCCGAATCTCAATCGGGTCTCGTAAGTTTTTTACCCTTCGTTTTTTCGACACGTGTATTTTTACGGTAAAACAGGATTACGGTGGCTGGTCTTCGATTTACCATCGCTGGAGAGTGGTGCACCATGGTACTGTTCCATTTCAAATCCATGCACGCATTTCTAAAAGTCGTACGGCACTGTTTCGCCATTTCGGACGGATGTTGCACCTTGCACCGTGGATGTTGCACCCTGTAGATATCGATTATTCGGACGGCCATAACTTCTGGCTCGTTTAGAGTTACGGGAGCCATAACCTGTCAAAACGAAGGCCTCGATGAGTTCTATGGCACTGACAGCTTTCAGCCGTCAACGGGTAGATTAATGCCCAAAAAGGACAACCCGAATCTCAATCGGGTCTCGTAAGTTTTTTACCATTCGTTTTTTCGACACTTGCAATTTTACGGTAAAACAGGATTACGGTGGCTGGTCTTCGATTTACCATCGCTGGAGAGTGGTGCACCATGGTACTGTTCCGTTTCAAATCCATGCACGCATTTCTAAAAGTCGTACGACACTGTTTCGCCATTTCAGACGGATGTTGCACCTCGCACCGTGGATGTTGCACCCTGTAGATATCGATTATTCGGACGGCCATAACTTCTGGCTCGTTTAGAGTTACGGGAGCCATAACCTGTCAAAACGAAGGCCTCGATGTGTTCTACGGCTTTGACAGCTTTTAGTCGTCAACGGATAAATTAATGCCAAAAAAGGAAAACCCGAATCTCAATCGGGTCTCGTAAGTTTTTTACCCTTCCTTGTTTCGACACGTGGATTTTTATGGTAAAACAAGATTACCGTGGTTGGCCTTCGATTTACCATCGCTGGAGAGTGGTGCACCATGGTACTGTTCCGTTTCAAATCCATGCACGCATTTCTAAAAGTCGTACGACACTTTTTCACAATTTCGGACGGATGTTGCACCTTGCACCGTGGATGTTGCATCCTGTAGATATCGATTATTCGGACGGCCATAACTTCTGGCTCGTTTAGAGTTACGGGAGCCATAACCTGTCAAAACGAAGGCGTCGATGAGTTATATGGCATTCATAGCTTTCAGCCATCAACGGATAGATTAATGCTCAAAAAGGACAACCCGAATCTCAATCGGGTCTCGTAAGATTTTTACCCTTCGTTTTTTCGTCACTTGCAATTTTACGGTAAAACAGGATTACGGTGGCTGGTCTTCGATTTACCATCGCTGGAGAGTGGTGCACCATGGTACTGTTCCGTTTCAAATCCATGCACGCATTTCTAAAAGTCGTACGACACTGTTTCGCCATTTCGGACGGATGTTGCACCTTGCACCGTGGATGTTGCACCCTGTAGATATCGATTATACAGACGACCATAACTTCTGGCTCGTTTAGAGTTACGGGAGCCACAACCTGTCAAAACCAAGGCATCGATAAGTTCTACGGCTTTGACAGCTTTCAGCCGTCAACAGATAGACTAATGCCCAAAAAGGACAACCCAAATCTCAATCGGGTCTCGTAAGTTTTTTACCCTTCGTTTTTTCGACACGTGGATTTTTACGGTAAAACAGGATTACCGTGGTTGGCCTTCGATTTACCATCACTGGAGAGTGGTGCACCATGGTACTGTTTCGTTTCAAATCCATGCACGCATTTCTAAAAGTCGTACGGCACTGTTTCGCCATTTCGGACGGATGTTGCACCTTGCGCCGTGGATGTTGCACCATGTAGATATCGATTATTCGGACGGCCATAACTTCTGGCTCGTTTAGATTTACGGGACCATAACATGTCAAAACAAAGGCCTCGATGAGTTCTACGGCATTGACAGCATTCAGCCGTCAACGGATAAACTAATGCCCAAAAAGGACGACCCGAATTTCAATCGGGTCCCGTAAGTTTTTTGCCCTTCGTTTTTTCGACACATGGATTTTTACGGTAAAACAGGATTACGGTGGCTGGTCTTCGATTTACCATCGCTGGAGAGTGGTGCACCATGGTACTGTTCCATTTCAAATCCGTGCACACATTTCTAAAAGTCGTACGGCACTGTTTCGCCATTTCGGACGGATGTTGCACCTTGCACCGTGGATGTTGCACCCTATAGATATCGATTATACGGACGACCATAACTTCTGGCTCGTTTAGAGTTACGGGAGCCATAACCTGTCAAGACGAAGGCCTCGATGAGTTCTACGGCTTTGACAGCTTTCAGCCGTCAACGGATAGATTAATGCCCAAAAAGGACAACCCGAATTTCAATCGGGTCTCGTAAGTTTTTTACCATTCGTTTTTTCGACACGTGGATTTTTACGGTAAAACAGGATTACCGTGGCTGGCCTTCGATTTACCATCGCTGGAGAGTGGTGCACCATGGTACTGTTCCGTTTCAAATCCATGCACGCATTTCTAAAAGTCGTACGACACTGTTTCGCCATTTCGGACGGATGTTGCACCTTGCACCGTGGATGTGGCACCCTGTAGATATCGATTATTCGGACGGCCATAACTTCTGGCTCGTTTAGAGTTACGGGGGCCATAACCTGTCAAAACGAAGGCCTCGATGAGTTCTACGACTTTGATAGCTTTCAGCGGTCAACGGATAGATTAATGCCCAAAAAGGACAACCCGAATTTCAATCGGGTCTCGTAAGTTTTTTACCCTTCGTTTTTACGACACGTGGATTTTTACGGTAAAACAGGATTACGGTGGCTGGCCTTCGATTTACCATCGCTGGACAGTGGTGCACCATGGTACTTTTCCGTTTCAAATCCATGCACGCATTTCTAAAAGTCGTACGGCACTGTTTCGCAATTTCGGACGGATGTTGCACCGTGCACCGTGGATGTTGCACCCTGTAGATATCGATTGTTCGGGCGGCCATAACTTCTGGCTCGTTTAGAGTTACGGGAGCCATAACCTGTCAAAACGAAGGCCTCGATGAGTTCTATGGCTTTGACAGCTTTCAGTCGTCAGCGGATAGATTAATGCCCAAAAAGGACAACCCGAATCTCAATCGGGTCTCGTAAGTTTTTTACCCTTCGTTGTTTCGACACGTGGATTTTTACGGTAAAACAAGATTACCGTGGTTGGCCTTCGATTTACCATCGCTGGAGAGTGGTGCACCATGGTACTGTTCCGTTTCAAATCCATGCACGCATTTCTAAAAGTCGTACGACACTTTTTCACAATTTCGGACGGATGTTGCACCTTGCACCGTGGATGTTGCACCCTGTAGATATCGATTATTCGTACGGCCATAACTTCTGGCTCGTTTAGAGTTACGGGAGCCATAACCTGTCAAAACGAAGGCGTCGATGAGTTATATGGCATTCATAGCTTTCAGCCATCAACGGATAGATTAATGCTCAAAAAGGACAACCCGAATCTCAATCGGGTCTCGTAAGATTTTTACCCTTCGATTTTTCGTCACTTGCAATTTTACGGTAAAACAGGATTACGGTGGCTGGTCTTCGATTTACCATCGCTGGAGAGTGGTGCACCATGGTACTGTTCCGTTTCAAATCCATGCACGCATTTCTAAAAGTCGTACGACAATGTTTCGCCATTTCGGACGGATGTTGCACCTTGCACCGTGGATGTTGCACCCTGTAGATATCGATTATACAGACGACCATAACTTCTGGCTCGTTTAGAGTTACGGGAGCCACAACCTGTCAAAACCAAGGCATCGATAAGTTCTACGGCTTTGACAGCTTTCAGCCGTCAACGGATAGACTAATGCCCAAAAAGGACAACCCAAATCTCAATCGGGTCTCGTAAGTTTTTTACCCTTCGTTTTTTCGACACGTGGATTTTTACGGTAAAACAGGATTAACGTGGTTGGCCTTCGATTTACCATCACTGGAGAGTGGTGCACCATGGTACTGTTCCGTTTCAAATCCATGCACGCATTTCTAAAAGTCGTACGGCACTGTTTCGCCATTTCGGACGGATGTTGCACCTTGCGTCGTGGATGTTGCACCATGTAGATATCGATTATTCGGACGGCCATAACTTCTGGCTCGTTTAGAGTTACGGGACCATAACATGTCAAAACAAAGGCCTCGATGAGTTCTACGGCATTGACAGCATTCAGCCGTCAACCGATAAATTAATGCCCAAAAAGGACGACCCGAATTTCAATCGGGTCCCGTAAGTTTTTTGCCCTTCGTTTTTTCGACACATGGATTTTTACGGTAAAACAGGATTACGGTGGCTGGTCTTCGATTTACCATCGCTGGAGAGTGGTGCACCATGGTACTGTTCCATTTCAAATCCATGCACACATTTCTAAAAGTCGTACGGCACTGTTTCGCCATTTCGGACGGATGTTGCACCTTGCACCGTGGATGTTGCACCCTATAGATATCGATTATACGGACGACCATAACTTCTGCCTCGTTTAGAGTTACGGGAGCCATAACCTGTCAAGACGAAGGCCTCGATGAGTTCTACTGCTTTGACAGCTTTCAGCCGTCAACGGATAGATTAATGCCCAAAAAGGACAACCCGAATTTCAATCGGGTCTCGTAAGTTTTTTACCATTCGTTTTTTCGACACGTGGATTTTTACGGTAAAACAGGATTACCGTGGCTGGCCTTCGATTTACCATCGCTGGAGAGTGGTGCACCATGGTACTGTTCCGTTTCAAATCCATGCACGCATTTCTAAAAGTCGTACGACACTGTTTCGCCATTTCGGACGGATGTTGCACCTTGCACCGTGGATGTGGCACCCTGTAGATATCGATTATTCGGACGGCCATAACTTATGGCTCGATTAGAGTTACGGGGGCCATAACCTGTCAAAACGAAGGCCTCGATGAGTTCTACGGCTTTGACAGCTTTCAGCGGTCAACGGATAGATTAATGCCCAAAAAGGACAACCCGAATCTTAATCGGGTCTCGTAAGTTTTTTACCCTTCGTTTTTACGACACGTGGATTTTTACGGTAAAACAGGATTACGGTGGCTGGCCTTCGATTTACCATCGCTGGACAGTGGTGCACCATGGTACTGTTTCGTTTCAAATCCATGCACGCATTTCTAAAAGTCGTACGGCACTGTTTCGCCATTTCGGACGGATGTTGCACCGTGCACCGTGGATGTTGCACCCTGTAGATATCGATTATTCGGGCGGCCATAACTTCTGGCTCGTTTAGAGTTACGGGAGCCATAACCTGCCAAAACGAAGGCCTCGATGAGTTCTACGGCTTTGACAGCTTTCAGCCGTCAACGGATAGATTAATGCCCAAAAAGGACAACCTGATTCTCAATCGGGTCTCGTAAGTTTTTTACCCATCGTTTTTTCGACACGTGGATTTTTACGGTAAAACGGGATTACCGTGGCCCGTCTTCGACTTCCCATCGCTGGAGAGCGGTGCACCATGGTACTGTTCCGTTTCAAATCCATGCACGCTTTTCTAAAAGTCGTACGACACTTTTTCACCATTTCGGACGGATGTTGCACCTTGGACCGTGGATGTTGCACCCTGTAGATATCGATTATTCGGACGGCCATAACTTCTGGCTCGTTTAGAGTTACGGGAGCCATAACCTGTCAAAACGAAGGCCTCGATGAGTTCTATGGCATTGACAGCTTTCAGCCGTCAACGGGTAGATTAATGCCCAAAAAGGACAACCCGAATCTCAATCGGGTCTCGTAAGTTTTTTACCCTTCGTTTTTTCGACACTCGCAATTTTACGGTAAAACAGGATTACGGTGGCTGGTCTTCGATTTACCATCGCTGGAGAGTGGTGCACCACGGTACTGTTCCATTTCAAATCCATGCACGCATTTCTAAAAGTCGTACGGCACTGTTTCGCCATTTCGGACGGATGTTGCACCTTGCACCATGGATGTTGCACCCTGTAGATACCGATTATACAGACGACCATAACTTCTGGCCCGTTTAGAGTTACGGGAGCCACAACCTCTCAAAACCAAGGCATCGATAAGTTCTACGGCTTTGACAGCTTTCAGCCGTCAACGGATAGATCAATGCCCAAAAAGGGCAACCCGAATGTCAATCGGGCCTCGTAAGTTTTTACCCTTCGTTTTTCCGACACGTGGATTTTTACGGTAAAACAGGATTACCGTGGTTGGCCTTCGATTTACCATCGCTGAAGAGCGATGCACCATTGTACTGTTTCGTTTCAAATCCATGAACGCATTTCTAAAAGTCGTACGGCACTGTTTCGCCATTTCGGACGGATGTTGCACCTTGCACCGTGGATGTTGCAACCTGTAGATATAGATTATTCGGACGGCCATAACTTCTGGCTCGATTAGAGTTACGGGAGCCATAACCTGTCAAAACGAAGGCCTCGATGAGTTCTACGGCTTTGACAGCTTTCATCCGTCAACGGATTGATTAATGCCCAAAAAGGACAAACCGAATCTCAATCGGGTCTCGTACGTTTTTTACCCTTCGTTTTTTCGACACGTGGATTTTACGGTAAAACAGGATTACCGTAGCTGGCCTTCGATTTACCATCACTGGAGTGTGGTGCACCATGGTACTGTACCGTTTCAAATCCATGCACGCATTTCTAAAAGTCGTACGGCACTGTTTCGCCATTTCGGACGGATGTTGCACCTTGCACCGTGGATGTTGCACCCTGTAGATATCGGTTATTCGGACGGCCATAACATTTGGCTCGTTTAGAGTTACGGGGGCCGTAACCTGTCAAAACGAAGGCCTCGATGAGTTCTACGGCTTTGACAGCTTTCAGCCGTCAACGGATAGATTAATGCCCAAAAAGGACAACCTGATTCTCAATCGGGTCTCGTAAGTTTTTTACCCATCGTTTTTTCGACACGTGGATTTTTACGGTAAAACGGGATTACCGTGGCCCGTCTTCGACTTCCCATCGCTGGAGAGCGGTGCACCATGGTACTGTTCCGTTTCAAATCCATGCACGCTTTTCTAAAAGTCGTACGACACTTTTTCACCATTTCGGACGGATGTTGCACCTTGGACCGTGGATGTTGCACCCTGTAGATATCGATTATTCGGACGGCCATAACTTCTGGCTCGTTTAGAGTTACGGGAGCCATAACCTGTCAAAACGAAGGCCTCGATGAGTTCTATGGCATTGACAGCTTTCAGCCGTCAACGGGTAGATTAATGCCCAAAAAGGACAACCCGAATCTCAATCGGGTCTCGTAAGTTTTTTACCCTTCGTTTTTTCGACACTCGCAATTTTACGGTAAAACAGGATTACGGTGGCTGGTCTTCGATTTACCATCGCTGGAGAGTGGTGCACCATGGTACTGTTCCATTTCAAATCCATGCACGCATTTCTAAAAGTCGTACGACACTGTTTCACCATTTCGGACGGATGTTGCACCTTGCACCATGGATGTTGCACCCTGTAGATATCGATTATACAGACGACCATAACTTCTGGCCCGTTTAGAGTTACGGGAGCCACAACCTCTCAAAACCAAGGCATCGATAAGTTCTACGGCTTTGACAGCTTTCAGCCGTCAACGGATAGATTAATGCCCAAAAAGGGCAACCCGAATGTCAATCGGGCCTCGTAAGTTTTTACCCTTCGTTTTTCCGACACGTGGATTTTTACGGTAAAACAGGATTACCGTGGTTGGCCTTCGATTTACCATCGCTGAAGAGCGGTGCACCATTGTACTGTTTCGTTTCAAATCCATGAACGCATTTCTAAAAGTCGTACGGCACTGTTTCGCTATTTCGGACGGATGTTGCACCTTGCACCGTGGATGTTGCAACCTGTAGATATAGATTATTCGGACGGCCATAACTTCTGGCTCGATTAGAGTTACGGGAGCCATAACCTGTCAAAACGAAGGCCTCGATGAGTTCTACGGCTTTGACAGCTTTCATCCGTCAACGGATTGATTAATGCCCAAAAAGGACAACCCGAATCTCAATCGGGTCTCGTACGTTTTTTACCCTTCGTTTTTTCGACACGTGGATTTTACGGTAAAACAGGATTACCGTAGCTGGCCTTCGATTTAGCATCACTGGAGTGTGGTGCACCATGGTACTGTACCGTTTCAAATCCATGCACGCATTTCTAAAAGTCGTACGGCACTGTTTCGCCATTTCGGACGGATGTTGCACCTTGCACCGTGGATGTTGCACCCTGTAGATATCGATTATTCGGACGGCCATAACTTCTGGCTCGTTTAGAGTTACGGGAGCCATAACCTGTCAAAACGAAGGCCTCAGTGAGTTCTATGGCTTTGACAGCTTTCAGCCGTCAACTAATAGATTAATGCCCAAAAAGGACAACCCGAATCTCAATCAGGTCTCGTGAGTTTTTACCCTTCGTTTTTTCGACACGTGGATTTTTACGGTAAAACAGGATTACGGTGGCTGGCCTTCGATTTACCATCGCTGGACAGTGGTGCACCACGGTACCGTCCCGTTTCAAATCCATGCACGCATTTCTAAAAGTCGTACGGCACTGTTTCGCCATTTCGGACGGATGTTGCACCTCGCACCGTGGACGTTGCACCCTGTAGATATCGAGTATTCGTACGGCCATAACTTCTGGATCGTTTAGAGTTACGGGAGCCATAACCTGTTCAACGAAGGCCTCGATGAGTTCTACGGCTTTGACAGCTTTCAGCCGTCAACGGATAAATTAATGCCCAAAAAGGAAAACCCGAATCTCAATCGGGCCTCGTAAGTTTTTTACCCTTCGTTTTTTCGACACGTGGATTTTTGCGGTAAAACAAGATTACCATGGTTGGCCTTCGATTAACCATCGCTGGAGAGTGGTGCATCATGGTACTGTTCCGTTTCAAATCCATGCACGCATTTCTAAAAGTCGTACGGCACTATTTCGCCATTTCGGACGGATGTTGCACCTTGCACCGTGGATGTTGCAACCTGTAGATATCGATTATTCGGACGGCCATAACTTCTGGCTCGTTTAGAGTTACGGGAGCCATAACCTGTCAAAACGAAGGCCTCGACGAGTTCTACGGCTTTGACAGCTTTCAGCCGTCAACGGATAGATTAATGCCCAAAAAGGACAACCCGAATCTCGATCGGGTCTCGTAAGTTTTTTACCCTTCGTTTTTTCGACCTGTGGATTTTTACGGTAAAACGGGATTACCGTGGCCCGTCTTCGACTTCCCATCGCTTGAGAGCGGTGCACCATGGTACTGTTCCGTTTCAAATCCTTTCACGCATTTCTAAAAGTCGTACGACACTTTTTCACAATTTCGGACGGATGTTGCACCTTGCACCGTGGATGTTGCACCCTGTAGATATCGACTATTTGGATGGCCATAACTTCTGGCTCGTTTAGAGTTACGGGAGCCATAACCTGTCAAAACGAAGGCCTCAATGAGTTATATGGCTTTGACAGCTTTCAGCCGTCAACGGATAGATTAATGCCCAAAAAGAACAACCCGAATCTCAATCGGGTCTCGTAAGTTTTTTACCCTTCGTTTTTTCGACACTTGCAATTTTACGGTAAAACAGGATTACGGTGGCTGGTCTTCGATTTACCATCGCTGGAGAGTGGTGCACCATGGTACTGTTCCGTTTCAAATCCATGCACGCATTTCTAAAAGTCGTACGGCACTGTTTCGCCATTTCGGACGGATGTTGCACCTTGCACCATGGATGTTGCACCCTGTAGATATCGATTATACAGACGACCATAACTTCTGGCCTTTTTAGAGTTACGGGAGCCACAACCTGTCAAAACCAAGGCATCGATAAGTTCTACAGCTTTGACAGCTTTCAGCCGTCAACAGATAGATTAATGCCCAAAAAGGACAACCCAAATCTCAATCGGGTCTCGTACGTTTTTTACCCTTCGTTTTTTCGACACGTGGATTTTTACAGTAAAACAGGATTACCGTGGTTGGCCTTCGATTTACCATCGCTGGTGAGTGGTGCACCATGGTACTGTTCCGTTGCAAATCCATGCACGCATTTCTAAAAGTCGTACGACACTGTTTCGCCATTTCGGACGGATGTTGCACCTTGCGCCGTGGATGTTGCACCTTGCGCCGTGGATGTTGCACCATGTAGATATCGATTATTCGGACGGCCATAACTTCAGGCTCGTTTAGAGTTAGGGGACCATAAAATGTCAAAACGAAGGCCTCGATGAGTTCCACGGCATTGACAGCATTCAGCCGTCAACGGATAGATTAATGCCCAAAAAGGACAACCCGAATCTCAATCGGGTCTCGTAAGTTTTTTACCCTTCGTTTTTTCGACACGTGTATTTTTACGGTAAAACAGGATTACGGTGGCTGGTCTTCGATTTACCATCGCTGGAGAGTGGTGCACCATGGTACTGTTCCATTTCAAATCCATGCACGCATTTCTAAAAGTCGTACGGCACTGTTTCGCCATTTCGGACGGATGTTGCACCTTGCACCGTGGATGTTGCACCCTGTAGATATCGATTATTCGGACGGCCATAACTTCTGGCTCGTTTAGAGTTACGGGAGCCATAACCTGTCAAAACGAAGGCCTCGATGAGTTTTATGGCACTGACAGCTTTCAGCCGTCAACGGGTAGATTAATGCCCAAAAAGGACAACCCGAATCTCAATCGGGTCTCGTAAGTTTTTTACCATTCGTTTTTTCGACACTTGCAATTTTACGGTAAAACAGGATTACGGTGGCTGGTCTTCGATTTACCATCGCTGGAGAGTGGTGCACCATGGTACTGTTCCGTTTCAAATCCATGCACGCATTTCTAAAAGTCGTACGACACTGTTTCGCCATTTCAGACGGATGTTGCACCTCGCACCGTGGATGTTGCACCCTGTAGATATCGATTATTCGGACGGCCATAACTTCTGGCTCGTTTAGAGTTACGGGAGCCATAACCTGTCAAAACGAAGGTCTCGATGTGTTCTACGGCTTTGACAGCTTTTAGTCGTCAACGGATAAATTAATGCCAAAAAAGGAAAACCCGAATCTCAATCGGGTCTCGTAAGTTTTTTACCCTTCCTTGTTTCGACACGTGGATTTTTACGGTAAAACAAGATTACCGTGGTTGGCCTTCGATTTACCATCGCTGGAGAGTGGTGCACCATGGTACTGTTCCGTTTCAAATCCATGCACGCATTTCTAAAAGTCGTACGACACTTTTTCACAATTTCGGACGGATGTTGCACCTTGCACCGTGGATGTTGCACCCTGTAGATATCGATTATTCGGACGGCCATAACTTCTGGCTCGTTTAGAGTTACGGGAGCCATAACCTGTCAAAACGAAGGCCTCGATGAGTTATATGGCATTGACAGCTTTCAGCCATCAACGGATAGATTAATTCTCAAAAAGGATAACCCGGATCTCAATCGGGTCTCGTAAGTTTTTTACCCTTCGTTTTTTCGTCACTTGCAATTTTACGGTAAAACAGGATTACGGTGGCTGGTCTTCGATTTACCATCGCTGGAGAGTGGTGCACCATGGTAATGTTCCGTTTGAAATCCATGCACGCATTTCTAAAAGTCGTACGACACTGTTTCGCCATTTCGGACGGATGTTGCACCTTGCACCGTGGATGTTGCACCCTGTAGATATCGATTATACAGACGACCATAACTTCTGGCTCGTTTAGAGTTACGGGAGCCACAACCTGTCAAAACCAAGGCATCGATAAGTTCTACGGCTTTGACAGCTTTCAGCCCTCAACAGATAGACTAATGCCCAAAAAGGACAACCCAAATCTCAATCGGGTCTCGTAAGTTTTTTACCCTTCATTTTTTCGACACGTGGATTTTTACGGTAAAACGGGATTACGGTGGCTGGTCTTCGATTTACCATCGCTGGAGTGTGATGCACCATGGTACTGTTCCGTTTCAAATCCATGCATGAATTTCTAAAGGTCGTACGGCACTGTTTCGCCATTTCGGACGGATGTTGCACCTTGCGCCGTGGATGTTGCACCATGTAGATATCGATTATTCGGACGGCCATAACTTCTGGCTCGTTTAGAGTTACGGGACCATAACATGTCAAAACAAAGGCCTCGATGAGTTCTACGGCATTGACAGCATTCAGCCGTCAACGGATAAATTAATGCCCAAAAAGGACGACCCGAATTTCAATCGGGTCCCGTAAGTTTTTTGCCCTTCGTTTTTTCGACACATGGATTTTTACGGTAAAACAGGATTACGGTGGCTGGTCTTCGATTTACCATCGCTGGAGAGTGGTGCACCATGGTACTGTTCCATTTCAAATCCATGCACACATTTCTAAAAGTCGTACAGCACTGTTTCGCCATTTCGGACGGATGTTGCACCTTGCACCGTGGATGTTGCACCCTATAGATATCGATTATACGGACGACCATAACTTCTGGCTCGTTTAGAGTTACGGGAGCCATAACCTGTCAAGACGAAGGCCTCGATGAGTTCTACGGCTTTGACAGCTTTCAGCCGTCAACGGATAGATTAATGCCCAAAAAGGACAACCCGAATTTCAATCGGGTCTCGTAAGTTTTTTACCATTCGTTTTTTCGACACGTGGATTTTTACGGTAAAACAGGATTACCGTGGCTGGCCTTCGATTTACCATCGCTGGAGAGTGGTGCACCATGGTACTGTTCCATTTCAAATCCATGCACGCATTTCTAAAAGTCGTACGACACTGTTTCGCCATTTCGGACGGATGTTGCACCTTGCACCGTGGATGTGGCACCCTGTAGATATCGATTATTCGGACGGCCATAACTTCTAGCTCGTTTAGAGTTACGGGGGCCATAACCTGTCAAAACGAAGGCCTCGATGAGTTCTACGGATTTGACAGCTTTCAGCCGTCAACGGATAGACTAATGCCCAAAAAGAACAACCCGAATTTCAATCGGGTCTCGTAAGTTTTTTACCATTCGTTTTTTCGACACGTGGATTTTTACGGTAAAACAGGATTACCGTGACTGGCCGTCGATTTACCATCGCTGGAGAGTGGTGCACCATGGTACCATTCCGTTTCAAATCCATGCATGCATTTCTAAAAGTCGTACGACACTGTTTCGCCATTTCAGACGGATGTTGCACCTCGCACCGTGGATGTTGCACCCTGTACATATCGAGTATTCGGACGGCCATAACTTCTGGCTCGTTTAGAGTTACGGGAGCCATAACCTGTCAAAACGAAGGCCTCGATGTGTTCTACGGCTTTGACAGCTTTTAGTCGTCAACGGATAAATTAATGCCAAAAAAGGAAAACCCGAATCTCAATCGGGTCTCGTAAGTTTTTTACCCTTCGTTGTTTCGACACGTGGATTTTTACGGTAAAACAAGATTACCGTGGTTGGCCTTCGATTTACCATCGCTGGAGAGTGGTGCACCATGGTACTGTTCCGTTTCAAATCCATGCACGCATTTCTAAAAGTCGTACGACACTTTTTCACAATTTCGGACGGATGTTGCACCTTGCACCGTGGATGTTGCACCCTGTAGATATCGATTATTCGGACGGCCATAACTTCTGGCTCGTTTAGAGTTACGGGAGCCATAACCTGTCAAAACGAAGGCCTCGATGAGTTATATGGCATTGACAGCTTTCAGCCATCAACGGATAGATTGATGCTCAAAAAGGACAACCCGAATCTCAATCGGGTCTCGTAAGTTTTTTACCCTTCGTTTTTTCGTCACTTGCAATTTTACGGTAAAACAGGATTACGGTGGCTGGTCTT
Source organism: Allium cepa (assembly GCA_030765085.1). Lineage (NCBI taxonomy): Eukaryota > Viridiplantae > Streptophyta > Magnoliopsida > Asparagales > Amaryllidaceae > Allium > Allium cepa. The sequence continues at coordinate 450,139,783 of CM060946.1, read as the reverse complement.
CGATTTACCATCGCTGGAGAGTGGTGCACCATGGTACTGTTCCGTTTCAAATCAATGCACGCATTTCTAAAAGTCGTACGACACTGTTTCGCCATTTCGGATGGATGTTGCACCTTGCACCGTGGATGTTGCACCCTGTAGATATCGATTATACAGACGACCATAACTTCTGGCACGTTTAGAGTTACGGGAGCCACAACCTGTCAAAACCAAGGCATCGATAAGTTCTACGGCTTTGACAGCTTTCAGCCGTCAACAGATAGACTAATGCCCAAAAAGGACAACCCAAATCTCAATCGGGTCTCGTAAGTTTTTTACCCTTCGTTTTTTCGACACGTGGATTTTTACGGTAAAACAGGATTACCGTGGTTGGCCTTCGATTTACCATCACTGGAGAGTGGTGCACCATGGTACTATTCCGTTTCAAATCCATGCACGCATTTCTAAAAGTCGTACGGCACTGTTTCGCCATTTCGGACGGATGTTGCACCTTGCGCCGTGGATGTTGCACCATGTAGATATCGATTATTCGGACGGCCATAACTTCTGGCTCGTTTAGAGTTACGGGACCATAACATGTCAAAACAAAGGCCTCGATGAGTTCTACGGCATTGACAGCATTCAGCCGTCAACGGATAAATTAATGCCCAAAAAGGACGACCCGAATTTCAATCGGGTCCCGTAAGTTTTTTGCCCTTCGTTTTTTCGACACATGGATTTTTACGGTAAAACAAGATTACGGTGGCTGGTCTTCGATTTAACATCGCTGGAGAGTGGTGCACCATGGTACTGTTCCATTTCAAATCCATGCACACATTTCTAAAAGTCGTACGGCACTGTTTCGCCATTTCGGACGGATGTTGCACCTTGCACCGTGGATGTTGCACCCTATAGATATCGATTATACGGACGACCATAACTTCTGGCTCGTTTAGAGTTACGGGAGCCATAACCTGTCAAGACGAAGGCCTCGATGAGTTCTACGGCTTTGACAGCTTTCAGCCGTCAACGGATAGATTAATGCCCAAAAAGGACAACCCGAATTTCAATCGGGTCTCGTAAGTTTTGTACCATTCGTTTTTTCGACACGTGGATTTTTACGGTAAAACAGGATTACCGTGGCTGGCCTTCGATTTACCATCGCTGGAGAGTGGTGCACCATGGTACTGTTCCGTTTCAAATCCATGCACGCATTTCTAAAAGTCGTACGACACTGTTTCGCCATTTCGGACGGATGTTGCACCTTGCACCGTGGATGTGGCACCCTGTAGATATCGATTATTCGGACGGCCATAACTTCTGGCTCGTTTAGAGTTACGGGGGCCATAACCTGTCAAAACGAAGGCCTCGATGAGTTCTACGGCTTTGACAGCTTTCAGCGGTCAACGGATAGATTAATGCCCAAAAAGGACAACCCGAATCTCAATCGGGTCTCGTAAGTTTTTTACCCTTCGTTTTTACGACACGTGGATTTTTACGGTAAAACAGGATTACGGTGGCTGGCCTTCGATTTACCATCGCTGGACAGTGGTGCACCATGGTACTGTTCCGTTTCAAATCCATGCACGCATTTCTAAAAGTCGTACGGCACTGTTTCGCCATTTCGGACGGATGTTGCACCGTGCACCGTGGATGTTGCACCCTGTAGATATCGATTATTCGGGCGGCCATAACTTCTGGCTCGTTTAGAGTTACGGGAGCCATAACCTGCCAAAACGAAGGCCTCGATGAGTTCTACGGCTTTGACAGCTTTCAGCCGTCAACGGATAGATTAATGCCCAAAAAGGACAACCTGATTCTCAATCGGGTCTCGTAAGTTTTTTACCCATCGTTTTTTCGACACGTGGATTTTTACGGTAAAACGGGATTACCGTGGCCCGTCTTCGACTTCCCATCGCTGGAGAGCGGTGCACCATGGTACTGTTCCGTTTCAAATCCATGCACGCTTTTCTAAAAGTCGTACGATACTTTTTCACCATTTCGGACGGATGTTGCACCTTGCACCGTGGATGTTGCACCCTGTAGATATCGATTATTCGGACGGCCATAACTTCTGGCTCGTTTAGAGTTACGGGAGCCATAACCTGTCAAAACGAAGGCCTCGATGAGTTCTATGGCATTGACAGCTTTCAGCCGTCAACGGGTAGATTAATGCCCAAAAAGGACAACCCGAATCTCAATCGGGTCTCGTAAGTTTTTTACCCTTCGTTTTTTCGACACTTGCAATTTTACGGTAAAACAGGATTACGGTGGCTGGTCTTCGATTTACCATCGCTGGAGAGTGGTGCACCACGGTACTGTTCCATTTCAAATCCATGCACGCATTTCTAAAAGTAGTACGGCACTGTTTCGCCATTTCGGACGGATGTTGCACCTTGCACCATGGATGTTGCACCCTGTAGATATCGATTATACAGACGACCATAACTTCTGGCCCGTTTATAGTTGCGGGAGCCACAACCTCTCAAAACCAAGGCATCGATAAGTTCTACGGCTTTGACAGCTTTCAGCCGTCAACGGATAGATTAATGCCCAAAAAGGGCAACCCGAATGTCAATCGGGCCTCGTAAGTTTTTACCCTTCGTTTTTCCGACACGTGGATTTTTACGGTAAAACAGGATTACCGTGGTTGGCCTTCGATTTACCATCGCTGGAGAGCGGTGCACCATTGTACTGTTTCGTTTCAAATCCATGAACGCATTTCTAAAAGTCGTACGGCACTGTTTCGCCATTTCGGACGGATGTTGCACCTTGCACCGTGGATGTTGCACCCTGTAGATATCGATTATTCGGACGGCCATAACTTCTGGCTCGTTTAGAGTTACGGGAGCCATAACCTGTCAAAATGAAGGCCTCGATGAGTTCTACGGCTTTGACAGCTTTCATCCGTCAACGGATTGATTAATGCCCAAAAAGGACAACCCGAATCTCAATCGGGTCTCGTACGTTTTTTACCCTTCGTTTTTTCGACACGTGGATTTTACGGTAAAACAGGATTACCGTAGCTGGCCTTCGATTTACCATCACTGGAGTGTGGTGCACCATGGTACTGTACCGTTTCAAATCCATGCACGTATTTCTAAAAGTCGTACGGCACTGTTTCGCCATTTCGGACGGATGTTGCACCTTGCACCGTGGATGTTGCACCCTGTAGATATCGATTATTCGGACGGCCATAACTTCTGGCTCGTTTAGAGTTACGGGAGCCATAACCTGTCAAAACGAAGGCCTCAGTTAGTTCTATGGCTTTGACAGCTTTCAGCCGTCAACTAATAGATTAATGCCCAAAAAGGACAACCCGAATCTCAATCAGGTCTCGTGAGTTTTTACCCTTCGTTTTTTCGACACGTGGATTTTTACGGTAAAACAGGATTACGGTGGCTGGCCTTCGATTTACCATCGCTGGAGAGTGGTGCACCACGGTACCGTCCCGTTTCAAATCCATGCACGCATTTCTAAAAGTCGTACGGCACTGTTTCGCCATTTCGGACGGATGTTGCACCTCGCACCGTGGACGTTGCACCCTGTAGATATCGAGTATTCGTACGGCCATAACTTCTGGATCGTTTAGAGTTACGGGAGCCATAACCTGTTCAACGAAGGCCTCGATGAGTTCTACGGCTTTGACAGCTTTCAGCCGTCAACGGATAAATTAATGCCCAAAAAGGAAAACCCGAAGCTCAATCGGGCATCGTAAGTTTTTTACCCTTCGTTTTTTCGACACGTGGATTTTTACGGTAAAACAAGATTACCATGGTTGGCCTTCGATTAACCATCGCTGGAGAGTGGTGCATCATGGTACTGTTCCGTTTCAAATCCATGCACGCATTTCGAAAAGTCGTACGGCACTGTTTCGCCATTTCGGACGGATGTTGCACCTTGCACCGTGGATGTTGCACCCTGTAGATATCGATTATTCGGACGGCCATAACTTCTGGCTCGTTTAGAGTTACGGGAGCCATAACCTGTCAAAACGAAGGCCTCGATGAGTTCTATGGCTTTGACAGCTTTCAGCCGTCAACGGATAGATTAATTCCCAAAAAGGACAACCCGAATCTCAATCGGGTCTCGTAAGTTTTTTACCCTTCGTTTTTTCAACACGTGGATTTTTACGGTAAAACAGGATTACGGTGGCTGGCCTTCGATTTACCATCGCTGGACAGTGGTGCACCATGGTACTGTTCCGTTTCAAATCCATGCACGCATTTCTAAAAGTCATACGGCACTGTTTCGCCATTTCGGACGGATGTTGAACCTTGCATCGTGGATGTTGCACCCTGTAGATATCGATTATTCGGACGCAATAACTTCTGGCTCGTTTAGAGTTACGGGAGCCATAACCTGTCAAAACGAAGGCCTCGACGAGTTCTACGGCTTTGACAGCTTTCAGCCGTCAACGGATAGATTAATGCCCAAAAAGGACAACCCGAATCTCGATCGGGTCTCGTAAGTTTTTTACCCTTCGTTTTTTCGACCTGTGTATTTTTACGGTAAAACGGGATTACCGTGGCCCGTCTTCGACTTCCCATCGCTGGAGAGCGGTGCACCATGGTACTGTTCCGTTTCAAATCCTTTCACGCATTTCTAAAAGTTGTACGACACTTTTTCACAATTTCGGACGGATGTTGCACCTTGCACCGTGGATGTTGCACCCTGTAGAAATCGACTATTCGGACGGCCATAACTTCTGGCTCGTTTAGAGTTACGGGAGCCATAACCGGTCAAAACGAAGGCCTCAATGAGTTATATGGCTTTGACAGCTTTCAGCCGTCAACGGATAGATTAATGCCCAAAAAGAACAACCCGAATCTCAATCGGGTCTCGTAAGTTTTTTACCCTTCGTTTTTTCGACACTTGCAATTTTACGGTAAAACAGGATTACGGTGGCTGGTCTTCGATTTACCATCGCTGGAGAGTGGTGCACCATGGTACTGTTCCGTTTCAAATCCATGCACGCATTTCTAAAAGTCGTACGGCACTGTTTCGCCATTTCGGACGGACGTTGCACCTTGCACCATGGATGTTGCACCCTGTAGATATCGATTATACAGACGACCATAACTTCTGGCCTTTTTAGAGTTACGGGAGCCACAACCTGTCAAAACCAAGGCATCGATAAGTTCTACAGCTTTGACAGCTTTCAGCCGTCAACGGATAGATTAATGCCCAAAAAGGACAACCCAAATCTCAATCGGGTCTCGTAAGTTTTTTACCCTTCCTTTTTTCGACACGTGGATTTTTACGGTAAAACAGGATTACCGTGGTTGGCCTTCGATTTACCATCGCTGGAGAGTGGTGCACCATGGTACTGTTCCGTTTCAAATCCATGCACGCATTTCTAAAAGTCGTACGACACTGTTTCGCCATTTCGGACGGATGTTGCACCTTGCGCCGTGGATGTTGCACCTTGCGCCGTGGATGTTGCACCATGTAGATATCGATTATTCGGACGGCCATAACTTCTGGCTCGTTTAGAGTTACGGGACCATAACATGTCAAAACGAAGGCCTCGATGAGTTCCACGGCATTGACAGCATTCAGCCGTCAACGGATAGATTAATACCCAAAAAGGACAACCCGAATCTCAATCGGGTCTCGTAAGTTTTTTACCCTTCGTTTTTTCGACACGTGTATTTTTACGGTAAAACAGGATTACGGTGGCTGGTCTTCGATTTACCATCGCTGGAGAGTGGTGCACCATGGTACTGTTCCATTTCAAATCCATGCACACATTTTTAAAAGTCGTAGGGCACTGTTTCGCCATTTCGGACGGATGTTGCACCTTGCACTGTGGATGTTGCACCCTATAGATATCGATTATACGGACGACCATAACTTCTGGCTCGTTTAGAGTTACGGGAGCCATAACCTGTCAAAACGAAGGCCTCGATGAGTTCTACGGATTTGACAGCTTTCAGCCGTCAACGGATAGATTAATGCCCAAAAAGGACAACCCGAATTTCAATCGGGTCTCGTAAGTTTTTTACCATTCGTTTTTTCGACACGTGGATTTTTACGGTAAAACAGGATTACCGTGGCTGGCCGTCGATTTACCATCGTTGGAGAGTGGTGCACCATGGTACTGTTCCATTTCAAATCCATGCACGCATTTCTAAAAGTCGTACGGCACTGTTTCGCCATTTCGGACGGATGTTGCACCTTGCACCGTGGATGTTGCACCCTGTAGATATCGATTATTCGGACGGCCATAACTTCTGGCTCGTTTAGAGTTACGGGAGCCACAACCTGTCAAAACCAAGGCCTCGATAAGTTCTACGGCTTTGACAGCTTTCAGCCGTCAACTGATAGATTAATTCCCAAAAAGGACAACCCGAATCTCAATCGGATCTCGTAAGTTTTTTACCCTTCGTTTTTTCGACACGTGGATTTTTACGGTAAAACAGGATTACCGTGGCTGGCCTTCGATTTACCATCGCTGGAGAGTGGTGCACCGTGGTACCGTTCCGTTTCAAATCCATGCACGCATTTCTAAAATTCGTACGGCACTGTTTCGCCATTTCGGACGGATGTTGCACCTCGCACCGTGGATGTTGCACCCTGTAGATATCGAGTATTCGGACGACCATAACTTCTGGCTCGTTTAGAGTTACGGGAGCCATAACCTGTCAAAACGAAGGCCTCGATGAGTTATATGGCATTGACAGCTTTCAGCCATCAACGGATAGATTAATGCTCAAAAAGGACAACCCGGATCTCGATCGGGTCTCGTAAGTTTTTTACCCTTCGTTTTTTCGTCACTTGCAATTTTACGGTAAAACAGGATTACGGTGGCTGGTCTTCGATTTACCATCGCTGGAGAGTGGTGCACCATGGTACTGTTCCGTTTCAAATCCATGCACGCATTTCTAAAAGTCGTACGGCACTGTTTCGCCATTTCGGACGGATGTTGCACCTTGCACCGTGGATGTTGCACCCTGTAGATATCGATTATACAGACGACCATAACTTCTGGCTCGTTTAGAGTTACGGGAGCCACAACCTGTCAAAACCAAGGCATCGATAAGTTCTACGGCTTTGACAGCTTTCAGCCGTCAACAGATAGACTAATGCCCAAAAAGGACAACCCAAATCTCAATCGGGTCTCGTAAGTTTTTTACCCTTCGTTTTTTCGACACGTGGATTTTTACGGTAAAACAGGATTACCGTGGTTGGCCTTCGATTTACCATCACTGGAGAGTGGTGCACCATGGTACTGTTCCGGTTCAAATCCATGCACGCATTTCTAAAAGTCGTACGGCACTGTTTCGCCATTTCGGACGGATGTTGCACCTTGCGCCGTGGATGTTGCACCATGTAGATATCGATTATTCGGACGGCCATAACTTCTGGCTCGTTTAGAGTTACGGGACCATAACCTGTCAAAACAAAGGCCTCGATGAGTTCTACGGCATTGACAGCATTCAGCCGTCAACGGATAAATTAATGCCCAAAAAGGACAACCCGAATTTCAATCGGGTCCCGTAAGTTTTTTACCCTTCGTTTTTTCGACACATGGATTTTTACGGTAAAACAGGATTACGGTGGCTGGTCTTCGATTTACCATCGCTGGAGAGTGGTGCACCATGGTACTGTTCCATTTCAAATCCATGCACACATTTCTAAAAGTCGTACGGCACTGTTTCGCCATTTCGGACGGATGTTGCACCTTACACCGTGGATGTTGCACCCTATAGATATCGATTATACGGACGACCATAACTTCTGGCTCGTTTAGAGTTACGGGAGCCATAACCTGTCAAGACGAAGGCCTCGATCAGTTCTACGGCTTTGACAGCTTTCAGCCGTCAATGGATAGATTAATGCCCAAAAAGGACAACCCGAATTTCAATCGGGTCTCGTAAGTTTTTTACCATTCGTTTTTTCGACACGTTGATTTTTACGGTAAAACAGGATTACCGTGGCTGGCCTTCGATTTACCATCGCTGGAGAGTGGTGCACCATGGTACTGTTCCGTTTCAAATCCATGCACGCATTTCTAAAAGTCGTACGGCACTGTTTCGCCATTTCGGACGGATGTTGCACCTTGCGCCGTGGATGTTGCACCATGTAGATATCGATTATTCGGACGGCCATAACTTCTGGCTCGTTTAGAGTTACGGGACCATAACATGTCAAAACAAAGGCCTCGATGAGTTCTACGGCATTGACAGCATTCAGCCGTCAACGGATAAATTAATGCCCAAAAAGGACGACCCGAATTTCAATCTGGTCCCGTAAGTTTTTTGCCCTTCGTTTTTTCGACACATGGATTTTTACGGTAAAACAGGATTACGGTGGCTGGTCTTCGATTTACCATCGCTGGAGAGTGGTGCACCATGGTACTGTTCCATTTCAAGTCCATGCACACATTTCTAAAAGTCGTACGGCACTGTTTCGCCATTTCGGACGGATGTTGCACCTTGCACCGTGGATGTTGCACCCTATAGATATCGATTATACGGACGACCATAACTTCTGGCTCGTTTAGAGTTACGGGAGCCATAACCTGTCAAGACGAAGGCCTCGATGAGTTCTACGGCTTTGACAGCTTTCAGCCGTCAACGGATAGATTAATGCCCAAAAAGGACAACCCGAATTTCAATCGGGTCTCGTAAGTTTTTTACCATTCGTTTTTTCGACACGTGGATTTTTACGGTAAAACAGGATTACCGTGGCTGGCCTTCGATTTACCATCGCTGGAGAGTGGTGCACCATGGTACTGTTCCGTTTCAAATCCATGCACGCATTTCTAAAAGTCGTACGACACTGTTTCGCCATTTCGGACGGATGTTGCACCTTGCACCGTGGATGTGGCACCCTGTAGATATCGATTATTCGGACGGCCATAACTTCTGGCTCGTTTAGAGTTACGGGGGCCATAACCTGTCAAAACGAAGGCCTCGATGAGTTCTACGGCTTTGACAGCTTTCAGCGGTCAACGGATAGATTAATGCCCAAAAAGGACAACCCGAATCTCAATCAGGTCTCGTAAGTTTTTTACCCTTCGTTTTTACGACACGTGGATTTTTACGGTAAAACAGGATTACGGTGGCTGGCCTTCGATTTACCATCGCTGGACAGTGGTGCACCATGGTACTGTTCCGTTTCAAATCCATGCACGCATTTCTAAAAGTCGTACGGCACTGTTTCGCCATTTCGGACGGATGTTGCACCGTGCACCGTGGATGTTGCACACTGTAGATATCGATTATTCGGGAGGCCATAACTTCTGGCTCGTTTAGAGTTACGGGAGCCATAACCTGCCAAAACGAAGGCCTCAATGAGTTCTACAGCTTTGACAGCTTTCAGCCGTCAACGGATAGATTAATGCCCAAAAAGGACAACCTGATTCTCAATCGGGTCTCGTAAGTTTTTTACCCATCGTTTTTTCGACACGTGGATTTTTACGGTAAAACGGGATTACCGTGGCCCGTCTTCGACTTCCCATCGCTGGAGAGCGGTGCACCATGGTACTGTTCCGTTTCAAATCCATGCACGCTTTTCTAAAAGTCGTACGACACTTTTTCACCATTTCGGACGGATGTTGCACCTTGCACCGTGGATGTTGCACCCTGTAGATATCGATTATTCGGACGGCCATAAGTTCTGGCTCGTTTAGAGTTACGGGAGCCATAACCTGTCAAAACGAAGGCCTCGATGAGTTCTATGGCATTGACAGCTTTCAGCCGTCAACGGGTAGATTAATGCCCAAAAAGGACAACCCGAATCTCAATCGGGTCTCGTAAGTTTTTTACCCTTCGTTTTTTCGACACTTGCAATTTTACGGTAAAACAGGATTACGGTGGCTGGTCTTCGATTTACCATCGCTGGAGAGTGGTGCACCATGGTACTGTTCCATTTCAAATCCATGCACGCATTTCTAAAAGTCGTACGGCACTGTTTCGCCATTTCGGACGGATGTTGCACCTTGCACCGTGGATGTTGCACCCTGTAGATATCGATTATTCGGACGGCCATAACTTCTGGCTCGTTTAGAGTTACGGGAGCCATAACCTGTCAAAACGAAGGCCTCGATGAGTTCTATGGCACTGACAGCTTTCAGCCGTCAACGGGTAGATTAATGCCCAAAAAGGACAACCCGAATCTCAATCGGGTCTCGTAAGTTTTTTACCCTTCGTTTTTTCGACACTTGCAATTTTACGGTAAAACAGGATTACGGTGGCTGGTCTTCGATTTACCATCGCTGGAGAGTGGTGCACCATGGTACTGTTCCGTTTCAAATCCATGCACGCATTTCTAAAAGTCGTACGACACTGTTTCGCCATTTCGGACGGATGTTGCACCTTGCACCATGGATGTTGCACCCTGTAGATATCGATTATACAGACGACCATAACTTCTGGCCTTTTTAGAGTTACGGGAGCCACAACCTGTCAAAACCAAGGCATCGATAAGTTCTACAGCTTTGACAGCTTTCAGCCGTCAACGGATAGATTAATGCCCAAAAAGGACAACCCAAATCTCAATCGGGTCTCGTAAGTTTTTTACCCTTCGTTTTTTCGACACGTGGATTTTTACGGTAAAACAGGATTACCGTGGTTGGCCTTCGATTTACCATCGCTGGAGAGTGGTGCACCATGGTACTGTTCCGTTTCAAATCCATGCACGCATTTCTAAAAGTCGTACGACACTGTTTCGCCATTTCGGACGGATGTTGCACCTTGCGCCGTGGATGTTGCACCTTGCGCCGTGGATGTTGCACCTTGCGCCGTGGATGTTGCACCATGTAGATATCGATTATTCGGACGGCCATAACTTCTGGCTCGTTTAGAGTTACGGGACCATAACATGTCAAAACGAAGGCCTCGATGAGTTCCACGGCATTGACAGCATTCAGCCGTCAACGGATAGATTAATACCCAAAAAGGACAACCCGAATCTCAATCGGGTCTCGTAAGTTTTTTACCCTTCGTTTTTTCGACACGTGTATTTTTACGGTAAAACAGGATTACGGTGGCTGGTCTTCGATTTACCATCGCTGGAGAGTGGTGCACCATGGTACCGTTCCATTTCAAATCCATGCACACATTTTTAAAAGTCGTAGGGCACTGTTTCGCCATTTCGGACGGATGTTGCACCTTGCACTGTGGATGTTGCACCCTATAGATATCGATTATACGGACGACCATAACTTCTGGCTCGTTTAGAGTTACGGGAGCCATAACCTGTCAAAACGAAGGCCTCGATGAGTTCTACGGATTTGACAGCTTTCAGCCGTCAACGGATAGATTAATGCCCAAAAAGGACAACCCGAATTTCAATCGGGTCTCGTAAGTTTTTTACCATTCGTTTTTTCGACACGTGGATTTTTACGGTAAAACAGGATTACCGTGGCTGGCCGCTGATTTACCATCGCTGGAGAGTGGTGCACCATGGTACTGTTCCATTTCAAATCCATGCACACATTTCTAAAAGTCGTACGGCACTGTTTCGCCATTTCGGACGGATGTTGCACCTTGCGCCGTGGATGTTGCACCCTGTAGATATCGATTATTCGGACGGCCATAACTTCTGGCTCGTTTAGAGTTACGGGAGCCACAACCTGTCAAAACCAAGGCCTCGATAAGTTCTACGGCTTTGACAGCTTTCAGCCGTCAACGGATAGATTAATGCCCAAAAAGGACAACCCGAATCTCAATCGGATCTCGTAAGTTTTTTACCCTTCGTTTTTTCGACACGTGGATTTTTACGGTAAAACAGGATTACCGTGGCTGGCCTTCGATTTACCATTGCTGGAGAGTGGTGCACCGTGGTACCGTTCCGTTTCAAATCCATGCACGCATTTCTAAAATTCGTACGGCACTGTTTCGCCATTTCGGACGGATGTTGCACCTCGCACCGTGGATGTTGCACCCTGTAGATATCGAGTATTCGGACGGCCATAACTTCTGGCTCGTTTAGAGTTACGGGAGCCATAACCTGTCAAAACGAAGGCATCGATGAGTTATATGGCATTGACAGCTTTCAGCCATCAACGGATAGAATAATGCTCAAAAAGGACAACCCGGATCTCGATCGGGTCTCGTAAGTTTTTTACCCTTCGTTTTTTCGTCACTTGCAATTTTACGGTAAAACAGGATTACGGTGGCTGGTCTTCGATTTACCATCGCTGGAGAGTGGTGCACCATGGTACTGTTCCGTTTCAAATCCATGCACGCATTTCTAAAAGCCGTACGGCACTGTTTCGCCATTTCGGACGGATGTTGCACCTTGCAGATGTTGCACCCTGTAGATATCGATTATACAGACGACCATAACTTCTGGCTCGTTTAGAGTTACGGGAGCCACAACCTGTCAAAACCAAGGCATCGATAAGTTCTACGGCTTTGACAGCTTTCAGCCGTCAACAGATAGACTAATGCCCAAAAAGGACAACCCAAATCTCAATCGGGTCTCGTAAGTTTTTTACCCTTCGTTTTTTCGACACGTGGATTTTTACGGTAAAACAGGATTACCGTGGTTGGCCTTCGATTTACCATCACTGGAGAGTGGTGCACCATGGTACTGTTCCGTTTCAAATCCATGCACGCATTTCTAAAAGTCGTACGGCACTGTTTCGCCATTTCGGACGGATGTTGCACCTTGCGCCGTGGATGTTGCACCATGTAGATATCGATTATTCGGACGGCCATAACTTCTGGCTCGTTTAGAGTTACGGGACCATAACCTGTCAAAACAAAGGCCTCGATGAGTTCTACGGCATTGACAGCATTCAGCCGTCAACGGATAAATTAATGCCCAAAAAGGACAACCCGAATTTCAATCGGGTCCCGTAAGTTTTTTACCCTTCGTTTTTTCGACACATGGATTTTTACGGTAAAACAGGATTACGGTGGCTGGTCTTCGATTTACCATCGCTGGAGAGTGGTGCACCATGGTACTGTTCCATTTCAAATCCATGCACACATTTCTAAAAGTCGTACGGCACTGTTTCGCCATTTCGGACGGATGTTGCACCTTGCACCGTGGATGTTGCACCCTATAGATATCGATTATACGGACGACCATAACTTCTGGCTCGTTTAGAGTTACGGGAGCCATAACCTGTCAAGACGAAGGCCTCGATCAGTTCTACGGCTTTGACAGCTTTCAGCCGTCAACGGATAGATTAATGCCCAAAAAGGACAACCCGAATTTCAATCGGGTCTCGTAAGTTTTTTACCATTCGTTTTTTCGACACGTTGATTTTTACGGTAAAACAGGATTACCGTGGCTGGCCTTCGATTTACCATTGCTGGAGAGTGGTGCACCATGGTACTGTTCCGTTTCAAATCCATGCACGCATTTCTAAAAGTCGTACGGCACTGTTTCGCCATTTCGGACGGATGTTGCACCTTGCGCCGTGGATGTTGCACCATGTAGATATCGATTATTCGGACGGCCATAACTTCTGGCTCGTTTAGAGTTACGGGACCATAACATGTCAAAACAAAGGCCTCGATGAGTTCTACGGCATTGACAGCATTCAGCCGTCAACGGATAAATTAATGCCCAAAAAGGACGACCCGAATTTCAATCGGGTCCCGTAAGTTTTTTGCCCTTCGTTTTTTCGACACATGGATTTTTACGGTAAAACAGGATTACGGTGGCTGGTCTTCGATTTACCATCGCTGGAGAGTGGTGCACCATGGTACTGTTCCATTTCAAATCCATGCACACATTTCTAAAAGTCGTACGGCACTGTTTCGCCATTTCGGACGGATGTTGCACCTTGCACCGTGGATGTTGCACCCTACAGATATCGATTATACGGACGACCATAACTTCTGGCTCGTTTAGAGTTACGGGAGCCATAACCTGTCAAGACGAAGGCCTCGATGAGTTCTACGGCTTTGACAGCTTTCAGCCGTCAACGGATAGATTAATGCCCAAAAAGGACAACCCGAATTTCAATCGGGTCTCGTAAGTTTTTTACCATTCGTTTTTTCGACACGTGGATTTTTACGGTAAAACAGGATTACCGTGGCTGGCCTTCGATTTACCATCGCTGGAGAGTGGTGCACCATGGTACTGTTCCGTTTCAAATCCATGCACGCATTTCTAAAAGTCGTACGACACTGTTTCGCCATTTCGGACGGATGTTGCACCTTGCACCGTGGATGTGGCACCCTGTAGATATCGATTATTCGGACGGCCATAACTTCTGGCTCGTTTAGAGTTACGGGGGCCATAACCTGTCAAAACGAAGGCCTCGATGAGTTCTACGGCTTTGACAGCTTTCAGCGGTCAACGGATAGATTAATGCCCAAAAAGGACAACCCGAATCTCAATCAGGTCCCGTAAGTTTTTTACCCTTCGTTTTTACGACACGTGGATTTTTACGGTAAAACAGGATTACGGTGGCTGGCCTTCGATTTACCATCGCTGGACAGTGGTGCACCATGGTACTATTCCGTTTCAAATCCATGCACGCATTTCTAAAAGTCGTACGGCACTGTTTCGCCATTTCGGACGGATGTTGCACCGTGCACCGTGGATGTTGCACACTGTAGATATCGATTATTCGGGCGGCCATAACTTCTGGCTCGTTTAGAGTTACGGGAGCCATAACCTGCCAAAACGAAGGCCTCGATGAGTTCTACGGCTTTGACAGCTTTCAGCCGTCAACGGATAGATTAATGCCCAAAAAGGACAACCTGATTCTCAATCGGGTCTCGTAAGTTTTTTACCCATCGTTTTTTCGACACGTGGATTTTTACGGTAAAACGGGATTACCGTGGCCCGTCTTCGACTTCCCATCGCTGGAGAGCGGTGCACCATGGTACTGTTCCGTTTCAAATCCATGCACGCTTTTCTAAAAGTCGTACGACACTTTTTCACCATTTCGGACGGATGTTGCACCTTGCACCGTGGATGTTGCACCCTGTAGATATCGATTATTCGGACGGCCATAACTTCTGGCTCGTTTAGAGTTACGGGAGCCATAACCTGTCAAAACGAAGGCCTCGATGAGTTCTATGGCATTGATAGCTTTCAGCCGTCAACGGGTAGATTAATGCCCAAAAAGGACAACCCGAATCTCAATCGGGTCTCGTAAGTTTTTTACCCTTCGTTTTTTCGACACTTGCAATTTTACGGTAAAACAGGATTCCGGTGGCTGGTCTTCGATTTACCATCGCTGGAGAGTGGTGCACCATGGTAATGTTCCATTTCAAATCCATGCACGCATTTCTAAAAGTCGTACGGCACTGTTTCGCCATTTCGGACGGATGTTGCACCTTGCACCATGAATGTTGCACCCTGTAGATATCGATTATACAGACGACCATAACTTCTGGCCCGTTTATAGTTACGGGAGCCACAACCTCTCAAAACCAAGGCATCGATAAGTTCTACGGCTTTGACAGCTTTCAGCCGTCAACGGATAGATTAATGCCCAAAAAGGGCAACCCGAATGTCAATCGGGCCTCGTAAGTTTTTACCCTTCGTTTTTCCGACACGTGGATTTTTACGGTAAAACAGGATTACCGTGGTTGGCCTTCGATTTACCATCGCTGGAGAGCGGCGCACCAATGTATTGTTTCGTTTCAAATCCATGAACGCATTTCTAAAAGTCGTACGGCAATGTTTCGCCATTTCGGACGGATGTTGCACCTTGCACCGTGGATGTTGCAACCTGTAGATATCGATTATTCGGACGGCCATAACTTCTGGCTCGTTTAGAGTTACGGGAGCCATAACCTGTCAAAACGAAGGCCTCGATGAGTTCTACGGCTTTGACAGCTTTCATCCGTCAACGGATTGATTAATGCCCAAAAAGGACAACCCGAATCTCAATCGGGTCTCGTACGTTTTTTACCCTTCGTTTTTTCGACACGTGGATTTTACGGTAAAACAGGATTACCGTAGCTGGCCTTCGATTTACCATCACTGGAGTGTGGTGCACCATGGTACTGTACCGTTTCAAATCCATGCACGTATTTCTAAAAGTCGTACGGCACTGTTTCGCCATTTCGGACGGATGTTGCACCTTGCACCGTGGATGTTGCACCCTGTAGATATCGATTATTCGGACGGCCATAACTTCTGGCTCGTTTAGAGTTACGGGAGCCATAACCTGTCAAAACGAAGGCCTCAGTGAGTTCTATGGCTTTGACAGCTTTCAGCCGTCAACTAATAGATTAATGCCCAAAAAGGACAACCCGAATCTCAATCAGGTCTCGTGAGTTTTTACCATTCGTTTTTTCGACACGTGGATTTTTACGGTAAAACAGGATTACGGTGGCTGGCCTTCGATTTACCATCGCTGGACAGTGGTGCACCACGGTACCGTCCCGTTTCAAATCCATGCACGCATTTCTAAAAGTTGTACGACACTGTTTCGCCATTTCGGACGGATGTTGCACCTCGCACCGTGGACGTTGCACCCTGTAGATATCGAGTATTCGTACGGCCATAACTTCTGGATCGTTTAGAGTTACGGGAGCCATAACCTGTTCAACGAAGGCCTTGATGAGTTCTACGGCTTTGACAGCTTTCAGCCGTCAACGGATAAATTAATGCCCAAAAAGGAAAACCCGAATCTCAATCGGGCCTCGTAAGTTTTTTACCCTTCGTTTTTTCGACACGTGGATTTTTACGGTAAAACAAGATTACCATGGTTGGCCTTCGATTAACCATCGCTGGAGAGTGGTGCATCATGGTACTATTCCGTTTCAAATCCATGCACGCATTTCTAAAAGTCGTACGGCACTGTTTCGCCATTTCGGACGGATGTTGCACCTTGCACCGTGGATGTTGCACCCTGTAGATATCGATTATTCGGACGGCCATAACTTCTGGCTCGTTTAGAATTACGGGAGCCATAACCTGTCAAAACGAAGGCCTCGATGATTTCTATGGCTTTGACAGCTTTCAGCCGTCAACGGATAGATTAATTCCCAAAAAGGACAACCCGAATCTCAATCGGGTCTCGTAAGTTTTTTACCCTTCGTTTTTTCCACACGTGGATTTTTACGGTAAAACAGGATTACGGTGGCTGGCCTTCGATTTACCATCGCTGGACAGTGGTGCACCATGGTACTGTTCCGTTTCAAATCCATGCACGCATTTCTAAAAGTCGTACGGCACTGTTTCGCCATTTCGGACGGATGTTGAACCTTGCATCGTGGATGTTGCACCCTGTAGATATCGATTATTCGGACGCAATAACTTCTGGCTCGTTTAGAGTTACGGGAGCCATAACCTGTCAAAACGAAGGCCTCGACGAGTTCTACGGCTTTGACAGCTTTCATCCGTCAACGGATAGATTAATGCCCAAAAAGGACAACCCGAATCTCGATCGGGTCTCGTAAGTTTTTTACCCTTCGTTTTTTCGACCTGTGGATTTTTACGGTAAAACGGGATTACCGTGGCCCGTCTTCGACTTCCCATCGCTGGAGAGCGGTGCACCATGGTACTGTTCCGTTTCAAATCCTTTCACGCATTTCTAAAAGTCGTACGACACTTTTTCACAATTTCGGACGGATGTTGCACCTTGCACCGTGGATGTTGCACCCTGTAGATATCGACTATTCGGACGGCCATAACTTCTGGCTCGTTTAGAGTTACGGGAGCCATAACCTGTCAAAACGAAGGCCTCAATGAGTTATATGGCTTTGACAGCTTTCAGCCGTCAACGGATAGATTAATGCCCAAAAAGAACAACCCGAATCTCAATCGGGTCTCGTAAGTTTTTTACCCTTCGTTTTTTCGACACTTGCAATTTTATGGTAAAACAGGATTACGGTGGCTGGTCTTCGATTTACCATCGCTGGAGAGTGGTGCACCATGGTACTGTTCCGTTTCAAATCCATGCATGCATTTCTAAAAGTCGTACGGCACTGTTTCGCCATTTCGGACGGATGTTGCACCTTGCACCATGGATGTTGCACCCTGTAGATATCGATTATACAGACGACCATAACTTCTGGCCTTTTTAGAGTTACGGGAGCCACAACCTGTCAAAACCAAGGCATCGATAAGTTCAACAGCTTTGACAGCTTTCAGCCGTCAACGGATAGATTAATGCCCAAAAAGGACAACCCAAATCTCAATCGGGTCTCGTAAGTTTTTTACCCTTCGTTTTTTCGACACGTGGATTTTTACGGTAAAACAGGATTACCGTGGTTGGCCTTCGATTTACCATCGCTGGAGAGTGGTGCACCATGGTACTGTTCCGTTTCAAATCCATGCACGCATTTCTAAAAGTCGTACGACACTGTTTCGCCATTTCGGACGGATGTTGCACCTTGCGCCGTGGATGTTGCACCTTGCGCCGTGGATGTTGCACCATGTAGATATCGATTATTCGGACGGCCATAACTTCTGGCTCGTTTAGAGTTACGGGACCATAACATGTCAAAACGAAGGCCTCGATGAGTTCCACGGCATTGACAGCATTCAGCCGTCAACGGATAGATTAATGCCCAAAAAGGACAACCCGAATCTCAATCGGGTCTCGTAAGTTTTTTACCCTTCGTTTTTTCGACACGTGTATTTTTACGGTAAAACAGGATTACGGTGGCTGGTCTTCGATTTACCATCGCTGGAGAGTGGTGCACCATGGTACTGTTCCATTTCAAATCCATGCACACATTTTTAAAAGTCGTAGGGCACTGTTTCGCCATTTCGGACGGATGTTGCACCTTGCACTGTGGATGTTGCACCCTATAGATATCGATTATACGGACGACCATAACTTCTGGCTCGTTTAGAGTTACGGGAGCCATAACCTGTCAAAACGAAGGCCTCGATGAGTTCTACGGATTTGACAGCTTTCAGCCGTCAACGGATAGATTAATGCCCAAAAAGGACAACCCGAATTTCAATCGGGTCTCGTAAGTTTTTTACCATTCATTTTTTCGACACGTGGATTTTTACGGTAAAACAGGATTACCGTGGCTGGCCGTCGATTTACCATCGCTGGAGAGTGGTGCACCATGGTACTGTTCCATTTCAAATCCATACACGCATTTCTAAAAGTCGTACGTCACTGTTTCGCCATTTCGGACGGATGTTGCACCTTGCACCGTGGATGTTGCACCCTGTAGATATCGATTATTCGGACGGCCATAACTTCTGGCTCGTTTAGAGTTACGGGAGCCACAACCTGTCAAAACCAAGGCCTCGATAAGTTCTACAGCTTTGACAGCTTTCAGCCGTCAACGGATAGATTAATGCCCAAAAAGGACGACCCGAATCTCAATCGGATCTCGTAAGTTTTTTACCCTTCGTTTTTTTGACACGTGGATTTTTACAGTAAAACAGGATTACCGTGGCTGGCCTTCGATTTACCATCGCTGGAGAGTGGTGCACCGTGGTACCGTTCCGTTTCAAATCCATGCACGCATTTCTAAAATTCGTACGGCACTGTTTCGCCATTTCGGACGGATGTTGCACCTCGCACCGTGGATGTTGCACCCTGTAGATATCGAGTATTCGGACGGCCATAACTTCTGGCTCGTTTAGAGTTACGGGAGCCATAACCTGTCAAAACGAAGGCCTCGATGAGTTATATGGCATTGACAGCTTTCAGCCATCAACGGATAGATTAATGCTCAAAAAGGACAACCCGGATCTCGATCGGGTCTCGTAAGTTTTTTACCCTTCGTTTTTTCGTCACTTGCAATTTTACGGTAAAACAGGATTACGGTGGCTGGTCTTCGATTTACCATCGCTGGAGAGTGGTGCACCATGGTACTGTTCCGTTTCAAATCCATGCACGCATTTCTAAAAGTCGTACGGCACTGTTTCGCCATTTCGGACGGATGTTGCACCTTGCACCGTGGATGTTGCACCCTGTAGATATCGATTATACAGACGACCATAACTTCTGGCTCGTTTAGAGTTACGGGAGCCACAACCTGTCAAAACCAAGGCATCGATAAGTTCTACGGCTTTGACAGCTTTCAGCCGTCAACAGATAGACTAATGCCCAAAAAGGACAACCCAAATCTCAATCGGGTCTCGTAAGTTTTTTACCCTTCGTTTTTTCGACACGTGGATTTTTACGGTAAAACAGGATTACCGTGGTTGGCCTTCGATTTACCATCACTGGAGAGTGGTGCACCATGGTACTGTTCCGTTTCAAATCCATGCACGCATTTCTAAAAGTCGTACGGCACTGTTTCGCCATTTCGGACGGATGTTGCACCTTGCGCCGTGGATGTTGCACCATGTAGATATCGATTATTCGGACGGCCATAACTTCTGGCTCGTTTAGAGTTACGGGACCATAACCTGTCAAAACAAAGGCCTCGATGAGTTCTACGGCATTGACAGCATTCAGCCGTCAACGGACAAATTAATGCCCAAAAAGGACAACCCGAATTTCAATCGGGTCCCGTAAGTTTTTTACCCTTCGTTTTTTCGACACATGGATTTTTACGGTAAAACAGGATTACGGTGGCTGGTCTTCGATTTACCATCGCTGGAGAGTGGTGCATCATGGTACTGTTCCATTTCAAATCCATGCACACATTTCTAAAAGTCGTACGGCACTGTTTCGCCATTTCGGACGGATGTTGCACCTTGCACCGTGGATGTTGCACCCTATAGATATCGATTATACGGACGACCATAACTTCTGGCTCGTTTAGAGTTACGGGAGCCATAACCTGTCAAGACGAAGGCCTCGATGAGTTCTACGGCTTTGACAGCTTTCAGCCGTCAACGGATAGATTAATGCCCAAAAAGGACAACCCGAATTTCAATCGGGTCTCGTAAGTTTTTTACCATTCGTTTTTTCGACACGTTGATTTTTACGGTAAAACAGGATTACCGTGGCTGGCCTTCGATTTACCATCGCTGGAGAGTGGTGCACCATGGTACTGTTCCGTTTCAAATCCATGCACGCATTTCTAAAAGTCGTTCGACACTGTTTCGCCATTTCGGACGGATGTTGCACCTTGCGCCGCGGATGTTGCACCTTGCGCCGTGGATGTTGCACCATGTAGATATCGATTATTCGGACGGCCATAACTTCTGGCTCGTTTAGAGTTACGGGACCATAACATGTCAAAACGAAGGCCTCGATGAGTTCCACGGCATTGACAGCATTCATCCGTCAACGGATAGATTAATGCCCAAAAAGGACAACCCGAATCTCAATCGGGTCTCGTAAGTTTTTTACCCTTCGTTTTTTCGACACGTGTATTTTTACGGTAAAACAGGATTACGGTGGCTGGTCTTCGATTTACCATCGCTGGAGAGTGGTGCACCATGGTACTGTTCCATTTCAAATCCATGCACACATTTTTAAAAGTCGTAGGGCACTGTTTCGCCATTTCGGACGGATGTTGCACCTTGCACTGTGGATGTTGCACCCTATAGATATCGATTATACGGACGACCATAACTTCTGGCTCGTTTAGAGTTACGGGAGCCATAGCCTGTCAAAACGAAGGCCTCGATGAGTTCTACGGATTTGACAGCTTTCAGCCGTCAACGGATAGATTAATGCCCAAAAAGGACAACCCGAATTTCAATCGGGTCTCGTAAGTTTTTTACCATTCGTTTTTTCGACACGTGGATTTTTACGGTAAAACAGGATTGCCGTGGCTGGCCGTCGATTTACCATCGCTGGAGAGTGGTGCACCATGGTACTGTTCCATTTCAAATCCATGCACGCATTTCTAAAAGTCGTACGGCACTGTTTCGCCATTTCGGACGGATGTTGCACCTTGCACCGTGGATGTTGCACCCTGTAGATATCGATTATTCGGACGGCCATAACTTCTGGCTCGTTTAGAGTTACGGGAGCCATAACCTGCCAAAACGAAGGCCTCGATGAGTTCTACGGCTTTGATAGCTTTCAGCCGTCAACGGATAGATTAATGCCCAAAAAGGACAACCTGATTCTCAATCGGGTCTCGTAAGTTTTTTACCCATCGTTTTTTCGACACGTGGATTTTTACGGTAAAACGGGATTACCGTGGCCCGTCTTCGACTTCCCATCGCTGGAGAGCGGTGCACCATGGTACTGTTCCGTTTCAAATCCATGCACGCTTTTCTAAAAGTCGTACGACACTTTTTCGCCATTTTGGACGGATGTTGCACCTTGCACCGTGGATGTGGCACCCTGTAGATATCGATTATTCGGACGGCCATAACTTCTGGCTCGTTTAGAGTTACGGGGGCCATAACCTGTCAAAACGAAGGCCTCGATGAGTTCTACGGCTTTGACAGCTTTCAGCGGTCAACGGATAGATTAATGCCCAAAAAGGACAACCCGAATCTCAATCGGGTCTCGTAAGTTTTTTACCCTTCGTTTTTACGACACGTGGATTTTTACGGTAAAACAGGATTACGGTGGCTGGCCTTCGATTTACCATCGCTGGACAGTGGTGCACCATGGTACTGTTCCGTTTCAAATCCATGCACGCATTTCTAAAAGTCGTACGGCACTGTTTCGCCATTTCGGACGGATGTTGCACCGTGCACCGTGGATGTTGCACCCTGTAGATATCGATTATTCGGGCGGCCATAACTTCTGGCTCGTTTAGAGTTACGGGAGCCATAACCTGCCAAAACGAAGGCCTCGATGAGTTCTACGGCTTTGATAGCTTTCAGCCGTCAACGGATAGATTAATGCCCAAAAAGGACAACCTGATTCTCAATCGGGTCTCGTAAGTTTTTTACCCATCGTTTTTTCGACACGTGGATTTTTACGGTAAAACGGGATTACCGTGGCCCGTCTTCGACTTCCCATCGCTGGAGAGCGGTGCACCATGGTACTGTTCCGTTTCAAATCCATGCACGCTTTTCTAAAAGTCGTACGACAATTTTTCACCATTTCGGACGGATGTTGCACCTTGCACCGTGGATGTTGCACCCTGTAGATATCGATTATTCGGACGGCCATAACTTCTGGCTCGTTTAGAGTTACGGGAGCCATAACCTGTCAAAACGAAGGCCTCGATGAGTTCTATGGCATTGACAGCTTTCAGCCGTCAACGGGTAGATTAATGCCCAAAAAGGACAACCCGAATCTCAATCGGGTCTCGTAAGTTTTTTACCCTTCGTTTTTTCGACACTTGCAATTTTACGGTAAAACAGGATTACGGTGGCTGGTCTTCGATTTACCATCGCTGGAGAGTGGTGCACCATGGTACTGTTCCGTTTCAAATCCATGCACGCATTTCTAAAAGTCGTACGGCACTGTTTCGCCATTTCGGACGGATGTTGCACCTTGCACCGTGGATGTTGTACCCTGTAGATATCGATTATACAGACGACCATAACTTCTGGCTCGTTTAGAGTTACGGGAGCCACAACCTGTCAAAACCAAGGCATCGATAAGTTCTACGGCTTTGACAGCTTTCAGCCGTCAACAGATAGACTAATGCCCAAAAAGGACAACCCAAATCTCAATCGGGTCTCGTAAGTTTTTTACCCTTCGTTTTTTCGACACGTGGATTTTTACGGTAAAACAGGATTACCGTGGTTGGCCTTCGATTTACCATCACTGGAGAGTGGTGCACCATGGTACTGATCCGTTTCAAATCCATGCACGCATTTCTAAAAGTCGTACGGCACTGTTTCGCCATTTCGGACGGATGTTGCACCTTGCGCCGTGGATGTTGCACCATGTAGATATCGATTATTCGGACGGCCATAACTTCTGGCTCGTTTAGAGTTACGGGACCATAACATGTCAAAACAAAGGCCTCGATGAGTTCTACGGCATTGACAGCATTCAGCCGTCAACGGATAAATTAATGCCCAAAAAGGACAACCCGAATTTCAATCGGGTCCCGTAAGTTTTTTACCCTTCGTTTTTTCGACACATGGATTTTTACGGTAAAACAGGATTACGGTGGCTGGTCTTCGATTTACCATCGCTGGAGAGTGGTGCACCATGGTACTGTTCCATTTCAAATCCATGCACACATTTCTAAAAGTCGTACGGCACTGTTTCGCCATTTCGGACGGATGTTGCACCTTGCACCGTGGATGTTGCACCCTATAGATATCGATTATACGGACGACCATAACTTCTGGCTCGTTTAGAGTTACGGGAGCCATAACCTGTCAAGACGAAGGCCTCGATGAGTTCTACGGCTTTGACAGCTTTCAGCCGTCAACGGATAGATTAATGCCCAAAAAGGACAACCTGAATTTCAATCGGATCTCGTAAGTTTTTTACCATTCGTTTTTTCGACACGTGGATTTTTACGGTAAAACAGGATTACCGTGGCTGGCCTTCGATTTACCATCGCTGGAGAGTGGTGCACCATTGTACTGTTCCGTTTCAAATCCATGCACGCATTTCTAAAAGTCGTACGACACTGTTTCGCCATTTCGGACGGATGTTGCACCTTGCACCGTGGATGTGGCACCCTGTAGATATCGATTATTCGGACGGCCATAACTTCTGGCTCGTTTAGAGTTACGGGGGCCATAACCTGTCAAAACGAAGGCCTCGATGAGTTCTATGGCTTTGACAGCTTTCAGCGGTCAACGGATAGATTAATGCCCAAAAAGGACAACCCGAATCTCAATCGGGTCTCGTAAGTTTTTTACCCTTCGTTTTTACGACACGTGGATTTTTACGGTAAAACAGGATTACGGTGGCTGGCCTTCGATTTACCATCACTGGACAGTGGTGCACCATGGTACTGTTCCGTTTCAAATCCATGCACGCATTTCTAAAAGTCGTACGGCACTGTTTCGCCATTTCGGACGGATGTTGCACCGTGCACCGTGGATGTTGCACCCTGTAGATATCGATTATTCGGGCGGCCATAACTTCTGGCTCCTTTAGAGTTACGGGAGCCATAACCTGCCAAAACGAAGGCCTCGATGAGTTCTACGGCATTGACAGCTTTCAGCCGTCAACGGATAGATTAATGCCCAAAAAGGACAACCTGATTCTCAATCGGGTCTCGTAAGTTTTTTACCCATCGTTTTTTCGACACGTGGATTTTTACGGTAAAACGGGATTACCGTGGCCCGTCTTCGACTTCCCATCACTGGAGAGCGGTGCACCATGGTACTGTTCCGTTTCAAAT
The DNA here is from genome assembly GCA_030765085.1 of Allium cepa. NCBI lineage: Eukaryota > Viridiplantae > Streptophyta > Magnoliopsida > Asparagales > Amaryllidaceae > Allium > Allium cepa. The sequence goes on along the minus strand of CM060946.1, from coordinate 450,114,770 downwards.
CCATGCACGCTTTTCTAAAAGTCGTACGACACTTTTTCACCATTTCGGACGGATGTTGCACCTTGCACCGTGGATGTTGCACCCTGTAGATATCGATTATTCGGACGGCCATAACTTCTGGCTCGTTTAGAGTTACGGGAGCCATAACCTGTCAAAATAAAGGCCTCGATGAGTTCTACGGCATTGACAGCTTTCAGCCGTCAACGGGTAGATTAATGCCCAAAAGGGACAACCCGAATCTCAATCGGGTCTCGTAAGTTTTTTACCCTTCGTTTTTTCGACACTTGCAATTTTACGGTAAAACAGGATTATGGTGGCTGGTCTTCGATTTACCATCGCTGGAGAGTGGTGCACCATGGTACTGTTCCATTTCAAATCCATGCACGCATTTCTAAAAGTCGTACGGCACTGTTTCGCCATTTCGGACGGATGTTGCACCTTGCACCGTGGATGTTGCACCCTGTAGATATCGATTATTCGGACGGCCCTAACTTCTGGCTCGTTTAGAGTTACGGGAGCCACAACCTGTCAAAACCAAGGCCTCGATAAGTTCTACGGCTTTGACAGCTTTCAGCCGTCAACGTATAGATTAATGCCCAAAAAGGACAACCCAAATCTCAATCGGATCTCGTAAGTTTTTTACCCTTCGTTTTTTCGACACGTGGATTTTTACGGTAAAACAGGATTACCGTGGCTGGCCTTCGATTTACCATCGCTGGAGAGTGGTGCACCGTGGTACCGTTCCGTTTCAAATCCATGCACGCATTTCTAAAATTCGTACGGCACTGTTTCGCCATTTCGGACGGATGTTGCACCTCGCACCGTGGATGTTGCACCCTGTAGATATCGAGTATTCGGACGGCCATAACTTCTGGCTCGTTTAGAGTTACGGGAGCCATAACCTGTCAAAACGAAGGCCTCGATGTGTTCTACGGCTTTGACAGCTTTCAGCCGTCAACGGATAAATTAATGCCAAAAAAGGAAAACCCGAATCTCAATCGGGTCTCGTAAGTTTTTTACCCTTCGTTTTTTCGACACGTGGATTTTTACGGTAAAACAAGATTACCGTGGTTGGCCTTCGATTTACCATCGCTGGAGAGTGGTGCACCATGGTACTGTTCCGTTTCAAATCCGTGCACGCATTTCTAAAAGTCGTACGACACTGTTTCGCCATTTCGGATGGATGTTGCACCTTGCCCCGTGGATGTTACACCCTGTAGATATCGATTATTCGGACGACCATAACTTCTGGCTCGTTTAGAGTTACGGGAGCCATAACCTGTCAAAACGAAGGCCTCGATGAGTTATGCGGCTTTGACAGCTTTCAGCCGTCAACGGATAGATTAATGCCCAAAAAGGAGAACCCGAATCTCAATCGGGTCTCGTAAGTTTTTTACCCTTCGTTTTTTCGACACGTGGATTTTTAATGTAAAACAGGATTACGGTGGCTGGCCTTCGATTTACCATCGCTGGACAGTGGCGCACCATGGTACTGTTCCGTTTCAAATCCATGCACGCATTTCTAAAAGTCGTACGGCACTGTTTCGCCATTTCGGACGGATATTGAACCTTGCACCGTGGATGTTGCACCCTGTAGATATCGATTATTCAGACGCAATAACTTCTGGCTCGTTTAGAGTTACGGGAGCCATAACCTGTCAAAACGAAGGCCTCGATGAGTTCTACGGCTTTGACAGCTTTCAGCCGTCAACGGATAGATTAATGCCCAAAAAGGACAACCCTAATCTCAATCGGGTCTCGTAAGATTTTTACCCTTCGTTTTTTCGTCACTTGCAATTTTACGGTAAAACAGGATTACGGGGGCCCGTCTTCGGTTTACCATCGCTGGAGAGCGGTGCACCATGGTACTGTTCCGTTTCAAATCCATGCACGCATTTCTAAAAGTCGTACGACACTTTTTCACAATTTCGGACGGATGTTGCAACTTGCACCGTGGATGTTGCACCCTGTAGATATCGATTATTCGGACGGCCATAACTTCTGGCTCGTTTAGAGTTACGGGAGCCATAACCTGTCAAAACGAAGGCTTCGATGAGTTATATGGCATTGACTGCTTTCAGCCGTCAACGGATAGATTAATGCTCAAAAAGGACAACCCGAATCTCAATCGGGTCTCGTAAGTTTTTTACCCTTCGTTTTTTCGTCACTTGCAATTTTACGGTAAAAACGGTGGCTGGTCTTCGATTTACCATCGCTGGAGAGTGGTGCACCATGGTACTGTTCCGTTTCAAATCCATGCACGCATTTCTAAAAGTCGTACGGCACTGTTTCGCCATTTCGGACGGATGTTGCACCTTGCACCGTGGATGTTGCACCCTGTAGATATCGATTATACAGACGACCATAACCTCTGGCTCGTTTAGAGTTACAGGAGCCACAACCTGTCAAAACCAAGGCATCGATAAGTTCTACGGCTTTGACACCTTCCAGCCGTCAACGGATAGATTAATGCCCAAAAAGGACAACCCAAATCTCAATCGGGTCTCGTAAGTTTTTTACCCTTCGTTTTTTCGACACGTGGATTTTTACGGTAAAACAGGATTACCGTGGATGGCCTTCGATTTACCATCACTGGAGAGTGGTGCACCACGATACTATTCCGTTTCAAATCCATGCACGCATTTCTAAAAGTCGTTCGGCACTGTTTCGCCATTTCGGACGGATGTTGCACCTTGCGCCGTGGATGTTGCACCATGTAGATATCGATTATTCGGACGGCCATAACTTCTGGCTCGTTTAGAGTTACGGGACCATAACATGTCAAAACAAAGGCCTCGATGAGTTCTACGGCATTGACAGCATTCAGCCGTCAACGGATAAATTAATGCCCAAAAAGGACAACCCGAATTTCAATCGGGTCCCGTAAGTTTTTTACCCTTCGTTTTTTCGACACATGGATTTTTACGGTAAAACAGGATTACGGTGGCTGGTCTTCGATTTACCATCGCTGGAGAGTGGTGCACCATGGTACTGTTCCATTTCAAATCCATGCACACATTTCTAAAAGTCGTACGGCACTGTTTCGCCATTTCGGACGGATGTTGCACCTTGCACCGTGGATGTTGCACCCTATAGATATCGATTATACGGACGACCATAATTTCTGGCTCGTTTAGAGTTACGGGAGCCATAACCTGTCAAGACGAAGGCCTCGATGAGTTCTACGGCTTTGACAGCTTTCAGCCGTCAACGGATAGATTAATGCCCAAAAAGGACAACCCGAATTTCAATCGGATCTCATAAGTTTTTTACCATTCGTTTTTTCGACACGTGGATTTTTACGGTAAAACAGGATTACCGTGGCTGGCCTTCGATTTACCATCGCTGGAGAGTGGTGCACCATTGTACTGTTCCGTTTCAAATCCATGCACGCATTTCTAAAAGTCGTACGACACTGTTTCGCCATTTCGGACGGATGTTGCACCTTGCACCGTGGATGTGGCACCCTGTAGATATCGATTATTCGGACGGCCATAACTTCTGGCTCGTTTAGAGTTACGGGGGCCATAACCTGTCAAAACGAAGGCGTCGATGAGTTCTATGGCTTTGACAGCTTTCAGCGGTCAACGGATAGATTAATGCCCAAAAAGGACAACCCGAATCTCAATCGGGTCTCGTAAGTTTTTTACCCTTCGTTTTTACGACACGTGGATTTTTACGGTAAAACAGGATTACGGTGGCTGGCCTTCGATTTACCATCACTGGACAGTGGTGCACCATGGTACTGTTCCGTTTCAAATCCATGCACGCATTTCTAAAAGTCGTACGGCACTGTTTCGCCATTTCGGACGGATGTTGCACCTTGCACCGTGGATGTTGCACCCTATAGATATCGATTATACGGACGACCATAACTTCTGGCTCGTTTAGAGTTACGGGAGCCATAATCTGTCAAAACGAAGGCCTCGATGAGTTCTGTGGCATTGACAGCTTTCAGCCGTCAACGGGTAGATTAATGCCCAAAAAGGCCAACCCGAATCTCAATCGGGTCTCGTAAGTTTTTTACCCTTCGTTTTTTTGACACTTGCAATTTTACGGTAAAACAGGATTACCGTGGCTGGCCTTCGATTTACCATCGCTGCAGAGTGGTGCACCATGGTACTGTTCCATTTCAAATCCATGCACGCGTTTCTAAAAGTCGTACGGCACTGTTTCGCCATTTCGGACGGATGTTGCACCTTGCACCATGTATGTTGCACCCTGTAGATATCGATTATACAGACGACCATAACTTCTGGCCCGTTTAGAGTTACGGGAGCCACAACCTCTCAAAACCAAGGCATCGATAAGTTCTACGGCTTTGACAGCTTTCAGCCGTCAACGGATAGATTAATGCCCAAAAAGGACAACCCAAATCTCAATCGGGTCTCGTAAGTTTTTTACCCTTCGTTTTTTCGACACGTGGATTTTTACGGTAAAACAGGATTACCGTAGTTGGCCTTCGATTTTCCATCGCTGGAGAGTGGTGCACCATGGTACTGTTCCATTTCAAATCCATGCACACATTTCTAAAAGTCGTACGGCACTGTTTCGCCATTTCGGACGGATGTTGCACCTTGCACCGTGGATGTTGCACCCTATAGATATCGATTATACGGACGACCATAACTTCTGGCTCGTTTAGAGTTACGGGAGCCATAACCTGTCAAAACGAAGGCCTCGATGAGTTTTACGGCATTGACAGCTTTCAGCCGTCAACGGGTAGATTAATGCCCAAAAAGGACAACCCGAATCTCTATCGGGTCTCGTAAGTTTTTTACCCTTCGTTTTTTCGACACTTGCAATTTTACGGTAAAACAGGATTACGGTGGCTGGTCTTCGATTTACCATCGCTGGAGAGTGGTGCACCATGGTACTGTTCCATTTCAAATCCATGCACGCATTTCTAAAAGTCGACGGCACTGTTTCGCCATTTCGGACGGATGTTGCACCTTGCACCGTGGATGTTGCACCCTGTAGATATCGATTATTCGGACGGCCCTAACTTCTGGCTCGTTTAGAGTTACGGGAGCCACAACCTGTCAAAACCAAGGCCTCGATAAGTTCTACGGCTTTGACAGCTTTCAGCCGTCAACGGATAGATTAATGCCCAAAAAGGACAACCCGAATCTCAATCGGATCTCGTAAGTTTTTTACCCTTCGTTTTTTCGACACATGGATTTTTACGGTAAAACAGGATTACCGTGGCTGGCCTTCGATTTACCATCGCTGGAGAGTGGTGCACCGTGGTACCGTTCCGTTTCAAATCCATGCACGCATTTCTAAAATTCGTACGGCACTGTTTCGCCATTTCGGACGGATGTTGCACCTCGCACCGTGGATGTTGCACCCTGTAGATATCGAGTATTCGGACGGCCATAACTTCTGGCTCGTTTAGAGTTACGGGAGCCATAACCTGTCAAAACGAAGGCCTCGATGTGTTCTACGGCTTTGAAAGCTTTCAGCCGTCAACGGATAAATTAATGCCAAAAAAGGAAAACCCGAATCTCAATCGGGTCTCGTAAGTTTTTTACCCTTCGTTTTTTCGACACGTGGATTTTTACGGTAAAACAAGATTACCGTGGTTGGCCTTCGATTTACCATCGCTGGAGAGTGGTGCACCATGGTACTGTTCCGTTTCAAATCCATGCACGCATTTCTAAAAGTCGTACGACACTGTTTCGCCATTTCGGATGGATGTTGCACCTTGCCCCGTGGATGTTGCACCCTGTAGATATCGATTATTCGGACGGCCATAACTTGGTGTCTGGATGTACACCACTACAGAGGGCCATTAGAGTGAGTTTTTCATCGGCGTCTCGAACTGCTGCTGCTGCGGCGTTGAACCGTGTTAGATATTGTTGCAGCGTCTCTCCGGATTTCTGTTTGACATTGGATAAAGAATAAGCATCCTTGGGTTGTTCCACATGGATGCGGAACTGGCTAATAAACCTTTCTTTTAACATCTCCCATGAGCTGATGGATCCTTGGGGTAGATGACAGAACCAGGAGGTAGCTAGATCTGCTAGGAATAGCGGAAAGCATTTACATAATACTCCTTCTGTTGCTCCACTCATGAGCATATGCTGGGTGTATCTCTGCAGGTGTACGATGGGGTCGGAAGTTCCTTTGTAAGGTTCCATGGTTGGCATTTTTCATTCCCGGGGAGTGATGGCAGTTTCGATATTTCGGGTAAAGGGACTGGTGACCCTAGCGCCTATTCCCCGGTCCCTTTGCTCCCGTTGGACACATTCTCTGAATAATCGTGCCATTCGTTCGTCAGAACTTGGAGCGGACAAAAATGAGCTCGGTTCTTCCCTGCGGGATCTACCTCGTCCAGATGACCTGTAGGGATGGTACAGTCTATCACTTCTAGCATTATCCAGTGGTTGTCTTTGGCTGCTCGGATGCACGCTAGGACCAGCTACAGTTGCCCCCTGCCTTGATCTTCCCCTGTGGGGTTCTGTTTCGAGCACATCCGTGGGGTCAACTTCGGGCTGGGTTCTAGCTCGGCTCCGTTCAGCGAGGTTTCTATGATTAGGTGGCATGACTGGCTCAGCTACATCCGACCCTCGCCTGGTGCCTCCCCCGCTGGGTTCGGTTCTAAGGGCTTCCTCGAGTCGGAATTCGGGCTGAGTCCGGGCGCGGCCCCTATCATTGTTGTTCCTGTTGATAGCTTCTTCGAAGAGGGAAGACCTTTGTTGCCTCCGAGATCCTCCGGATTGGGATTCACCCCATGATTCAGTGTTGTGGTTGGACTCTTCAGCATCCCTTAAGCGTGACATGAGTTGGTCCACCAAAGCTTCTTGTTGGGATGTGAAGCGGTTAGTTACTTCAGTCACAACCCTGTCCAGATCTGCCCTAGTGATTGGTTGTTCCGTTGCGGGACCAGTTGGATTTTCCTGATTTTCATCTGGTACTGCTGTTGAAGTGGGCTGATCTGCGATTGCTGGATCTGGAAGGCTGCTAGTTGCGATGTTCTTTCCTTTGTTAACATCCCTTCTCTGTTTGGAAGGCATGATTTCTAAGCAACGAGCGATGTTGTTAAGAAGAAGGTTGAGTGGGAGAAGATGAAGCCTGAGTTCAACTCTCAGTGAAAGCACCAAAAATGTTTGCACAAAAAATGGACAAACACCTCCAAGTCGTATTATTTAGTTGATTATATGTGATTTTCAATGATTTTAGATGAGTATATAAATATAAAAGAAGTAGGGGCTGAAATGTAAAAGACACGCGGATTTATAGTGGTTCGGCCAGAATGTGCCTACGTCCACTTTATATGTTATTATCTTCTTTCCTTCAGATTACAAGTACAATGCTTCGTATATGAGTATATGAAAGTAGTTTGAAAGTTCCTTCCTTGCTTGAGCTCTCAAACTTGTCTGCCATTGTTGTACCCCTGCCCCTCTATTTATAGAGTGAGGTAGGGGGCAGGGGTCTTGGAAGTGTATAGCTGCTGGTGGGCCCGGGCTGGAGCAATCTGGACTGGCAATCTTCTGGTTCGGCGAAGCCTTGGTTCGGCCGTGCTGAGGTTGGACCGGTGGTAGCCTCGTCCGGCTATGGTGGTCCGGTGATGGGTGGATATGTGCCATTCGGTAATGGGTTTACATGGAGTTGGTTCGGTCTTGGAGGTGAGTTGGTTCGGTACCAACCAGGCTCGGTGAAGGCTTGTGGATCGGTGGAGTTCGTGAGAGGAGCATGGTTCGGCATAGGGGCATGAAGGCTGGTGGACCGGTAGTGACTGGACCGGTAGGGTCTGGTTCGGTATGGGGCTTGACCGGATGAAGTTGGTTGATGGCTGCCGAATGGGTCGTGCCGAATGGGACATAGGATATGCCGAATGGACTCATGCCCGAATGGACTTGTACACTGAGAATGCCAGATGGGCTCCTATGCTTACGTTGAGCCTTGTGTTTGCTGAACGAGGTGGAGGTTGCGAGCCCGGGTAAAACTTGTGACTTCTTGGTCTTGAGATCCTCTGGGTGAGAATTCGCCCAACATTTGCCCCCCAAAGTGGGGCACGTGCTTGCATGTGTCGCGCTTTGTTTCCTTGTTGTAGGGAGGCTTGTTTTTGTAATGCCATGGGCTGGATGTTCATATCATGTTGATGTCCTGCAAAGGAATTTACAGTTTTAGTGTGATTTCAAATAACGACCGTTCGGGATCGAAATATTCGCGATGAAGTGAATTGTGCCGTCCGGGGTGAGTAAGTGTGCCCCGAGGGGGCTTAGCATTATCGATGCCAGGTTCACGTTCGAGTGGGTTCCTGGATCGTTTGTTAAGGTGGTTTATCGCCGGCTCAGAGCATGCCTAAGGATTGTTCTCAACCCCGTACATGTGTAAGTAGCTTAGCCATTTCATAATTATCAGAATCAAGGATCCTTTTAACCGGTGAGCTTAAAAAGGGATGTCAAAGTGTAAATTCTCACGGTGATAGGGTTAATAGCCATTCAGAGCGTGCCTATGGACCGTTCGTGGTCGCGTGCACGTGTAAATGATTAACCCATGTTAGTGAGAGATTCACGACTTATCCATTGTTATCATATTCTTTATTTTATTAGTAAGATCTGGAGTTCGGGACTTATCTGAGTGAGGCGCCCTACATGCCCCCTGTTTCTGGTTTCTGCTGGTAGAGACAGTTTCATTCGGTTTCGAGTAGGCATATATTCTTATTCGTTTGGAGGTTGGTTTGGTATGGAAGGTTTCATTCGGTACATAGTTGGTCCGGTTGTTGTTGGTCCGGTTGTTGTTGGCCCGGTGATAGGTTCTCGTTCGGCATGGGGTTGGTCCGGCAGTAGGTTCTCGTCCGGTATTCCAGAGCTCGCCTATATATAGAGGCTACACCCCCCTTAGTTTTTCTCTACCGAACAAGAGGAAGCCGAATCAAAAGTCCACCGAACCAAATCTTTGCCGAATCAAATATTCGCCGAATCAGGTATATACTCTTTTACCGAATGAACTCTATAACCGAATGGGCTTATGCCGAATGGGCACGAAAGCTTTGTTTTGCCGAATGAACCTCAGATTCCATTGCCGAATGGAAGTCAGATCCCATTGCCGAATGAACATGAACTTGTACTGCCGAATGAACGTAAGACCCTAGTGCCGAATGGTCTTAAACCTCCAGTGCCGAACGAACTTTGTGTCTGGACTTTGAGTGGAACTCCGGACTTATGTATGCTTGTTTGTTTATACTGTCGTTCTAACATCATGCTTTTTACTTTTGTGTATGCAGATAAATGTCTCGCAAAGTTGAAACTCGATCGGGCAAGAAGAAATCCAGGGATAGCGGAGAAACTTCTGCCGTGCCCCCAGCTCAGCCAGATCCAGCACAGCACGGACCCGCTCCGAGGTCACTAGTCGATGGGTATGGTCCCCAGGAGCTTCTCGTCTCCCCTCCTGATTGCTATCCTAGCTCTCTGAAAGAGGAGCAACTTGATGTCATATCCCGTTCCTTCGGGATTGACAGAGCGCTTATGTTACTGCCGGAGGCCGGTGTCATGCCGTACAACCCTCCCGAGGGGTATTTTGCCTATAGCCGATATCATTGCATGTGTGGTGCCATTCCTCCTATCAACGCTTGGATAGTAAGCTTCACCACATACTTGAAGGTGGCTCCCTTCCAGCTTCAGCCTAACTCTTACGCCATCCTGGTGAGCCTCTTTGTTATCTTCCAGAGGAGGTACGGACGTCCTCCTTCTAACCGAGAAATTCGATATTTGTACAACCTGAGAGGCTATAAGAAGGGGTCTCCGTATATTAGCTTGGAAGCGGCCGTGCCCTTCAAACCAGTCCTGGACTTGTATTCCAAGTTCACCATGTTCAAGAAAGAGTGGTTCTTCGTCAAGGACGATGCTGTTTCTTTCCGCCTTTTCACTTCCGGCTGTAAGATTGATTTCATTTATATTTTTCATGTGTTTTGACTGTAGTGTTTTTTTTTTCTGACATGCTTCTATTTCTGGCTAGCGACAGGTGGTATTGCAGTCGTGGAGGACGATTCCTTAGTGCGAATGGCTGCTGAACTAAAGGCTATTCCGGCACGGGAACGGTCGGCCTCTTTCTTGATCAGGAACGCAACCCTCTTGGAGTATAATTTGATCTTACCGCGCCAGTCCGTGGTTAAGCAAAGGGATACGGCTGAGGAGAGGGCTGCTAAAGCTAAGGAGGGGGCTACGGTAAAGAGCGGTAAGAGGGAGCCTTTCGCAGCGCGTCCTGCGGTCGGGGGGAAGAAACTGAAGAAGTCCGATGGCCCTTCTCCAAGTACTTGCCCGACTGTCCCGGAGGAGGAAGGTGTAGAAGAGGAGGAAGGAGGCGAAGTTGGAGAAGGGTCGGAGGGTGGAGGAGATGGCGACGGTCAAGGTGGTAGTGGTGTTGCTGCTCTAACCTCTGAACAAGACCTCGAACTGGATGAGGCTCTCCGTCGGGCCTTCGGGGAGTCGGAGGGAGAGTCGGAAATGGAGAAGGGAAAGGAGAAGGAAACGGAGAAGGCAAAGGAAACCGGCAAAGCTGTGGCTTCAGCTAGGGTGACTCCGGCGATGCAAGGTGAACTTTTGTCTTCTGCCGATTCCATTTTCGATAGGGACTTAGAAATTTTTTACGGTTCACTTCCGTCCTGGAATGAGATCCAGGACTTATTGCAGTATCCCACTCCTTCGCCGGGTTTGTATAATAGATGTGTTTCCTCACTTTTCTTTCTTTTTAACTTAGCACATTCTTTGAATTGCGGATTATTGTATGTTCGTAACACTTGTTCTTTATTCCAGGGGCAGGCCAGGCGGGTAAAACGTCGGATGTTCGACACCGCCTTGAACAATTTAAGTCGAGGAGAGCTTCCGCGAAACCTTCTACTGATCGCACTGGGGATGTAGTCAGTTACCGCCCTCTTCTTGGGGTCATCGAAGAGGGTATTCAGAAAAGGAAGCGGAGCCGTTCCTTATTTGAGTCTTCTTCTGCTTCGCAGCTTCCTACTCTGCCTCCCCCTACTCAGCCTCCTCGTGATACTACGGAGGAGAGCACGGAGCCCTGCCCCTCTCCTCCTCCTTCCAAGAGTTCTACTGTCATTCATATAAGGCGTCCCGATGTGCCTCGCCCCGTGCCTCGTGACCCTTTTGCCGGTCATCCTGATTTAGACCCAAGTTTTCGGGACATTTCATTCGATGAGACCACGGGCGAGCACCTCCTTCCCCGCAACCCCATGGTAAGAGTGCTGGACGAGGCCAAATCTTTAGATCTTGATTTACTTACTACACGGGTAGTCACCATGGGGGATGAGGCCAAGGCTAATATCGACCGGGTGGCCGCAGAGACCAAGAAGTTAATGGAGCATCATGCTAAGTTGGTCAAGGCCGGGGAAGAGATCGGGAGTGCTAACATTCGGTTGAGGTTAAAGGTTGCCGATCAGGCCAAGCAACTTGCCGACCAAGCCATCCAGATTTCTCAGCATGAGGAAGCCTCCAAGCGTCTGAAAGAGACCATGGAGAAGGCCAGTAGGGCGGAATTACGGAAGATGGAGGTCGCTTGCAGGGAACGGATTAACATAGCTATCGCAACGGTGGATGAGGTTCGAAATGCGGATCTCGAGCGGGTAGAGGAGTTGTCAGGGAGGCTCGAGGCTGCGGAGATGGCTCAGGCCGAGTTGAAGGAGGAGATGGAGGAGATGAGGAGGTCCCTCAAGTTGAAGGAAGAGGAAATGAGGAGGTCACTCCAGGCTGACTGCTTGAGATACCAATCAGAGAGGGACGTCGCCATCGCCAAGTTGCAAGCTTCCGAGGCCCGGGTGAGGGAGTTTGAGGAAAACGAGGGGATGATGGATGAGATGCTGCAGGATATGTACTTCCACACTTGGAAGGAGGGCGGCTTGTCTTGGATGGACGATTACCCTCGGGTCATGGCCAAGGTGTATCTCCGGGCTTTAGAAGAGGCCAGGGTGAATGCGGGTAAGGAAGGCGGAGAGGCTTTCAACTTGAGTGCGGTTACTGCTCAGTTCTCAAAGGAGGAGCAAGCGGCGGTGAAGGAGGGGATGCGGCTACTCGCTGCAGAGGAAGCGGGCGTGCAGTTGGATGATGAGGATCAAGCGGCGGATGCTGGTGAGTTATTCTTTTCCCTTTCTTTTCTTTCCGTGTTTTCATAACTTGATCGTTCGTTTAATGAATTCCTCCTCTGATCTGGACAGGTGGGACTTCGGATCCACATGCTGGGGGCTCTGATCCTGCGGCTAAGTAGGCCGGGGGAGTTGGTGATGGAGTGTGGATGCATCTGCCATCTTTTTGTTTCTTTTTTATCACTGTTTATGTTAGTCTATGATATGCAACTGTAATAAAATTATTTGCAAAGAATAACTTCGTGCGATCTTATAATATAAGCTGATTTTGTCATGTTTAAATGTTGTTGCTATCTTTATGTGCCGTGTGAGAAGCATAATTATGTATATGCCTGTGATTCTAGTTGTGTTTGATGTTAAGTTTTTGCTTGAAATACAATTTCACGTTTTGCAATGTCAGTGTATGAATAAGCTATAGTTACGCATTTATGTACAAGAGAAGAGAGTACCGCCCTTTATGTTTTATTCGCAGGCGGTAGCTTTGAGTGTCTTGTGTAACTGTTCACGGGTATAGCCGAGCGCCCTGCCACCCAGTACGCAGGCTTAGAGCCTCATTAGTGAATGCTTCCTATTCGGTTTCCTGTACTTTAGAGTTTGTTATACAGGATAGGAGAAAAATATTTAAATGGAATGGAAATATAGTAAAAGTAAAACTTCCAGTCACGGAAGGCCGTCGATGTGCTTAAGTTCGTGGCAAACGGGTTTTGTAGTCACTTTCCCTAGCTGTGGGTCTTGGAGACATTTGTCACCCATCTTACGCCTCTGCGGGGAGTTTTCTTTTTTACCACAGCCGCACTTAAGACACATCGGAGCCGAGATCGCGCACGGTAACTACCCGAACCATTATGGTCCGTAATCGTGGGTATTATTCGATTTACCGTGGCCGGCTAGCGTGGGTGCCGTTGGCCGTGAACTACCCCTGGCTGGCCACACCTTATGTTGGGGCTTAAAGTAGGTTCACAGTTGCCGGCGAGCCGAACGCCGTAATGAGCTGCCATCGGCTATAGTCGGCCTTTATGATGACTTATAATCGGCTCATTACAGTTGGCTTTGAGGGCAGGCGCGCAATGAGCTAACCCGCAGCAGAGGGATGCTGGAGCAAAAGTGTCTCATTGGCGAGTGCATAGAATCGTAGCGTACCTGTTAGGCCTAGTCCAGATAAGGCCGTGGTGCGTCTTGAGTGGAGATGCCATTGGATTTTGTTCAACAGAAAGGGATAAAACTTAACGAGCAGCCAAGACATAAAGGAACAAGTCAAAAAGAGACAAGATTTTTTAAAGTGGTTCGGCACGGAAATGCCTACGTCCACTGATTCTCTTTGTTAATTCACTTTATATGGGCAGTACAGGTTAAGAAAAGTATCGACGGAGGTGTCGGATGTTCCATGCCCTCTGGAACACCTCTCCGTCCACTGTTGACAAAATGTAAGCTCCGTTGTGGAGATCTTTATGAATTACATATGGTCCGTCCCAGATGGGGTCCAGTGCCCCGGGGCGCGGAAAGATTCGCCTGAGGACAAGATCCCCTTCTTGTAAGCTGCGATGCTTGACTTTGGAATTGTATTGTGCTGCCACTTTTTGTTTGTGAGCTGCTGCTTTGAGTGCTGCATCGTTCCTCCTTTCCTCAATCAGATCCAAAGACATGAGGAGGAGTTCTTCGTTTCCTTCTGGGTTGTAGTGGATCCTACGGTGAGAAGGCACAACAGTCTCAACTGGAAGCATTGCCTCCGATCCATATGCCAAAGAGAAAGGAGTATGTCCCGTTGATGTTCTGAAAGATGTGCGGTATGCCCATAGTGCCGTAGGAAGTTCGTCCACACAAGCGCCTTTTGACTTTTCAAGTTTCTTCTTGATTAGGGTTTTGAGAATTTTGTTGACAGCTTCAACTTGTCCGTTTGCCTGAGGGTAAGCTACTGATGAGAAGCTTTTATGAATTCCATGCTCTTGGCACCAGTCGGCAAATTCTTCGCTGTCAAATTGGAGCCCGTTGTCTGATACGATCTTGAGGGGGACTCCATACCTGCACAGAATGTTTTTGATCAAGAAGTTGATAACTTTTGCTGAAGATATTTTATTTAAAGGTTCCGCTTCCACCCATTTGGTGAAATAATCGACTGCCACTATAGCATATTTGGCTCCGCCTCGGCCCGTTGGCAGTTCGCCAATTAAGTCAACTCCCCATACAGCAAAGGGCCAAGGGCTGGTCATTTGAGTAATTTCGTTTGTGGATAGTCGAGGGATCTTGGCGAACTTCTGACATCTGTCGCATTTCTTAACGAAGTCTAGGGCATCTTTGTTTAGTGTGGGCCAGTAATATCCATATCGGAGTATCTTTCTTGCCAAAGTCTGTCCTCCAGTGTGATCTCCGCATCCTCCCTGATGGATGTTTGTTAATATCTCCTTGGCTTCCCTTCCGGCGACGCATCTTAATAGGGGGCTAGAGAAGCCACGCCGGTAGAGGATGCCTTCTTGTATTGTGTAGTGGGGAACTTTCCTCAAGATCTTCTTGGCTTCGTCATGCCTGTCGGGTAGTATGCCATCTTGCAAATATTTCCGGATAGGAGTCATCCAGCTTCCTTCTTCGATTGCAGTTATCAGATTTGCTTGTTCGAAACTCGGGGCTAGCTGCCTTGAGATTGCTAGCGCTCCGGAAATGGTGCTGTCCTTCATACTAGCTTGCTTTGCAAGTTCATCTGCCTCTTGGTTTTCTTCTCGAGGAATGTGTTTGATTAGATAATGGTCCAATCGATCGAGCAGCAGTCTGGTTTTCTTTAGGTATGCTGTGAGTCGTTCTCCTCGAGTCTGGAATTCTCCTAGTACCTGGTTTACGATAAGCTGAGAATCACTATGAATACATAAGGAATTGATTCCAATTTCTAGGGCCAGTTCCAATCCCGCTATTACTGCTTCATATTCAGCATCGTTGTTAGTGGCCGTGAACTCCAATCTTAATGCATAGTACAACTTTCTTCCCCTGGGGGTGATGATCACAATACCTGCCCCCGAGCCTTGTTCGTTTGATGCTCCGTCTACAAAGAGGTTCCATTTGATGTTTTTTGCTACTTCGGATTGTTCCTTGCCTTCGTTGGTAGTGAATTCGGCAATGAAATCAGCCATGGCTTGTCCTTTGATAGCGGTGCGGGGATGGTAGGTGATATCATACTGACTTAGTTCGATGCACCATTTGAGGAGTCGCCCAGAAGTGTCAGGACGATGGAGCACTTGTCTTAGTGGTTGATCGGTTAGAACCCTGATGGAGTGAGACTGGAAGTAGTGTCGCAGTTTTCGTGACGCGATCAATAAACAATATGCTAACTTCTCAAGTTTAGGATATCTGGCTTCTGCCCCTGTAAATCTCTTGCTTACAAAGTAAACCGGGCGTTGTGTGCGGTCTTCTTCTCTTATCAAGGCGGCGCTTAGAGCATGAGATGATACAGCGAGGTATAGGTATAACACTTCACCTTCATTTGGAGTTGAGAGTACTGGTGGTCTCTGAAGGTGTTCGATTAGGTTGAGGAAGGCTTTTAAGCATTCGTCGGTCCACTCGAACCTCCCTTTGTCTTTCTTGAGTGCTTCGAAGAAAGGGACACACTTGTCAGTTGCCTTGGAAATGAATCTGCTTAGGGCGGCCACCTTTCCGTTTAGGCTCTGCATTTCTTTTCGAGTGGAAGGTATCCTTATTTCTTTTAAAGCCCGGATTTGTTCAGGGTTTGCTTCGATTCCTCTGGCGTGGACGATGAATCCTAAGAATTTTCCCGATGATACTCCGAAGGAGCACTTTAGAGGATTCAGCTTCATTCCATATCGGCGAAGTACCTGAAATGTACCGTCCAGATGGCTTACATGGTCGTTGGCTTTCTTGGACTTTACCAACATGTCATCCACATATACCTCCATAGTTTGTCCTATCAACTCTGCGAACATTTTGTTGACGAGGCGTTGATAGGTAGCTCCAGCATTTTTGAGTCCAAAAGGCATTACTTTGTAACAATATAATCCGCGGTCGGTGATGAAGCTAGTGTGGTCCTGATCGGGGGCGTGCATGGGGATCTAGTTATATCCGGAGTATGCATCCATAAAAGATAGGAGTTCGTGCCCAGCTGTGCTGTCTACGAGTTGGTCAATTCGGGGAAGTGGGAAGCAGTCTTTCGGGCAAGCGTCATTCAGATTGGAGAAGTCAATACATGTTCGCCACTTTCCATTGGCCTTTTTTACTAGCACTGGGTTAGCGATCCATTCTGGGTAGATGGCTTCCCGTATGAAGCCATTAGCAAGTAGATTCTTTACTTTCTCATCAAGGGCTGCCGATCGCACTGCCCCCATGCTCCTCTTTTTCTGCTTTACTGGTACCTTGGTGGGATCGATGTTCAACATGTGGCATGCTATGTCTGGGGAGATTCCTGTCATATCGGCATGAGTCCACGCAAATACATCTAAGTTGTGGCGGAGAAAGTCAATGAGTTGATCCTTCAATTCCGTTTCCAGCTGAGATCCGATTTTTAATAGTCTACTTGAATCGTGCTTATCAACCGATACGAATTCCATAGCCTCTGCAGGCTCGGCGGTAGCCTCCTCCTCTTTATCCCTGGGGTCTAGTTCATTGAAGGGATCGCTTGTGTATCGAAGAGGAGGGGCTTTCTTTAGTGGCTATGCCTCCAAGCTTTTCATGCAGAGAGTAGTCTCTGCATCTTTTCCTTTATTCTTTCTGCGGTTATTGCGAAGTTCAGTTACGTAGCAGTCTCGGGCAGCATCTTGATCTCCTTCTACTTCTCCTACTCCGTTGTCTGTTAGAAATTTCATTTTCAGGCACCAGGGGGCTAATACAATCTGAAAGTCAGACAAGGCTGGTCTTCCCAAGAAAGCGTTGTAAGCCGAGTGGTTTTCTATTAGTACGAACGTTTGTTTTCGCACAACGGAGAGGGGATGACTTCCTATTTCGACGAAGAGGTCAAGCTGCCCGAGGGGCATTTTTGCATCTCCAGTGAAACCGTGCAGTGGTTTGTCACAGGGGGATACATCCTTCATTGATAACTTCATTTTGTCGAAAGCATGTTTGAACAGGATATTTACGGAGCTTCCCGTGTCTAATAGAATCCGAAATACTTTAGCTGGACCAAACCAGGCAGAGATGACCATGGGATCCATATGTGGGTACTGTCTTCCTTCCAAATCATGCCTACTGAATACAATGTCATTGTTTTCTTTTCGTTTTGGGTGGCGTTCCTCTGTAATGGAGTTAACATATCCTTCGGCATTTCTAAGCGACTTGCCGTACCTTTCCATCTCTGCCCAACTTCTGTCGGCGATGTGTGGTCCTCCTGAGATGGTAAGGACCACTATCTTCTCTTGACTAGAGCCACTGGTGTTGTGATTGTTGCGATTCCCTCCGCCTACTTCTGGGAGGGGTTGCTTTGAGTTCTCATTGGCAGGAGTTGGAGTCCTGTTCTGACCTTTCACATAACGTTCCAGTCTTCTTCTTCTAATGTGTTCTTCGATCAAGTCCCGAAGATGGTGGCATTCATTGGTGTCATGTCCGTGGGATTCGTGGAAGCGACAGAACTTTCCGGACTTGAGTGCGTTATCTGATTCTTTCTTGTGCGGGGGGCGCTTGTATCCGAGTTCGCCCTGAGTGGCTAGGTAGATGTTTTCGATTGTTTCATTCAAAGGAGTATAGGAGTCAAATCTTGGCCCTGGTCGATATTGGCGCTTCTCAACCTTTCTGCCCCCAGCATTGTCTCTGGATTCATTTCTTCGAGCGTCCTTAGCTGCAGTGGGAACCTTGTCCTGAACTGTCTTGCCTTGTTGCCCTGACTGCCTCTCCGTAGCAGCGTCTTCAAGTCTCATATACTTTCCAGCTTCATGGAAGAAATCAGGCAAGGTAGCTGGTTTTTCCTTAGTTAATCTTCTGGCAAACTTGGTGTCTGGATGTACACCACTACAGAGGGCCATTAGAGTGAGTTTTTCATCGGCGTCTCGAACTGCTGCCGCTGCGGCGTTGAACCGTGTTAGATATTGTTGCAGCGTCTCTCCGGATTTCTGTTTGACATTGGATAAAGAATAAGCATCCTTGGGTTGTTCCACATGGATGCGGAACTGGCTAATAAACCTTTCTTTTAACATCTCCCATGAGCTGATGGATCCTTGGGGTAGATGACAGAACCAGGAGGTAGCTAGATCTGCTAGGAATAGCGGAAAGCATTTACATAATACTCCTTCTGTTGCTCCACTCATGAGCATATGCTGGGTGTATCTCTGCAGGTGTACGATGGGGTCGGAAGTTCCTTTGTAAGGTTGCATGGTTGGCATTTTCCATTCCCGGGGAGTGATGGCAGTTTCGATATTTCGGGTAAAGGGACTGGTGACCCTAGCGCCTATTCCCCGGTCCCTTTGCTCCCGTTGGACACATTCTCTGAATAATCGTGCCATTCGTTCGTCAGAACTTGGAGCGGACAAAAATGAGCTCGGTTCTTCCCTGCGGGATCTACCTCGTCCAGATGACCTGTAGGGATGGTACAGTCTATCACTTCTAGCATTATCCAGTGGTTGTCTTTAGCTGCTCGGATGCACGCTAGGACCAGCTACAGTTGCCCCCTGCCTTGATCTTCCCCTGTGGGGTTCTGTTTCGAGCACATCCGTGGAGTCAACTTCGGGCTGGGTTCTAGCTCGGCTCTGTTCAGCGAGGTTTCTATGATTAGGTGGCATGACTGGCTCAGCTACATCCGACCCTCGCCTGGTGCCTCCCCCGCTGGGTTCGGTTCTAAAGGCTTCCTCGAGTCGGAATTCGGGCTGAGTCCGGGCGCGGCCCCTATCATTGTTGTTCCTGTTGATAGCTTCTTCGAAGAGGGAAGACCTTTGTTGCCTCCAAGATCCTCCGGATTGGGATTCACCCCATGATTCAGTGTTGTGGTTGGA
The DNA here is from genome assembly GCA_030765085.1 of Allium cepa. NCBI lineage: Eukaryota > Viridiplantae > Streptophyta > Magnoliopsida > Asparagales > Amaryllidaceae > Allium > Allium cepa. The sequence goes on along the minus strand of CM060946.1, from coordinate 450,095,759 downwards.
CTCTTCAGCATCCCTTAAGCGTGACATGAGTTGGTCCACCAAAGCTTCTTGTTGGGATGTGAAGCGGTTAGTTACTTCAGTCACAACCCTGTCCAGATCTGCCCTAGTGATTGGTTGTTCCGTTGCGGGACCAGTTGGATTTTCCTGATTTTCATCTGGTACTGCTGTTGAAGTGGGCTGATCTGCGATTGCTGGATCTGGAAGGCTGCTAGTTGCGATGTTCTTTCCTTTGTTAACATCCCTTCTCTGTTTGGAAGGCATGATTTCTAAGCAACGAGCGATGTTGTTAAGAAGAAGGTTGAGTGGGAGAAGATGAAGCCTGAGTTCAACTCTCAGTGAAAGCACCAAAAATGTTTGCACAAAAAATGGACAAACACCTCCAAGTCGTATTATTTAGTTGATTATATGTGATTTTCAATGATTTTAGATGAGTATATAAATATAAAAGAAGTAGGGGCTGAAATGTAAAAGACACGCGGATTTATAGTGGTTCGGCCAGAATGTGCCTACGTCCACTTTATATGTTATTATCTTCTTTCCTTCAGATTACAAGTACAATGCTTCGTATATGAGTATATGAAAGTAGTTTGAAAGTTCCTTCCTTGCTTGAGCTCTCAAACTTGTCTGCCATTGTTGTACCCCTGCCCCTCTATTTATAGAGTGAGGTAGGGGGCAGGGGTCTTGGAAGTGTATAGCTGCTGGTGGGCCCGGGCTGGAGCAATCTGGACTGGCAATCTTCTGGTTCGGCGAAGCCTTGGTTCGGCCGTGCTGAGGTTGGACCGGTGGTAGCCTCGTCCGGCTATGGTGGTCCGGTGATGGGTGGATATGTGCCATTCGGTAATGGGTTTACATGGAGTTGGTTCGGTCTTGGAGGTGAGTTGGTTCGGTACCAACCAGGCTCGGTGAAGGCTTGTGGATCGGTGGAGTTCGTGAGAGGAGCATGGTTCGGCATAGGGGCATGAAGGCTGGTGGACCGGTAGTGACTGGACCGGTAGGGTCTGGTTCGGTATGGGGCTTGACCGGATGAAGTTGGTTGATGGCTGCCTAATGGGTCGTGCCGAATGGGACATAGGATATGCCGAATGGACTCATGCCCGAATGGACTTGTACACTGAGAATGCCAGATGGGCTCCTATGCTTACGTTGAGCCTTGTGTTTGCTGAACGAGGTGGAGGTTGCGAGCCCGGGTAAAACTTGTGACTTCTTGGTCTTGAGATCCTCTGGGTGAGAATTCGCCCAACAGGACGGATGTTGCACCATGCGCCGTGGATGTTGCACCCTGTAGATATCGATTATTCGGACGGCCATAACTTCTGGCTCGTTTAGAGTTACGGGAGCCATAACATGACAAAACGAAGGCCTCGATGAGTTCTACGGCATTGATAGCATTCAGCCGTCAACGGATAGATTAATGCCCAAAAAGGACAACCCGAATCTCAATCGGGTCTCGTAAGTTTTTTACCCTTCGTTTTTTCGACACGTGGATTTTTACGGTAAAACAGGATTACGGTGGCTGGTCTTCGATTTACCATCGCTGGAGAGTGGTACACCATGGTACTGTTCCATTTCAAATCCATGCACACATTTCTAAAAGTCGTACGGCACTGTTTCGCCATTTCGGACGGATGTTGCACCTTGCACCGTGGATGTTATACCCTGTAGATATCGATTATTCAAACGGCCATAACTTCTGTCTCATTTAGAGTTACGGGAGCCATAACCTGTCAAAACGAAGGCCTCGATGAGTTCTACGCCTTTGACAGCTTTCTGCCGTCAACGGATAGATTAATGCCCAAAAAGGACAACCCGAATCTCAATCGGGTCTCGTAAGTTTTTTACCCTTCGTTTTTTCGACACGTGGATTTTTACGGTAAAACGGGATTACCATGGCCCGTCTTCGACTTCCCATCGCTGGAGAGTGGTGCACAATGGTATTGTTCCATTTCAAATCCATGCACGCATTTCTAAAAGTCGTACGACACTGTTTCACCATTTCGGACGGATGTTGCACCTTGCACCGTGGATGTCGCACCTTGTAAATATCGATTACCGTGGCCCGTCTTCGACTTCCCATCGCTGGAGAGTGGTGCACCATGGTACTGTTCCGTTTCAAATCCATGCACGAATTTCTAAAAGTCATACGGCACTGTTTTGCCATTTCTAAAAGTCATTCGGCTCGTTTAGAGTTACGGGAGCCATAACCGGTCAAAACAAAGGCCTCGATGAGTTCTACGGCTTTGATAGCTTTCAGCCATCAATGGATATATTAATGCCCAAAAAGGACGACCCCAATCTCAATCGGGTCTCGTAAGTTTTTTACCCTTCGTTTTTCGACACGTGGATTTTTACGGCAAAACGAGATTACCGTGGTTGGTCTTCGATTTACCATCGCTGGAGAGTGGTGCACCATGGTACTGTTCTGTTTCAAATCCATGCACGCATTTCTAAAAGTCGTACGACACGGTTTCGCCACTTCGGACGGATGTTGCACCTTGTACCGTGGATGTTGCACCCTGTAGATATCGATTATTTGGACGGCCATAACTTCTGGCTCGTTTAGACTTATGGGAGCCATAAACTATCAAAACGAAGGCCTCGATGCGTTCTATGGATTTGACAGCTTTCAGCCGTCAACGGATAGATTAATGCCCAAAAAGGACAACCCGAATCTCAATCGGGTCTCGTTAGTTTTTTACCCTTCGTTTTTTTGACACGTGGATTTTTACGGTAAACGGGATTACCTTGGTCCATCTTCGACTTCCCATCGCTGGAGAATGGTGCACCATGGTACTATTCCATTTCAAATCCATGCACGCATTTCTAAAAGTCCTACGGCACCGTTTCGCCATTTCTGACGGATGTTGCACCTTGCACCGTGGATGTTGCACCCCGTAGATATCGATTATTCGGACTGCCATAACTTCTGGCTCGTTTAGAGTTACGGGAGCCATAACCTGTCAAAACAAAGCCCTCGATGAGTTCTACGGCTTTGACAGCTTTCAGCCGTCAACGGATAGATTAATGCCTAAAAAGGACAACCCGAATCTCAATCGGGTCTCGAAAGTTTTTTACCCTTCGTTTTTTCGACACGTGGATTTTTACGGTAAAACGGGATTACCGTGGCTGGTCTTCGATTTACCATCGCTGGAGAGTGGTGCACCATGGTACTGTTCCGTTTCAAATCCATGCATGCATTTCGAAAAGTCGTACGGCACTGTTTCGCCATTTCGGACGGATGTTGCACCTTGCACCGTGGATGTTGCACCTTGTAGATATCGATTATTCGGACGGCTATAACTTCTGGCTCCTTTAGAGTTACGGGAGCCATAACCTGTCAAAACGAAGGCCTCGATGAGTTCTACGTCTTTGACAGCATTCAGCCGTCAACGGATAGATTAATGCCCAAAAAGGACAACCCGAATCTCAATCGGGTCTCGTAAGTTTTTTACCCTTTGTTTTTCGACACGTGGATATTTACGGTAAAACGGGATTACCGTGGCAGGTCTTCGATTTACCATCGCTGTAGAGTGGTGCACCATGGTACTGTTCCGTTTCAAATCCATGCATGCATTTCTAAAAGTCGTACGGCACTGTTTCGCCATTCCGGACGTATGTTGCACCTTGCACCGTGGATGTTGCACCCTGTGGATATCGATTATTCGGACGGCATAACTTCTGGCTCGTTTAGAGTTACGGAAGCCATAACCTGTCAAAACGAAGGCCTCGATGAGTTCTACGGCTTTGACATCTTTCAGCCGTCAACGGATAGATTAATGCCCAAAAAGGACAACCCGAATCTCAATCGGGTTTCGTAAGTTTTTTACCCTTCGTTTTTTTGACACGTGGATTTTTACGGTAAAACGGGATTACCGTGGTCCATCTTCGACTTCCCATCGCTGGAGAGTGGTGCACCATGGTACTGTTCCGTTTCAAATCCATGCACGCATTTGTAAACATCATACGGCACTGTTTCGCCATTTCGGACGGATGTTGCACCTTGCACCGTGGATGTTGCATCCTGTAGATATCGATTATTCGGACGGCTATAACTTCTGGCTCGTTTAGAGTTACGGGAGCCATAACCTGTCAAAACGAAGGCCTCGATGGGTTCTACTGCTTTGACAGCTTTCAGCCGTCAATGTATAGATTAATGCCCAAAAAGGACAACCCTAATCTCAATCGGGTCTCGTAAGTTTTTTGCCCTTCGTTTTTTCGACACGTGGATTTTTACGGTAAAACGGGATTACCGTGGCTGGTCTTCGATTTACCATCGCTGGAGAGTGGTGCACCATGGTACTGTTCCCCTTCAAATCCATGCACGCATTTCTAAAAGTCGTACGGCACTGTTTCGCCATTTCAGACGGATGTTGCACCTTGCACCGTGGATGTTGCACCCTGTAGATATCGATTATTCGGACGGCCACAAATTCTGGCTCGTTTAGAGTTACGGGAACCACAACCTGTCAAAACGAAGGCCTCGATGTGTTCTACGGCTTTGATAGCTTTCAGCCGTCAACGGATAGATTAATGCCCAAAAAGGACAACCCGAATCTCAATCGGGTCTCGTGAGTTTTTTACCCTTCGTTTTTTCGACACGTGGATTTTTACGGTAAAACAGGATTACCGTGGCCCGTCTTCGACTTCCCATCGCTGGAGAGTGGTGCACCATGGTACTGTTCCGTTTCAAATCCATGCACGCGTTTCCAAAAGTGGTACGACACTGTTTCGCCATTTCGGACGGATGTAGCACCTTGCACCGTGGATGTTGCACCCTATAGATATCGATTATTCGGACGGCCATAACTTCTGGCTCGTTTAGAGTTACGGGAGCCATAACCTATCAAAATGAAGGCCTCGATGAGTTCTACGGCTTTGATAGCTTTCAGCCGTCAACGGATAGATTAATGCCCAAAAAGGACAGCCCGAATCTCAATCGGGTCTCGTAAGTTTTTTACCCTTCGTTTTTTCGACACGTGGATTTTTACGGTAAAACGGGATTACCGTGGTCCATCTTCGACTTTCCATCGCTGGAGAGTGGTGCACCATGGTACTGTTCGTTTCAAATCCATGCACACATTTCTAAAAGTCATACGGCACTGTTTCGCCATTTGGGACGGATGTTGCACCTTGCACCGTGGATGTTGCACCCTGTAGATATCGATTATTCGGACGGCCATAACTTCTGGCTCGTTAAGAGTTACGGGAGCCATAACCTGTCAAAACGAAGGCCTCGATGAGTTCTACGGCTTTGACAGATTTCAGCCGTCAAGGATAGATTAATGCCCAAAAAGGACAACCCGAATCTCAATCGGGTCTTGCAAGTTTTTTACCCTTCGTTTTTTCGACACGTGGATTTTTACGGCAAAACGGGATTACCGTGGCTGGCCTTCGATTTACCATCACTGGAGAGTGGTGCACCATGGTACTGTTCCATTTCAAATCCATGCACGAATTTCTAAAAGTCGTACGACACTGTTTCGCCATTTCGTACGGATGTTGCACCTTGCACCGTGGATGTTGCACCCTGTAGATATCGATTATTCGGACGGCCATAACTTCTGGCTCGTTTAGAGCTACGGAAGCCATAACCTATCAAAACGAAGGCCTCGATGAGTTCTACGGCTTTGACCGCTTTCGGCCATCAACGGATAGATTAACGCCCAAAAATGACAACCCGAATCTCAATAAGGTCTCGTAAGTTTTTTACCCTTCGTTTTTTCGACAGGTGGATTTTTACGGTAAAACGGGATTACCGTGGCCCGTCTTCGACTTCCCATCGTTGGAGAGTGGTGCACCATGGTACTGTTCTGTTTCAAATCCATGCACGCATTTCTAAAAGTCCTACGGCACTGTTTCGCCATTTCGGACGGATGTTGCACCTTGCACCGTTGGTGTTGCACCCTGTAGATATCGATTATTCGGACGGCCATAACTTCTGGCTCGTTTAGAGTTACGGGAGCCATAACCTGTCAAATGAAGGCCTCGATGAGTTCTACGGTTTTGACAGCTTTCAGCCATCAACGGATAGATTAATGCCCAAAAAGGACAACCCGAATCTCAATCGGGTCTCGTAAGTTTTTTACCCTTCGTTTTTTCGACACGTGGATTTTTACGGTAAAACGGGGTTACCGTGGCCCGTCTTCGACTTCCCGTCGCTGGAGAGTGGTGCTCATTGTACTGTACCATTTCAAATCCATGCACGTTTCTAAAAGTCGTACGGCACTGTTTCGCCATTTCGGACGGATGTTGCACCTTGCACCGTGGGTGTTGCACCCTGTAGATATCGATTATCCGGACGGCCATAACTTCTGGCTCGTTCAGAGTTACGTAATCCATAACCTGTCAAAACGAAGGCCTCGATGAGTTCTACGGCTTTGCCGTCAACGGATAGACAAATGCCCAAAAAGGACAACCCAAATCTCAATCGGGTCTCGTAAGTTTTTTACCCTTCGTTTTTTCGACACGTGGATTTTTACGGCAAAACGGGATTACGGTGGCTGGTCTTCGATTTACCATCGCTGGAGAGTGGTGCACCATGGTACTGTTGCGTTTCAAATCCATGCACGCATTTCTAAAAGTCCAACGGCACTGTTTCGCCATTTCGGACGGATGTTGCACCTTGCACCGTGGATGTTGCACCCTGTAGATATCGATTATACGGACGACCATAACTTCTGGCTCGTTTAGAGTTACGGGAGCCACAACCTGTCAAAACCAAGGCCTCGATAAGTTCTACGGCTTTGACAGCTTTCAGCCGTCAACGGATAGATTAATGCCCAAAAAGGACAACCCGAATCTCAATCGGATCTCGTAAGTTTTTTACCCTTCGTTTTTTCGACACGAGGATTTTTACGGTAAAACAGGATTACCGTGGCCCGTCTTCGACTTCCCATCGCTGGAGAGTGGTGCACCATGGTACTGTTCCCTTTCAAATCCATGCACGCATTTCTAAAAGTCCTACGACACTGTTTCGCCATTTCGGACGGATGTTGCACCTTGCACCGTGGATGTTGCACCCTGTAGATATCGATTATACGTACGGCCATAACTTCTGGCTCGTTCAGAGTTACGTAATCCATAACCTGTCAAAACGAAGGCCTCGATGAGTTCTACGGCTTTGCCGTCAACGGATAGACAAACGCCCAAAAAGGACAACCCAAATCTCAATCCGGTCTCGTAAGTTTATTACCCTTCGTTTTTTCGACACGTGGATTTTTACGGCAAAACGGGATTACGGTGGCTGGTCTTCGATTTACCATCGCTGGAGAGTGGTGCACCATGGTCAAATCCATGCACGCATTTCTAAAAGTCCTACGGCACTGTTTCGCCCTTTCGGACGGATGTTGCACCTTGCACCGTGGATGTTGCACCCTGTAGATATCGATTATTCGGACGGCCATAACTTCTGGCTCGTTTAGAGTTACGGGAGCCATAACCTGTCAAATCGAAGAACTCGATGAGTTCTACAGCTTTGACAGCTTTCAGCCGTCAACGGATAGATTAACGCCCAAAAAGGACGACCCGAATCTCAATCGGGTCTCGTAAGTTTTTTACCCTTCGTTTTTTCGACACGTGGATTTTTACGGTAAAACAGGATTACCGCTGCCCATCTTCGACTTCCCATCGCTGGAGAGTGGTGCACTATGGTACTGTTCCATTTCAAATCCATGCACGCATTTCTAAAAGTCGTACGGCACTGTTTCGCCATTTCGGACGGATGTTGCACCTTGCACCGTGGATGTTGCACCCTATAGATATCGATTATTCGGACGACCATAACTTCTAACTCGTTTAGAGTTACGGGAGCCAGAACCTGTCAAAACGAAGGCCTCGATGAGTTCTATGGCTTTGACAGCTTTCAGCCGTCAACGGATTGATTAATGCCCAAAAAGGACAACCCGAATCTCATCGGGTCTCTTAAGTTTTTTACCCTTCGTTTTTTCGACACGTGGATTTTTACGGTAAAACGGGATTACCGTGGCCCTTATCGACTTCCCATCGCTGGAGAGTGGTGCACCATGGTACTATACCGTTTCAAATCCATGCACGCATTTCTAAAAGTCGTACGACACTGTTTCACCATTTTGGACGGATGTTGCACCTTGCACCGTGGATGTTGCACCCTGTAGATATCGATTATTCAAACGGCCATAACTTCTGGCTCGTTTAGAGTTACGGGAGCCATAACCTGTCAAAACGAAGGCCTCGATGAGATCTACGGCTTTGACAGCTTTCAGCCGTCAACGGATAGATTAATTCACAAAAAGGACAACCCGAATCTCAATCGGGTCTCGTAAGTTTTTTATCCTTCGTTTTTTCGACACGTGGATTTTTACGGTAAAACAGGATTACCCCGTCTTCGACTTCCCATCGCTGGAGAGTGGTGGACCGTGGTACTGTTCCATTTCAAATCCATGCATGCATTTCTAAAAGTCGTACGGAACTGTTTCTCCATTTCGGACGGATGTTGCACCTTGCACCGTGGATGTTGCACCCTGTAGATATCTATTATTCGGACGGCCATAACTTCTGGCTCGTTTAGAGTTACGGGAGCCATAACCTGTCAAAACGAAGGCCTCGATGAGTTCTACGGCTTTGACAGCTTTCAGCCGTCAACGGATAGATTAATGCCCAAAAAGGGCAACCCGAATGTCAATCGGGCCTCGTAAGTTTTTTACCCTTCGTTTTTCCGACACGTGGATTTTTACGGTAAAACAGGATTACCGTCGCTGGCCTTCGATTTACCATCGCTGGAGAGTGGTGCACCATTGTACTGTTTCGTTTCAAATCCATGAACGCATTTCTAAAAGTCATACGGCACTATTTCTCCATTTCGGACGGATGTTGCACCTTGCGCCGTGGATGTTGCAACCTGTAGATATCGATTATTCGGACGGCCATAACTTCTGGCTCGTTTAGAGTTACGGGAGCCATAACCTGTCAAAACGAAGGCCTCGATGAGTTCTATGGCTTTGACAGCTTTCAGCCGTCAACGGATTGATTAATGCCCAAAAAGGACAACCCGAATCTCAATCGGGTCTCGTAAGTTTTTTACCCTTCGTTTTTTCGACACGTGGATTTTACGGTAAAACAGGATTACCGTAGCTGGCCTTCGATTTACCATCACTGGAGTGTGGTGCACCATGGTACTGTACCGTTTCAAATCCATGCACGCATTTCTAAAAGTCGTAGGGCACTGTTTCGCCATTTCGGACGGATGTTGCACCTTGCACCGTGGATGTTGCACCTTGTAGATATCGATTATTCGGACGGCCATAACTTCTGGCTCGTTTAGAGTTACGGGAGCCATAACCTGTCCAAACGAAGGCCTCAGTGAGTTCTATGGCTTTGACAGCTTTCAGCCGTCAACAGATAGATTAATGCCCAAAAAGGACAACCCGAATCTCAATCAGGTCTCGTGAGTTTTTACCCTTCGTTTTTTCGACACGTGGATTTTTACGGTAAAACAGGATTACGGTGGCTGGCCTTCGATTTACCATCGCTGGACAGTGCTGCACCATGGTACCGTCCCGTTTCAAATCCATGCACGCATTTCTAAAAGTCGTACGGCACTGTTTCGCCATTTCGGACGGATGTTGCACCTCGCACCGTGGACGTTGCACCCTGTAGATATCGAGTATTCGGACGGCCATAACTTCTGGATCGTTTAGAGTTACGGGAGCCATAACCTGTTCAACGAAGGCCTCGATGAGTTCTACGGCTTTGACAGCTTTCAGCCGTCAACGGATAAATTAATGCCCAAAAAGGAAAACCCGAATCTCAATCGGGTCTCGTAAGTTTTTTACCCTTCGTTTTTTCGACACGTGGATTTTTACGGTAAAACAAGATTACCATGGTTGGCCTTCGATTAACCATCGCTGGAGAGTGGTGCATCATGGTACTATTCCGTTTCAAATCCACGCACACATTTCTAAAAGTCGTACGGCACTGTTTCGCCATTTCGGACGGATGTTGCACCTTGCACCGTGGATGTTGCACCCTGTAGATATCGATTATTCGGACGGCCATAACTTCTGGCTCGTTTAGAGTTACGGGAGCCATAACCTGTCAAAAGGAAGGCCTCGATGAGTTCTACGGCTTTGATAGTTTTCAGCCGTCAACGGATAGATTAATGCCCAAAAAGGACAACCCGAATCTCAATCGGGTCTCGTAAGTTTTTTACCCTTCGTTTTTTCGACACGTGGATTTTTACGGTAAAACAGGATTACGGTGGCTGTCCTTCGATTTACCATCGCTGGACAGTGGTTCACCATGGTACTGTTCCATTTCAAATCCATGCACGCATTTCTAAAAGTCGTACGGCACTATTTCGCCATTTCGGACGGATGTTGAACCTTGCATCGTGGATGTTGCACCCTGTAGATATCGATTATTCGGACGCAATAACTTCTGGCTCGTTTAGAGTTACGGGAGCCATAACCTGTCAAAACGAAGGCCTCGATGAGTTCTACGGTTTTGACAGCTTTCAGCCGTCAACGGATAGATTAATGCCCAAAAAGGACAACCCGAATCTCAATCGGGTCTCGCAAGTTTTTTACCCTTCGTTTTTTCGACACGTGGATTTTTACGGCAAAACGGGATTACCGTGGCTGGCCTTCGATTTACCATCACTGGAGAGTGGTGCACCATGGTACTGTTCCGTTTCAAATCCATGCACGAATTTCTAAAAGTCGTACGACACTGTTTCGCCATTTCGTACGGATGTTGCACCTTGCACCGTGGATGTTGCACCCTGTAGATATCGATTATTCGTCGGCCATAACTTCTGGCTCGTTTAGAGCTACGGAAGCCATAACCTATCAAAACGAAGGCCTCGATGAGTTCTACGGCTTTGACCGCTTTCTGCCATCAACGGATAGATTAACGCCCAAAAATGACAACCCGAATCTCAATAAGGTCTCGTAAGTTTTTTACCCTTCGTTTTTTCGACAGGTGGATTTTTACGGTAAAACGGGATTACCGTGGCCCGTCTTCGACTTCCCATCGCTGGAGAGTGGTGCACCATGGTACTGTTCTGTTTCAAATCCATGCACGCATTTCTAAAAGTCCTACGGCACTGTTTCGCCATTTCGGACGGATGTTGCACCTTGCACCGTTGGTGTTGCACCCTGTAGATATCGATTATTCGGACGGCCATAACTTCTGGCTCGTTTAGAGTTACGGGAGCCATATCCTGTCAAATGAAGGCCTCGATGAGTTCTACGGTTTTGACAGCTTTCAGCCATCAACGGATAGATTAATGCCCAAAAAGGACAACCCGAATCTCAATCGGGTCTCGTAAGTTTTTTACCCTTCGTTTTTTCGACACGTGGATTTTTACGGTAAAACGGGATTACCGTGGCCCGTCTTCGACTTCCCGTCGCTGGAGAGTGGTGCACATGGTACTGTTCCATTTCAAATCCATGCACGTTTCTAAAAGTCGTACGGCACTGTTTCGCCATTTCGGACGGATGTTGCACCTAGCACCGTGGGTGTTGCACCCTGTAGATATCAATTATCCGGACGACCATAACTTCTGGCTCGTTCAGAGTTACGTAATCCATAACCTGTCAAAACGAAGGCCTCGATGAGTTCTACGGCTTTGCCGTCAACGGATAGACAAATGCCCAAAAAGGACAACCCAAATCTCAATCGGGTCTCGTAAGTTTTTTACCCTTCGTTTTTTCGACACGTGGATTTTTACGACAAAACGGGATTACGGTGGCTGGTCTTCGGTTTACCATCGCTGGAGAGTGGTGCACCATGGTACTGTTGCGTTTCAAATCCATGCACGCATTTCTAAAAGTCCAACGGCACTGTTTCGCCATTTCGGACGGATGTTGCACCTTGCACCGTGGATGTTGCACCCTGTAGATATCGATTATACGGACGACCATAACTTCTGGCTCGTTTAGAGTTACGGGAGCCACAACCTGTCAAAACCAAGGCCTCGATAAGTTCTACGGCTTTGACAGCTTTCAGCCGTCAACGGATAGATTAATGCCCAAAAAGGACAACCCGAATCTCAATCGGATCTCGTAAGTTTTTTACCCTTCGTTTTTTCGACACGTGGATTTTTACGGTAAAACAGGATTACCGTGGCCCGTCTTCGACTTCCCATCGCTGGAGAGTGGTGCACCATGGTACTGTTCCCTTTCAAATCCATGCACGCATTTCTAAAAGTCCTACGGCACTGTTTCGCCATTTCGGACGGATGTTGCACCTTGCACCGTGGATGTTGCACCCTGTAGATATCGATTATCCGGACGGCCATAACTTCTGGCTCGTTCAGAGTTACGTAATCCATAACCTGTCAAAATGAAGGCCTCGATGAGTTCTACGGATTTGCCGTCAACGGATAGACAAACGCCCAAAAAGGACAACCCAAATCTCAATCGGGTCTCGTAAGTTTTTTACCCTTCGTTTTTTCGACACGTGGATTTTTACGGCAAAACGGGATTACGGTGGCTGGTCTTCGATTTACCATCGTTGGAGAGTGGTGCACCATGGTACTGTTGCGTTTCAAATCCATGCACGCATTTCTAAAAGTCCAACGGCACTGTTTCGCCATTTCGGACGGATGTTGCACCTTGCACCGTGGATGTTGCACCCTGTAGATATCGATTATACGGACGACCATAACTTCTGGCTCGTTTAGAGTTACGGGAGCCACAACCTGTCAAAACCAAGGCCTCGATAAGTTCTACGGCTTTGACAGCTTTCAGCCGTCAACGGATAGATTAATGCCCAAAAAGGACAACCCGAATCTCAATCGGATCTCGTAAGTTTTTTACCCTTCGTTTTTTCGACACGTGGATTTTTACGGTAAAACAGGATTACCGTGGCCCGTCTTCGACTTCCCATCGTTGGAGAGTGGTGCACCATGGTACTGTTCCCTTTCAAATCCATGCACGCATTTCTAAAAGTCCTACGGCACTGTTTTGCCATTTCGGACGGATGTTGCACCTTGCACCGTGGATGTTGCACCCTGTAGATATCGATTATACGTACGACCATAACTTCTGGCTCGTTCAGAGTTACGTAATCCATAACCTGTCAAAACGAAGGCCTCGATGAGTTCTACGGCTTTGCCGTCAACGGATAGACAAACGCCCAAAAAGGAAAACCCAAATCTCAATCGGGTCTCGTAAGTTTATTACCCTTCGTTTTTTCGACAGGTGGATTTTTACGGCAAAACGGGATTACGGTGGCTGGTCTTCGATTTACCATCGCTGGAGAGTGGTGCACCATGATACTGTTCCGTTTCAAATCCATGCACGCATTTCTAAAAGTCCTACGGCACTGTTTCGCCATTTCGGACGGATGTTGCACCTTGCACCATGGATGTTGCACCCTGTAGATATCGATTATTCGGACGGCCATAACTTCTGGCTCGTTTAGAGTTACGGGAGCCATAACCTGTCAAATCGAAGACCTCGATGAGTTCTACGGCTTCGACAGCTTTCAGCCGTCAACGGATAGATTAATGCCCAAAAAGGACGACCCGAATCTCAATCGGGTCTCGTAAGCTTTTTACCCTTCGTTTTTTCGACACGTGGATTTTTACGGTAAAACAGTATTACCGCTGCCCATCTTCGACTTCCCATCGCTGGAGAGTGGTGCACTACGGTACTGTTCCATTTCAAATCCATGCACGCATTTCTAAAAGTCGTACGGCACTGTTTCGCCATTTCGGACGGATGTTGCACCTTGCACCGTGGATGTTGCACCGTATAGATATCGATTATTCGGACGACCATAACTTCTAACTCGTTTAGAGTTACGGGAGCCAGAACCTGTCAAAACGAAGGCCTCGATGAGTTCTATGGCTTTGACAGCTTTCAGCCGTCAACGGATTGATTAATGCCCAAAAAGGACAACCCGAATCTCATCGGGTCTCGTAAGTTTTTTACCCTTCGTTTTTTCGACACGTGGATTTTTACGGTAAAACGGGATTACGGTGGCTGGCCTTCGATTTACCATCGCTGGACAGTGGTGCACCATGGTACCGTCCCGTTTCAAATCCATGCACGCATTTCTAAAAGTCGTACGGCACTGTTTCGCCATTTCGGACGGATGTTGCACCTCGCACCGTGGACGTTGCACCCTGTAGATATCGAGTATTCGGACGGCCATAACTTCTGGATCGTTTAGAGTTACGGGAGCCATAACCTGTTCAACGAAGGCCTCGATGAGTTCTACGGCTTTGACAGCTTTCAGCCGTCAACGGATAAATTAATGCCCAAAAAGGAAAACCCGAATCTCAATCGGGTCTCGTAAGTTTATTACCCTTCGTTTTTTCGACACGTAGATTTTTACGGCAAAACAAGATTACCATGGTTGGCCTTCGATTAACCATCGCTGGAGAGTGGTGCATCATGGTACTGTTCCGTTTCAAATCCATGCACGCATTTCTAAAAGTCGTACGGCACTGTTTCGCCATTTCGAACGGATGTTGCACCTTGCACCGTGGATGTTGCACCCTGTAGATATCGATTATTCGGACGGCCATAACTTCTGGCTCGTTTAGAGTTACGGGAGCCATAACCTGTCAAAACGAAGGCCTCGATGAGTTCTACGGTTTTGATAGCTTTCAGCCGTCAACGGATAGATTAATGCCCAAAAAGGACAACCCGAATCTCAATCGGGTCTCGTAAGTTTTTTACCCTTCGTTTTTTCGACACGTGGATTTTTACGGTAAAACAGGATTACGGTGGCTGGCCTTCGATTTACCATCGCTGGACAGTGGTGCACCATGGTACTGTTCCATTTCAAATCCATGCACGCATTTCTAAAAGTCGTACGGCACTGTTTCGCCATTTCGGACGGATGTTGAACCTTGCATCGTGGATGTTGCACCCTGTAGATATCGATTATTCGGACGCAATAACTTCTGGCTCGTTTAGAGTTACGGGAGCCATAACCTATCAAAACGAAGGCCTCGATGAGTTCTACAGTTTTGACAGCTTTCAGCCGTCAACGGATTGATTAATGCCCAAAAAGGACAACCCGAATCTCATCGGGTCTCGTAAGTTTTTTACGCTTCGTTTTTTCGACACGTGGATTTTTACGGTAAAACGGGATTACCGTGGCCCTTATCGACTTCCCATCGCTGGAGAGTGGTGCAACATGGTACTATTCCGTTTCAAATCCATGCACGCATTTCTAAAAGTCGTACGACACTGTTTCATCATTTTGGACGGATGTTGCACCTTGCACCGTGGATGTTGAACCATGTAGATATCGATTATTCAAACGGCCATAACTTCTGGCTCGTTTAGAGTTACGGGAGCCATAACCTGTCAAAACGAAGGCCTCGATGAGATCTACGGCTTTGACAGTTTTCAGCCGTCAACGGATAGATTAATTCACAAAAAGGACAACCCGAATCTCAATCGGGTCTCGTAAGTTTTTTACCCTTCGTTTTTTCGACACGTGGATTTTTACGGTAAAACAGGATTACCCCGTCTTCGACTTCCCATCGCTGGAGAGTGGTGGACCGTGGTACTGTTCCATTTCAAATCCATGCATGCATTTCTAAAAGTCGTACGGAACTGTTTCTCCATTTCGGACGGATGTTGCACCTTGCACCGTGGATGTTGCACCCTGTAGATATCTATTATTCGGACGGCCATAACTTCTGGCTCGTTTAGAGTTACGGGGGCCATAACCTGTCAAAACGAAGGCCTCGATGAGTTCTACGGCTTTGACAGCTTTCAGCCGTCAACGGATAGATTAATGCCCAAAAAGGGCAACCCGAATGTCAATCGGGCCTCGTAAGTTTTTTACCCTTCGTTTTTCCGACACGTGGATTTTTACGGTAAAACAGGATTACCGTCGCTGGCCTTCGATTTACCATCGCTGGAGAGTGGTGCACCATTGTACTGTTTCGTTTCAAATCCATGAACGCATTTCTAAAAGTCATACGGCACTGTTTCGCCATTTCGGACGGATGTTGCACCTTGCGCCGTGGATGTTGCAACCTGTAGATATCGATTATTCGGACGGCCATAACTTCTGGCTCGTTTAGAGTTACGGGAGCCATAACCTGTCAAAACGAAGGCCTCGATGAGTTCTACGGCTCTGACGGCTTTCAGCCGTCAACGGATTGATTAATGCCCAAAAAGGACAACCCGAATCTCAATCGGGTCTCGTAAGTTTTTTACCCTTCGTTTTTTCGACACGTGGATTTTACGGCAAAACAGGATTACCGTAGCTGGCCTTCGATTTACCATCACTGGAGTGTGGTGCACCATGGTACTGTACCGTTTCAAATCCATGCACGCATTTCTAAAAGTCGTACGGCACTGTTTCGCCATTTCGGACGGATGTTGCACGTTGCACCGTGGATGTTGCACCCTGTAGATATCGATTATTCGGACGGCCATAACTTCTGGCTCGTTTAGAGTTACGGGAGCCATAACCTGTCAAAACGAAGGCATCAGTGAGTTCTATGGCTTTGACAGCTTTCAGCCGTCAACAGATAGATTAATGCCCAAAAAGGACAACCCGAATCTCAATCAGGTCTCGTGAGTTTTTACCCTTCATTTTTTCGACACGTGGATTTTTACGGTAAAACAGGATTACGGTGGCTGGCCTTCGATTTACCATCACTGGACAGTGGTGCACCATGGTACCGTCCCGTTTCAAATCCATGCACGCATTTCTAAAAGTCGTACGGCACTGTTTCGCCATTTCGGACGGATGTTGCACCTCGCACCGTGGACGTTGCACCCTGTAGATATCGAGTATTCGGACGGCCATAACTTCTGGATCGTTTAGAGTTACGGGAGCCATAACCTGTTCAACGAAGGCCTCGATGAGTTCTACGGCTTTGACAGCTTTCAGCCGTCAACGGATAAATTAATGCCCAAAAAGGAAAACCCGAATCTCAATCGGGTCTCGTAAGTTTTTTACCCTTCGTTTTTTCGACACGTGGATTTTTACGGTAAAACAAGATTACCATGGTTGGCCTTCGATTAACCATCGCTGGAGAGTGGTGCATCATGGTACTGTTCCATTTCAAATCCATGCACGCATTTCTAAAAGTTGTACGGCACTGTTTCGCCATTTAGGACGGATGTTGCACCTTGCGCCGTGGATGTTGCACCCTGTAGATATCGATTATTCGGACGGCCATAACTTCTGGCTCGTTTAGAGTTACGGGAGCCATAACCTGTCAAAACGAAGGCCTCGATGAGTTCTACGGCTTTGATAGCTTTCAGCCGTCAACGGATAGATTAATGCCCAAAAAGGACAACCTGAATCTCAATCGGGTCTCGTAAGTTTTTTACCCTTCGTTTTATCGACACGTGGATTTTTACGGTAAAACAGGATTACGGTGGCTGGCCTTCGATTTACCATCGCTGGACAGTGGTGCACCATGGTACTGTTCCATTTCAAATCCATGCACGCATTTCTAAAAGTCGTACGGCACTGTTTCGCCATTTCGGACGGATGTTGAACCTTGCATCGTGGATGTTGCACCCTGTAGATATCGATTATTCGGACGCAATAACTTCTGGCTCGTTTAGAGTTACGGGAGCCATAACCTGTCAAAACGAAGGCCTCGATGAGTTCTACGGTTTTGACAGCTTTCAGCCGTCAACGGATAGATTAATGCCCAAAAAGGACAACCCGAATCTCGATCGGGTCTCGTAAGTTTTTTACCCTTCGTTTTTTCGACCCGTGGATTTTTACGGTAAAACGGGATTACCGTGGCCCGTCTTCGACTTCCCATCGCTGGAGAGCGGTGCACCATGGTACTGTTCCGTTTCAAATCCATGCACGCATTTCTAAAAGTCGTATGACACTTTTTCACAATTTCGGACGGATGTTGCACCTTGCACCGTGGATGTTGCACCCTGTAGATATCGAATATTCGGACGGCCATAACTTCTGGCTCGTTTAGAGTTACGGGAGCCATAACCTGTCAAAACGAAGGCCTCGATGAGTTCTACGGCTTTGACAGCTTTCAGCCGTCAACGGATAGATTAATTCCCAAAAAGGACAACCCGAATCTCAATCGGGTCTCGTAAGTTTTTTACCCTTTGTTTTTTCGACACTAGCAATTTTACGGTAAAACAGGATTACGGTGGCTGGTCTTCGATTTACCATCGCTGGAGAGTGGTGCACCATGGTACTGTTCCATTTCAAAGCCATGCACGCATTTCTAAAAGTCGTACGGCACTGTTTCGCCATTTCGGACGGATGTTGCACCTTGCACCATGGATGTTGCACCCTGTAGATATCGATTATACAGACGACCATAACTTCTGGCCCGTTTAGAGTTACGGGAGCCACAACCTGTCAAAACCAAGGCATCGATAAGTTCTACGGCTTTGACAGCTTTCAGCCGTCAACGGATAGATTAATGCCCAAAAAGGACAACCCGAATCTCAATCGGATCTCGTAAGTTTTTTACCCTTCGTTTTTTCGACACGTGGATTTTTACGGTAAAACAGGATTACCGTGGCTGGCCTTCGATTTACCATCGCTGGAGAGTGGTGCACCGTGGTACTGTTCCGTTTCAAATCCATGCACGCATTTCTAAAAGTCGTACGACACTGTTTCGCCATTTCGGACGGATGTTGCACCTTGCGCCGTGGATGTTGCACCTTGCGCCGTGGATGTTGCACCATGTAGATATCGATTATTCGGACGGCCATAACTTCTGGCTCGTTTATAGTTACGGGACCATAACATGTCAAAACGAAGGCCTCGATGAGTTCCACGGCATTGACAGCATTCAGCCGTCAACGGATAGATTAATGCCCAAAAAGGACAACCCGAATCTCAATCGGGTCTCGTAAGTTTTTTACTCTTCGTTTTTTCGACACGTGTATTTTTACGGTAAAACAGGATTACGGTGGCTGGTCTTCGATTTACCATCGCTGGAGAGTGGTGCACCATGGTACTGTTCCATTTCAAATCCATGCACACATTTCTAAAAGTCGTACGGCACTGTTTCGCCATTTCGGACGGATGTTGCACCTTGCACCGTGGATGTTGCACCCTATAGATATCGATTATACGGACGACCATAACTTCTGGCTCGTTTAGAGTTACGGGAGCCATAACCTGTCAAAACAAAGGCCTCGATGAGCTCTACGGCTTTGACAGCTTTCAGCCGTCAACGGAGAGATTAATGCCCAAAAAGGACAACCCGAATTTCAATCGGGTCTCGTAAGTTTTTTACCATTCGTTTTTTCGACACGTGGATTTTTATGGTAAAACAGGATTACCGTGGCTGGCCGTCGATTTACCATCGCTGGAGAGTGTGCACCATGGTACCGTTCCGTTTCAAATCCATGCACGCATTTCTAAAAGTCGTACGACACTGTTTCGCCATTTCAGATGGATGTTGCACCTCGCACCGTGGATGTTGCACCCTGTAGATATCGAGTATTCGGACGGCCATAACTTCTGGCTCGTTTAGAGTTACGGGAGCCATAACCTGTCAAAACGAAGGCCTCGATGTGTTCTACGGCTTTGACAGCTTTCAGCCGTCAACGGATAAATTAATGCCAAAAAGGAAAACCCGAATCTCAATCGGGTCTCGTAAGTTTTTTACCCTTCGTTTTTTCGACACGTGGATTTTTACGGTAAAACAAGATTACCGTGGTTGGCCTTCGATTTACCATCGCTGGAGAGTGGTGCACCATGGTACTGTTCCGTTTCAAATCCATGCATGCATTTCTAAAAGTCGTACGACACTTTTTCACAATTTCGGAAGGATGTTGCACCTTGCACCGTGGATGTTGCACCCTGTAGATATCGATTATTCGGACGGCCATAACTTCTGGCTCGTTTAGAGTTACGGGAGCCATAACCTGTCAAAACGAAGGCCTCGATGAGTTATATGGCATTGACAGCTTTCAGCCGTCAACGGATAGATTAATGCTCAAAAAGGACAACCCGAATCTCAATCGGGTCTCGTAAGTTTTTTACCCTTCATTTTTTCGTCACTTGCAATTTTACGGTAAAACAGGATTACGGTGGCTGGTCTTCGATTTACCATCGCTGGAGAGTGGTGCACCATGGTACTGTTCCGTTTCAAATCCATGCACGCATTTCTAAAAGTCGTACGGCACTGTTTCGCCATTTCGTACGGATGTTGCACCTTGCACCGTGGATGTTGCACCCTGTAGATATCGATTATACAGACGACCATAACTTCTGGCTCGTTTAGAGTTACGGGAGCCACAACCTGTCAAAACCAAGGCATCGATAAGTTCTACGACTTTGATAGCTTTCAGCCATCAACAGATAGACTAATGCCCAAAAAGGACAACCCAAATCTCAATCGGGTCTCGTAAGTTTTTTACCCTTCGTTTTTTCGACACGTGGATTTTTACGGTAAAACAGGATTACCGTGGTTGGCCTTCGATTTACCATCACTGGAGAGTGGTGCACCATGGTACTGTTCCGTTTCAAATCCATGCACGCATTTCTAAAAGTCGTACGGCACTGTTTCGCCATTTCGGACGGATGTTGCACCTTGCGCCGTGGATGTTGCACCATGTAGATATCGATTATTCGGACGGCCATAACTTCTGGCCCGTTTAGAGTTACGGGACCATAACATGTCAAAACAAAGGCCTCGATGAGTTCTACGGCATTGACAGCATTCAGCCGTCAACGGATAAATTAATGCCCAAAAAGGACAACCCGAATTTCAATCGGGTCTCGTAAGTTTTTTACCCTTCGTTTTTTCGACACATGGATTTTTACGGTAAAACAGTATTACGGTGGCTGGTCTTCGATTTACCATCGCTGGAGAGTGGTGCACCATTGTACTATTTCGTTTCAAATCCATGAACGCATTTCTAAAAGTCATACGGCACTGTTTCGCCATTTCGGACGGATGTTGCAACTTGCACCGTGGATGTTGCAACCTGTAGATATCGATTATTCGGACGGCCATAACTTCTGGCTCGTTTAGAGTTACGGGAGCCATAACCTGTCAAGGCGAAGGCCTCGATGAGTTCTACGGCTTTGACAGCTTTCAGCCGTCAACGGATAGATTAATGCCCAAAAAGGACAACCCGAATTTCAATCGGGTCTCGTAAGTTTTTTACCATTCGTTTTTTCGACACGTGGATTTTTACGGTAAAACAGGATTACCGTGGCTGGCCTTCGATTTACCATCGCTGGAGAGTGGTGCACCATGGTACTGTTCCGTTTCAAATCCATGCACGCATTTCTAAAAGTCGTACGACACTGTTTCGCCATTTCGGACGGATGTTGCACCTTGCACCGTGGATGTGGCACCCTGTAGATATCGATTATTCGGACGGCCATAACTTCTGGCTCGTTTAGAGTTACGGGGGCCATAACCTGTCAAAACGAAGGCCTCGATGAGCTCTACGGCTTTGACAGCTTTCAGCCGTCAACGGATAGATTAATGCCCAAAAAGGACAACCCGAATCTCAATCGGGTCTCGTAAGTTTTTTACCCTTCGTTTTTTCGACACGTGGATTTTTACGGTAAAACAGGATTACGGTGGCTGGCCTTCGATTTGCCATCGCTGGACAGTGGTGCACCATGGTACTGTTCCGTTACAAATCCATGCACGCATTTCTAAAAGTCGTACGGCACTGTTTCGCCATTTCGGACGGATGTTGCACCATGCACCGTGGATGTTGCACCCTGTAGATATCGATTATTCGGGCGGCCATAACTTCTGGCTCGTTTAGAGTTACGGGAGCCATAACCTGCCAAAACGAAGGCCTCGATGAGTTCTACGGCTTTGACAGCTTTCAGCCGTCAAAGGATAGATTAATGCCCAAAAAGGACAACCTGATTCTCAATCGGGTCTCGTAAGTTTTTTACCCATCGTTTTTTCGACACGTGGATTTTTACGGTAAAACGGGATTACCGTGGCCCGTCTTCGACTTCGCATCGTTGGAGAGCTGTGCACCATGGTACTGTTCCGTTTCAAATCCATGCACGCTTTTCTAAAAGTTGTACGACACTTTTTCACCATTTCGGACGGATGTTGCACCTTGCACCGTGGATGTTGCACCCTGTAGATATCGATTATTCGGACGGCCATAACTTCTGGCTCGTTTAGAGTTACGGGAGCCATAACCTGTCAAAACGAAGGCCTCGATGAGTTATTTGGCATTGACAGCTTTCAGCCGTCAACGGATAGATTAATGCCCAAAAAGGACAACCCGAATCTCAATCGGGTCTCGTAAGTTTTTTAACCTTCGTTTTTTCGACACTTGCAATTTTACGGTAAACCAGGATTACGGTGGCTGGCCTTCGACTTACCATCGCTGGACAGTGGTGCACCATGGTACTGTTCCGTTTCAAATCCATGCACGCATTTCTAAAAGTCGTACGGCACTGTTTCGCCATTTCGGACGGATGTTGCACCTTGCACCATGGATGTTGCACCCTGTAGATATCGATTATACAGACGACCATAACTTCTGGCCCGTTTAGAGTTACGGGAGCCACAACCTGTCAAAACCAAGGCATCGATAAGTTCTACGGCTTTGACAGCTTTCAGCCGTCAATGGATAGATTAATGCCGAAAAAGGACAACCCAAATCTCAATCGGATCTCGTAAGTTTTTTACCCTTCGTTTTTTCGACACGTGGATTTTGACGGTAAAACAGGATTACCGTGGTTGGCCTTCGATTTACCATCGCTGGAGAGTGGTGCACCATGGTACTGTTCCGTTTCAAATCCATGCACGCATTTCAAAAAGTCGTACGGCA
Organism: Allium cepa; assembly: GCA_030765085.1. Taxonomy (NCBI): domain Eukaryota; kingdom Viridiplantae; phylum Streptophyta; class Magnoliopsida; order Asparagales; family Amaryllidaceae; genus Allium; species Allium cepa. The sequence continues at coordinate 450,073,029 of CM060946.1, read as the reverse complement.
CTGTTTCGCCATTTCGGACGGATGTTGCACCTTGCGCCGTGGATGTTGCACCATGTAGATATCGATTATTCGGACGGCCATAACTTCTGGCTCGTTTAGAGTTACGGGACCATAACATGTCAAAACGAAGGCCTCGATGAGTTCTACGGCATTGACAGCATTCAGCCGTCAACGGATAGATTAATGCCCAAAAAGGACAACCCGAATCTCAATCGGGTCTCGTAAGTTTTTTACCCTTCGTTTTTTCGACACGTGTATTTTTACGATAAAACAGGATTACGGTGGCTGGTCTTCGATTTACCATCGCTGGAGAGTGGTGCACCATGGTACTGTTCCATTTCAAATCCATGCACACATTTCTAAAAGTCGTACGGCACTGTTTCGCCATTTCGGACGGATGTTGCACCTTGCACCGTGGATGTTGCACCCTATAGATATCGATTATACGGACGACCATAACTTCTGGCTCGTTTAGAGTTAAGGGAGCCATAACCTGTCAAAACGAAGGCCTCGATGAGTTCTACGGTTTTGACCGCTTTCAGCCATCAAAGGATAGATTAATGCCCAAAAAGGACAACCCGAATTTCAATCGGGTCTCGTAAGTTTTTTACCATTCGTTTTTTCGACACGTGGATTTTTACGGTAAAACAGGATTACCGTGGCTGGCCTTCGATTTACCATCGCTGGAGAGTGGTGCACCATGGTACCGTTCCGTTTCAAATCCATGCACGCATTTCTAAAAGTCGTACGGCACTGTTTCGCCATTTCGGACGGATGTTGCACCTCGCACCGTGGATGTTGCACCCTGTAGATATCGAGTATTCGGACGGCCTTAACTTCTGGCTCGTTTAGAGTTACGGGAGCCATAACCTGTCAAAACGAAGGCCTCGATGTGTTCTACGGCTTTGACAGCTTTCAGCCGTCAACGGATAAATTAATGCCAAAAAAGGAAAACCCGAATCTCAATCGGGTCTCGTAAGTTTTTTACCCTTCGTTTTTTCGACACGTGGATTTTTACGGTAAAACAAGATTACCGTGGCCCGTCTTCGATTTACCATCGCTGGAGAGTGGTGCACCATGGTACTGTTCCGTTTCAAATCCACGCACGCATTTCTAAAAGTCGTACGACACTGTTTCGCCATTTCGGACGGATGTTGCACCTTGCCCAGTGGATGTTGCACCCTGTAGATATCGATTATTCGGACGGCCATAACTTCTGACTCGTTTAGAGTTACGGGAGCCACAACCTGTCAAAACGAAGGCCTCGATGAGTTATACGGCTTTTACAGCTTTCAGCCGTCAACGGATAGATTAATGCCCAAAAAGGAGAACCCGAATCTCAATCGGGTCTCGTAAGTTTTTTACCCTTCGTTTTTTCGACACGTGTATTTTTACGGTAAAACAGGATTACGGTGGCTGGTCTTCGATTTACCATCGCTGGAGAGTGGTGCACCATGGTACTGTTCCATTTCAAATCTATGCACACATTTCTAAAAGTCGTACGGCACTGTTTCGCCATTTCGGACGGATGTTGCACCTTGCACCGTGGATGTTGCAACCTATAGATATCGATTATACGGACGACCATAACTTCTGGCTCGTTTAGAGTTACGGGAGCCATAACCTGTCAAAACGAAGGCCTCGATGAGTTCTACGGCTTTGACCGCTTTCAGCCGTCAACGGAGAGATTAATGCCCAAAAAGGACAACCCGAATTTCAATCGGGTCTCGTAAGTTTTTTACCATTCGTTTTTTCGACACGTGGATTTTTACGGTAAAACAGGATTACCGTGGCTGGCCGTCGATTTACCATCGCTGGAGAGTGGTGCACCATGGTACTGTTCCGTTTCAAATCCATGCACGCATTTCTAAAAGTCGCACGACACTGTTTCGCCATTTCAGATGGATGTTGCACCTCGCACCGTGGATGTTGCACCCTGTAGATATCGAGTATTCGGACGGCCATAACTTCTGGCTCGTTTAGAGTTACGGGAGCCATAACCTGTCAAAACGAAGGCCTCGATGTGTTCTACGGCTTTGACCGCTTTCAGCCGTCAACGGATAAATTAATGCCAAAAAAGGAAAACCCGAATCTCAATCGGGTCTCGTAAGTTTTTTACCCTTCGTTTTTTCGACACGTGGATTTTTACGGTAAAACAAGATTACCGTGGTTGGCCTTCGATTTACCATCGCTGGAGAGTGGTGCACCATGGTACTGTTCCATTTCAACTCCATGTACGCATTTTTAAAAGTCGTACGACACTTTTTCACAATTTCGGACGGATGTTGCACCTTGCACCGTGGATGTTGCACCCTGTAGATATCGATTATTCGGACGGCCATAACTTCTGGCTCGTTTAGAGTTACGGGAGCCATAACCTGTCAAAACGAAGGCCTCGATGAGTTATATGGCATTGACAGCTTTCAGCCGTCAACGGATAGATTAATGCTCAAAAAGGACAACCCGAATCTCAATCGGGTCTCGTAAGTTTTTTACCCTTCATTTTTTCGTCACTTGCAATTTTACGGTAAAACAGGATTACGGTGGCTGGTCTTCGATTTACCATCGCTGGAGAGTGGTGCACCATGGTACTGTTCCGTTTCAAATCCATGCACGCATTTCTAAAAGTCGTACGACACTGTTTCGCCATTTCGGACGGATGTTGCACCTTGCACCGTGGATGTTGCACCCTGTAGATATCGATTATACAGACGACCATAACTTCTGGCTCGTTTAGAGTTACGGGAGCCACAACCTGTCAAAACCAAGGCATCGATAAGTTCTACGACTTTGATAGCTTTCAGCCATCAACAGATAGACTAATGCCCAAAAAGGACAACTCAAATCTCAATCGGGTCTCGTAAGTTTTTTACCCTTCGTTTTTTCGACACGTGGATTTTTACGGTAAAACAGGATTACCGTGGTTGGCCTTCGATTTACCATCACTGGAGAGTGGTGCACCATGGTACTGTTCCGTTTCAAATCCATGCACGCATTTCTAAAAGTCGTACGGCACTGTTTCGCCATTTCAGACGGATGTTGCACCTTGCGCCGTGGATGTTGCACCATGTAGATATCGATTATTCGGACGGCCATAACTTCTGGCTCGTTTAGAGTTACGGGACCATAACATGTCAAAACAAAGGCCTCGATGAGTTCTACGGCATTGACAGCATTCAGCCGTCAACGGATAAATTAATGCCCAAAAAGGACAACCCGAATTTCAATCGGGTCTCGTAAGTTTTTTACCCTTCGTTTTTTCGACACATGGATTTTTACGGTAAAACAGTATTACGGTGGCTGGTCTTCGATTTACCATCGCTGGAGAGTGGTGCACCATTGTACTGTTTCGTTTCAAATCCATGAACGCATTTCTAAAAGTCATACGGCACTGTTTCGCCATTTCGGACGGATGTTGCACCTTGCACCGTGGATGTTGCAACCTGTAGATATCGATTATTCGGACGGCCATAACTTCTGGCTCGTTTATAGTTACGGGAGCCATAACCTGTCAAGGCGAAGGCCTCGATGAGTTCTACGGCTTTGACGGCTTTCAGCCGTCAACGGATAGATTAATGCCCAAAAAGGACAACCCGAATTTCAATCGGGTCTCGTAAGTTTTTTACCATTCTTTTTTTCGACACGTGGATTTTTACGGTAAAACAGGATTACCGTGGCTGGCCTTCGATTTACCATCGCTGGAGAGTGGTGCACCATGGTACTGTTCCGTTTCAAATCCATGCACGCATTTCTAAAAGTCGTACGACACTGTTTCGCCATTTCGGACGGATGATGCACCTTGCACCGTGGATGTTGCACCCTGTAGATATCGAGTATTCGGACGGCCATAACTTCTGGCTCGTTTAGAGTTACGGGAGCCATAACCTGTCAAAACGAAGGCCTCGATGTGTTCTACGGCTTTGACAGCTTTCAGCCGTCAACGGATAAATTAATGCCAAAAAAGGAAAACCCGAATCTCAATCGGGTCTCGTAAGTTTTTTACCCTTCCTTTTTTCGACACGTGGATTTTTACGGTAAAACAAGATTACCGTGGTTGGCCTTCGATTTACCATCGCTGGAGAGTGGTGCACCATGGTACTGTTCCGTTTCAAATCCATGTACGCATTTCTAAAAGTCGTACGACACTTTTTCACAATTTCGGACGGATGTTGCACCTTGCACCGTGGATGTTGCACCCTGTAGATATCGATTATTCGGACGGCCATAACTTCTGGCTCGTTTAGAGTTACGGGAGCCATAACCTGTCAAAACGAAGGCCTCGATGAGTTATATGGCATTGACAGCTTTCAGCCGTCAACGGATAGATTAATGCTCAAAAAGGACAACCCGAATCTCAATCGGGTCTCGTAAGTTTTTTACCCTTCATTTTTTCGTCACTTGCAATTTTACGGTAAAACAGGATTACGGTGGTTGGTCTTCGATTTACCATCGCTGGAGAGTGGTGCACCATGGTACTGTTCCGTTTCAAATCCATGCACGCATTTCTAAAAGTCGTACGGCACTGTTTCGCCATTTCGGACGGATGTTGCACCTTGCACCGTGGATGTTGCACCCTGTAGATATCGATTATACAGACGACCATAACTTCTGGCTCGTTTAGAGTTACGGGAGCCACAACCTGTCAAAACCAAGGCATCGATAAGTTCTACGACTTTGATAGCTTTCAGCCATCAACAGATAGACTAATGCCCAAAAAGGACAACCCAAATCTCAATCGGGTCTCGTAAGTTTTTTACCCTTCGTTTTTTCGACACGTGGATTTTTACGGTAAAACGGGATTACCGTGGTTGGCCTTCGATTTACCATCACTGGAGAGTGGTGCACCATGGTACTGTTCCGTTTCAAATCCATGCACGCATTTCTAAAAGTCGTACGGCACTGTTTCGCCATTTCGGATGGATGTTGCACCTTGCGCCGTGGATGTTGCACCATGTAGATATCGATTATTCGGACGGCCATAACTTCTGGCTTGTTTAGAGTTACGGGACCATAACATGTCAAAACAAAGGCCTCGATGAGTTCTACGGCATTGACAGCATTCAGCCGTCAACGGATAAATTAATGCCCAAAAAGGACAACCCGAATTTCAATCGGGTCTCGTAAGTTTTTTACCCTTCGTTTTTTCGACACATGGATTTTTACGGTAAAACAGTATTACGGTGGCTGGTCTTCGATTTACCATCGCTGGAGAGTGGTGCACCATTGTACTGTTTCGTTTCAAATCCATGAACGCATTTCTAAAAGTCATACGGCACTGTTTCGCCATTTCGGACGGATGTTGCACCTTGCACCGTGGATGTTGCAACCTGTAGATATCGATTATTCGGACGGCCATAACTTCTGGCTCGTTTAGAGTTACGGGAGCCATAACCTGTCAAGGCGAAGGCCTCGATGAGTTCTACGGCTTTGACAGCTTTCAGCCGTCAACGGATAGATTAATGCCCAAAAAGGACAACCCGAATTTCAATCGGGTCTCGTAAGTTTTTTACCATTCGTTTTTTCGACACGTGGATTTTTACGGTAAAACATGATTACCGTGGCTGGCCTTTGATTTACCATCGCTGGAGAGTGGTGCACCATGGTACTGTTTCGTTTCAAATCCATGTACGCATTTCTAAAAGACGTACGACACTGTTTCGCCATTTCGGACGGATGTTGCACCTTGCACCATGGATGTGGCACCCTGTAGATATCGATTATTCGGACGGCCATAACTTCTGGCTCGTTTAGAGTTACGGGGGCCATAACCTGTCAAAACGAAGGCCTCGATGAGTTCTACGGCTTTGACAGCTTTCAGCCGTCAACGGATAGATTAATGCCCAAAAAGGACAACCCGAATCTCAATCGGGTCTCGTAAGTTTTTTACCCTTCGTTTTTACGACACGTGGATTTTTACGGTAAAACAGGATTACGGTGGCTGGCCTTCGATTTACCATCGCTGGACAGTGGTGCACCATGGTACTGTTCCGTTTCAAATCCATGCACGTATTTCTAAAAGTCGTACGGCACTGTTTCGCCATTTCGGACGGATGTTGCACCATGCACCGTGGATGTTGCACCCTGTAGATATCGATTATTCGGGCGGCCATAACTTCTGGCTCGTTTAGAGTTACGGGAGCCATAACCTGCCAAAACGAAGGCCTCGATGAGTTCTACGGCTTTGACAGCTTTCAGTCGTCAACGGATAGATTAATGCCCAAAAAGGACAACCTGATTCTCAATCGGGTCTCGTAAGTTTTTTACCCATCGTTTTTTCCACACGTGGATTTTTACGGTAAAACGGGATTACCGTGGCCCGTCTTCGACTTCCCATCGTTGGAGAGCTGTGCACCATGGTACTGTTCCGTTTCAAATCCATGCACGCTTTTCTAAAAGTTGTACGACACTTTTTCACCATTTCGGACGGATGTTGCACCTTGCACCGTGGATGTTGCACCCTGTAGATATCGATTATTCGGACGGCCATAACTTCTGGCTCGTTTAGAGTTACGGGAGCCATAACCTGTCAAAACGAAGGCCTCGATGAGTTATATGGCATTGACAGCTTTCAGCCGTCAACGGATAGATTAATGCCCAAAAAGGACAACCCGAATCTCAATTGGGTCTCGTAAGTTTTTTAACCTTCGTTTTTTCGACACTTGCAATTTTACGGTAAAACAGGATTACGGTGGCTGGCCTTCGACTTACCATCGCTGGACAGTGGTGCACCATGGTACTGTTCCGTTTCAAATCCATGCACGCATTTCTAAAAGTCGTACGGCACTGTTTCGCCATTTCGGACGGATGTTGCACTTGCACCATGGATGTTGCACCCTATAGATATCGATTATACAGACGACCATAACTTCTGGCCCGTTTAGAGTTACGGGAGCCACAACCTGTCAAAACCAAGGCATCGATAAGTTCTACGGCTTTGACAGCTTTCAGCCTTCAACGGATGGATTAATGCCGAAAAAGGACAACCCAAATCTCAATTGGGTCTCGTAAGTTTTTTACCCTTCGTTTTTTCGACACGTGGATTTTGACGGTAAAACAGGATTACCGTGGTTGGCCTTCGATTTACCATCGCTGGAGAGTGGTGCACCATGGTACTGTTCCGTTTCAAATCCATGCACGCATTTCTAAAAGTCGTACGGCACTGTTTCGCCATTTCGGACGGATGTTGCACCTTGCGCCGTGGATGTTGCACCATGTAGATATCGATTATTCGGATGGCCATAACTTCTGGCTCGTTTAGAGTTACGGGACCATAACATGTCAAAACGAAGGCCTCGATGAGTTCTACGGCATTGACAGCATTCAGCCGTCAACGGATAGATTAATGCCCAAAAAGGACAACCCGAATCTCAATCGGGTCTCGTAAGTTTTTTACCCTTCGTTTTTTCGACACGTGTATTTTTACGATAAAACAGGATTACGGTGGCTGGTCTTCGATTTACCATCGCTGGAGAGTGGTGCACCATGGTACTGTTCCATTTCAAATCCATGCACACATTTCTAAAAGTCGTACGGCACTGTTTCGCCATTTCGAACGGATGTTGCACCTTGCACCGTGGATGTTGCACCCTATAGATATCGATTATACGGACGACCATAACTTCTGGCTCGTTTAGAGTTACGGGAGCCATAACCTGTCAAAACGAAGGCCTCGATGAGTTCTACGGTTTTGACCGCTTTCAGCCATCAAAGGATAGATTAATGCCCAAAAAGGACAACCCGAATTTCAATCGGGTCTCGTAAGTTTTTTACCATTCGTTTTTTCGACACGTGGATTTTTACGGTAAAACAGGATTACCGTGGCTGGCCTTCGATTTACTATCGCTGGAGAGTGGTGCACCATGGTACCGTTCCGTTTCAAATCTATGCACGCATTTCTAAAAGTCGTACGGCACTGTTTCGCCATTTCGGACGGATGTTGCACCTCGCACCGTGGATGTTGCACCCTGTAGATATCGAGTATTCGGACGGCCATAACTTCTGGCTCGTTTAGAGTTACGGGAGCCATAACCTGTCAAAACGAAGGCCTCGATGTGTTCTACGGCTTTGACAGCTTTCAGCCGTCAACGGATAAATTAATGCCAAAAAAGGAAAACCCGAATCTCAATCGGGTCTCGTAAGTTTTTTACCCTTCGTTTTTTCGACACGTGGATTTTTACGGTAAAACAAGATTACCGTGGCCCGTCTTCGATTTACCATCGCTGGAGAGTGGTGCACCATAGTACTGTTCCGTTTCAAATCCACGCACGCATTTCTAAAAGTCGTACGACACTGTTTCGCCATTTCGGACGGATGTTGCACCTTGCCCCGTGGATGTTGCACCCTGTAGATATCGATTATTCGGACGGCCATAACTTCTGACTCGTTTAGAGTTACGGGAGCCACAACCGGTCAAAACGAAGGCCTCGATGAGTTATACGGCTTTGACAGCTTTCAGCCGTCAACGGATAGATTAATGCCCAAAAAGGAGAACCCGAATCTCAATCGGGTCTCGTAAGTTTTTTACCCTTCGTTTTTTCGACACGTGGATTTTTACGGTAAAACAGGATTACGGTGGCTGGCCTTCGATTTGCCATCGCTGGACAGTGGTGCACCATGGTACTGTTCCGTTTCAAATCCATGCACGCATTTCTAAAAGTCGTACGGCACTGTTTCGCCATTTCGGACGGATATTGAACCTTGCACCGTGGATATTGCACCCTGTAGATATCGATTATTCGGACGCAATAACTTCTGGCTCGTTTAGAGTTACGGGAGCCATAACTTGTCAAAACGAAGGCCTCGATGAGTTCTACGGCTTTGACAGCTTTCAGCCGTCAACGGATAGATTAATGCCCAAAAAGGACAACCCGAATCTCGATCGGGTCTCGTAAGTTTTTTACCCTTCGTTTTTTCGACACGTGGATTTTTACGGTAAAACGGGATTACCTTGGCCTGTCTTCGATTTCCCATCGCTGGAGAGCGGTGCACCATGGTACTGTTCCGTTTCAAATTCATGCACGCATTTCTAAAAGTCGTACGACACTTTTTCACAATTTCGGACGGATGTTGCACCTTGCACCGTGGATGTTGCACCCTGTAGATATCGATTATTCGGACGGCCATAACTTCTGGCTCGTTTAGAGTTACGGGAGCCATAACCTGTCAAAACGAAGGCCTCGATGAGTTTTATGGCATTGACTGCTTTCAGCCGTCAACGGATAGATTAATGCTCAAAAAGGACAACCCGAATCTCAATCGGGTCTCGTAAGTTTTTTACCCTTCGTTTTTTCGTCACTTGCAATTTTATGGTAAAACTGGATTACGGTGGCTGGTCTTCGATTTACCATCGCTGGAGAGTGGTGCACCATGGTACTGCTCCGTTTCAAATCCATGCACGCATTTCTAAAAGTCGTACGGCACTGTTTCGCCATTTCGGACGGATGTTGCACCTTGCACCTTGGATGTTGCACCCTGTAGATATCGATTATACAGACGACCATAACTTCTGGCTCGTTTAGAGTTACGGGAGCCACAACTTGTTAAAACAAAGGCATCGATAAGTTCTACGGGTTTGACAGCTTTCAGCCGTCAACGGATAGATTAATGCCCAAAAAGGACAACCCAAATCTCAATCGGGTCTCGTAAGTTTTTTACCCTTCGTTTTTTCGACTCGTGGATTTTTACGGTAAAACAGGATTACCGTGGATGGCCTTCGATTTACCATCACTGGAGAGTGGTGCACCATGGTACTGTTCCGTTTCAAATCCATGCACGCATTTCTAAAAGTCGTACGGCACTGTTTCGCCATTTCGGACGGATGTTGCACCTTGCGCCGTGGATGTTGCACCATGTAGATATCGATTATTCGGACGGCCATAACTTCTGGCTCGTTTAGAGTTACGGGACCATAACATGTCAAAACGAAGGCCTCGATGAGTTCTACGGCATTGACAGCATTCAGCCGTCAACGGATAAATTAATGCCCAAAAAGGACAACTCGAATTTCAATCGGGTCTCGTAAGTTTTTTACCCTTCGTTTTCTCGACACATGGATTTTTACGGTAAAACAGGATTACGGTGGCTGGTCTTTGATTTACCATCGCTGGAGAGTGGTGCACCATGGTACTGTTCCATTTCAAATCCATGCACACATTTCTAAAAGTCGTACGGCACTGTTTCGCCATTTCGGACGGATGTTGCACCTTGCACCGTGGATGTTGCACCCCATAGATATCGATTATACGGACGACCATAACTTCTGGCTCGTTTAGAGTTACGGGAGCCATAACCTGTCAAAACTAAGGCATCGATGAGTTCTACGGCTTTGACAGCTTTCAGCCGTCAACGGATAGATTAATGCCCAAAAAGGACAACCCGAATTTCAATCGGGTCTCGTATGTTTTTTACCATTCGTTTTTTCGACACGTGGATTTTTACGGTAAACCAGGATTACCGTAGCTGGCCTTCGATTTACCATCGCTGGAGAGTGGTGCACCATGGTACTGTTCCGTTTCAAATCCATGAACGCATTTCTAAAAGTCGTACGACACTGTTTCGCCATTTCGGACGGATGTTGCACCTTGCACCGTGGATGTGGCACCCTGTAGATATCGATTATTCGGACGGCCATAACTTCTGGCTCGTTTAGAGTTACGGGGGCCATAACCTATCAAAACGAAGGCCTCGATGAGTTCTACGGCTTTGACAGCTTTAAGCCGTCAACGGATAGATTAATGCCCAAAAAGGACAACCCGAATCTCAATCGGGTCTCGTAAGTTTTTTACCCTTCGTTTTTACGACACGTGGATTTTTATGGTAAAACAGGATTACGGTGGCTGGCCTTCGATTTACCATCGCTGGACAGTGGTGCACCATGGTACTGTTCCGTTTCAAATCCATGCACGCATTTCTAAAAGTCGTACGGCACTGTTTCGCCATTTCGGACGGATGTTGCACCTTGCACCGTGGATGTTGCACCCTGTAGATATCGATTATTCGGGCGGCCATAACTTCTGGCTCGTTTAGAGTTACGGGAGCCATAACCTGCCAAAACAAAGGCCTCGATGAGTTCGATGGCTTTGACAGCTTTCAGCCGTCAACGGATAGATTAATGCCCAAAAAGGACAACCCGGATCTCAAACGGGTCTCGTAAGTTTTTTACCCTTCGTTCTTTCGACACGTGCAATGTTACGGTAAAACAGGATTACGGTGGCTGGTCTTCGATTTACCATCGCTGGAGAGTGGTGCACCATGGTACTGTTCCGTTTCAAATCCATGCACGCATTTCTAAAAGTCGTACGGCACTGTTTCGCCATTTCGGACGGATGTTGCACCTTGCGCCGTGGATGTTGCACCATGTAGATATCGATTATTCGGACGGCCATAACTTCTGGCTCGTTTAGAGTTACGGGACCATAACATGTCAAACGAAGGCCTCGATGAGTTCTACGGCATTGACAGCATTCAGCCATCAACGGATAAATTAATGCCCAAAAAGGACAACTCGAATTTCAATCGGGTCTCGTAAGTTTTTTACCCTTCGTTTTTTCGACACATGGATTTTTACGGTAAAACAGGATTACGGTAGCTGGTCTTCGATTTACCATCGCTGGAGAGTGTTGCACCATGGTACTGTTCCATTTCAAATCCATGCACACATTTCTAAAAGTCGTACGGCACTGTTTCGCCATTTCGGACGGATGTTGCACCTTGCACCGTGGATGTTGCACCCTATAGATATCGATTATACGGACGACAATAACTTCTGGCTCGTTTAGAGTTACGGGAGCCATAACCTGTCAAAACGAAGGCCTCGATGAGTTCTACGGCTTTGACAGCTTTCAGCCGTCAACGGATAGATTAATGCCCAAAAAGGACAACCCGAATTTCAATCGGGTCTCGTATGTTATTTACCATTCGTTTTTTCGACACGTGGATTTTTACGGTAAACCAGGATTACCGTGGCTGGCCTTCGATTTACCATCGCTGGAGAGTGGTGCACCATGGTACTGTTCCGTTTCAAATCCATGAACGCATTTCTAAAAGTCGTACGACACTGTTTCGCCATTTCGGATGGATGTTGCACCTTGCACCGTGGATGTGGCACCCTGTAGATATCGATTATTCGGACGGCCATAACTTCTGGCTCGTTTAGAGTTACGGGGGCCATAACCTGTCAAAACGAAGGCCTCGATGAGTTCTACGGCTTTGACAGCTTTCAGCCGTCAACGGATAGATTAATGCCTAAAAAGGACAACCCGAATCTCAATCGGGTCTCGTAAGTTTTTTACCCTTCGTTTTTACGACACGTGGATTTTTACGGTAAAATAGGATTACGGTGGCTGGCCTTCGATTTACCATCGCTGGACAGTGGTGCACCATGGTACTGTTCCGTTTCAAATCCATGCACGCATTTCTAAAAGTCGTACGGCACTGTTTCGCCATTTCGGACGGATGTTGCACCTTGCACCGTGGATGTTGCACCCTGTAGATATCGATTATTCGGGCGGCCATAACTTCTGGCTCGTTTAGAGTTACGGGAGCCATAACCAGCCAAAACAAAGGCCTCGATGAGTTCGATGGCTTTGACAGCTTTCAGCCGTCAACGGATAGATTAATGCCCAAAAAGGACAACCCGGATCTCAAACGGGTCTCGTAAGTTTTTTACCCTTCGTTTTTTCGACACGTGCAATGTTACGGTAAAACAGGATTACGGTGGCTGGTCTTCGATTTACCATCGCTGGAGAGTGGTGCACCATGGTACTGTTCCGTTTCAAATCCATGCACGCATTTCTAAAAGTCGTACGGCACTGTTTCGCCATTTCGGACGGATGTTGCACCTTGCACCATGGATGTTGCACCCTGTAGATATCGATTATACGGACGACCATAACTTCTGGCTCGTTTAGAGTTACGGGAGCCACAACCTGTCAAAACCAAGGCCTCGATAAGTTCTATGGCTTTGACAGCTTTCAGCCGTCAACGGATAGATTAATGCCCAAAAAGGACAACCCGAATCTCAATCAGATCTCGTAAGTTTTTTACCCTTCGTTTTTTCGACACGTGGTTTTTTACGGTAAAACAGGATTACCGTGGCTGGCCTTCGATTTACCATCGCTGGAAAGTGGTGCACCGTGGTACTGTTCCGTTTCAAATCCATGCACGCATTTCTAAAAGTCGTACGCCACTTTTTCGCCATTTCGGACGGATGTTGCACCATGCGCCGTGGATGTTGCACCCTGTAGATATCGATTATTCGGACGGCCATAACTTCTGGCTCGTTTTGAGTTACGGGAGCCATAACATGACAAAACGAAGGCCTCGATGAGTTCTACGGCATTGATTGCATTCAGCCGTCAACGGATAGATTAATGCCCAAAAAGGACAACCCGAATCTCAATCGGGTCTCGTAAGTTTTTTACCCTTCGTTTTTTCGACACGTGGATTTTTACGGTAAAACAGGATTACGGTGGCTGGTCTTCGATTTACCATCGCTGGAGAGTGGTGCACCATAGTACTGTTCCATTTCAAATCCATGCACACATTTCTAAAAGTCGTACGGCACTGTTTCGCCATTTCGGACGGATGTTGCACCTTGCACCGTGGATGTTATACCCTGTAGATATCGATTATTCAAACGGCCATAACTTCTGTCTCATTTAGAGTTACGGGAGCCATAACCTGTCAAAACGAAGGCCTCGATGAGTTCTACGCCTTTCACAGCTTTCAGCCGTCAACGGATAGATTAATGCCCAAAAAGGACAACCCGAATGTCAATCGGGTCTCGTAAGTTTTTTACCATTCGTTTTTTCGACACGTGGATTTTTACGGTAAAACGGGATTACCGTGGCCCGTCTTCGACTTCTCATCGCTGGAGAGTGGTGCACAATGGTATTGTTCCATTTCAAATCCATGCACGCATTTCTAAAAGTCGTACGACATTGTTTCACCATTTCGGACGGATGTTGCACCTTGCACCGTGGATGTCGCACCCTGTAAATATCGATTACCGTGGCCCGTCTTCGACTTCCCATCGCTGGAGAGTGGTGCACCATGGTACTGTTCCGTTTCAAATCCATGCACGCATTTCTAAAAGTCATACGGCACTGTTTTGCCATTTCGTACGGATGTTGCACCTTGCACTGTGGATGTTGCACCCTGTAGATATCGATTATTCGGACGGCCATAACTTCTGGCTCGTTTAGAGTTATGGGAGCCATAACCTGTCAAAACGAAGGCCTCGATGAGTTCTACGGCTTTGACAGCTTTCAGCCGTCAATTGATAGATTAATGCCCAAAAAGGACAACCCGAATCTCAATCGGGTCTCGTAAGTTTTTTACCCTTCGTTTTTTCGACACGTGTATTTTTACGGTAAAACGGGAATACCTTGGCCCGTCTTCGACTTCCCATCATTGGGGAGTGGTGCACCATGGTACTGTTCCGCTTCAAATCCATGCACGCATTTCTAAAAGTCGTACGGCACTGTTTCGCCATTTCGGACGGATGTTGCACCTTGCACCGTGGATGTTGCACCCTGTAGATATCGGTTATTCGGACGGCCATAACTTCTGGCTCGTTTAGAGTTACGGGAGCCATAACCTGTCAAAACGAAGGCCTCGATGAGTTCCACAGCTTTGACAACTTTCGGTCATCAATGGATAGATTAATGCCCAAAAAGAACAACCCGAATCTCAATCGGGTCTCGTAAGTTTTCTTACCCTTCGTTTTTTCGACACGTGGATTTTTACGGTAAAACAGGATTACCGTGGCCTGTCTTCGATTTACCATCGCTGGAGAGTGGTGCACCATGGTACTGTTCCGTTTCAAATCCATGCACACATTTCTAAAAGTCGTACGGCACTGTTTCGCCATTTCGGACGGATGTTGCACCTTGCACCGTGGATGTTGCACCCTGTAGATATCGATTATTCGGACGGCCATAACTTTTGGCTCGTTTAGAGTTACGGGAGCCAAAACCTGTCAAAACGAAGGCCTCGATGAGTTCCACTGGTTTGATAGCTTTCAGTCGTCAGCGGATAGATTAATGCACAAAAAGAACAACCCGAATCTCAATCGGGTCTCGTAAGTTTTTTACCCTTCGTTTTTTCGACACGTGGATTTTTACGGTAAAACAGGATTACGGTGGATGGTCTTCGATTTACCATCGCTGGAGAGTGGTGCACCATGGAACTATTCTGTTTCAAATCCATGCACGCATTTCTAAAAGTCGTACGGCACTGTTTCGCCATTTCGGACGGATGTTGCACCTTGCACCGTGGATGTTGCACCCTGTAGATATCGATTATTCGGACGGCCATAACTTCTGGCTCGTTTAGAGTTACGGGAGCCATAACCTGTCAAAACGAAGGCCTCGATGAGTTCCACGCCTTTGACAGCTTTCGGTCGTCAATGGATAGATTAATGCCCAAAAGGGACAGCCCGAATCTCAATCGGGTCTCGTAAGTTTTTTTACCCTTCGTTTTTTCGACACGTGGATTTTTACGGTAAAATAGGATTACCGTGGCCCGTCTTCGATTTACCATCGCTGGAGAGTGGTGCACCATGGAACTGTTCCGTTTCAAATCCATGCACGCATTTCTAAAAGTCGTACGGCACTGTTTCGCCATTTCGAACGGATGTTGCACCTTGCACCGTGGATGTTGCACCCTGTAGATATCGATTATTCGGACGGCCATAACTTCTGGCTCGTTTAGAGTTACAGGAGCCATAACCTGTCAAAACGAAGGCCTCGATGAGTTCTACGGCATTGATCGCTTTCAGCCATCAACGGATAGATTAATGCCCAAAAAGGGCAACCCGAATCTCAATCGGGCCTCGTAAGTTTTTTACCCTTCGTTTTTTCGACACGTGGATTTTTACGGTAAAAAAGGATTATCGTGGCCCGTCTTCGACTTCCCATCGCTGGAGAGTGGTGCACCATGGTACTGTTCCGTTGCAAAACCATGCACGCATTTCTAAAAGTCGTACGGCACTGTTTCGCCATTTCGGACGGATGTTGCACCTTGCACCGTGGATGTTGCACCCTGTAGATATCAATTATTCGGACGGCCATAACTTCTGGCTCGTTTAGAGTTAATGGAGCCATAACCTGTCAAAACGAAGGCCTCGATGAGTTCTATGGCTTTGATGGCTTTCATCCGTCAACGGATAGATTAATGCCCAAAAAGGGCAACCAGATTCTCATTCGGGCCTCGTAAGTTTTTTACCATTCGTTTTGTTCGACACGTGGATTTTTACGGTAAAACAGGATTACCGTGGCTGGCCTTCGATTTACCATCGCTGAAGAGTGGTGCACCATGGTACTATTCCGTTTCAAATCCATACACGCATTTCTAAAAGTCGTACGGCTCTGTTTCGCCATTTTGGACGGATGTTGCATCTTGCACCGTGGATGTTGCACCCTGTAGATATCGATTATTCGGACGGCCATAACTTCTGGCTCGTTTAGAGTTACGGGAGCCATAACCTGTCAAAACGAAGGCCTCGATGAGTTATAAGGCATTGACAGCTTTCAGCCGTCAACGGATAGATTAATGCTCAAAAAGGACAACCCGAATCTCAATCGGGTCATGTAAGTTTTTTACCCTTCGTTTTTTCGACACGTGGATTTTTACGGTAAAACAGGATTATCGTGACTGGCCTTCGATTTACAGTCGCTGGAGAGTGTTGCACCATGGTACTGTTCCGTTTCAAATCCATGCACGCATTTCTAAAAGTGGTACAACACTGTTTCGCCATGTCGGACGGATGTTGCACCTTGCACCGTGGAAGTTGCACCCTGTAGATATCGATTATTCGGACGGCCATAACTTCTGGTTCATTTAGAGTTACGGGAGCCATAACCTGCCAAAACGAAGGCCTCGATGAGTACTACGGCTTTGACAGCTTTCAGCCGTCAACGGATAGATTAATGCCCAAAAAAGACAACCCGAATCTCAATCGGGTCTCGTAAGTTTTTTACCCTTCGTTTTTTCGACACGTGGATGTTTACGGCAAAACGGGATTACAGTGGCTGGTCTTCGATTTACCATTGCTGGAGAGTGGTGCACCATGGTACTGTTCCGTTTCAAATCCATGCACGCATTTCTAAAAGTCGTACGGCACTGTTTCGCCATTTCGGACGGATGTTGCACCTTGCACCGTGGATGTTGCACCCTGTAGATATCGATTATTCAAACGGACATAACTTCTGGCTCGTTTAGAGTTACGGGGGCCACAACCTGTCAAAACAAAGGCCTCGATAAGTTCTACGGATTTGACAGCTTTCAGCCGTCAACGGATAGATTAATGCCCAAAAAGGACAACCCGAATCTCATTCGGGTCTCGTAAGTTTTTTACCCTTCGTTTTTTCGACACGTGGATTTTTACGGTAAAACAGGATCACCGTGGCTGGCCTTCGATTTACCATCGCTGGAGAGTGGTGCACCATGGTACTTTTCCATTTCAAATCCATGCACGCATTTCTAAAAGTCGTACGGCACTGTTTCGCCATTTCGGACGGATGTTGCACCATGCGCCGTGGATGTTGCACCCTGTAGATATCGATTATTCGGACGGCCATAACTTCTGGCTTGTTTAGAGTTACGGGAGCCATAACATGACAAAACGAAGGCCTCGTTGAGTTCTACGGCATTGATAGCATTCATCCGTCAACGGATAGATTAATGCCCAAAAAGGACAACCCGAATCTCAATCGGGTCTCGTAAGTTTTTTACCCTTCGTTTTTTCGACACGTGTATTTTTACGGTAAAACAGGATTACGGTGGCTGGTCTTCGATTTACCATCGCTGGAGAGTGGTGCACCATGGTACTGTTCCATTTCAAATCCATGCACACATTTCTAAAAGTCGTACGACACCGTTTCGCCATTTCGGACGGATGTTGCACCTTGCACCGTGGATGTTGCACCCTGTAGATATCGATTATTCAAACGGCCTTAACTTCTGTCTCATTTAGAGTTACGGGAGCCATAACCTGTCAAAACGAAGGCCTCGATGAGTTCTACGCCTTTGACGGCTTTCAGCCGTCAACGGATAGATTACTGCCCAAAAAGGACAACCCGAATCTCTATCGGGTCTCGTAAGTTTTTTACCCTTCGTTTTTTCGACACGTGGATTTTTACGGTAAAACGGGATTACCGTGGCCCGTCTTCGACTTCCCATCGCTGGCGAGTGGTGCACAATGGTATTGTTCCATTTCAAATCCATGCACGCATTTCTAAAAGTCGTACGACACTGTTTCACCATTTCGGACGGATGTTGCACCTTGCACCGTGGATGTCGCACCCTGTAAATATCGATTACCGTGGCCCGTCTTCGACTTCCCATCGCTGGAGAGTGGTGCACCATGGTACTGTTTCGTTTCAAATCCATCCACGCATTTCTAAAAGTCATACGGCACTGTTTTGCCATTTCGGACGGATGTTGCACCTTGCACCGTGGATGTTGCACCCTGTAGATATCGATTATTCGGACGGCCATAACTTCTGGCTCGTTTAGAGTTATGGGAGCCATAACCTGTCAAAACGAAGGCCTCGATGAGTTCTACGGCTTTGACAACTTTCAGCCGTCAACAGATAGATTAATGCCCAAAAAGGACAACCCGAATCTTAATCGGGTCTCGTAAGTTTTTTACCCTTCGTTTTTTCGACACGTGGATTTTTACGGTAAAACAGGATTACCGTGGCCCGTCTTCGATTTACCATCGCTGGAGTGTGGTAAACCATGGTACTGTTCCGTTTCAAATCCATGCACGCATTTCTAAAAGTCGTACGGCATTGTTTCGCCATTTCGGACGGATGTTGCACCTTGCACCGTGGATGTTGCACCCTGTAGATATCGATTATACGGACGACCATAACTTCTGGCTCGTTTAGAGTTACGGGAGCCACAACCTGTCAAAACAAAGGACTCGATAAGTTCTACGGCTTTGACAGCTTTCAGCCGTCAACGGATAGATTAATGCCCAAAAAGGAGAACCCGAATCTCAATCAGATCTCGTAAGTTTTTTACCCTTTGTTTTTTCGACACGTGGATTTTTACGGTAAAACAGGATTACGGTGGCTGGCCTTCGATTTACCATCGCTGGACAGTGGTGCACCATGGTACTGTTCCGTTTCAAATCCATGCACGCATTTCTAAAAGTCGTACGGCACTGTTTCGCCATTTCGGACGGATATTGAACCTTGCACCGTGGATATTGCACCCTGTAGATATCGATTATTCGGACGCAATAACTTCTGGCTCGTTTAGAGTTACGGGAGCCATAACTTGTCAAAACGAAGGCCTCGATGAGTTCTACGGATTTGACAGCTTTCAGCCGTCAACGGATAGATTAATGCCCAAAAAGGACAACCCGAATCTCGATCGGGTCTCGTAAGTTTTTTACCCTTCGTTTTTTCGACACGTGGATTTTTACGGTAAAACGGGATTACCTTGGCCCGTCTTCGATTTCCCATCGCTGGAGAGCGGTGCACCATGGTACTGTTCCGTTTCAAATCCATGCACGCATTTCTAAAAGTCGTACGACACTTTTTCACAATTTCGGACGGATGTTGCAACTTGCACCGTGGATGTTGCACCCTGTAGATATCGATTATTCGGACGGCCATAACTTATGGCTCGTTTAGAGTTACGGGAGCCATAACCTGTCAAAACGAAGGCCTCGATGAGTTATATGGCATTGACTGCTTTCAGCCGTCAACGGATAGATTAATGCTCAAAGAGGACAACCCGAATCTCAATCGGGTCTCGTAAGTTTTTTACCCTTCGTTTTTTCGTCACTTGCAATTTTACGGTAAAACAGGATTACGGTGGCTGTTCTTCGATTTACCATCGCTGGAGAGTGGTGCACCATTCTACTGTTCCGTTTCAAATCCATGCACGCATTTCTAAAAGTCGTACGGCACTGTTTCGCCATTTCGGACGGATGTTGCACCTTGCACCGTGGATGTTGCACCCTGTAGATATCGATTATACAGACGACCATAACTTCTGGCTCGTTTAGAGTTACGGGAGCCACAACTTGTCAAAACCAAAGCATCGATAAGTTCTACGGCTTTGACAGCTTTCAGCCGTCAACAGATAGATTAATGCCCAAAAAGGACAACCCAAATCTCAATCGGGTCTCGTAAGTTTTTTACCCTTCGTTTTTTCGACTCGTGGATTTTTACGGTAAAACAGGATTACCGTGGATGGCCTTCGATTTACCATCACTGGAGAGTGGTGCACCATGGTACTGTTCCGTTTCAAATCCATGCACGCATTTCTAAAAGTCGTACGGCACTGTTTCGCCATTTCGGACGGATGTTGCACCTTGCGCCGTGGATGTTGCACCATGTAGATATCGATTATTCGGACGGCCATAACTTCTGGCTCGTTTAGAGTTACGGGACCATAACATGTCAAAACGAAGGCCTCGATGAGTTCTACGACATTGACAGCATTCAGCAGTCAACGGATAAATTAATGCCCAAAAAGGACAACTCGAATTTCAATCGGGTCTCGTAAGTTTTTTACCCTTCGTTTTTTCGACACATGGATTTTTACGGTAAAACAGGA
The DNA here is from genome assembly GCA_030765085.1 of Allium cepa. Taxonomy (NCBI): domain Eukaryota; kingdom Viridiplantae; phylum Streptophyta; class Magnoliopsida; order Asparagales; family Amaryllidaceae; genus Allium; species Allium cepa. The sequence continues at coordinate 450,052,449 of CM060946.1, read as the reverse complement.
TTACGGTGGCTGGTCTTTGATTTACCATCGCTGGAGAGTGGTGCACCACGGTACTGTTCCATTTCAAATCCATGCACACATTTCTAAAAGTCGTACGGCACTGTTTCGCCATTTCGGACGGATGTTGCACCTTGCACCGTGGATGTTGCACCCTATAGATATCGATTATACGGACGACCATAACTTCTGGCTCGTTTAGAGTTACGGGAGCCATAACCTGTCAAAACTAAGGCCTCGATGAGTTCTACGGCTTTGAAAGCTTTCAGCCGTCAACGGATAGATTAATGCCCAAAAAGGACAACCCGAATTTCAATCGGGTCTCGTAATTTTTTTACCATTTGTTTTTTCGACACGTGGATTTTTATGGTAAAACTGGATTACGGTGGCTGGCCTTCGATTTACCATCGCTGGAGAGTGGTGCACCATGGTACTGTTCCGTTTCAAATCAATGCACGCATTTCTAAAAGTCGTACGACACTGTTTCGCCATTTCGGACGGATGTTGCACCGTGCACCGTGGATGTGGCACCCTGTAGATATCGATTATTCGGACGGCCATAACTTCTGGCTCGTTTAGAGTTACGGGGGCCGTAACCTGTCAAAACGAAGGCCTCGATGAGTTCTACGGCTTTGACAGATTTCAGCCGTCAACGGATAGATTAATGCCCAAAAAGGACAACCCGAATCTCAATCGGGTCTCGTAAGTTTTTTACCCTTCGTTTTTACGACACGTGGATTTTTACGGTAAAACAGGATTACGGTGGCTGGCCTTCGATTTACCATCGCTGGACAGTGGTGCACCATGGTACTGTTCCGTTTCAAATCCATGCACGCATTTCTAAAAGTCGTACGGCACTGTTTCGCCATTTCGGACGGATGTTGCACCTTGCACCGTGGATGTTGCACCCTGTAGATATCGATTATTCGGGCGGCCATAACTTCTGGCTCGTTTAGAGTTACGGGAGCCATAACCTGCCAAAACGAAGGCCTCGATGAGTTCTATGGTTTTGACTGCTTTCAGCCGTCAACGGATAGATTAATGCTCAAAAAGGACAAACCGAATCTCAATCGGGTCTCGTAAGTTTTTTACCCTTCGTTTTTTCGTCACTTGCAATTTTACGGTAAAACAGGATTACGGTGGCTGGTCTTCGATTTACCATCGCTGGAGAGTGGTGCACCATGGTACTGTTCCGTTTCAAATCCATGCACACATTTCTAAAAGTCGTACGGCACTGTTTCGCCATTTCGGACGGATGTTGCACCTTGCACCGTGGATGTTGCACCCTGTAGATATCGATTATACAGACGACCATAACTTCTGGCTCGTTTAGAGTTACGGGAGCCACAACTTGTCAAAACCAAGGCATCGATAAGTTCTACGGCTTTGACAGCTTTCTACCGTCAACAGATAGATTAATGCCCAAAAAGGACAACCCAAATCTCAATCGGGTCTCGTAAGTTTTTTACCCTTCGTTTTTTCGACTCGTGGATTTTTACGGTAAAACAGGATTACCGTGGATGGCCTTCGATTTACCATCACTCGAGAGTGGTGCACTATGGTACTGTTCCGTTTCAAATCCATGCACGCATTTCTAAAAGTCGTACGACACTGTTTCGCCATTTCGGACGGATGTTGCACCTTGCGCCGTGGGTGTTGCACCATGTAGATATCGATTATTCGGACGGCCATAACTTCTGGCTCGTTTAGAGTTACGGCACCATAACATGTCAAAACGAAGGCCTCGATGAGTTCTACGGCATTGACAGCATTCAGCAGTCAACGGATAAATTAATGCCCAAAAAGGACAACTCGAATTTCAATCGGGTCTCGTAAGTTTTTTACCCTTCGTTTTTTCGACACATGGATTTTTACGGTAAAACAGGATTACGGTGGCTGGTCTTTGATTTACCATCGCTGGAGAGTGGTGCACCATGGTACTGTTCCATTTCAAATCCATGCACACATTTCTAAAAGTCGTACGGCACTGTTTCGCCATTTCGGACGGATGTTGCACCTTGCACCGTGGATGTTGCACCCTATAGATATCGATTATACGGACGACCATAACTTCTGGCTCGTTTAGAGTTACGGGAGCCATAACCTGTCAAAACGAAGGCCTCGATGAGTTCTACGGCTTTGAAAGCTTTCAGCCGTCAACGGATAGATTAATGCCCAAAAAGGACAACCCGAATTTCAATCGGGTCTCGTAAGTTTTTTACCATTCGTTTTTTCGACACGTGGATTTTTACGGTAAAACTGGATTACCGTGGCTGGCCTTCGATTTACCATCGTTGGAGAGTGGTGCACCATGGTACTGTTCCGTTTCAAATCCATGCACGCATTTCTAAAAGTCGTACGACACTGTTTCGCCATTTCGGACGGATGTTGCACCTTGCACCGTGGACGTGGCACCCTGTAGATATCGATTATTCGGACGGCCATAACTTCTGGCTCGTTTAGAGTTACGGGGGCCATAACCTGTCAAAACGAAGGCCTCGATGAGTTCTACGGCTTTGACAGCTTTCAGCCGTCAACGGATAGATTAATGCCCAAAAAGGACAACCCGAATCTCAATCGGGTCTCGTAAGTTTTTTACCCTTCGTTTTTACGACACGTGGATTTTTACGGTAAAACAGGATTACGGTGGCTGGCCTTCGATTTACCATCGCTGGACAGTGGTGCACCATGGTACTGTTCCGTTTCAAATCCATGCATGCATTTCTAAAAGTCGTACGGCACTGTTTCGCCATTTCGGACGGATGTTGCACCTTGCACCGTGGATGTTGCACCCTGTAGATATCGATTATTCGGGCGGCCATAACTTCTGGCTCGTTTAGAGTTACGGGAGCAATAACCTGCCAAAACGAAGGCCTCGATGAGTTCTATGGCTTTGACAGCTTTCAGCCGTCAACGGATAGATTAATGCCCAAAAAGGACAACCCGGATCTCAATCGGGTCTCGTAAGTTTTTTACCCTTCGTTTTTTCGACACGTGCAATTTTACGGTAAAACAGGATTACGGTGGCTGGTCTTCGATTTACCATCGCTGGAGAGTGGTGCACCATGGTACTGTTCCGTTTCAAATCCATGCACGCATTTCTAAAAGTCGTACGGCACTGTTTCGCCATTTCGGACGGATGTTGCACCTTGCACCGTGGATGTTGCACCCTGTAGATATCGATTATACGGACGACCATAACTTCTGGCTCGTTTAGAGTTATGGGAGCCACAACCTGTCAAAACCAAGGCCTCGATAAGTTCTACGGCTTTGACAGCTTTCAGCCGTCAACGGATAGATTAATGCCCAAAAAGGAGAACCCGAATCTCAATCGGGTCTCGTAAGTTTTTTACCCTTCGTTTTTTCGACACGTGGATTTTTACGGTAAAACAGGATTACGGTGGCTGGCCTTCGATTTACCATCGCTGGACAGTGGTGCACCATGGTACTATTCCGTTTCAAATCCATGCACGCATTTCTAAAAGTCGTACGGCACTGTTTCGCCATTTCGGACGGATATTGAACCTTGCACCGTGGATGTTGCACCCTGTAGATATCGATTATTCGGACGCAATAACTTCTGGCTCGTTTAGATTTACGGGAGCCATAACTTGTCAAAACGAAGGCCTCGATGAGTTCTACGGTTTTGACAGCTTTCAGCCGTCAACGGATAGATTAATGCCCAAAAAGGACAACCCCAATCTCGATCGGGTCTCGTAAGTTTTTTACCCTTCATTTTTTCGACACGTGGATTTTTACGGTAAAACGGGATTACCTTGGCCCGTCTTCGATTTCCCATCGCTAGAGAGCGGTGCACCATGGTACTGTTCCGTTTCAAATCCATGCACGCATTTCTAAAAGTCGTACTACACTTTTTCACAATTTCGGACGGATGTTGCACCTTGCACCGTGGATGTTGCACCCTGTAGATATCGATTATTCGGACGGCCATAACTTCTGGCTCGTTTAGAGCTACGGGAGCCATAACCTGTCAAAACGAAGGCCTCGATGAGTTCTACGCCTTTGACAGCTTTCAGCCGTCAACGGATAGATTAATGCCCAAAAAGGACAACCCGAATCTCAATCGGGTCTCGTAAGTTTTTTACCCTTCGTTTTTTCGACACGTGGATTTTTACGGTAAAACGGGATTACCGTGGCCCGTCTTCGACTTCCCATTGCTGGAGAGTGGTGCAAAATGGTATTGTTCCATTTCAAATCCATGCACGCATTTCTAAAAGTCGTACGACACTGTTTCACCATTTCGGACGGATGTTGCACCTTGCACCGTGGATGTCGCACCCTGTAAATATCGATTACCGTGGCCCGTCTTCGACTTACCATCGCTGGAGAGTGGTGCACCATGGTACTGTTCCGTTTCAAATCCGTGCACGCATTTCTAAAAGTCATACGGCACTGTTTTGCCATTTCGGACGGATGTTGCACCTTGCACCGTGGATGTTGCACCCTGTAGATATCGATTATTCGGACGGCCATAACTTCTGGCTCGTTTAGAGTTATGAGAGCCATAACCTGTCAAAACGAAGGCCTCGATGAGTTCTACGGCTTTGACAGCTTTCAGCCGTAACAGATAGATTAATGCCCAAAAAGGACAACCCGAATCTCAATCGGGTCTCGTAAGTTTTTTACCCTTCATTTTTTCGACACGTGTATTTTTACGGTAAAACGGGATTACCTTGGCCCGTCTTCGACTTCCCATCATAGGGGAGTGGTGCACCATGGTACTGTTCCGCTTCAAATCCATGCACGCATTTCTAAAAGTCGTACGACACTGTTTCGCCATTTCGGACGGATGTTGCACCTTGCACCGTGGATGTTGCACCCTGTAGATATCGGTTATTCGGACGGCCATAACTTCTGGCTCGTTTAGAGTTACGGGAGCCATAACCTATCAAAACGAAGGCCTCGATGAGTTCCACGGCTTTGACAGCTTTCGGTCATCAATGGATAGATTAATGCCCAAAAAGGACAACCCGAATCTCAATCGGGTCTCGTAAGTTTTCTTACCCTTCGTTTTTTCGACACGTGGATTTTTACGGTAAAACAGGATTACTGTGGCCCGTCTTCGATTTACCATCGCTGGAGAGTGGTGCACCATGGTACTGTTCCGTTTCAAATCCATGCACGCATTTCTAAAAGTCGTACGGCACTGTTTCGCCATTTCGGACGGATGTTGCACCTTGCACCGTGGATGTTGCACCCTGTAGATATCGATTATTCGGACGGCCATAACTTCTGGCTCGTTTAGAGTTACGGGAGCCATAACCTGTCAAAACGAAGGCCTCGATGAGTTCCACTGCTTTGACAGCTTTCAGTCGTCAACGGATAGATTAATGCACAAAAAGAACAACCCGAATCTCAATCGGGTCTCGTAAGTTTTTTACCCTTCGTTTTTTCGACACGTGGATTTTTACGGTAAAACTGGATTACGGTGGATGGTCTTCGATTTACCATCGCTGGAGAGTGGTGCACCATGGAACTATTCTGTTTCAAATCCATGCACGCATTTCTAAAAGTCGTACGGCACTGTTTCGCCATTTCGGACGGATGTTGCACCTTGCACCGTGGATGTTGCACCCTGTAGATATCGATTATTCGGACGACCATAACTTCTGGCTCGTTTAGAATTACGGGAGCCATAACCTGTCAAAACGAAGGCCTCGATGAGTTCCTCGGCTTTTACAGCTTTCGGTCGTCAATGGATAGATTAATGCCCAAAAAGGACAGCCCGAATCTCAATCGGGTCTCGTAAGTTTTTTTACCCTTCGTTTTTTCGACACGTGGATTTTTACGGTAAAATAGGATTACTGTGGTCCGTCTTCGATTTACCATCGCTGGAGAGTGGTGCACCATGGAACTGTTCCGTTTCAAATCCATGCACGCATTTCGAAAAGTCGTACGGCACTGTTTCGCCATTTCGAACGGATGTTGCACCCTGTAGATATCGATTATTCGGACGGCCATAACTTCTGGCTCGTTTAGAGTTACATGAGCCATAACCTGTCAAAACGAAGGCCTCGATGAGTTCTACGGCATTGATCGCTTTCAGCCATCAACGGATAGATTAATGCCCAAAAAGGGCAACCCGAATCTCAATCGGGCCTCGTAAGTTTTTTACCCTTCGTTTTTTCGACATGTGGATTTTTACGGTAAAAAAGGATTATCGTGGCCCGTCTTCGACTTCCCATCGCTGGAGAGTGGTGCACCATGGTACTGTTCCGTTTCAAATCCATGCACGCATTTCTAAAAGTCGTACGGCACTGTATCGCCATTTCGGACGGATGTTGCACCTTGCACCGTGGATGTTGCACCCTGTAGATATCAATTATTCGGACGGCCATAACTTCTGGCTCGTTTAGAGTTAATGGAGCCATAACCTGTCAAAACGAAGGCCTCGATGAGTTCTACGGCTTTGATGGCTTTCATCCATCAACGGATAGATTAATGCCCAAAAAGGGCAACCAGATTCTCATTCGGGCCTCGTAAGTTTTTTGCCATTCGTTTTGTTCGACACGTGGATTTTTACGGTAAAACAGGATTACCGTGGCTGGCCTTCGATTTACCATCGCTGAAGAGTGGTGCACCATGGTACTGTTCCGTTTCAAATCCATGCACGCATTTCTAAAAGTCGTACGGCTCTGTTTCGCCATTTTGGACGGATGTTGCATCTTGCACCGTGGATGTTGCACCCTGTAGATATCGATTATTCGGACGGCCATAACTTCTGGCTCGTTTAGAGTTACGGGAGCCATAACCTGTCAAAACGAAGGCCTTGATGAGTTCTACGGCTTTGATAGCTTTCAGCCGTCAACGGATAGATTAATGCCCAAAAAAGACAACCCGAGTCTCAATCGGGTCTCGTAAGTTTTTTACCCTTCGTTTTTTCGACACGTGGATTTTTACGGCAAAACGGGATTACGGTGGCTGGTCTTCGATTTACCATTGCTGGAGAGTGGTGCACCATGGTACTGTTCCGTTTCAAATCCATGCACGCATTTCTAAAAGTTGTACGGCACTGTTTCGCCATGTCGGACGGATGTTGCACCTTGCACCGTGGATGTTGCACCCTGTAGATATCGATTATTCAAACGGACATAACTTCTGGCTCGTTTAGAGTTACGGGAGCCATAACCTGTCAAAACGAAGGCCTCGATGAGTTCTACGGCTTTGACCGCTTTCAGCCGTCAACGGATAGATTAATGCCCAAAAAGGACAACCCGGATCTCAATCGGGTCTCGTAAGTTTTTTACCCTTCATTTTTTCGACACGTGCATTTTTACGGTAAAACAGGATTACGGTGGCTGGTCTTCGATTTACCATCGCTGGAGAGTGGTGCACCAGGGTACTGTTCCGTTTCAAATCCATGCACGCATTTCTAAAAGTCGTACGGCACTGTTTCGCCATTTCGGACGGATGTTGCACCTTGCACCGTGGATGTTGCACCCTATAGATATCGATTATACGGACGACCATAACTTTTGGCTCGTTTAGAGTTACGGGAGCCATAACCTGTCAAAACGAAAGCCTCGATGAGTTCTACGGCTTTGACAGCTTTCAGCCGTCAACGGATAGATTAATGCCTAAAAAGGACAACCCGAATCTCAATCGGGTCTCGTAAGTTTTTTACCCTTCGTTTTTTCGACACGTGGATTTTTACGGTAAAACAGGATTACCGTGGCTGGCCTTCGATTTACCATCGCTGGAGAGTGGTGCACCATGGTACTGTTCCATTTCAAATCCATGCACGCATTTCTAAAAGTCGTACGGCACTGTTTCGCCATTTCGGACGGATGTTGCACCTTGCACCGTGGATGTTGCACCCTGTAGATATCGATTATTCGGACGGCCATAACTTCTGGCTCGTTTAGAGTTACGGGAGCCATAATCTGTCAAAACGAAGGCCTCGATGAGTTCCACGGCTTTGACAGCTTTCGGTCGTCAATGGATAGATTAATGCCCAAAAAGGACAACCCGAATCTCAATCGGGTCTCGTAAGTTTTTTTACGCTTCGTTTTTTCGACACGTGGATTTTTACGGTAAAATAGGATTACCGTGGCCCGTCTTCGATTTACCATCGCTGGAGAGTGGTGCACCATGGAACTGTTCCGTTTCAAATCCATGCACGCATTTCTAAAAGTCGTACGGCACTGTTTCGCCATTTCGGACGGATGTTGCACCTTGCACCGTGGATGTTCACCCTGTAGATATCGATTATTCGGACGGCCATAACTTCTGGCTCGTTTAGAGTTACAGGAGACATAACCTGTCAAAACGAAGGCCTCGATGAGTTCTACGGCATTGACCGCTTTCAGCCATCAACGGATAGATTAATGCCCAAAAAGGGCAACCCGAATCTCAATCGGGCCTCGTAAGTTTTTTACACTTCGTTTTTTCGACACGTGGATTTTTACGGTAAAAAAGGATTATCGTGGCCCGTCTTCGAATTCCCATCGCTGGAGAGTAGTGCACCATGGTACTGTTCCGTTTCAAATCCATGCACGCATTTCTAAAAGTCGTACGGCACTGTTTCGCCATTTCGGACGGATGTTGCACCTTGCACCATGGATGTTGCACCCTGTAGAAATCAATTATTCGGACGGCCATAACTTCTGGCTCGTTTAGAGTTAATGGAGCCATAACCTGTCAAAACGAAGGACTCGATGAGTTCTACGGCTTTGATGGCTTTCATCTGTCAACGGATAGATTAATGCCCAAAACGGGAACTCGAATCTCATTCGGGCCTCGTAAGTTTTTTACCATTCGTTTTGTTCGACACGTGGATTTTTACGGCAAAACAGGATTACCGTGGCAGGCCTTCGATTTACCATCGCTGAAGAGTGGTGCACCATGGTACTGTTCCGTTTCAAATCCATGCACGCATTTCTAAAAGTCGTACGGCTCTGTTTCGCCATTTTGGACGGATGTTGCATCTTGCACCGTGGATGTTGCACCCTGTAGATATCGGTTATTCGGACGGCCATAACTTCTGGCTCGTTTAGAGTTACGGGAGCCATAACCTGTCAAAACGAAAGCCTCGATGAGTTCTACGGATTTGACCACTTTCAGCCGTCAACAGATAGATTAATCCCCAAAAAGGACAACCCGAATCTCAATCGGGTCTCGTAAGCTTTTTACCTTTCGTTTTTTCGACACGTGGATTTTTACGGTAAAACAGGATTACGGTGGCTGGCCTTCGATTTACCATCGCTGGACAGTGGTGCACCATGGTACTGTTCCGTTTCAAATCCATGCACGCATTTCTAAAAGTCGTACGACACTGTTTCGCCATTTCGGACGGATGTTGAACCTTGCACCGTGGATGTTGCACCCTATAGATATCGATTATACGGACGACCATAACTTCTGGCTCGTTTAGAGTTACGGGAGCCATAACCTGTCAAAAGGAAGGCCTCGATGAGTTCTACGGCTTTGACTGCTTTCAGCCATCAACGGATAGATTAATGCCCAAAAAGGACAACCCGAATCTCAATCGGGTCTCGTAAGTTTTTTACCCTTCGTTTTTTCGACACGTGCATTTTTATGGTAAAACAGGATTGCCGTGAATGGCCTTCGATTTACAGTCGCTGGAGAGTGTTGCACCATGGTACTATTCCGTTTCAAATCCATGTACGCATTTCTAAAAGTCGTACGACAGTGTTTCGCCATTTCGGACGGATGTTGCACCTTGCACCGTGGATGTTGCACCCTGTAGATATCGATTATTCGGACGGCCATAACTTCTGGCTTGTTTAGAGTTACGGGAGCCATAACCTGTCAAAACGAAGGCCTCGATGAGTTCTACGGCTTTGACAGCTTTCAGCCGTCAACGGATAGATTAATGCCCAAAAAAGACAACCCGAATCTCAATCGGGTCTCGTAAGTTTTTTACCCTTCGTTTTTTCGACACGTGGATTTTTACGGTAAAACAGGATTACTGTGGCTGGCCTTCGATTTACCATCGCTGGACAGTGGTGCACCGTGGTACTGTTCCATTTCAAATCCATGCACGCATTTCTAGAAGTCGTACGGCACTGTTTCGCAATTTCGGACGGATGTTGCGCCTGGCACCGTGGATGTTGCACCCTGTAGATATCGATTATTCGGGCGGCCATAACTTCTGGCTCGTTTAGATTTACGTGAGCCATAACCTGTCAAAACAAAGGCCTCGATGAGTTTTACAGCTTTGACAGCATTCAGCCGTCAACAGATAGATTAATGCCCAAAAAGGACAACCCGAATCTCAATCGGGTCTCGTAAGTTTTTTACCCTTCTTTTTTTCGACACGTGGATTTTTACGGTAAAACGGGATTACCGTGGCCCGTCTTCGACTTCCCGTTGCTCGAGAGTGGTGCACCATGGTACTGTTCCATTTCAAATCCATGCATGCATTTCTAAAAGTCGTACGACACTGTTTCACCGTTTCGGACGGATGTTGCACCTTGCACCGTGGATGTTGCACCCTATAGATATCGATTATTCAAACGGCCATAACTTCTGGCTCGTTTAGAGTTACGGGATCCATAACCTGTCAAAACGAAAGCCTCGATGAGTTCTACGGCTTTGAAAGCTTTTAGCCGTCAACGGATAGATTAATGCCCAAAAAGGACAACCCGAATCTCAATCGGGTCTCGTTAGTTTTTTACCCATCGTTTTTTCGACACGTGGATTTTTACGGTAAAACAGGATTACCGTGGCCCGTCTTCGACTTCCCATCGCTGGAGAGTGGTGCATCATGGTACTGTTCCGTTTCAAACCATGCACGCATTTCTAAAAGTCGTACGGCACTGTTTTGCCATTTCGGACGGATGTTGCACCTTGCACCGTTGATGTTGCAACCTGTAGATATCGATTATTCGGACGGCCATAACTTCTGGCTCGTTTAGAGTTACGGGAGCCATAACCTGTCAAAACGAAGGCCTCGATGAGTTCTACGGTTTTGATAGCTTTCAGCCGTCAACGGATAGATTAATGCCCAAAAGGACAACCCGAATCTCAATCGGGTCTCGTAAGTTTTTTACCCTTCGTTTTTTCGACACGTGGATTTTTACGGTAAAATAAGATTACCGTGGCCCGTCTTCGATTTACCATCGCTGGAGTGTGGTGCACCATGGTACAGTTCCGTTTCAAATCCATGCACGCATTTCTAAAAGTCGTACGGCACTGTTTCGCCATTTCGGATGGATGTTGCACCTTGCACCGTGGATGTTGCACCCTGTGGATATCGATTATTCGGACGGCCATAACTTCTGGCTCGTTTAGAGTTACGGGTGCCATAACCAGTCAAAACGAAGGCCTCGATGAGTTCCACGGCTTTGACAGCTTTCAGTCATCAAGGGATAGATTAATGCCCATAAAGGACAATGTTTGCACAAAAAATGGACAAACACCTCCAAGTCGTATTATTTAGTTGATTATATGTGATTTTCAATGATTTTAGATGAGTATATAAATATAAAAGAAGTAGGGGCTGAAATGTAAAAGACACGCGGATTTATAGTGGTTCGGCCAAAATGTGCCTACGTCCACTTTATATGTTATTATCTTCTTTCCTTCAGATTACAAGTACAATGCTTCGTATATGAGTATATGAGTATATGAAAGTAGTTTGAAAGTTCCTTCCTTGTTTGAGCTCTCAAACTTGTCTGCCATTGTTGTACCCCTGCCCCTCTATTTATAGAATGAGGTAGGGGGCAGGGGTCTTGGAAGTATATAACTGCTGGTGGGCCCGGGCTGAAGCGATCTGGACTGGCAGTTGTCTGGTTCGGCGGAGGACATTCGGCATGGAGCTTGGTCCGGTGGTAGGCGTGGTCCGGCAACGAGTGTGGACCGGTGATTATTTGGTTCAGTTGTGAAAATGGTCCGGTAGATAAGTGGTTCGGTGGTAGCATGGGAGTTGATTCGGTAGTGGGGTGATGGTTGGTTCGGAGGAGTATGGTGGACCGGTATGGCTGGTCCGGTAGTAGTAGGGGATGTTTGGTTCGGTTACCGGATGGGCATGCCGAATGGCACTTGTGATTTGCCCGAATATGGTTGGTCCGGCTACCGGATGGACATGCCGAATGGAGTCATGGGGCCGAATGGGGATGGACTTCTAGCTTTGTGTTTGTCGAACGAGGTGGAGGTTGCGAGCTCGGGTAAAACTGTGACTTCTTGGTCTCGAGAGCTTCTGGGTGAGAATTCGCCCAACATTTGCCCCCCAAAGTGGGGCACGTGCTTGCACGTGTCGCGCTTTGTTCCCGGTGGTAGAAAGGCTTGTTTCGTAACGCCATGGGCTGGATGTTCGTATCCTGCTGCTGTCCTGCAAAGGAATTTAATTTATAGTTTTAGTGCGGTTCTAGGTAACGATCGTTCGGGATCGAGAAATTTGAGATGAAGCTAATCGTGTCGTCAGGGACGAGCAAGTGTGCCCCGAAGGGGCCTAGCATTGTCGATGCCAGGTTCACGTTAGAGTGGGTCCCCGGGTCGTTTGCCAAGGTGGTTTATCGCCAGCTCAGAGCATGCCTAGGGATTGTTCGCGACCCCGTACATGTGTAAGTAGCTTAGCCATTCCATAATTATCAGAATCAAATATCCGTTTCACCTATGAGTTTTAAAAAGGCGTGTCAAAGTGTAAACTCCCACGACGATAGGGTTAATAACTATTCAGAGCGTGCCTACGGACCATTCGTGGTCGCGTACACGTGTAAACGATTTAATCCATGTCGGTGAGAGTTTTACGACTTATTCATCGTTAGCATAATCTTATTTTATTAGTTAGTTCTAGAGTTCGGTACTTATCTGAGTGAAGCGCCTGCGTGCCCCCTGTTTCTGGTTTCTGCTGGTAGAGGTAGCTTCGTTCGGGTTCGAGTTGGCACAGGTTTCATTCGGTTGGAGGCTGGTCCGGTATGGATAGTTCCATTCGGTTTTCATTCGGTCCGGTATGTCGAATGCCTTGGTCCGGTCCTGAGCTCGCCTATATATAGAGGCCGTACCCCCCTCGTTTTTCATTACCGAACGAGTAGAGCCGAACCATATTGTGCTGCCGAACCAAAGTCTTCGCCGAACCAGCTTATACCGAACCAGGTATGTATACTTTCTGCCGAATGAACCTTTGCCACCGGATGGCCCTGTTTGCCGAATGTGTACGGAGTGTATTGAATAGCCGAATGAGGTATGCCGAATGACATGCATGCCGAATGACATGTATGCCGAATGAGCATTGGAGTTTGGTGCCGAATGAACTCGTCTTGCACCGCCGAATGAGACTTCATACTTGAACCTTGAGCGGAATCTTATGCTTTTATATGCTTTCTTTAGATACTTGCTTGTTTATCTTTCTATACTTCTTGCTCTAACACCGTGTTTTTCTTGTGCTGCAGAAAATGTCTCGCAAAGCGGAAACACGATCAGACAGAAAGAAGTCTAGAGGCACAAGAGAGCCCTCTTCTTCCTTGCCCCCAGTCCAATCAGGATCCGAGCAACATCGACCCATTCCAAGGTCTCTAGTGGATGGATATGGTCCACAGGAACTTTTGATCTCTCCCCCGGATTGCTTTCCTAGCTCCCTAAAGGAGGAGCAACTTGACGTCATATCCCGTTCCTTCGGGATAGATAGGGCTCTTATGCTGCTGCCGGGAGATGGAGTGATGCCATATAATCCTCCCGAGGGCTACTTCGCTTTTAGCAGATACCATTGCATGTGCGGCGCTATCCCCCCTATCAACGCTTGGATAATTAGCTTCACCACATATTTGAAGGTGGCTCCCTTCCAGCTTCAGCCTAATTCTTATGCCATCCTGGTGAGCCTCTTTGTTATCTTCCAGAGGAGGTACGGGCGTCCTCCTTCTAACCGGGAAATTCGATACTTGTACAACCTGAGAGGCTATAAGAAGGGGTCTCCGTATATTAGTCTGGAAGCGGCCGTGCCCTTCAAACCAGTCCTGGACCTATACTCCAAGTTTACCATGTTCAAGAAAGAGTGGTTCTTCATCAAGGACGATGCTGTTTCTTTCCGCCTTTTCACTTCCGGATGTAAGATGGATTTCATTTATATTTTCCATGTCTTGACTGTAGTGTTTTTTCTGACATGCTTCTATTTCTGGCTAGCGACAGGTGGTATTGCAGTTGTGGAGGATGATTCCTTGGTGCGAATGGCTGCTGAACTAAAGGCTATTCCGGCACGGGACCGGTCGGCCTCCTTCTTGATCAGGAACGCAACCCTCTTGGAGTATAATTTGATCTTACCGCACCAGTCCGTGGTTAAGCAAAGAGACACGGCTGAGGAGAAGGCTGCTAAAGCTAAGGAGGGGGATAAGGTAAAGAGCGGTAAGAGGGAGCCTTTCGCAGAGCGTCCCGTGGTCGGGGGGAAGAAACTGAAGAAGTCCGATGGCCCTTCTCCAAGTACTTGCCCGACTGTCCCGGAGGAGGAAGGTGTGGAAGAGGAGGAAGGAGGCGAAGTTGGAGAAGGGTCGGAGGGTGGAGGAGATGGCGACGGTCAAGGTGGTAGTGGTGTTGCCGCTCTAACCTCTGAGCAAGACCTCGAACTGGATGAGGCTCTCCGTCGGGCCTTCGGGGAGTCGGAGGGAGAGTCGGAAACGGAGAAGGAAAAAGAGAAAGAAACGGAGAAGGCAAAGGAAACCGGCAAAGCTGTGGCTTCAGCTAGGGTGACTCCGGCGACGCAAGGTGAACTTTTGTCTTCTGCCGATTCCATTTTCGATAGGGACTTAGAAATTTTTTACGGTTCACTTCCGTCCTGGAATGAGATCCAGGACTTATTGCAGTTTCCCACTCCTCCGCCGGGTTTGTATAATAGATGTGTCTCCTCACTTTTCTTTCTTTTTAACTTAGCACTTTTTTTGAATTGCGGATTATTGTATGTTCGTAACACTTGTTCTTTTATTCCAGGGGCAGGCCAGGCAGTTAAAACGTCGGATGTTCGACATCGCCTTGAACAATTTAAGTCGAGGAGAGCTTCCGCGAAACCTTCTACTGATCGCACTGGGGATGTAGTCAGTTACCGCCCTCTTCTTGGGGTCATCGAAGAGGGTATTCAGAAAAGGAAGCGGAGCCGTTCCTTATTTGAGTCTTCTTCTGCTTCGCAGCTTCCTACTCAGCCTCCCCCTACTCAGCCTCCTCGTGATACTACGGAGGAGAGCACGGAGCCCGGCCCCCCTCCTCCTCCTTCCAAGAGTTCTACTGTCATTCATATAAGGCGTCCCGATGTGCCTCGCCCCGTGCCTCGTGACCCTTTTGCCGGTCATCCTGATTTAGACCCAAGCTTTCGGGACATTTCATTCGATGAGACCACGGGAGAGCACCTCCTTCCCCGCAACCCCATGGTAAGAGTGCTGGACGAGGCCAAATCTTTAGATCTTGATTTACTTACTACACGGGTAGTCACCATGGGGGATGAGGCCAAGGCTAATATCGACCGGGTGGCCGCAGAGACTAAGAAGTTAATGGAGCATCATGCTAAGTTGGTCAAAGCCGGGGAAGAGATCGGGAGTGCTAACATTCGGTTGAGGTTAAAGGTTGCCGATCAGGCCAAGCAGCTCGCCGACCAAGCCATCCAGATTTCCCAGCATGAGGAAGCCTCCAAGCGTCTGAAAGAGACCATGGAGAAGGCCAGTAGGGCGGAATTACGGAAGATGGAGGTCGCTTGCAGGGAGCGGATTAACATAGCTATCGCAACGGTGGATGAGGTTCGAAATGCGGATCTCGAGCGGGTAGAGGAGTTGTCAGGGAGGCTCGAGGCTGCGGAGATGGCTCAGGCTGAGTTGAAGGAGGAGATGGAGGAGATGAGGAGGTCCCTTAAGTTGAAGGAGGAGGAAATGAGGAGGTCACTCCAGGCTGATTGCTTGAGATACCAATCAGAGAGGGACGTTGCCGTCGCCAAGTTGCAAGCTTCCGAGGCCCGGGTGAGGGAGTTTGAGGAAAACGAGGGGATGATGGATGAGATGCTGCAGGATATGTACTTCCACACTTGGAAGGAGGGCGGCTTGTCTTGGATGGACGATTACCCTCGGGTCATGGCCAAGGTGTATCTCCAGGCTTTAGAGGAGGCCAGGGTGAACGCGGGTAAGGAAGGCGGAGAGGCTTTCAACTTGAGTGCGGTTACTGCTCAGTTCTCAAAGGAGGAGCAAGCGGCGGTGAAGGAGGGGATGCGGCTGCTCGCTGCGGAGGAAGCGGGCGTGCAGTTGGATGATGAGGATCAAGCGGCGGATGCTGGTGAGTTATTCTTTTCCCTTTCTTTTCTTTCCGTGTTTTCATAACTTGATCGTTCGTTTAATGAATTCCTCTTCTGATCTGGACAGGTGGGACTTCAGATCCACACGCTGGGGGCTCTGATCCTGCGTCTAAGTAGGCTGGGGAAGTTGGTGATGGAGTGTGGAGGCATCCGCCATCTTTTTGTTTCTTTTTTATCACTGTTTATGTTAGTCTTTGATATGCAACTGTAATAAAATTATTTGCAAAGAATAACTTCGTGTGATCTTATAATATAAGCTGATTTTGTCATGTTTAAATGTTGTTGCTATCTTTATGTGCTGTGTGGGAAGTATAATTATGTATGTGCCTGTGATTCCAGTTGTGTTTGATGTTAAGTTTTTGCTTGAAATATAATTTCACGTTTTGCAATGTCAGTGTATGAATAAGATATAGTTACGCATTTATGTACAAGAGAAGAGAGTACCGCCCTTCATGCTTTATTCGCAGGCGGTAGCTTTGAGTGTCTTGTGTAATTGTTCACGGGTATAGCTGAGCGCCCTGCCACCCAGCGCGCAGGCTTGGAGCCTCATGAGTGAATGCTTCCTATTTGGTTTCCTGTACTTTAGAGTTTGTTATACAGGATAGGAGAAAAATATTTAAGTGAAATGGAAATATAGTAAAAGTAAAACTTCCAGTCACGGAAGGCCGTCGATGTGCTTAAGTTCGTGGCAATCGGGTTTTGTAGTCACTTACCCTAGCCGTGGGTCTTGGAGACATTTGTCACCCATCTTACGCCTCCGCGGGGAGTTTTCTTTTTTACCACAGCCGCACTTAAGACACATCGGAGCCGAGATCGCGCACGGTAACTACCCGAACCATTATGGTCCGTAATCGTGGGTATTATTCGATTTACCGTGGCCGGCTAGCGTGGGTGCCGTTGGCCGTGAACTACCCCTGGCTGGCACACCTTATGTTGGGGCTTAAAGTAGGTTCACAGTTACCGGTGAGCCGAACGCCGTAATGAGCTGCCATCGGCTATAGTCGGCCTTTATGATGACTTATAATCGGCTCATTACAGTTGGCTTTGAGGGCAGGCGTGCAATGAGTTAACCCGCAGCAGAGGGATGCTGGAGCAAAAGAGTCTCATTGGCGAGTGCATAGAATCGTAGCGTACCTGTTAGGCCTAGTCCAGATGAGGCCGCGGTGCGTCTTGAGTGGAGATGCCATAGGATTTTGTTCAACAGAAAGGGATAAAACTTAACAAGTAGCCAAGACATAAAGGAACAAGTTAAAAAGAGACAAGATTTTTTAAAGTGGTTCGGCACGAAAATGCCTACGTCCACTGATTCTCTTTGTTAATTCACTTCATATGGGCAGTACAAGTTAAGAAAAGTATCGACGGAGGTGTCGGATGTTCCATGCCCTCTGGAACACCTCTCCGTCCACTGTTGACAAAATGTAAGCTCCGTTGTGGAGATCTTTGTGAATTACATATGGTCCGTCCCAGATGGGGTCCAGTGCCCCGGGGCGCGGAAAGATTCGCCTGAGGACAAGATCTCCTTCTTGTAAGCTGCGATGCTTGACTTTGGAATTGTATAGTGCTGCCACTTTTTGTTTGTGAGCTGCTGCTTTGAGTGCTGCATCGTTTCTTCTTTCCTCAATCAGATCCAAAGACATGAGGAGGAGTTCTTCGTTTTCTTCTGGGTTGTAGTGGATCCTACGGTGGGAAGGCACAATAGTCTCAACTGGGAGCATTGCCTCCGATCCATATGCCAAAGAGAAAGGAGTATGTCCCGTTGATGTTCTGAAAGATGTGCGGTATGCCCATAGTGCCGTAGGAAGTTCGTCCACCCAAGCGCCTTTTGACTTTTCAAGTTTCTTCTTGATTAGGGTTTTGAGAATTTTGTTGACAGCTTCAACTTGTCCGTTTGCCTGAGGGTAAGCTACTGATGAGAAGCTTTTATGAATTCCATGCTCTTGGCACCAGTCGGCAAATTCTTCGCTGTCAAATTGGAGTCCGTTGTCTGATACGATCTTGAGGGGGACTCCATACCTGCACAAAATGTTTTTGATCAAGAAGTTGATAACTTTTGCTGAAGATATTTTATTTAAAGGTTCCGCTTCCACCCATTTGGTGAAATAATCGACTGCCACTATAGCATATTTGGCTCCGCCTCGGCCCGTTGGCAGTTCGCCAATTAAGTCAATTCCCCATACAGCAAAGGGCCAAGGGCTGGTCATTTGAGTAATTTCGTTTGTGGGCAGTCGAGGGATCTTGGCGAACTTCTGACATCTGTCGCATTTCTTAACGAAGTCTAGGGCATCTTTGTTTAGTGTGGGCCAGTAGTATCCATATCGGAGTATCTTTCTTGCCAAAGTCTGTCCTCCAGTGTGATCTCCGCATCCTCCCTGATGGATGTTTGTTAATATCTCCTTGGCTTCCCTTCCGGCGACGCATCTTAATAGGGGGCTAGAGAAGCCACGCCGGTAGAGGATGCCTTCTTGTGTTGTGTAGTGGGGAACTTTCCTCAAGATCTTCTTGGCTTCGTCACGCCTGTCGGGTAGTATGCCATCTTGTAAATATTTCCGGATAGGAGTCATCAGGTTCCTTCTTCGATTGCAGTTATCAGATTCACTTGTTCGAAACTTGGGGCCAGCTGCCTTGAGATTGCTAGTGCTCCGGAAATGGTGCTGTTCTTCATACTAGCTTGCTTTGCAAGTTCATCTGCCTCTTGGTTTTCTTCTCGAGGAATGTGTTTGATTAGATAATGGTCCAATCGATCGAGCAGCAGTTTGGTTTTCTTTAGGTATGCTGTGAGTCGTTCTCCTCGAGTCTGGAATTCTCCTAGTACCTGGTTTACGATAAGCTGAGAATCACTATGAATACATAAGGAATTGATTCCAATTTCTAGGGCCAGTTCCAATCCTGCTATTACTGCTTCATATTCAGCATCGTTGTTAGTGGCCGTGAACTCCAATCTCAATGCATAGTACAACTTTCTTCCCCTGGGGGTGATGATCACAATACCTGCCCCCGAGCCTTGTTCGTTCGATGCTCCGTCTACAAAGAGGTTCCACTTGATGTTTTTTGCTACTTCGGATCGTTCCTTGCCTTCGTTGATAGTGAATTCGGCAATGAAATCAGCCATGGCTTGTCCTTTGATAGCGGTACGAGGATGGTAGGTGATATCATACTGACTTAATTCGATGCACCATTTGAGGAGTCGCCCAGAAGTGTCAGGACGATGGAGCACTTGTCTCAGTGGTTGATCGGTTAGAACTCTGATGGAGTGAGACTGGAAGTAGTGTCGCAGTTTTCGTGACGCGATCAATAAACAATACGCTAATTTCTCAAGTTTAGGATATCTGGCTTCTGCCCCTGTAAATCTTTTGCTTACAAAGTAAACCGGGCGTTGTGTGCGGTCTTCTTCTCTTACCAAGGCGGCGCTTAGAGCATGAGATGATACAGCGAGGTATAAGTATAACACTTCACCTTCATTTGGAGTTGAGAGTACTGGTGGTCTCTGAAGGTGTTCGATTAGGTTGAGGAAGGTTTTTAAGCATTCGTCAGTCCACTCGAACCTCCCTTTGTCTTTCTTGAGTGCTTCAAAGAAAGGGACACACTTGTCAGTTGCCTTGGAAATGAATCTGCTTAGGGCGGCCACCTTTCCGTTTAGGCTCTGCATTTCCTTTCGAGTGGAAGGTATCCTTATTTCTTTTAAAGCCCGGATTTGTTCAGGGTTTGCTTCGATTCCTCTGGCGTGGACGATGAATCCTAAGAATTTTCCCGATGATACTCCGAAGGAGCACTTTAGAGGATTCGGCTTCATTCCATATCGGCGAAGTACCTGAAACGTACCGTCCAGATGGCTTACATGGTCGTTGGCTTTCTTGGACTTTACCAACATGTCATCCACATATACCTCCATAGTTCGTCCTATCAATTCTGCGAACATTTTGTTGACGAGGCGTTGATAGGTAGCTCCAGCATTTTTGAGTCCAAAAGGCATGACTTTGTAACAATATAATCCGCGGTCGGTGATGAAGCTAGTGTGGTCCTGATCGGGAGCGTGCATGGGGATCTGGTTATATCCGGAGTATGCATCCATAAAAGATAGGAGTTCGTGCCCAGCTGTGCTGTCTACGAGTTGGTCAATTCGGGGAAGTGGGAAGCAGTCTTTCGGGCAAGCGTCATTCAGATTGGAGAAGTCAATACATGTTCGCCACTTTCCATTGGCCTTTTTTACTAGCACTGGGTTAGCGATCCATTCTGGGTAGATGGCTTCTCGTATGAAGCCATTAGCAAGTAGATTTTTTACTTCCTCATCAAGGGCTGCTGATCGCTCTGCACCCATGCTCCTCTTTTTCTGCTTTACTGGTACCTTGGTGGGATCGATGTTCAACATGTGGCATGCTATGTCTGGGGAGATTCCTGTCATATCGGCATGGGTCCACGCAAATACATCTAAGTTGTGGCGGAGAAAGTCAATGAGTTGATCCTTCAATTCCGTTTTCAGCTGAGATCCGATTTTTAATAGTCTACTTGAATCATGCTTATCTACCGATACGAATTCCATAGCCTCTGCAGGCTCGGCGGTAACCTCCTCCTCTTTATCCCTGGGGTCTAGTTCATTGAAGGGATCGCTTGTGTATCGAAGAGGAGGGGCTTTCTTTAGTTGCTATGCCTCCAAGCTTTTCATGCAGAGAGTGGTCTCTGCACCTTTTCCTTTATTCTTTCTGCGGTTATTGCGAAGTTCAGTTACGTAGCAGTCTCGGGCAGCATCTTGATCTCCTTCTACTTCTCCTACTCCGTTGTCTGTTGGAAATTTCATTTTCAGGCACCAGGGGGCTAATACAATCTGAAAGTCAGACAAGGCTGGTCTTCCCAAGAAAGCGTTGTAAGCCGAGTGGTTTTCTATTAGTACGAACGTTTGTTTTCGCACAACGGAGCGGGGATGACTTCCTATTTCGACGAAGAGGTCAAGTTGCCCGAGGGGCATTTTTGCATCTCCAGTGAAACCGTGCAGTGGTTTGTCACAGGGGGATACATCCTTCATTGATAACTTCATTTTGTCGAAAGCATGTTTGAACAGGATATTTACGGAGCTTCCCGTGTCTATTAGAATCCGAAAAACTTTAGCTGGACCAAACCAGGCAGAGATGACCATGGGATCCATATGTGGGTACTGTCTTCCTTCCAAATCATGCCTACTGAATACAATGTCATTGTTTTCTTTTCGTTTCGGGTGGCGTTCCTCCGTAATGGAGTTAACATATCCTTCGGCATTTCTAAGCGACTTGCCGTACCTTTCCATCTCTGCCCAACTTCTGTCGGCGATGTGTGGTCCTCCTGAGATGGTAAGGACCACTATCTTCTCTTGACTAGAGCCACTGGTGTTGTGATTGTTGCGATTCCTTCCGCCTACTTCCGGGAGGGGTTGCTTTGAGTTCTCATTGGCAGGAGTTGGAGTCCTGTTCTGACCTTTCACATAACGTTCCAGTCTTCTTCTTCTAATGTGTTCTTCGATCAAGTCCCGAAGATGGTGGCATTCATTGGTGTCATGTCCGTGGGATTCGTGGAAGCGACAGAACTTTCCGGACTTGAGTGCGTTATCTGATTCTTTCTTGTGCGGGGGGCGCTTGTATCCGAGTTCGCCCTGAGTGGCTAGGTAGATGTTTTCGATTGTTTCATTCAAAGGAGTGTAGGAGTCAAATCTTGGCCCTGGTCGATATTGGCGCTTCTCAACCTTTCTGCCCCCAGCATTGTCTCTAGATTCATTTCTTCGAGCGTCCTTAGCTGCAGTGGGAACCTTGTCCTGAACTATCTTGCCTTGTTGCCCTGACTGCCTCTCCGTAGCAGCGTCTTCAAGTCTCATATACTTTCCAGCTTCATGGAAGAAATCAGGCAAGGTAGCTGGTTTTTCCTTAGTTAATCTTCTAGCAAACTTGGTGTCTGGATGTACGCCACTACAGAGGGCCATTAGAGTGAGTTTTTCATCGGCGTCTTGAACTGCTGCCGCTGCGGCGTTGAACCGTGTTAGATATTGTTGCAGCGTCTCTCCGGATTTCTGTTTGACATTGGATAGAGAATAAGCATCCTTGGGTTGTTCCACATGGATGCGGAACTGGCTAATAAACCTTTTTTTTAACATCTCCCATGAGCTGATGGATCCTTGGGGTAGATGGCAGAACCAGGAGGTAGCTAGATCTGATAGGAATAGCGGAAAGCATTTACATAATACTCCTTCTGTTGCTCCACTCATGAGCATATGCTGGGTGTATCTCTGCAGGTGTACGATGGGGTCGGAAGTTCCTTTGTAAGGTTCCATGGTTGGCATTTTCCATTCCCGGGGAGTGATGGCAGTTTCGATATTTCGGGTAAAGGGACTGGTGACCCTAGCACCTGTTCCCCGGTCCCTTTGCTCCCGTTGGACACATTCTCTGAATAATCGTGCCATTCGTTCGTCAGAACTTGGAGCGGACAAAAATGAGCTCGGTTCTTCCCTGCGAGATCTATCTCGTCCAGATGACCTGTAGGGATGGTACAGTCTATCACCTCTAGCATTATCCAGTGGTTGTCTTTGGCTGCTTGGATGCATGCTAGGACCAGCTACAGTTGCCCCCTGCCTTGATCTTCCCCTGTGGGGTTCTGTTTCGAGCACATCCATGGGGTCAACTTCGGGCTGGGTTCTAGCTCGGCTCCGTTCAGCGGGGTTTCTATGATTAGGTGGCATGACTGGCTCAGCTACATCCGACCCTCGCCTGGTGCCTCCCCCGCTAGGTTCGGTTCCAAGGGCTTCCTCGAGTCGGAATTCGGGCTGAGTCCGGGCGCGGCCCCTATCATCGTTTTTCCTGTTGATAGCTTGTTCGAAGAGTGAAGACCTTTGTTGCCTCCGGGATCCTCCGGATTGGGATTCACCCCATGATTCAGTGTTGCGGTTGGACTCTTCAGCATCCCTTAAGCGTGTCATGAGTTGGTCCACCAAAGTTTCTTGTTGGGATGTGAAGCGGTTAGTTACTTCAGCCACAACCCTGTCCAGATCTGCCCTAGTGATTGGTTGTTCCGTTGCGGGACCAGTTGGATTTTCCTGATTTTCATCTGGTACTGCTGTTGAAGTGGGCTGATCTGTGATTGCTGGATCTGGAAGGCTGCTAGTTGCGATGTTCTTTCCTTTGTTAACATCCCTTCTCTGTTTGGAAGGCATGATTTTTATAAGCAACGAGTGATGTTATTAGGTTGAGTGGGAGAAGATGAAGCCTGAGTTCAGTTCTCAGTGAAAGCACCAAAAATGTTTGCACAAAAAATGGACAAACACCTCCAAGTCGTATTATTTAGTTGATTATATGTGATTTTCAATGATTTTAGATGAGTATATAAATATAAAAGAAGTAGGGGCTGAAATGTAAAAGACACGCGGATTTATAGTGGTTCGGCCAAAATGTGCCTACGTCCACTTTATATGTTATTATCTTCTTTCCTTCAGATTACAAGTACAATGCTTCGTATATGAGTATATGAGTATATGAAAGTAGTTTGAAAGTTCCTTCCTTGTTTGAGCTCTCAAACTTGTCTGCCATTGTTGTACCCCTGCCCCTCTATTTATAGAATGAGGTAGGGGGCAGGGGTCTTGGAAGTATATAACTGCTGGTGGGCCCGGGCTGAAGCGATCTGGACTGGCAGTTGTCTGGTTCGGCGGAGGACATTCGGCATGGAGCTTGGTCCGGTGGTAGGCGTGGTCCGGCAACGAGTGTGGACCGGTGATTATTTGGTTCGGTTGTGAAGATGGTCCGGTAGATAAGTGGTTCGGTGGTAGCATGGGAGTTGATTCGGTAGTGGGGTGATGGTTGGTTCGGAGGAGTATGGTGGACCGGTATGGCTGGTCCGGTAGTAGTAGGGGATGTTTGGTTCGGTTACCGGATGGGCATGCCGAATGGCACTTGTGATTTGCCCGAATATGGTTGGTCCGGCTACCGGATGGACATGCCGAATGGAGTCATGGGGCCGAATGGGGATGGACTTCTAGCTTTGTGTTTGTCGAACGAGGTGGAGGTTGCGAGCTCGGGTAAAACTGTGACTTCTTGGTCTCGAGAGCTTCTGGGTGAGAATTCGCCCAACAGACAACTCGAATCTCAATCGGGTCTCGTAAGTTTTTTACCCTTCGTTTTTTCGACACGTGTATTTTTACAGTAAAACGGGTTTACCGTGGCCCGTCTTCGACTTCCCATCATTGGGGAGTGGTGCACCATGGTACTGTTCCGCTTCAAATCTATGCACGCATTTCTAAAAGTCGTACGGCACTGTTTCGCCATTTCGGACGAATGTTGCACCTTGCACCGTGGATGTTGCACCTTGTAGATATCGATTATTCGGACGGCCATAACTTCTGTCTCGTTTAGAGTTACGGGAGCCATAACCTGTCAAAATGAAGGCCTCGATGAGTTCCACGGCTTTGACAGCTTTCGGTCGTCAATGGATCGATTAATGCCCAAAAAGGACAACCCGAATCTCAATCGGGTCTCGTAAGTTTTCTTACCCTTCGTTTTTTCGACACGTGGATTTTTACGGTAAAACAAGATTACCGTGGCCCGTCTTCGATTTACCATCGCTGGAGAGTGGTGCACCATGGTACTGTTCCGTTTCAAATCCATGCACGCATTTCTAAAAGTCGTACGGCACTGTTTCGCCATTTCGGACGGATGTTGCACCTTGCACCGTGGATTTTGCACCCTGTAGATATCGATTATTCGGACGGCCATAACTTCTGGCTCGTTTAGAGTTACGGGAGCCATAACCTGTCAAAACGAAGGCCTCGATGAGTTCCACGGCTTTGACAGCTTTCAGTCATCAAGGGATAGATTAATGCCCATAAAGGACAACTCGAATCTCAATCGGGTCTCGTAAGTTTTTTACCCTTCGTTTTTTCGACACGTGTATTTTTACGGTAAAACGGGATTACCTTGGCCCGTCTTCGACTTCCCATCATTGGGGAGTGGTGCACCATGGTACTGTTCCGCTTCAAATCCATGCACGCATTTCTAAAAGTCGTACGGCACTGTTTCGCCATTTCGGACGGATGTTGCACCTTGGACCGTGGATGTTGCACCCTGTAGATATCGGTTATTCGGACGGCCATAACTTCTGGCTCGTTTAGAGTTACGGGAGCCATAACCTGTCAAAACGAAGGCCTCGATGAGTTCCACGGCTTTGACAGCTTTCGGTCATCAATGGATAGATTAATGCCCAAAAAGGACAACCCGAATCTCGATCGGGTCTCGTAAGTTTTCTTACCCTTCGTTTTTTCGACACGTGGATTTTTACAGTAAAACAGGATTACCGTGGCCCGTCTTCGATTTACCATCGCTGGAGAGTGGTGCACCATGGTACTGTTCCGTTTCAAATCCATGCACGCATTTCTAAAAGTCGTACGGCACTGTTTCGCCATTTCGGACGGATGTTGCACCTTGCACCGTGGATTTTGCACCCTGTAGATATCGATTATTCGGACGGCCATAACTTCTGGCTCGTTTAGAGTTACGGGAGCCATAACCTGTCAAAACGAAGGCCTCGATGAGTTCCACTGCTTTGACAGCTTTCAGTCGTCAACGGATAGATTAATGCACAAAAAGGACAACCCGAATCTCAATCGGGTCTCGTAAGTTTTTTACCCTTCGTTTTTTCGACACGTGGATTTTTACGGTAAAACAGGATTACGGTGGATGGTCTTCAATTTACCATCGCTGGAGAGTGGTGCACCATGTAACTGTTCCGTTTCAAATCCATGCACGCATTTCTAAAAGTCATGCGGCACTGTTTCGCCATTTCGGACGGATGTTGCACCTTGCACCGTGGATGTTGCACCCTGTAGATATCGATTATTCGGACGGCCATAACTTCTGGCTCGTTTAGAGTTACGGGAGCCATAACCTTTCAAAACGAAGGCCTCGATGAGTTCAACAGCATTGACCGCTTTCAGCCGTCAACGGATAGATTAATGCCCAAAAAGGGCAATCCGAATCTCAATCGGGCCTCGAAAGTTTTTTACCCTTCGTTTTTTCGACACGTGGATTTTTACGGTAAAACAGGATTATCGTGGCCCGTCTTCGACTTCCCATCGCTGGAGAGTGGTGCACCATGGTACTGTTCCGTTTCAAATCCATGCACGCATTTCTTAAGGTCGTACGGCACTGTTTCGCCATTTCAGACGGATGTTGCACCTTGCACCGTGGATGGTTCACCCTGTAGATATCAATTATTCGGACGGCCATAACTTCTGGCTCGTTTAGAGTTAATGGAGCCATAACCTGTCAAAACGAAGGCCTCGATGAGATCTATGGCTTTGATGGCTTTCAGCCGTCAACGGATAGATTAATGCCCAAAAAGGGCAACCCGATTCTCATTTAGGCCTCGTAAGTTTTTTACCACTCGTTTTTTCGACATGTGGATTTTTACGGTAAAACAGGATTACCGTGGCTGGCCTTCGATTTACCATCGCTGGAGAGTGGTGCACCAAGGTACTGTTCCGTTTCAAATCCATGCACACATTTCTAAAAGTCGTACGGCTCTGTTTCGCCATTTTGGACGGATGTTGCATCTTGCACCGTGGATGTTGCACCCTGTAGATATCGATTATTCGGACGGCCATAACTTCTGGCTCGTTTAGAGTTACGCGAGCCATAACCTGTCAAAACGAAGGCCTCGATGAGTTCTACGGCTTTGACAGCTTTCAGCCGTCAACGGATAGATTAATGCCCAAAAATGACAACCCGGATCTCAATCGGGTCTCGTAAGCTTTTTACCCTTCGTTTTTTCGACACGTGGATTTTTACGGTAAAACAGGATTACCGTGGCCCGTCTTCGATTTACCATCGCTGGAGTGTGGTGCACCATGGTACTGTTTCGTTTCAAATCCATGCATTCATTTCTAAAAGTCGTACGGCACTGTTTCGCCATTTCGGACGGATGTTGCACCTTACACCGTGGATGTTGCATCCTGTAGACATCGATTATTAGGACGGCCATAACTTCTGGCTCGTTCAGAGTTACGGGAGCCATAACCTGTCAAAACGAAGGCCTCGATGAGTTCCACGGCTTTGACAGCTTTCAGTCGTCAACGGATAGATTAATGCCCAAAAAGGACAACCCGAATCTCAATCGGGTCTCGTAAGTTTTTTACCCATCGTTTTTTCGACACGTGGATTTTTACGGTAAAACAGGATTACCGTGGCTCGTCTTCGACTTCCCATCGCTGGAGATTGGTGCACCATGGTACTGTTCCGTTTCAAATCCATGCACGCATTTCTAAAAGTCGTACGGCACTGTTTCGCCATTTCGGACGGATGTTGCACCTTGCACCGTGGATGTTGCACCCTGTAGATATCGATTATTCGGACGGCCATAACTTTTGGCTCGTTTAGAGTTCGGGAGCCATAACCTGTCAAAACGAAGGCCTCGATGAGTTCTACGGCTTTGACAGCTTTCAGCCCTCAACGGATAGATTAATGCCCAAAAAGGACAACCCGAATCACAATCGGGTCTCGTAAGTTTTTTTACCCTTCGTTTTTTCGACACGTGGATTTTTACGGTAAAACAGGATTACCGTGGCCCGTCTTCGATTTACCATCGCTGGAGAGTGGTGCACCATGGTACTGTTCCGTTTCAAATCCATGCACACATTTCTAAAAGTCGTACGGCACTGTTTCGCCATTTTGGACGGATGTTGCACCTTGCACCGTGGATGTTGCACCCTGTAGATATCGATTATTCGGACGGCCATACTTCTGGCTCGTTTAGAGTTACGGGAGCCATAACCTATCAAATGGAAGGCCTCGATGAGTTCCACTGCTTTGACAGCTTTTATTTGTCAACGGATAGATTAATGCACAAAAAGGACAAACCGAGTGTCAATCGGGTCTCGTAAGTTTTTTACCCTTCGTTTTTTCGACACGTGGATTTTTACGGTAAAATAGGATTACCGTGGCCCGTCTTCGATTTACCATCGCTGGAGTGTGGTGCACCATGGTACTGTTCCGTTTCAAATCCATGCACGCATTTCTAAAAGTCGTACGGCACTGTTTCGCCATTTCGGACGGATGTTGCACCTTGCACCGTGGATGTTGCACCCTGTGGATATCGATTATTCGGACGGCCATAACTTCTGGCTCGTTTAGAGTTACGGGAGCCATAACCTGTCAAAACGAATGCCTCGATGAGTTCCACGGCTTTGACAGCTTTCAGTCATCAAGGGATAGATTAATGCCCATAAAGGACAACTCGAATCTCAATCGGGTCTCGTAAGTTTTTTACCCATCGTTTTTTCGACACGTGTATTTTTACAGTAAAACGGGTTTACCGTGGCTCGTCTTCGACTTTCCATCATTGGGGAGTGGTGCACCATGGTACTGTTCTGCGTCAAATCTATGCACGCATTTCTAAAAGTCGTACGGCACTGTTTCGCCATTTCGGACGGATGTTGCACCTTGCACCGTGGATGTTGCACCTTGTAGATATCGATTATTCGGACGGCCATAACTTCTGTCTCGTTTAGAGTTACGGGAGCCATAACCTGTCAAAATGAAGGCCTCGATGAGTTCCACGGCTTTGACAGCTTTCGGTCGTCAATGGATAGATTAATGCCCAAAAAGGACAACCCGAATCTCAATCGGGTCTCGTAAGTTTTTTTACCCTTCGTTTTTTCGACACGTGGATTTTTACGGTAAAACAGGATTACCGTGGCCCGTCTTCGATTTACCATCGCTGGAGAGTGGTGCACCATGGTACTGTTCCGTTTCAAATCCATGCACGCATTTCTAAAAGTCGTACGGCACTGTTTCGCCATTTCGGACGGATGTTGCACCTTGCACCGTGGATTTTGCACCCTGTAGATATCGATTATTCGGACGGCCATAACTTCTGGCTCGTTTAGAGTTACGGGAGCCATAACCTGTCAAAACGAAGGCCTCGATGAGTTCCACTGCTTTGACAGCTTTCAGTCGTCAACGGATAGATTAATGCACAAAAAGGACAACCCGAATCTCAATCGGGTCTCGTAAGTTTTTTACCCTTCGTTTTTTCGACACGTGGATTTTTACGGTAAAACAGGATTACCGTGGCCCGTCTTCGATTTACCATCGCTGGAGAGGGGTGCACCATGGTACTGTTCCGTTTCAAATCCATGCACGCATTTCTAGAAGTCGTACGGCTCTGTTTCGCCATTTCGGACGGATGTTGCACCTTGCACCGTGGATGTTGCACCCTGTAGATATCGATTATTCGGACGGCCATAACTTCTGGCTCGTTTAGAGTTACGGGAGCCATAACCTTTCAAAACAAAGGCCTCGATGAGTTCAACAGCATTGACCGCTTTCAGCCGTCAACGGATAGATTAATGCCCAAAAAAGGCAATCCGAATCTCAATCGGGCCTCGTAAGTTTTTTACCCTTCGTTTTTTCGACACGTGGATTTTTACGGTAAAACAGGATTATCGTGGCCCGTCTTCGACTTTCCATCGCTGGAGAGTGGTGCACCATGGTACTGTTCCGTTTCAAATCCATGCACGCATTTCTTAAGGTCGTACGGCACTGTTTCGCCATTTCAGACGGATGTTGCACCTTGCACCGTGGATGGTTCACCCTGTAGATATCAATTATTCGGACGGCCAAAACTTCTGGCTCGTTTAGAGTTAATGGAGCCATAACCTGTCAAAACGAAGGCCTCGATGAGATCTATGGCTTTGATGGCTTTCAGCCGTCAACGGATAGATTAATGCCCAAAAAGGGCAACCCGATTCTCATTCAGGCCTCGTAAGTTTTTTACCATTCGTTTTTTCGACACGTGGATTTTTACGGTAAAACAGGATTACCGTGGCTGGCCTTCGATTTACCATCGCTGGAGAGTGGTGCACCAAGGTACTGTTCCGTTTCAAATCCATGCACACATTTCTAAAAGTCGTACGGCTCTGTTTCGCCATTTTGGACGGATGTTGCATCTTGCACCGTGGATGTTGCACCCTGTAGATATCGATTATTCGGACGGCCATAACTTTTGGCTCGTTTAGAGTTACGCGAGCCATAACCTGTCAAAACGAAGGCCTCGATGAGTTCTACGGATTTGACAGCTTTCAGCCGTCAACGGATAGATTAATGCCCAAAAATGACAACCCGAATCTCAATCGGGTCTCGTAAGCTTTTTACCCTTCGTTTTTTCGACACGTGGATTTTTACGGTAAAACAGGATTACCGTGGCCCGTCTTCGATTTACCATCGCTGGAGTGTGGTGCACCATGGTACTGTTTCGTTTCAAATCCATGCATGCATTTCTAAAAGTCGTACGGCACTGTTTCGCCATTTCGGATGGATGTTGCACCTTGCACCGTGGATGTTGCATCCTGTAGATATCGATTATTAGGACGGCCATAACTTCTGGCTCGTTTAGAGTTACGGGAGCCATAATCTGTCAAAACGAAGGCCTCGATGAGTTCCACGGCTTTGACAGCTTTCAGTCGTCAACGGATAGATTAATGCCCAAAAAGGACAACCCGAATCTCAATCGGGTCTCGTAAGTTTTTTACCTATCGTTTTTTCGACACGTGGATTTTTACGGTAAAACAGGATTACCGTGGCTCGTCTTCGACTTCCCATCGCTGGAGATTGGTGCACCATGGTACTGTTCCGTTTCAAATCCATGCACGTATTTCTAAAAGTCGTACGGCACTGTTTCGCTATTTCGGACGGATGTTGCAACTTGCACCGAGGATGTTGCACCCTGTAACCTGTCAAAACGAAGGCCTCGATGAGTTCTATGGCTTTGACAGCTTTCAGCCGTCAACGGATAGATTAGTGCCCAAAAAGGACAAACCGAATATCAATCGGAACTCGTAAGTTTTTTACCCTTCGTTTTTTCGACACGTGGATTTTTACGGTAAAACAGGATTACCGTGGCCCGTCTTCGACTTCCCATCGCTGGAGAGTGGTGCACCATGGTACTGTTCCGTTTCAAATCCATGCACGCATTTCTAAAAGTCGTACGGCACTGTTTCGCCATTTCGGACGGATGTTGCACCTTGCACCGTGGATGTTGCACCCTGTAGATATCGATTATTCGGACGGCCATAACTTCTGCTCGTTTAGAGTTACGGGAGCCATTACCTGTCAAAACGAAGGCCTCGATGAGCTACGGCTTTGACAGCTTTCAGCCGTCAACGGATAGATTAATGCCCAAAAAGGACAACCCGAATCTCAATCGGGTCCCCTAAGTTTTTTACCCTTCGTTTTTTCGACACGTGGATTTTTACGGTAAAACGGGATTACCGTGGCCCATGTTCGACTTCCCATCGCTGGAGAGTGATGCACCATGGTATTGTTTCGTTTCAAATCCATGCATGCATTTCTAAAAGTCGTACGACATTGTTTCACTATTTCGGACGGATGTTGCACCTTGCACCGTGGATGTTGCACCCTGTAGATATCGATTATTCGGACGGCCATAACTTCTGGCTCGTTTAGAGTTACGGGAGCCATAACCTGTCAAAACGAAGGCCTCGATGAGTTCTACGCCTTTGACAGCTTTCAGCCGTCAACGGATAGATTAATGCCCAAAAAGGACAACCCGAATCTCAATCGGGTCTCGTAAGTTTTTTACCCTTCGTTTTTTCGACACGTGGATTTTTACGGTAAAACAGGATTACCGTGGCCCGTCTTCGACTTCCCATCGCTGGAGAGTGGTGCACCATGGTACTGTTCCGTTTCAAATCCATGCACGCATTTCTAAAAGTCGTACGACACTGTTTCGCCATTTCGGACGGATGTTGCAACTTGCACCGTGGATGTTGCACCCTGTAGATATCGATTATTCGGACGGCCATAACTTCTGGCTCGTTTAGAGTTACGGAAGCCATAAACTGTCAAAACGAAGGCCTCGATGAGTTCTATGGCTTTGACAGCTTTCAGCCGTCAACGGGTAGATTAATGCCCAAAAAGGACAACTCGAATCTCAATCGGAACTCGTAAGTTTTTTACCCTTCGTTTTTTCGACACGTGGATTTTTACGGTAAAACAGGATTACCGTGGCCCGTCTTCGACTTCCCATCGCTGGAGAGTGGTGCACTATGGTACTGTTCCGTTTCAAATCCATGCATGCATTTCTAAAAGTTGTACGGCACTGTTTCGCCATTTCGGACGGATGTTGCACCTTGCACCGTGGATGTTGCACCCTGTAGATATCGATTATTCGGACAACCATAACTTCTGACTCGTTTAGAGTTACGGGAGCCATAACCTGTCAAAACGAAGGCCTCGATGAGTTCTATGGATTTGACAGCTTTCATCCGTCAACGGATAGATTAATGCCCAAAAAGGACAACCCGAATCTCAATCGGGTCTCCTAAGTTTTTTACCCTTCATTTTTTCGTCACGTGGATTTTTACGGTAAAACGGGATTACCGTGGCCTATCTTCGACTTCCCATCGCTGGAGAGTGGTGCACCATGGTATTGTTCCGTTTCAAATCCATGCATGCATTTCTAAAAGTCGTACGACACTGTTTCACCATTTCGGACGGATGTTGCACCTTGCACCGTGGATGTTGCACTCTGTAAATATCGATTATTCAAACGACAATAACTTCTGGCTCGTTTAGAGTTACGGGAGCCATAACCTGTCAAAACGAAGGCCCCGATGAGATCTATGGCTTTGACAGCTTTCAGCCGTCAACGGATAGATTAATTCCCAAAAAGGACAACCCGAATCTCAATCGGGTCTCGTAAGTTTTTTACCCTTCGTTTTTTCGACACGTGGATTTTTATGGTAAAACAGGATTATCGTGGCCCGTCTTCGACTTCCCATCGCTGGAGAGTGGTGCACCGTGGTACTGTTCCGTTTCAAATCCACGCACGCATTTCTAAAAGTCGTACGGCACTGTTTTGCTATTTCGGACGGATGTTGCACCTTGCACCGTGGATGTTGCACCCTGTAGATATCGATTATTCGGACGGCCATAACTTCTGGCTCGTTTAGAGTTACGGGAGCCATAACCTGTCAAAACGAAGGCCTCGATGAGTTCTACGGCTTTGACACCTTTCAGCCTTCAACGGATATATTAGTGCCCAAAAAGGACAACCCGAATCTCAATCTGGTCTCGTAAGTTTTTTACCCTTCGTTTTTTCGACACGTGGATTTTTACGGTAAAACAGGATTACGGTGGATGGTCTTCGATTTACCATCGCTAGAGAGTGGTGCACCATGGTAATGTTCCGTTTCAAATCCATGCACGCATTTCTAAAAGTCGTACGGCACTGTTTCGCCATTTCGGATGGATGTTGCACCTTGCACCGTGGATGTTGCACCCTGTAGATATCGATTATTCGGACGGCCATAACTTCTGGCTCGTTTAGAGTTACGGGAGCCACAACCTGTCAAAATGAAGGCCTTGATGAGTTCCACAGCTTTGATAGCTTTCAGTCGTCAACGGATAGATTAATGCCCAAAAAGGGCAGCCCGAATCTCAATCGGGCCTCTTAAGTTTTTTACCCTTCGTTTTTTCGACACGTGGATTTTTACGGTAAAACAGGATTACCGTGGCCCGTCTTCGACTTCCCATCGCTGGAGAGTGGTGCACCATGGAACTGTTCCGTTTCAAATCCATGCACGCATTTCTAAAAGTCGTACGGCACTGTTTCGCCATTTCGGACGGATGTTGCATTTTGCACCGTGGATGTTGCACCATGTAGATATAGATTATTCGGACGGCCATAACTTCTGGCTCGTTTAGAGTTACGGGAGCCATATCCTGTCAAAACGAAGGCCTCGATGAGTTCTACGGCTTTGATGGCTTTCAGCCGTCAATGGATAGATTAATGCCCAAAAAGGACAACCCGAATCTCAATCGAAACTCGTAAGTTTTTTACCCTTTGTTTTTTCGACACGTGGATTTTTACGGTAAAACAGGATTACCGTGGCCCGTCTTCGACTTCCCATCGCTGGAGAGTGGTGCACTATGGTACTGTTCCGTTTCAAATCCATGCACGCATTTCTAAAGGTCGTACGACACTGTTTCGCCATTTCGGACGGATGTTGCACCTTGCACCGTGGATGTTGCACCCTGTAGATATCGATTATTCGGACGGCCATAACTTCTGACTAGTTTAGAGTTACGGGAGCCATAACCTGTCAAAACGAAGGCCTCGATGAGTTTTATGGCTTTGACAGCTTTCAGCCGTCAACGGATAGATTAATGCCCAAAAAGGACAACCCGAATCTCAACCGGGTCTCCTAAGTTTTTTACCCTTCGTTTTTTCGTCACGTGGATTTTTACGGTAAAACGGGATTACCGTGGCCCGTCTTCGACTTCCCATCGCTGGAGAGTGGTGCACCATGGTATTATTCCGTTTCAAATCCATGCATGCATTTCTAAATGTCGTACGACACTGTTTCACCATTTTGGACGGATGTTGCACCTTGCACCGTGGATGTTGCACTCTGTAAATATCGATTATTCAAATGGCAATAACTTGTGGCTCGTTTAGAGTTACGGGAGCCATAACCTGTCAAAACGAAGGCCTCGATGAGATCTACGGCTTTGACAACTTTCAGCCGTCAACGGATAGATTAATGCCCAAAAAGGACTACCCGAATCTCAATCGGGTCTCGTAAGTTTTTTACCCTTCGTTTTTTCGACACGTGGATTTTTACGGTAAAACAGGATTATCGTGGCCCGTCTTCGACTTCCCATCGCTTTTCTAAAATAGGATTGTCCTCTTACGGTGCATGGTGCATCGTGGTACTGTTCCGTTTCAAATCTTTGCACGCATTTCTAAAAGTCGTACGACACTGTTTCGCTATTTCGGACGGATGTTGCACCTTGCACCGTGGATGTTGCACCCTGTAGATATCGATTATTCGGACGGTCATAACTTCTGCCTCGTTTAGAGTTACGGGAATCATAACCTGTCAAAATGAAGGCCTCGATGAGTTCTACGGCTTTGACAGCTTTCAGCCGTCAACGGATAGATTAGTGCCCAAAAAGGACAACCCGAATCTCAATCGGGTCTCGTAAGTTATTTACCCTTCGTTTTTTCGACACGTGGATTTTTACGGTAAAACAGGATTACGGTGGATGGTCATCGATTTACCATCGCTGGAGAGTGGTGCACCATGGTACTGTTCCGTTTCAAATCCATGCACGCATTTCTAAAAGTCGTACGGCACTGTTTCGCCATTTCGGATGGATGTTGCACCTTGCACCGTGGATGTTGCACCCTGTAGATATCGATTATTCGGACGGCCATAACTTCTGGCTCGTTTAGAGTTACGGGAGCCATGACCTATCAAAACGAAGGCCTTGATGAGTTCCACGGCTTTGACAGCTTTCAGTCGTCAACGGATAGATTAGTGCCCAAAAAGGACAACCCGAATCTCAATCGGGTCTCGTAAGTTTTTTACCCTTCGTTTTTTCGACACGTGGATTTTTACGGTAAAACAGGATTACCGTGGCCCGTCTTTGATTTACCATCGCTGGAGAGTGGTGCACCATGGTACTGTTCCCTTTCAAATCCATGCACGCATTTCTAAAAGTCGTACGGCACTGTTTCGCCATTTCGGACGGATGTTGCATCTTGCACCGTGGATGTTGCACCCTGTAGATATCGATTATTCGGACGGCCATAACTTCTGGCTCGTTTAGATTTACGGGAGCCATAACCTGTCAAAACGAAGGCCTCGATGAGTTCTACGGCTTTGATGGCTTTCAGCCGTCAACGGATAGATTAATGCCCAAAAAGGGCAACCCGAATCTCAATCGGGCCTCGTAAGGTTTTTACCCTTCGTTTTTTCGACACGTGGATTTTTACAGTAAAACAGGATTACCGTGGTTGGCCTTCGATTTACCATCGCTGGAGAGTGGTGCACCATGGTACAGTTCCGTTTCAAATCCATGCACGCATTTCTAAAAGTCGTACGGCTCTGTTTCGCCATTTTGGATGGATGTTGCATCTTGCACCATGGATGTTGCACCTTGTAGATATCGATTATTCGGACGACCATAACTTCTGGCTCGTTTAGAGTTACGGGAGCCATAACCTGTCAAAACGAAGGCCTCGATGAGTTCTACGCCTTTGACAGCTTTCAGCCGTCAACGGATAGATTAATGCCCAAAAAGGACAACCCGAATCTCAATCGGGTCTCGTAAGTTTTTTACCCTTCGTTTTTTCGACACGTGGATTTTTACGGTAAAACGGGATTACCGTGGCCCGTCTTCGACTTCCCATCGCTGGAGAGTGGTGCACCATGGTATTGTTCAGTTTCAAATCCATGCATGCATTTCTAAATGTCGTACGACACTGTTTCACCATTTTGGACGGATGTTGCACCTTGCACCGTGGATGTTGCACTCTGTAAATATCGATTATTCAAATGGCAATAACTTCTGGCTCGTTTAGAGTTACGGGAGCCATAACCTGTCAAAACGAAGGCCTCGATGAGATCTACGGCTTTGACAACTTTCAGCCGTCAACGGATAGATTAATGCCCAAAAAGGACTACCCGAATCTCAATCGGGTCTCGTAAGTTTTTTACCCTTCGTTTTTTCGACACGTGGATTTTTACGGTAAAACAGGATTATCGTGGCCCGTCTTCGACTTCCCATCGCATTTCTAAAACAGGATTGTCCTTTTACGGTGCATGGTGCATCGTGGTACTGTTCCGTTTCAAATCCTTGCACGCATTTCTAAAAGTCGTACGACACTGTTTCGCTATTTCGGACGGATGTTGCACCTTGCACCGTGGATGTTGCACCCTGTAGATATCGATTATTCGGACGGTCATAACTTCTGCCTCGTTTAGAGTTACGGGAATCATAACCTGTCAAAACGAAGGCCTCGATGAGTTCTACGGCTTTGACAGCTTTCAGCCGCCAACGGATAGATTAGTGCCCAAAAAGGACAACCCGAATCTCAATCGGGTCTCGTAAGTTATTTACCCTTCGTTTTTTCGACACGTGGATTTTTACGGTAAAACAGGATTACGGTGGATGGTCTTCGATTTACCATCGCTGGAGAGTGGTGCACCATGGTACTGTTCCGTTTCAAATCCATGCACACATTTCTAAAAGTCGTACGGCACTGTTTCGCCATTTCGAATGGATGTTGCACCTTGCACCGTGGATGTTGCACCCTGTAGATATCGATTATTCGGACGGCCATAACTTCTGGCTCGTTTAGAGTTACGGGAGCCATAACCTATCAAAACGAAGGCCTTGATGAGTTCCACGGCTTTGACAGCTTTCAGTCGTCAACGGATAGGTTAATGTCCAAAAAGGACAACCCGAATCTCAATCGGGTCTCGTAAGTTTTTTACCCTTCGTTTTTTCGACACGTGGATTTTTACGGTAAAACAGGATTACCGTGGCCCGTCTTTGATTTACCATCGCTGGAGAGTGGTGCACCATGGTACTGTTCCATTTCAAATCCATGCACGCATTTCTGAAAGTCGTACGGCACTGTTTCGCCATTTCGGACGGATGTTGCATCTTGCACCGTGGATGTTGCACCCTGTAGATATCGATTATTCGGACGGCCATAATTTCTGGCTCGTTTAGAGTTACGGGAGCCATAACCTGTCAAAACGAAGGCCTCGATGAGTTCTACGGCTTTGATGGCTTTCAGCCGTCAACGGATAGATCAATGCCCAAAAAGGGCAACCCGAATCTCAATCGGGCCTCGTAAGTTTTTTACCCTTCGTTTTTTCGACACGTGGATTTTTACAGTAAAACAGGATTACCGTGGCTGGCCTTCGATTTACCATCGCTGGAGAGTGGTGCACCATGGTACAGTTCCGTTTCAAATCCATGCACGCATTTCTAAAATTCGTACGGCTCTGTTTCGCCATTCTGGATGGATGTTGCATCTTGCACCATGGATGTTGCACCTTGTAGATATCGATTATTCGGACGACCATAACTTCTGGCTCGTTTAGAGTTACGGGAGCCATAACCTGTCAAAACGAAGACCTCGATGAGTTCTACGCCTTTGACAGCTTTCAGCCGTCAACGGATAGATTAATGCCCAAAAAGGACAACCCGAATCTCAATCGGGTCTCGTAAGTTTTTTACCCTTCGTTTTTTCGACACGTGGATTTTTACGGTAAAACGGGATTACCGTGGCCCGTCTTCGACTTCCCATCGCTGGAGAGTGGTGCACCATGGTATTGTTCCATTTCAAATGCATGCACGCATTTCTAAAAGTCGTACGACACTGTTTCACCATTTCGGACGGATGTTGCACCTTGCACCGTGGATGTCGCACCCTGTAAATATTGATTATTCAAACGGCAATAACTTCTAGCTCGTTTAGAGTTACGGGAGCCATAACATATCAAAACGAAGGCTTCGATGAGATCTACGGCTTTGACATCTTTCAGACGTCAACGGATAGATTAATGCCCAAAAAGGACAACCCGAATCTCAATCGGGTCTCGTAAGTTTTTTACCCTTCGTTTTTTTGACACGTAGATTTTTACGGTAAAACAGGATTATCGTGGTTCGACTTCCCATCGCTGGAGAGTGGTGCACCATGGTACTGTTCCGTTTCAAATCCATGCACGCATTTCTAAAAGTCGTACGACACGGTTTTGCCATTTCGGACGGATGCTGCACCTTGCACCGTGGATGTTGCACCCTGTTGATATCGGTTATTCGGACGGCCATAACTTCTGGCTCGTTTAGAGTTACGGGAGCCATAACCTGTCAAAACGAAGGCCTCGATGAGTTCTATGGCTTTGACAGCTTTCAGCCGTCAACGGATAGATTAATGCCCAAAAAGGACAACCCGAATCTCAATCGGGTCTCGTAAGTTTTTTACCCTTCGTTTTTTCGACACGTGGATTTTTACGGTAAAACAGGATTACGGTGGATGGTCTTCGATTTACCATCGCTGGAGAGTGATGCACCATGGTACTGTTCCGTTTCAAATCCATGCACGCATTTCTAAAAGTCGTACGGCACTGTTTCGCCATTTCGGACGGATGTTGCACCTTGCACCATGGATGTTGCACCCTGTAGATATCGATTATTCGGACGGCCATAACTTCTGGCTCGTTTAGAGTTACGGGAGCCATAACCTGTCAAAACGAAGGCCTTGATGAGTTCCACGGCTTTGACAGCTTTCAGTCGTCAACGGATAGATTAATGCCTAAAAAGGACAACCCGAATCTCAATCGGGTCTCGTAAGTTTTTTACCCTTCGTTTTTTCGACACGTGGATTTTTACGGTAAAACAGGATTACCGTGGTCCGTCTTTGATTTACCATCGCTGGAGAGTGGTGCACCATGGTACTGTTCTATTTCAAATCCATGCACGAATTTCTAAAAGTCGTACGGCACTGTTTCGCCATTTCGGACGGATGTTGCACCATGCACCGTGGATGTTGCACACTGTAGATATCGATTATTCAGACGGCCATAACTTCTGGCTCGTTTAGAGTTACGGGAGCCATAACCTGTCAAAACGAAGGCCTCGATGAGTTCTACGCCTTTGACAGCATTCAGCCGTCAATGGATAGATTAATGCCCAAAAAGGACAACCCGAATCTCAATCGGGTCTCGTAAGTTTTTTACCCTTCGTTTTTTCGACACGTGGATTTTTACGGTAAAATGGGATTACCGTGGCCCGTCTTCAACTTCCCATCGCTGGAGAGTGGTGCACCATGGTATTGTTCCGTTTCAAATCCATGCACGCATTTCTAAAAGTCGTACGACACTGTTTCACCATTTCGGACGGAAGTTGCACCTTGCACCGTGGATGTCGCACCCTGTAAATATTGATTATTCAAACGGCAATAACTTCTAGCTCGTTTAGAGTTACAGGAGCCATAACCTATCAAAACGAAGGCCTCGATGAGATCTATGGCTTTGACATCTTTCAGACGTCAACGGATAGATTAATGCCCAAAAAGGACAACCCGAATCTCAATCGGGTCTCGTAAGTTTTTTACCCTTCGTTTTTTCGACACGTAGATTTTTACGGTAAAACAGGATTATCATGGTTCGACTTCCCATCGCTGGAGAGTGGTGCACCATGGTACTGTTCGGTTTCAAATCCATGCACGCACTTCTAAAAGTCGTACGACACGGTTTCGCCATTTCGGACGGATGCTGCACCTTGCACCGTGGATGTTGCACCCTGTAGATATCGATTATTCGGACGGCCATAACTTCTGGCTTGTTTAGAGTTACGGGAGCCATAACCTGTCAAAACGAAGGCATCGATGAGTTCTACGGCTTTGACAGCTTTCAGCCGTCAACAGATAGATTAGTGCCCAAAAAGGACAACCCGATTCTCAATCGGGTCTCGTAAGTTTTTTACCCTTCGTTTTTTCGATACGTGGATTTTTACGGTAAAACAGGATTACGGTGGATGGTCTTCGATTTACCATCGCTGGAGAGTGGTGCACCATGGTACTGTTCCATTTCAAATCCGTGCACGCATTTCTAAAAGTCGTACGGCACTGTTTCGCCATTTCGGACGGATGTTGCACCTTGCACCGTGGATGTGGCACCCTGTAGATATCGATTATTCGGACGACCATAACTTCTGGCTCGTTTAGAGTTACGGGAGCCATAACCTGTCAAAACGAAGGCCTTGATGAGTTCCACGGCTTTGACAGCTTTCAGTCGTCAACGGATAGATTAATGACCAAAAAGGACAACCCGAATCTCAATCGGGTCTCGTAAGTTTTTTACCCTTCGTTTTTTCGACACGTGGATTTTGACGGTAAAACAGGATTACCGTTGCCCGTCTTTGATTTACCATCGCTGGAGAGTGGTGCACCATGGTACTGTTCCATTTCAAATCCATGCACGCATTTCTAAAAGTCGTACGGCACTGTTTCGCCATTTCGGACGGATGTTGCACCATGCACCGTGGATGTTGCACACTGTAGATATCGATTATTCGGACGGCCATAACTTCTGGCTCGTTTAGGGTTACGGGAGCCATAACCTGTCAAAACGAAGGCCTCGATGAGTTCTACGCCTTTGACAACTTTCAGCCGTCAATGGATAGATTAATGCCCAAAAAGGACAACCCGAATCTCAATCGGGTCTCGTAAGTTTTTTACCCTTCATTTTTTCGACACGTGGATTTTTACGGTAAAACGGGATTACGGTGGATGGTCTTCGATTTACCATCGCTAGAGAGTGGTGCACCATGGTACTGTTCCGTTTCAAATCCATGCACGCATTTCTAAAAGTCGTACGGCACTGTTTCGCCATTTCGGATGGATGTTGCACCTTGCACCGTGGATGTTGCACCCTGTAGATATCGATTATTCGGACGGCCATAACTTCTGGCTCGTTTAGAGTTACGGGAGCCACAACCTGTCAAAACGAAGGCCTTGATGAGTTCCACGGCTTTGATAGCTTTCAGTCGTCAACGGATAGATTAATGCCCAAAAAGGGCAGCCCGAATCTCAATCGGGCCTCTTAAGTTTTTTACCCTTCGTTTTTTCGACACGTGGATTTTTACGGTAAAACATGATTACCGGGGCCCGTCTTCGACTTCCCATCGCTGGAGAGTGGTGCACCATGGTACTGTTCCGTTTCAAATCCATGCACGCATTTCTAAAAGTCGTACGGCACTGTTTCGCCATTTCGGACGGATGTTGCATTTTGCACCGTGGATGTTGCACCCTGTAGATATCGATTATTCGGACGGCCATATCTTCTGGCTCGTTTAGAGTTACGGGAGCCATAACCTGTAAAAACGAAGGCCTCGATGAGTTCTACGGCATTGATGGCTTTCAGCCGTCAACGGATAGATTAATGCCCAAAAAGGACAACCCGAATCTCAATCGAAACTCGTAAGTTTTTTACCCTTTGTTTTTTCGACACGTGGATTTTTACGGTAAAACAGGATTACCGTGGCCCGTCTTCGACTTCCCATCGCTGGAGAGTGGTGCACTATGGTACTGTTCCGTTTCAAATCCATGCATGCATTTCTAAAAGTCGTACGGCACTGTTTCGCCATTTCAGACGGATGTTGCACCTTGCACCGTGGATGTTGCACCCTGTAGATATCGATTATTCGGACGGCCATAACTTCTGACTAGTTTAGAGTTACGGGAGCCATAACCTGTCAAAACGAAGGCCTCGATGAGTTTTATGGCTTTAACAGCTTTCAGCCGTCAACGGATAGATCAATACCCAAAAAGGACAACCCGAATCTCAATCGGGTCTCCTAAGTTTTTTACCCTTCGTTTTTTCGTCACGTGGATTTTTACGGTAAAACGGGATTACCGTGGCCCGTCTTCGACTTCCCATCGCTGGAGAGTGGTGCACCATGGTATTGTTCCGTTTCAAATCCATGCATGCATTTCTAAATGTCGTACGACACTGTTTCACCATTTTGGACGGATGTTGCACCTTGCACCGTCGATGTTGCACTCTGTAAATATCGATTATTCAAATGGCAATAACTTCTGGCTCGTTTAGAGTTACGGGAGCCATAACCTGTCAAAACGAAGGCCTCGATGAGATCTACGGCTTTGACAACTTTCAGCCGTCACCGGATAGATTAATGCCCAAAAAGGACTACCCGAATCTCAATCGGGTCTCGTAAGTTTTTTACCCTTCGTTTTTTCGACACGTGGATTTTTACGGTAAAACAGGATTATCCTGGCCCGTCTTCGACTTCCCATCGCATTTCTAAAACAGGATTGTCCTTTTACGGTGCATGGTGCATCGTGGTACTGTTCCGTTTCAAATCCATGCACGCATTTCTAAAAGTCGTACGACACTGTTTCGCTATTTCGGACGGATGTTGCACCTTGCACCGTGGATGTTGCACCCTGTAGATATCGATTATTCGGACGGTCATAACTTCTGGCTCGTTTAGAGTTACGGGAATCATAACCTGTCAAAACGAAGGCCTCGATGAGTTCTACGGCTTTGACGGCTTTCAGCCGTCAACGGATAGATTAGTGCCCAAAAAGGACAACCCGAATCTCAATCGGGTCTCGTAAGTTATTTACCCTTCGTTTTTTCGACACGTGGATTTTTACGGTAAAACAGGATTACGGTGGATGGTCTTCGATTTACCTTCGCTGGAGAGTGGTGCACCATGGTACTGTTCCGTTTCAAATCCATGCACGCATTTCTAAAAGTCGTACGGCACTGTTTCGCCATTTCGGACGGATGTTGCACCTTGCACCGTGGATGTTGCACCCTGTAGATATCGATTATTCGGACGGCCATAACTTCTGGCTCGTTTAGAGTTACGGGAGCCATAACCTATCAAAACGAAGGCCTTGATGAGTTCCACGGCTTTGACAGCTTTCAGTCGTCAACGGATAGATTAATGCCCAAAAAGGACAACCCGAATCTCAATCGGGTCTCGAATGTTTTTTACCCTTCGTTTTTTCGACACGTGGATTTTTACGGTAAAACAGGATTACCGTGGCCCGTCTTTGATTTACCATCGCTGGAGAGTGGTGCACCATGGTACTGTTCCATTTCAAATCCATGCACGCATTTCTGAAAGTCATACGGCACTGTTTCGCCATTTCGGACGGATGTTGCACCTTGCACCGTGGATGTTGCAGCCTGTAGATATCGATTATTCGGACGGCCATAACTTCTGGCTCGTTTAGAGTTACGGGAGCCATAACCTGTCAAAACGAAGGCCTCGATGAGTTCTACGGCTTTGATTGCTTTCAGCCATCAACGGATAGATTA
Organism: Allium cepa; assembly: GCA_030765085.1. Classification (NCBI taxonomy): domain Eukaryota; kingdom Viridiplantae; phylum Streptophyta; class Magnoliopsida; order Asparagales; family Amaryllidaceae; genus Allium; species Allium cepa. The sequence continues at coordinate 450,008,533 of CM060946.1, read as the reverse complement.
ATGCCCAAAAAGGGCAACCCGAATCTCAATCGGGCCTCGTAAGTTTTTTACCCTTCGTTTTTTCGACACGTGGATTTTTACAGTAAAACAGGATTACCGTGGCTGGCCTTCGATTTACCATCGCTGGAGAGTGGTGCACCATGGTACAGTTCCGTTTCAAATCCATGCACGCATTTCTAAAAGTCGTACGGCTCTGTTTCGCCATTTTGGATGGATGTTGCATCTTGCACCATGGATGTTGCACCTTGTAGATATCGATTATTCGGACGACCATAACTTCTGGCTCTTTTAGAGTTACGGGAGCCATAACCTGTCAAAACGAAGGCCTCGATGAGTTCTACGCCTTTGACAGCTTTCAGCCGTCAACGGATAGATTAATGCCCCAAAAGGACAACCCGAATCTCAATCGGGTCTCGTAAGTTTTTTACCATTCGTTTTTTCGACACGTGGATTTTTACGGTAAAACGGGATTACCGTGGCCCGTCTTCGACTTCCCATTGCTGGAGAGTGGTGCACCATGGTATTGTTCCATTTCAAATGCATGCACGCATTTCTAAAAGTCGTACGACACTGTTTCACCATTTCGGACGGATGTTGCACCTTGCACCGTGGATGTCGCACCCTGTAAATATTGATTATTCAAACGGCAATAACTTCTAGCTCGTTTAGAGTTACGGGAGCCATAACCTATCAAAACGAAGGCCTCGATGAGATCTACGGCTTTGACATCTTTTAGATGTCAACGGATAGATTAATGCCCAAAAAGGACAACCCGAATCTCAATCGGGTCTCGTAAGTTTTTTACCCTTCGTTTTTTTGACACGTAGATTTTTACGGTAAAACAGGATTATCGTGGTTCGACTTCCCATCGCTGGAGAGTGGTGCACCATGGTACCGTTCCGTTTCAAATCCATGCACGCATTTCTAAAAGTCGTACGACACGGTTTCGCCATTTCGGACGGATGCTGCACCTTGCACCGTGATGTTTCACCCTGTAGATATCGATTATTCGGACGGCCATAACTTCTGGCTCGTTTAGAGTTACAGGAGCCATAACCTGTCAAAACGAAGGCCTCGATGAGTTCTACATCTTTGACAACTTTCAGCCGTCAACGGATAGATTAATTCCCAAAAAGGACAACCCGAATCTCAATCGGGTCTCGTAAGTTTTTTACCCTTCGTTTTTTCGACACGTGGATTTTTACGGTAATACAGGATTACGGTGGATGGTCTTCGATTTACCATCGCTGGAGAGTGGTGCACCATGGTACTGTTCCGTTTCAAATCCATGCACGCATTTCTAAAAGTCGTACGGCACTGTTTCGCCATTTCGGACGGATGTTGCACCTTGCACCGTGGATGTTGCACCCTGTAGATATCGATTATTCGAACGGCCATAACTTCTGGCTCGTTTAGAGTTACGGGAGCCATAACCTTTCCAAACGAAGGCCTTGATGAGTTCCACGGCTTTGACAGCTTTCAGTCATCAACGGATAGATTAATGCCCAAAAAGGACAACCCGAATCTCAATCGGGTCTCGTAAGTTTTTTACCCCTCGTTTTTTCGACACGTGGATTTTTACGGTAAAACAGGATTACCGTGGCCCGTCTTTGATTTACCATCGCTGGAGAGTGGTGCACCATGGTACTGTTCCATTTCAAATCCATGCACGCATTTCTAAAAGTCGTACGGCACTGTTTCGCCATTTCGGACGGATGTTGCACCATGCACCGTGGATGTTGCACACTGTAGATATCGATTATTCGGACGGCCATAACTTCTGGCTCGTTTAGGGTTACGGGAGCCATAACCTGTCAAAACGAAGGCCTCGATGAGTTCTACGCCTTTGACAGCTTTCAGCCGTCAATGGATAGATTAATGCCCAAAAAGGACAACCCGAATCTCAATCGGGTCTCGTAAGTTTTTTACCCTTCATTTTTTCGACACGTGGATTTTTACGGTAAAACGGGATTACGGTGGATGGTCTTCGATTTACCATCGCTAGAGAGTGGTGCACCATGGTACTGTTCCGTTTCAAATCCATGCACGCATTTCTAAAAGTCGTACGGCACTGTTTCGCCATTTCGGATGGATGTTGCACCTTGCACCGTGGATGTTGCACCCTGTAGATATCGATTATTCGGACGGCCATAACTTCTGGCTCGTTTAGAGTTACGGGAGCCACAACCTGTCAAAACGAAGGCCTTGATGAGTTCCACGGCTTTGATAGCTTTCAGTCGTCAACCGATAGATTAATGCCCAAAAAGGGCAGCCCGAATCTCAATCGGGCCTCTTAAGTTTTTTACCCTTCGTTTTTTCGACACGTGGATTTTTACGGTAAAACAGGATTACCGTGGCCCGTCTTCGACTTCCCATCGCTGGAGAGTGGTGCACCATGGTACTGTTCCGTTTCAAATCCATGCACGCATTTCTAAAAGTCGTACGGCACTGTTTCGCCATTTCGGACGGATGTTGCATTTTGCACCGTGGATGTTGCACCCTGTAGATATCGATTATTCGGACGGCCATATCTTCTGGCTCGTTTAGAGTTACGGGAGCCATAACCTGTAAAAACGAAGGCCTCGATGAGTTCTACGGCATTGATGGCTTTCAGCCGTCAACGGATAGATTAATGCCCAAAAAGGACAACCCGAATCTCAATCGAAACTCGTAAGTTTTTTACCCTTTGTTTTTTCGACACGTGGATTTTTACGGTAAAACAGGATTACCGTGGCCCGTCTTCGACTTCCCATCGCTGGAGAGTGGTGCACTATGGTACTGTTCCGTTTCAAATCCATGCATGCATTTCTAAAAGTCGTACGGCACTGTTTCGCCATTTCGGACGGATGTTGCACCTTGCACCGTGGATGTTGCACCCTGTAGATATCGATTATTCGGACGGCCATAACTTCTGACTAGTTTAGAGTTACGGGAGCCATAACCTGTCAAAACGAAGGCCTCGATGAGTTTTATGGCTTTAACAGCTTTCAGCCGTCAACGGATAGATCAATACCCAAAAAGGACAACCCGAATCTCAATCGGGTCTCCTAAGTTTTTTACCCTTCGTTTTTTCGTCACGTGGATTTTTACGGTAAAACGGGATTACCGTGGCCCGTCTTCGACTTCCCATCGCTGGAGAGTGGTGCACCATGGTATTGTTCCGTTTCAAATCCATGCATGCATTTCTAAATGTCGTACGACACTGTTTCACCATTTTGGACGGATGTTGCACCTTGCACCGTCGATGTTGCACTCTGTAAATATCGATTATTCAAATGGCAATAACTTCTGGCTCGTTTAGAGTTACGGGAGCCATAACCTGTCAAAACGAAGGCCTCGATGAGATCTACGGCTTTGACAACTTTCAGCCGTCACCGGATAGATTAATGCCCAAAAAGGACTACCCGAATCTCAATCGGGTCTCGTAAGTTTTTTACCCTTCGTTTTTTCGACACGTGGATTTTTACGGTAAAACAGGATTATCGTGGCCCGTCTTCGACTTCCCATCGCATTTCTAAAACAGGATTGTCCTTTTACGGTGCATGGTGCATCGTGGTACTGTTCCGTTTCAAATCCATGCACGCATTTCTAAAAGTCGTACGACACTGTTTCGCTATTTCGGACGGATGTTGCACCTTGCACCGTGGATGTTGCACCCTGTAGATATCGATTATTCGGACGGTCATAACTTCTGGCTCGTTTAGAGTTACGGGAATCATAACCTGTCAAAACGAAGGCCTCGATGAGTTCTACGGCTTTGACGGCTTTCAGCCGTCAACGGATAGATTAGTGCCCAAAAAGGACAACCCGAATCTCAATCGGGTCTCGTAAGTTATTTACCCTTCGTTTTTTCGACACGTGGATTTTTACGGTAAAACAGGATTACGGTGGATGGTCTTCGATTTACCTTCGCTGGAGAGTGGTGCACCATGGTACTGTTCCGTTTCAAATCCATGCACGCATTTCTAAAAGTCGTACGGCACTGTTTCGCCATTTCGGACGGATGTTGCACCTTGCACCGTGGATGTTGCACCCTGTAGATATCGATTATTCGGACGGCCATAACTTCTGGCTCGTTTAGAGTTACGGGAGCCATAACCTATCAAAACGAAGGCCTTGATGAGTTCCACGGCTTTGACAGCTTTCAGTCGTCAACGGATAGATTAATGCCCAAAAAGGACAACCCGAATCTCAATCGGGTCTCGAATGTTTTTTACCCTTCGTTTTTTCGACACGTGGATTTTTACGGTAAAACAGGATTACCGTGGCCCGTCTTTGATTTACCATCGCTGGAGAGTGGTGCACCATGGTACTGTTCCATTTCAAATCCATGCACGCATTTCTGAAAGTCATACGGCACTGTTTCGCCATTTCGGACGGATGTTGCACCTTGCACCGTGGATGTTGCAGCCTGTAGATATCGATTATTCGGACGGCCATAACTTCTGGCTCGTTTAGAGTTATGGGAGCCATAACCTGTCAAAACGAAGGCCTCGATGAGTTCTACGGCTTTGATGGCTTTCAGCCGTCAACGGATAGATTAATGCCCAAAAAGGGCAACCCGAATCTCAATCGGGCCTCGTAAGTTTTTTACCCTTCGTTTTTTCGACACGTGGATTTTTACAGTAAAACAGGATTCCCGTGGCTGGCCTTCGATTTACCATCGCTGGAGAGTGGTGCACCATGGTACAGTTCCGTTTCAAATCCATGCACGCATTTCTAAAAGTCGTACGGCTCTGTTTCGCCATTTTGGATGGATGTTGCATCTTGCACCATGGATGTTGCACCTTGTAGATATCGATTATTCGGACGACCATAACTTCTGGCTCGTTTAGAGTTACGGGAGCCATAACCTGTCAAAACGAAGGCCTCGATGAGTTCTACGGCTTTGACAGCTTTCAGCCGTCAACGGATAGATTAATGCCCCAAAAGGACAACCCGAATCTCAATCGGGTCTCGTAAGTTTTTTACCATTCGTTTTTTCGACACGTGGATTTTTACGGTAAAACGGGATTACCGTGGCCCGTCTTCGACTTCCCATTGCTGGAGAGTGGTGCACCATGGTATTGTTCCGTTTCAAATGCATGCACGCATTTCTAAAAGTCGTACGACACTGTTTCACCATTTCGGACGGATGTTGCACCTTGCACCGTGGATGTCGCACCCTGTAAATATTGATTATTCAAACGGCAATAACTTCTAGCTCGTTTAGAGTTACGGGAGCCATAACCTATCAAAACGAAGGCCTCGATGAGATCTACGGCTTTGACATCTTTTAGATGTCAACGGATAGATTAATGCCCAAAAAGGACAACCCGAATCTCAATCGGGTCTCGTAAGTTTTTTACCCTTCGTTTTTTTGACACGTAGATTTTTACGGTAAAACAGGATTATCGTGGTTCGACTTCCCATCGCTGGAGAGTGGTGCACCATGGTACTGTTCCGTTTCAAATCCATGCACGCATTTCTAAAAGTCGTACGACACGGTTTCGCCATTTCGGACGGATGCTGCACCTTGCACCGTGATGTTTCACCCTGTAGATATCGATTATTCGGACGGCCATAACTTCTGGCTCGTTTAGAGTTACAGGAGCCATAACCTGTCAAAACGAAGGCCTCGATGAGTTCTACATCTTTGACAACTTTCAGCCGTCAACGGATAGATTAATTCCCAAAAAGGACAACCCGAATCTCAATCGGGTCTCGTAAGTTTTTTACCCTTCGTTTTTTCGACACGTGGATTTTTACGGTAATACAGGATTACGGTGGATGGTCTTCGATTTACCATCGCTGGAGAGTGGTGCACCATGGTACTGTTCCGTTTCAAATCCATGCACGCATTTCTAAAAGTCGTACGGCACTGTTTCGCCATTTCGGACGGATGTTGCACCTTGCACCGTGGATGTTGCACCCTGTAGATATCGATTATTCGAACGGCCATAACGTCTGGCTCGTTTAGAGTTACGGGATCCATAACCTGTCCAAACGAAGGCCTTGATGAGTTCCACGGCTTTGACAGCTTTCAGTCATCAACGGATAGATTAATGCCCAAAAAGGACAACCCGAATCTCAATCGGGTCTCGTAAGTTTTTTACCCCTCGTTTTTTCGACACGTGGATTTTTACGGTAAAACAGGATTACCGTGGCCCGTCTTTGATTTACCATCGCTGGAGAGTGGTGCACCATGGTACTGTTCTATTTCAAATCCATGCACGCATTTCTAAAAGTCGTACGGCACTGTTTCGCCATTTCGGACGGATGTTGCACCATGCACCGTGGATGTTGCACACTGTAGATATCGATTATTCGGACGGCCATAACTTCTGGCTCGTTTAGAGTTACGGGAGCCATAACCTGTCAAAACGAAGGCCTCGATGAGTTCTACGCCTTTGACAGCTTTCAGCCGTCAATGGATAGATTAATGCCCAAAAAGGACAACCCGAATCTCAATCGGGTCTCGTAAGTTTTTTACCCTTCGTTTTTTTGACACGTGGATTTTTACGGTAAAATGGGATTACCGTGGCCCGTCTTCAACTTCCCATCGCTGGAGAGTGGTGCACCATAGTATTGTTCCGTTTCAAATCCATGCACGCATTTCTAAAAGTCGTACGACACTGTTTCACCATTTCGGACGGATGTTGCACCTTGCACAGTGGATGTCGCACCCTGTAAATATTGATTATTCAAACGGCAATAACTTCTAGCTCGTTTAGAGTTACAGGAGCCATAACCTATCAAAACGAAGGCCTCGATGAGATCTACGGCTTTGACATCTTTCAGACGTCAATGGATAGATTAATGCCCAAAAAGGACAACCCGAATCTCAATCGGGTCTCGTAAGTTTTTTACCCTTCGTTTTTTCGACACGTAGATTTTTACGGTAAAACAGGATTATCGTGGTTCGACTTCCCATCGCTGGAGAGTGGTGCACCATGGTACTGTTCCGTTTCAAATCCATGCACGCACTTCTAAAAGTCGTACGACACGGTTTCGCCATTTCGGACGGATGCTGCACCTTGCACCGTGGATGTTGCACCCTGTAGATATCGATTATTCGGACGGCCAAAACTTCTGGCTCGTTTAGAGTTACGGGAGCCATAACCTGTCAAAACGAAGGCCTCGATGAGTTCTACGGCTTTGACAGCTTTTAGCCGTCAACGAATAGATTAGTGCCCAAAAAGGACAACCCGAATCTCAATTGGGTCTCGTAAGTTTTTTACCCTTCGTTTTTTCGACACGTGGATTTTTACGGTAAAACAGGATTACGGTGGACGGTCTTCGATTTACCATCGCTGGAGAGTGGTGCAACATGGTACTGTTCCGTTTCAAATCCATGCACGCATTTCTAAAAGTCGTACGGCACTGTTTCGCCATTTCGGACGGATGTTGCACCATGCACCGTGGATGTTGCACACTGTAGATATCGATTATTCGGACGGCCATAACTTCTGGCTCGTTTAGAGTTACGGGAGCCATAACCTGTCAAAACGAAGGCCTCGATGAGTTCTACGGCTTTGACAGCATTCAGCCGTCAATGGATAGATTAATGCCCAAAAAGGACAACCCGAATCTCAATCGGGGCTCGTAAGTTTTTTACCCTTCGTTTTTTCGACACGTGGATTTTTACGGTAAAACGGGATTACCGTGGCCCGTCTTCGACTTCCCATCGCTGGAGAGTGGTGCACCATGGTATTGTTCCGTTTCAAATCCATGCACGCATTTCTAAAAGTCGTACGACACTGTTTCACCATTTCGGACGGATGTTGCACCTTGCACCGTGGATGTCGCACCCTGTAAATATGGATTATTCAAACGGCAATAACTTCTAGCTCGTTTAGAGTTACGGGAGCCATAACCTATCGAAACGAAGGCCTCGATGAGATCTACGGCTTTGACAACTTTCAGACGTCAACGGATAGATTAATGCCCAAAAAGGACAACCCGAATCTCAATCGGGTCTTGTAAGTTTTTTACCCTTCGTTTTTTCGACACGTAGATTTTTACGGTAAAACAGGATTATCGTGGTTCGACTTCCCATCGCTGGAGAGTGGTGCACCGTGGTACTGTTCCGTTTCAAATCCATGCACGCATTTCTAAAAGTCGTACGACACGGTTTCGCCATTTCGGACGGATGCTGCACCTTGCACCGTGGATGTTGCACCCTGTAGATATCGATTATTCGGACGGCCATAACTTCTGGCTCGTTTAGAGTTACGGGAGCCATAACCTGTCAAAACGAAGGCATCGATGAGTTCTACAGCTTTGACAGCTTTCAGCCGTCAACGGATAGATTAGTGCCCAAAAAGGACAACCCGAATCTCAATCGGGTCTCGTAAGTTTTTTACCCTTCGTTTTTTCGACACGTGGATTTTTACGGTAAAACAGGATTACGGTGGATGGTCTTCGATTTACCATCGCTGGAGAGTGGTGCACCATGGTACTGTTCCGTTTCAAATCCATGCACGCATTTCTAGAAGTCGTACGGCACTGTTTCGCCATTTCGGACGGATGTTGCACCTTGCACCGTGGATGTTGCACCCTGTAGATATCGATTATTCGGACGACCATAACTTCTCGCTCGTTTAGAGTTACGGGAGCCATAACCTGTCAAAACGAAGGCCTTGATGAGTTCCACGGCTTTGACAGCTTTCAGTCGTCAACGGATAGATTAATGCCCAAAAAGGACAACCCGAATCTCAATCGGGTCTCGTAAGCTTTTTACCCTTCGTTTTTTCGACACGTGGATTTTTACGGTAAAACAGGATTACCATGGCCCGTCTTTGATTTACCATCGCTGGAGAGTGGTGCACCATGGTACTGTTCCATTTCAAATCCATGCACGCATTTCTAAAAGTCGTACGGCACTGTTTCGCCATTTCGGACGGATGTTGCACCATGCACCGTGGATGTTGCACACTGTAGATATCGATTATTCGGACGGCCACAACTTCTTGCTCGTTTAGGGTTACGGGAGCCATAACCTGTCAAAACGAAGGCCTCGATGAGTTCTACGCCTTTGACAGCTTTCAGCCGTCAATGGATAGATTAATGCCCAAAAAGGACAACCCGAATCTCAATCGGGTCTCGTAAGTTTTTTACCCTTCATTTTTTCGACACGTGGATTTTTACGGTAAAACAGGATTACCGTGGCTGGCCTTCGATTTACCATCGCTGGACAGTGGTGCACCAAGTACTGTTCCATTTCAAATCCATGCACGCATTTCTAAAAGTCGTACGACACTGTTTCACCATTTCGGACGGATGTTGCACCTTGCACAGTGGATGTCACACCCTGTAAATATTGATTATTCAAACGACAATAACTTCTAGCTCGTTTAGAGTTACGGGAGCCATAACCTATCAAAACGAAGGCCTCGATGAGATCTACGGCTTTGACATCTTTCAGACGTCAACGGATAGATTAATGCCCAAAAAGGACAACCCGAATCTCAATCGGCTCTCGTAAGTTTTTTACCCTTCGTTTTTTCGACACGTACATTTTTACGGTAAAACAGGATTATCGTGGTTCGACTTCCCATCGCTGGAGAGTGGTGCACCATGGTACTGTTCCATTTCAAATCCATGCACGTATTTCTAAAAGTCGTACGACACGGTTTCGCCATTTCGGACGGATGCTGCACCTTGCACCGTGGATGTTGCACCCTGTAGATATCGATTATTCGGACGGCCATAACTTCTGGCTCGTTTAGAGTTACGGGAGCCATAACCTGTCAAAACGAAGGCCTCGATGAGTTCTACGGCTTTGACAGCTTTTAGCCATCAACGGATAGATTAGTGCCCAAAAAGGACAACCCGAATCTCAATCGGGTCTCGTAAGTTTTTTACCCTTCGTTTTTTCGACACGTGGATTTTTACGGTAAAACAGGATTACGGTGGACGGTCTTCGATTTACCATCGCTGGAGAGTGGTGCACCATGGTACTGTTCCGTTTCAAATCCATGCACGCATTTCTAAAAGTCGTACGACACTGTTTTGCCATTTCGGACGGATGTTGCACCATGCACCGTGGATGTTGCACACTGTAGTTATCGATTATTCGGACGGTCATAACTTCTGGCTAATTTAGAGTTACGGGAGCCATAACCTGTCAAAACGAAGGCCACGATGAGTTCTAGGCCTTTGACAGCTTTCAGTCGTCAATGGATAGATTAATGCCCAAAAAGGACAACCCGAATCTCAAACGGGGCTCGTAAGTTTTTTACCCTTCGTTTTTTCGACACGTGGATTTTTACGGTAAAACGGGATTACCGTGGCCCGTCTTCGACTTCCCATCGCTGAAGAGTGGTGCACCATGGTATTGTTCCGTTTCAAATCCATGCACGCATTTATAAAAGTCGTACGACACTGTTTCACCATTTCGGACGGATGTTGCACCTTGCACCGTGGATGTCGCACCCTGTAAATATCGATTATTCAAACGGCAATAACTTCGAGCTCATTTAGAGTTACGGGAGCCATAACCTTTCAAAACGAAGGCCTCGATGAGATCTATGGCTTTGACATCTTTCAGACGTCAACGGACAGATTAATGCCCAAAAAGGACAACCCGAATCTCAATCGGTTCTCGTAAGTTTCTTACCCTTCGTTTTTTCGACACGTAGATTTTTACGGTAAAACAGGATTATCGTGGTTCGACTTCCCATCGCTGGAGAGTGGTGCACCATGGTACTGTTCCGTTTCAAATCCATGCACACATTTCTAAAAGTCGTACGACACGGTTTCGCCATTTCGGACGGATGCTGCACCTTGCACCGTGGATGTTGCACCCTGTAGATATCGATTATTCGGACGGCCATAACTTCTGGCTCGTTTAGAGTTACGGGAGCCATAACCTGTCAAAACGAAGGCCTCGATGAGTTCTACGGCTTTGACAGCTTTTAGCCGTCAACGGATAGATTAGTACCCAAAAAGGACAACCCGAATCTCAATCGGGTCTCGTAAGTTTTTTACCCATTTTTTTTGACACGTGGATTTTTACGGTAAAACAGGATTACGGTGGACGGTCTTCGGTTTACCATCCCTGGAGAGTGGTGCACCATGGTAATGTTCCATTTCAAATCCATGCACGCATTTCTAAAAGTCGTACAGCACTGTTTCCCCATTTCGGACGGATGTTGCACCATGCACCGTGGATGTTGCACACTGTAGATATCGATTATTCGGACGGCCATAACTTCTGCCTCGTTTAGAGTTACGGGAGCCATAACCTGTCAAAACGAAGGCCTCGATGAGTTCTACGGCTTTGACAGCATTCAGCCGTCAATGGATAGATTAATGCCCAAAAAGGACAACCCGAATCTCAATCGGGGCTCGTAAGTTTTTTACCCTTCGTTTTTTCGACACGTGGATTTTTACGGTAAAACGGGATTACCGTGGCCCGTCTTCGACTTCCCATCGCTGGAGAGTGGTGCACCATGGTATTGTTCCGTTTCAAATCCATGCACGCATTTCTAAAAGTCGTACGACACTGTTTCACCATTTCGGACGGATGTTGCACCATGCACCGTGGATGTCGCACCCTGTAAATATGGATTATTCAAACGGCAATAACTTCTAGCTCGTTTAGAGTTACGGGAGCCATAACCTATTAAAACGAAGGCCTCGATGAGATCTACGGCTTTGACAACTTTCAGACGTCAACGGATAGATTAATGCCCAAAAAGGACAACCCGAATCTCAATCGGGTCTCGTAAGTTTATTACCCTTCGTTTTTTCGACACGTAGATTTTTACGGTAAAACAGGATTATCGTGGTTCGACTTCCCATCGCTGGAGAGTGGTGCACCATGGTACTGTTCCGTTTCAAATCCATGCACGCGTTTCTAAAAGTCGTACGACACGGTTTCGCCATTTCGGACGGATGCTGCACCTTGCACCGTGGATGTTGCACCCTGTAGATATCGATTATTCGGATGACCATAACTTCTGGCTCGTTTAGAGTTACGGGAGCCATAACATGTCAAAACGAAGGCATCGATGAGTTCTACGGCTTTGACAGCTTTCAACCGTCAACGGATAGATTAGTGCCCAAAAAGGACAACCCGAATCTCAATCGGGTCTCGTAAGTTTTTTACCCTTTGTTTTTTCGACACGTGGATTTTTACGGTAAAACGGGATTACGGTGGATGGTCTTCGATTTACCATCGCTGGAGAGTGGTGAAACATGGTACTGTTCCGTTTCAAATCCATACACGCATTTCTAAAAGTCGTACGGCACTGTTTCGCCATTTCGGACGGATGTTGCACCTTGCACCATGGATGTTGCACCCTGTAGATATCGATTATTCGGACGACCATAACTTCTGGCTCGTTTAGAGTTACGGGAGCCATAACCTGTCAAAACGAAGGCCTTGATGAGTTCCACGGCTTTGACAGCTTTCAGTCGTCAACGGATAGATTAATGCCCAAAAAGGACAACCCGAATCTCAATCGGGTCTCGTAAGTTTTTTACCCTTCGTTTTTTCGACACGTGGATTTTTACTGTAAAACAGGATTACCGTGGCCCGTCTTTGATTTACCATCGCTGGAGAGTGGTGCACCATGGTACTGTTCCATTTCAAATCCATGCACGCATTTCTAAAAGTCGTACGGCACTGTTTCGCCATTTCGGACGGATGTTGCACCATGCACCGTGGATGTTGCACAGTGTAGATATCGATTATTCGGACGGCCATAACTTCTGGCTCGTTTAGAGTTACGGGATCCATAACCTGTCAAAACGAAGGCCTCGATGTGTTCTACGCCTTTGACAGCTTTCAGCCGTCAATGGATAGATTAATGCCCAAAAAGGACAACCCGAATCTCAATAGGGGCTCGTAAGTTTTTTACCCTTCGTTTTTTCGACACGTGGATTTTTACGGTAAAACGGGATTACCGTGGCCCGTCTTCGACTTCCCATCGCTGGAGAGTGGTACACCAGGGTATTGTTCCGTTTCAAATCCATGCACGCATTTCTAAAAGTCGTACGACACTGTTTCACCATTTCGGACGGATGTTGCACCATGCACCGTGGATGTCGCACCCTGTAAATATGGATTATTCAAACGGCAATAACTTCTAGCTCGTTTAGAGTTACGGGAGCCATAACCTATCAAAACGAAGGCCTCGATGAGATCTACGGCTTTGACATCTTTCAGACGTCAACGGATAGATTAATGCCCAAAAAGGACAACCCGAATCTCAATCGGGTCTCGTAAGTTTTTTAGCCTTCGTTTTTTCGACACGTAGATTTTTACGGTAAAACAGGATTATCGTGGTTCGACTTCCCATCGCTGGAGAGTGGTGCACCATGGTACTGTTCCGTTTCAAATCCATGCACGCATTTCTAAAAGTCGTACGACACGGTTTCGCCATTTCGGACGGATGCTGCACCTTGCATCGTGGATGTTGCACCCTGTAGATATCGATTATTCGGACGGCCATAACTTCTGGCTCGTTTAGAGTTACGGGAGCCATAACCTGTCAAAACGAAGGCCTCGATGAGTTCTACGGCTTTGACACCTTTCAGCCGTCAACGGATAGATTAGTGCCCAAAAAGGACAACCCGAATCTCAATCGGGTCTCGTAAGTTTTTTACCCTTCGTTTTTTCGACACGTGGATTTTTACGGTAAAACAGGATTACGGTGGACGGTCTTCGATTTACCATCGCTGGAGAGTGGTGCACCATGGTACTGTTCCGTTTCAAATCCATGCACGCATTTCTAAAAGTCGTACGACACAGTTTCGCCATTTCGGACGGATGTTGCACCTTGCACCGTGGATGTCGCACCCTGTAAATATCGATTATTCAAACGACAATAACTTCTAGCTCGTTTAGAGTTACGGGAGCCATAACCTCTCAAAACGAAGGCCTCAATGAGATCTTCGGCTTTGACATCTTTCAGACGTCAACGGATAGATTAATGCCCAAAAAGGACAACCCGAATCTCAATCGGGTCTCGTAAGTTTTTTACCCTTCGTTTTTTCGACACGTAGATTTTTACGGTAAAACAGGATTATCGTGGTTCGACTTCCCATCGCTGGAGGGTGGTGCACCATGGTACTGTTCCGTTTCAAATCCACGCACGCATTTCTAAAAGTCGTACGACACGGTTTCGCCATTTCGGACGGATGCTGCACCTTGCACCGTGGATGTTGCACCCTATAGATATCGATTTTTCGGACGGCCATAACTTCTGGCTCGTTTAGAGTTATGGGAGCCATAACCTGTCAAAACGAAGGCCTCGATGATTTCTACGGCTTTGACAGCTTTCAGCCGTCAACGGATAGTTAATGTCCAAAAAGGGCAACCCGAATCTCAATCGGGCCTCGTAAGTTTTTTACCCTTCGTTTTTTCGACACGTGGATTTTTACGGTAAAACAGGATTATCGTGGCCCGTCTTCGACTTCCCATTGCTGGAGAGTGGTGCACCATGGTACTGTTCGGTTTCAAATCCATACACGCATTTCTAAAAGTCGTACGACACTGTTTCGCCATTTCGGACGGATGTTGCACCTTGCACCATGGACGTTGCACACTGTAGATATCGATTATTCGGAAGGCCATAACTTCTGGCTCGTTTAGAGTTACAGGAGCCATAACCTGTCAAAACGAAGGCCTCGATGAGTTCTACAGCTTTGACGGCTTTCAGCCGTCAACGGATAGATTAATGCCCAAAAAGGGCATCCCGAATCTCAATCAGGCCTCGTAAGCTTTTTACCCTTTGTTTTTTCGACACGTGGATTTTTACTGTAAAACAGGATTACCGTGGCTGGCCTTCGATTTACCATCGCTGGAGAGTGGTGCACCATGGTACTGTTCCGTTTCAAATCCATGCACACGTTTCTAAAAGTTGTACGGCTCTGTTTCGCCATTTCGGACGGATGTTGCATCTTGCACCGTGGATGTTGCACCCTGTAGATATCGATTATTTGGACGTCCATAACTTCTGGCTCGTTTAGAGTTACGGGAGCCATAACCTGTCAAAACGAAGGCCTCGATGAGTTCTACGGCTTTGACAGCTTTCAGCCGTCAACAGATAGATTAATGCCCAAAAAGGACAACCCGAATCTCAATCGGGTCTCTTAAGTTTTTTACCCTTCGTTTTTTCGACACGTGGATTTTTACGGTAAAAAATGATTACAGTGGCCCGTCTTCGACTTCCCATCGCAGGAGAGTGGTGCACCATGGTACTGTTCCATTTCAAATCCATGCACGCATTTCTAAAAGTCGTACGGCACTGTTTCGCCATTTCGGACGGATGTTGCGACTTGCACCGTGGATGTTGCACCCTGTAGATATCGATTATACGGAGGGCCTTAACTTCTGGCTCGTTTAGAGTTACGGGAGCCATAACCTGTCAAAACGAAGGCCTCGATGAGTTCGATGGCTTTGATAGCTTTTAGCCGTCAATGGATAGATTAATGCCCAAAAAGGACAACCCGAATCTCAATTGGGTCTCGTAAGTTTTTACCCTTCGTTTTTTCGACACGTGGATTTTTACGGTAATACTGGATTACCGTGGTTGGCCTTCGATTTACCATCGCTGGAGAGTGGTGCACCATGCTACTGTTCCATTTCAAATCCATGCACGCATTTCTAAAAGTCGTACGGCACTGTTTCGCCATTTCGGACGGATGTTGCACCTTGCACCGTGGATGTTGCACCCTGTAGATATCGATTATTCGGACTTCCATAACTTCTGCCTCGTTTAGAGTTACGGGAGCCATAACCTGTCAAAACGAAGGCCTCGATGAGTTCTACGGCTTTGACAGCTTTCAGCCGTCAACGGATAGATTAACGCCCAAAAAGGACAACCCAAATCTCAATCGGGTCTCGTAAGTTTTTTACCCTTCCTTTTTTCGACACGTGGATTTTTACGGTAAAACGGGATTACCTTGGCCCGTCTTCGACTTCCCATCGCTGGAGAGCGGTGCACCATGGTACTGTTCCGTTTCGAATCCATGCACGCATTTCTAAAAGTCATACGGTACTGTTTCGCCATTTCGGACGGATGTTGCACCTTGCACCGTGGATGTTGCACCCTGTAGATATCGATTATTCGGACTTCCATAACTTCTGCCTCATTTAGAGTTACGGGAGCCATAACCTGTAAAAACGAAGGCCTCGATGAGTTCTACGGCTTTGACAGCTTTTAGCCATCAACGGATAGATTAATGCCCAACAAGGACAACCCGAATCTCAATCGGGTCTCGTAAGTTTTTACCCTTCGTTTTTTCGACACGTGGATTTTTACAGTAAAACTGGATTACCGTGGTTCGCCTTCGATTTACCATCACTGGAGAGTGGTGCACCATGGTACTGTTCCGTTTTAAATCCATGCACGCATTTCTAAAAGTCGTACGGCACTGTTTCGCCATTTCGGACGGATGATGCACCTTGCACCGTGGATGTTGCACCCTATAGATATCGATTATTCGGACTTCCATAACTTCTGGCTCGTTTAGAGTTACGGGAGTCATAACCTGTCAAAACGAAGGCCTCGATGAGTTCTACGGCTTTGACACCTTTCATCCATCAACGGATAGATTAATTCCCAAAAAGGACAACCCGAATCTCAATCGGGTCTCGTAAGTTTTTTACCCTTCGTTTTTTCGACACGTGGATTTTTGCGGTAAAACAGGATTACGGTGGCTAGCCATCGACTTACCATCGCTGGACAGTGGTGCACCATGGAACTGTTCCGTTTCAAATCCATTCACGCATTTCTAAAAGTCGTACGACACTGTTTCGCCATTTCGGACAGATGTTGCACCTTGCACCGTGGATGTTGCACACTGTAGATATCGATTATTCGGACGGCCATAACTTCTGGCTCGTTTAGAGTTACGGGAGCCATAACCTGTCAAAACAAAGGCCTCGATGAGTTCTACGGCTTTGACAGCTTTCATTCGTCAACGGATAGTTTAATGCCCAAAAAGGACAACCCGAATCTCAATCGGGTCTCGTAAGTTTTTTACCCTTCATTTTTTCGACACGTGGATTTTTACGGTAAAACAGGATTACGGTGGCTGGCCTTCGATTTACCATCGCTGGACAGTGGTGCACCATGGTACTGTTCCATTTCAAATCCATGCACGCATTTCTAAAAGTCGTACGGCACTGTTTCGCCATTTCGGACGGATGTTGCACCTTGCGCCGTGGATGTTGCACAATGTAGATATCGATTATTCGGACGGCCATAACTTCTGGCTCGTTTAGAATTACGGGAGCTACAACCTGTCAAAACGAAGGCCTCGATGAGTTCTACGGCTTTGACAGCTTTCAGCCATCAACGGATAGATTAATGCCCAAAAAGGACAACCCGAATCTCAATCGGGTCTCGTAAGTTTTTACCCTTCGTTTTTTCGACACGTGGATTTTTATGGTAAAACAGGATTACCATGGTTGGCCTTCGATTTACCATCGCTGGAGAGTGGTGCACCATGGTACTGTTCCGTTTCAAATCCATGCACGCATTTCTAAAAGTCGTACGGCACTGTTACGCCATTTCGGACGGATGTTGCACCTTGCACCGTGGATGTTGCACCCTGTAGATATCGATTATTCGGACGACCGTAACTTCTGGATCGTTTAGAGTTACGGGAGCCATAACCTATCAAAACGTAGGCCTCGATGAGTTCTACGGCTTTGACAGCTTTCAGCGGTCAACGGATAGACTAGTGCCCAAAAAGGACAACCCGAATCTCAATCGGGTCTCGTAAGTTTTTTACCCTTCGTTTTTTCGACACGTGGATTTTTACGGTAAAACGGGATTACGGTGGCCCGTCTTCGACTTCCCATCGCTAAAGAGTGGTGCACCATGGTACTGTTCCGTTTCGAATCTATGCACGCATTTCTAAAAGTCGTACGACACGGTTTCGCCATTCTGGACGGATGTTGCACCTTGCACCGTGGATGTTGCACCCTGTAGACATCGATTATTCGGACGGCCATAACTTCTGCCTCGTTTAGAGTTACGGGAGCCATAACCTGTCAAAATGAAGGCCTCAATGAGTTCTACTGCTTTGACAGCTTTCAGCCATCAACGGATAGATTAATGCCCAAAAAGGACAAACCGAATCTCAATCGGGTCTCGTAAGTTTTATACCCTTCGTTTTTTCAACACGTGGATTTTTACGGTAAAACGGGATTACCGTGGCTCGTCTTCGACTTCCCATCGCTTGAGAGTTGTGCATCAAGGTACTGTTCCCTTTCAAATCCATGCACGCATTTCCAAAAGTCATACGACACTGTTTCGCCATTTCGGACGGATGTTGCACCTTGCACCGTGAATGTTGCACCCTGTAAATATCGATTATTCGGACGGCCATAACTTCTCGCTCGTTTAGAGTTACGGGAGCCACAACCTGTCAAAACGAAGGCCTCGATGAGTTCTACGGCTTTGACAGCTTTCAGCCATCAACGGATAGATTAATGCCCAAAAAGAACAACCCGAATCTCAATCGGATCTCGTAAGTTTTTTACTCTTCCTTTTTTCGACACGTGGATTTTTACGGTAAAACGGGATTACGGTGGCTGGTCTTCGATTTACCATCGCTGGAAAGTGGTGCACCATGGTACTGTTCCGTTTCAAATCCATGCACGAATTTCTCAAGGTCGTACGACACTGTTTCGCCATTTCGGACGGATGTTGCACCTTGCACCGTGGATGTTGCGCCCTTCAGATATCGATTATTCGGACGGCCATAACTTCTGGCTCGTTTAGAGTTACGAGAGGCATAACCTGTCAAAACGAAGGCCTCGATGAGTTCTACGGCTTTGACAGCTTTTAGCCGTCAACGGATAGATTAATGTCCAAAAAGGACAACCCGAATCTCAATTGGGTCTCGTAAGTTTTTTACCCTTCGTTTTTTCGACACGTGGATTTTTGCGGTAAAACGTGATTACGGTGGCTGGTCTTCGATTTACCATCACTGGAGAGTGGTGCACCATGGTACTGTTCCGTTTCAAATCCATGCACAAATTTCTAAAAGTCGTACGACACTGTTTCGCCATTTCGGATGGATGTTGCACCTTGCACCGTGGATTTTGCACCCTGTAGATATCGATTATTCGGACGGCCATAACTTCTTGCTCGTTTAGAGTTACAGGAGCCATAACATGTCAAAACGAAGGCTCGATGAGTTCTACGGCTTTGACAGCTTTTAGCTGTCAAAAGATAGATTAATGTCCAAAAAGGACAACCCGAATCTCAATATGGTCTCGTAAGTTTTTTACCCTTCGTTTTTTCGACACGTGGATTTTTACGGTAAAACGGGATTACTGTGGCCCGTCTTCGACTTCCCATCGCTGAAGAGTGGTGCACCATGGTACTGTTCCATTTCAAATCTATGCACGCATTTCTAAAAATCGTACGGCACTGTTTCGCCATTTCGGACGGATGTTGCACCTTGCACCGTGGATGTTGCACCCTTTAGATATCGATTATTCGGACGGCCATAACTTCTGTCTCGTTTAGAGTTACGGGAGCCATAACCTGCCAAAACGAAGGCCTCGATGATTTCTACGGCTTTGACAGCTTTCAGCCGTCAACGGATAGATTAATGCCCAAAAAGGACAACCCGAATCTCAATCGGGTCTCGTAAGTTTTTTACCCTTCGTTTTTTCGACACGTGGATTTTTACGGTAAAACGGGATTACCGTGGCCCGTCTTCGACTTCCCATCGCTGGATAGTGGTGCACCATGGTACTGTTCCGTTTCAAATCCATGCACGAATTTCTAAAGGTCTTACGGCACTGTTTCGCCATTTCGAACGGATGTTGTACCTTACACCGTGGATGTTGCACCCTGTAGATATCGATTATTCGGACGGCCATAACTTCTGGCTGGTTTAGAGTTACGGGAGCCATAACCTGTCAAAACGAAGGCCTCGATGAGTTCTACAGCTTTGACAGCTTTCAGCCATCAACGGATAGATTAATTCCGAAAAAGGACAACCCGAATCTCAATCGGGTCTCGTAAGTTTTTTATCCTTCGTTTTTTCGACACGTGGATTTTTACGGTAAAACGGGATTACGGTGGCTGGTCTTCGATTTACCATCGCTGGAGAGTGGCGCATCATGGTACTGTTCCGTTTCAAATCCATGCATGAATTTCTAAAGGTTGTACGGAAATGTTTCGCCATTTCGGACGGATGTTGCACCTTGCACCGTGGATGTTGCACCCTGTAGATATCGATTATTCGGACAGCCATAACTTCTGGCTCGTTTAGAGTTACGGGATCCATAACCTGTCAAAAAGAAGCCTCGATGAGTTCTACGGCTTTGACAGCTTTCAACCGTCAATGGATAGATTAATGCCCAAAAAGGACAACCCGAATCTCAATCGGGTCTCGTAGGTTTTTTACCCTTCGTTTTTTTGACACGTGGATTTTTACGGTAAAACGGGATTACGGTGGCTGGTCTTCGATTTACCATCGCTGAAGAGTGGTGCACCATGGTACTGTTCCGTTTCAAATCCATGCACGAATTTCTAAAGGTCGTACGGCACTGTTTCGCCATTTCGGACGGATGTTGCACCTAGCACTGTGGATGTTGCACCCTGTAGATATCGATTATTCGGACGGCCATAATTTCTGGCTCGTTAAGAGTTACGGGAGCCATAACCTGTCAAAACGAAGGCCTCGATAAGTTCTACGGCTTTAACCGCTTTCAGCCGTCAACGGATAGATTAATGCCCAAAAAGGACAACCCGAATCTCAATCGGGTCTCGTAAGTTTTTTACCCTTCGTTTTTTCGACACGTGGATTTTTACGGTAAAACGGGATTACGGTGGCTGGTCTTCGATTTACCATCGCTGGAGAGTGGTGCACCATGGTACTTTTCCGTTTCAAATCCATGCACGAATTTCTAAAGGTCGTACGGCACTGTTTCGCCATTTCGGACGGATGTTGCACCTTGCACCGTGGATGTTGCACTCTGTAGATATCGATTATTCGGACGGCCATAACTTCTGGCTCGTTTAGAGTTACGGGAGCCATAACCTGTCAAAATGAAGGCCTCGATGAGTTCTACGGCTTTGACGGCTTTCAGCCGTCAACGGATAGATTAATGCCCAAAAATGACAACACGAATCTCAATCGGGTCTCGTAAGTTTTTTACCCTTCGTTTTTTCGACAAGTGGATTTTTACGGTAAAATGGGATTACGGTGGCTGGTGTTTGCGCAAAAAATGGGCAAACACATCCAGGTCGTGCGATTTACTTGATTTTATGTGATTCTTAATGATTCAGATGAGTTATGTAAATATGAAAACAGTAGGGGCTGAAATGTAAAATGTTTGCACCAAAATTGGTCACAACACTCTTCGGGAGTCGTTGAAGAGATAACAATCAATAGTATGAACTGAATATGAATATTATCTAACAAAAACTCCAATCAAAAGTAAAGTAAAATGCGTAGACAAGCGATTTACAGTGGTTCGGCGTGTCGCCTACGTCCACTGTGAAGTTTTTTAATGTTTTATTGATTCTCTTTCAGTGTTTACAAGTTGTTACAGCGATCAACAGCAAGTTACAACTGGAAATTCGAAATCAACAGTGAAATTGTGATGGAGATGTCAATCCGGCAGAGTCTGGGCGCTTTAGAGTGAGAAGATCTCGAAGTCCCTTTTCTGTTGGCCCTGGAGCTCTATTTATAGGCGTAGGCTGCTGGTATCTCGGTGAAAACTCGGGAGACCACTTCTGGCACGTGAGGGGGCCCACACGTACGGTATCGGGAAGTTTGGGCCCACTTTGGCATCTGTTCGAACTCCATTCGAACCGATCAAGAATTCATCCAACCGAGGTGAAATTTGGCGTGGACATTCTTCAACATGTATGCAAGCATCTGTGAAAGTTTCATTGCATTTGGATCAGTAGGTTAGGAGATATGTTGGGTTCGAAATAGACTTCACGGCAAGGCTGTTTGGTTCGAACCCCTGTTACTCGAAACGATGGTTTCGAACCCAGTGTGGCACGCGACTTTGTGGTGACGTGGAGCGCAAGTTTCGAATCGATCCGGACTTCTCTCCGTGTTGACCGCTTCGACTCCGTGTATCTTGGTGATTTCGAACCGATGGAAGACACGTGGATTGACCCAGTGGGTTCGAATAAGGCAACACAGGATGGGTTCGAACACGGCTCTGTGATGGGTTCGAACATGGCTCTGTGATGGGTTCGAAGATAGCTCTGTGATGGGTTCGAACAGGGCTTCTGTGATGGGTTCGAACCAACGTCCCTTGGATGCATATGAGCTCTGCAACCCCTTCATGGATACGAGGCACATGGATTCGAAAACAATGGAGTCGAAGGTGATGGAGTCGAACCCATGGGGGTTCGAAGGGTTCGAAGTCGATGGGTTCGAAAGTCGTCTCTTCTTATCGGTTCGAACATGGTGGGTTCGAACTAGTTGGGTTCGAAGTGGTGTCGAACCGATGGATGCGAACTCATTGATTCAAACTTTGGCATATGTGCATGGGTTCGAGGCGCCGCCTCACTTCTTGGGTTCGAACCAGATGGGTTCGAACATAGGTGGGGTCATGGTTTCCAACAGAGCAACGTCCATCTTTCTCAACTCGAATCCATCATAACTTGAGCATACGACCTCGGATTGACCTGAAATTTGAAATGCTGACTCTTGTAGCCTTTCTTGCCGTGTCCTATCAATTGTGGCTCATTCTGTACTTGGATGAAATTCAGTGATATCCATGGCTAAAGGAAGTACGATCAACCTCTGAGGCGAACTGTCCTTCGTTTTCGATCAATCTTTTGGTATCGCGGCTTTGCCAAAAAGTGGGATAACATTTTGCCCCCCAAAGTACGTCTTGTGGGAACATGACGTGCTTTGAATAGCTGCCATTTCTCTCTGAACAATCATTGTTCTCTTTTTTGTTGAAACTCGTATGCTGTACTGCTGTAACCTTGCGTTGGTATGATTGACTGCTGTATAATATTGCTTAGCCGTTGGCTGTCGCATTTGTAACAGGATGAGTGTTTGATCCCTGTGAATACTCAAAATCGAATGTTAGTCCGACATGTATGCACATATGTTAATATGATTCTTGTTAACGTCGTTCGTCCACGAGTCGTTGTCGGTTTTGTTTGCTATAGAATTGCGTATTGATTCTCTCCTGAATCGATTTTGAAATTTGAATTTGAAACAACGCTTGATGGTTGTTTTGAAAAGTTTCTTCGTATCGATCGTCTCCTGAACCGATATTGAAGGTTGAAGAAATTGAATTTGAATTGCGCAAGTGTAATGTTTCGAACCGATGCACTTGAGCATTGATGGGTTCGAAGTTCAATTTTGTATGGACGCAATATGCCTGTGCAATGATGGGTCGTGTGAATATGAGATTTCGAATCGATGCGTTGGAGCATGGATGGATTCGAAATTGACATTCGACCCAACGGAGTATACTCGTGTCATGATGGGTTCGAAGTTGACTTTCGAACCGATGTTAGAAGATGGAGTATTCTTTGTGCTGTGATGGGTTCGAAACTAGCATTCGAACCGATGTGAGAGGATGGTTTCGAACAAGTAGTTCGTTTCGGTGGGTTCGAAACTGATCTTCGAACCGATGACTTGGATGGGTACGAAACTATCGTTCGCGGCAGTGGTCTGTGTGCTTCACACAATGGAGCCTCAAGCATTTGGGTTCGAAGATAGGTTTCGAAACCATTCTGCCCTCTGACCTGTTGTACTCGGTCAATTTTTACCGGAATTCGAATCGACCCGGTCATCTTCAACCCCCCATATAAATAGCAGCGGACCTGCCCCATTTTCACTTTTTACTTTTTCACTTCTCTATTCGTCGCTTCGAAGCTTCTAAGGATAAAACACTGCGTTGCGTTTTCGAATCCATCAAGATCTAAGACTTAAATCTCTCGAATCCATTGCTTAAACTAGGTAATTAGCCTCGGTTTCAAACGGCGAAGCTATTTCGAATCCACTTCTGTTCATCGATATGCTTAACCTAGAATTTGGCAAAAACAGATCTGGTTTAGGGAGGATTCGAACCGATGAGTAGGGGCGAGTTCGAATCGATGACGGTGGTGTGTTTCCATTAGATTTCGAATCGATCCCTGGACTGTCTTCGCTGGGACGCGTAGTTCGCACTGATTAGGGGATTCGAGGGATCCATTCGAATCGATGGATTCGAAACCATAGGCTATCGCTTCGAAGTCGGCAACTTCGTATCGATACGAAGCGGATCGGTTCGAAAGTGACCGATGTCAAGTTAAGGGTTTTGGCATCGGTTCGAACTTGTCATTTGGCTATCGGTTCGAAGCGCGCCCAACTGTATGGTTTCGAAGCGATGTCAGGATGGTTCGAACGCATGGGTTCGAAGCAATGTCATGATGGTTTCGAACGCGTGGGTTCGAAAGAAGTTTGGATGGGTTCGAAGGAAGAGCTGTTCGGTTGGGTTCGAACGAAGCCTCTGTGATGGTTTCGAACCCTATATGATGGACTCCAAAATTTGAAAATTTTTCTAAGTATAACTCCGACGAGCTTCATCCCTGCATATTTGGACTTGAATATTGAACTGCATACTTGACTGCCCTTTGAAGCTCGTCGATGGAACTATAACAACTTCCATTCGAACCGACTTCCATCATATAAACGATTTAATGATGACGGTCAGCGATGACGGTCATTATAGCTGAACTTCGTAGCTTTGTCGTTTGAATGTTTACTTTAACTCTGCAACATTTGTTCAAGTAATGCATGGAACGGTACCACACACATTCATACACTTTACACTTGGGAACACACGGGTTCTTTGTCGTCTAACTATGGTTTCTCCTGAGTTAGCTAGTTATGGAACCTTCAAGTTCACAGCAGCAGGAGATTCAAGGTACAGCCCCTCCGAGGCTAGAAGTACCGGATATAGATCCTGAGATCATCGGTCCGGCTCCGGACGAACTTCCTGATGCGTCGTTCATTGCCAATCCATCAGATTCCGTTCCATCGAATATCTCTGAAGACATGCTGGGAAGAATTTGTTTGAGGCACGGCTTGTCACTGGACGATGTGTTACTGCCGGGGCCGAATGATAGACCACATAATCCGCCAGAAGGGTATACAGCATTTAATCGCCATGCGTGTGCGGCCGGGACACTTCCCCCGTTCAACGAGTATATAAGAGAAGTATTGTCGTTTTTGAGGATCGCCCCATCTCAGCTGCATCCGAACGGATATGCGTCGATCAATAGCTTGTTCATTGCATTTATGGAATGTCTCCATCGACCGCCACTCCCAATCGAAATCAGATACTTGTTCAACTTCAAAACTCGTGGTGATTATCCTTCTTTCACATTTCTGGAGGCGGTGAGAAATTGTCAAGTGGTCACCGGATCCTGGACAAGGCTGAGTTACTATAGGACAGAATGGTTTTATGTCAGGTGCCCTCCAGGCTTTGCACGACGATGGTTATTCAGACGTGAGTATAACCAAGTTATTAAATAGTTACTACGACAATTGCTGCCGAAGTGGAACTTATATTAATTTTTTTTTTTTACAGCAACGATCTCGCGACCCGAAGGTGAAGAGTTTAAGGAGATGGTGCGAGTACTTCGAGAAGTCCCGAGCGAAGATAGGGACATCGAGTTGCTTTTGACCGATAGGAATCTCCGGACTTATTGGCTGATTGAACGAAGGCAGAGTATAAGATTTGAGGTGGCACAAAGGATCGTTCCTAAGAAACGAGTCAAACATAAGGAGCCCGAAGTTGTCATAGCCGAGGAGGCTGATTCTGAAAGAACTCACACTGATGATGAGCCGCTGACTGAGCCTACGGATGTGGCTTCGGATGTCGCGGAGCAGAAAAAAGGCAAGGCTGCCATGGTTAAGCCAACTAAGCGGGGGAGACGGAAATCGGTTGTCATTGCCCGGCCCTCTTCCGGAGTTAGAATCTCTGAGATGCCTCCTCCGCGTACCGAAAGTCTCTACGAAGGGCTTGCCGACCTTCCAATCCCGGAAGATGTGTCTTTTCAACATGATGCCGGGTTGGAGGAGTTCCATCGTAATCTAGAATTGAGCGAGCCTCTTATTACTAGCGAGGTCGACATTTCTGGTTGGTCGGGGGGAATGCATATTCACACACACTTCACGACACTGCATAACCTTTGATTGTAAACTACCTGATTCGAAGAGTGACTAATTCGATTTTATTTTGCTTTGCAGATACTATGTCTAAACGAGGTTCAATGCTTGGGAGTCTTCGACATGCCCGCAAGTCTTCTTATTATGATTCGCGCAGGCGAGAGGGGGATAGAGACTATGACCAAGGACGCTCCGGGTATCATGACCAGGGACGTTCCGGATATTCTAGTCATGAGAGATATGATTCGGACAAGGGCCATAGGTGTCGATCGCGATCGCGCACCCCTCCTCCTTCCAGAGATCCCGTACAACCTCCCGTTCGCGTCCCTCGTGATTCTTCTCGACATGTGTCGGTTTCTCAAGCTTCTAGATCTGAGGTGTCGGCGCCGACAGTTGCGGAGGAACCTCCTACTGAAATTACGGGAGAAGGAGCGATTAGGCTTGCGCAGCTGAAGAGAGAATTCCCGAATATCTGCTTCGACAATTATGTCTTTCCCCCGAACTTGAAAAGAATCCCACCGGAGGCCGAGCGGTGGGCGCTTGATTATGTGCACGATTTCTACGCACAGTATAAGGTGTGGTATAAGGCAGCTGAAAAAGCATCGGCGCTGGCCTTCGAACGGGCGGCCACCATTGAAAAATTGCAAGCCGAGTTAGCACAAAAAATCGCATCATTCAAGTGCTGAATACTGAGGCTGAATCATCCCGTAAATCTGAAATAGAGGCCACTAAAAAAGCCGATGAAGCCCAGGCAATCATGGATAGGATGAAACGCGAACACTACGCCACGGTTGAGGACATGGGTCATCGAAACACATTGGTTACTGCAGAGAGGGACGCAGCCCTGAAGGAGTTGAACGAGCTTAAGTCAAAATTTGCTGAAATCGCCAAGGAAAGGGATGATGCGAATAGCGCAGCTCAGGAGGCGTGTGAACAAGCAGTGATTCTTCGCACCGAAAGGGATGCTGCGGTGGCGAAAGTTCAAGCGGTCGAGACAGAGGTGGAGGAGAAAGTTCAACAGGCAGAGGCCAGGCTAGAGGCCGATATCGAAGATCTGCTTATAACTTATAACGCCAACGTGTTAAAACACCGAAATTTAGCCTGGCTTCAAGATTATCCCGTTCACCTTCGCAGCGCTTGGGAGCGATTGGTCGAGGAAGAGGGGGAAGCGCATCCGGGCGAATCGGTTGATCGATTCGAGCTCGAGAACCGGCTGCTAACTGAGGATGAGAAGAAGGTCCTTCATGATGCTATCATTGCTCATGAGAAGGAGACAATGGGTGGTCATTCCCTGGAAGTCGGAGAGGGATCGGGTGTTGAGCACCATTCTGATGTTACCGAAATCACCACATCGTCTTCGTCAGTACCTGTGTCCGCGGTCAACTTGCCACCTGTTCCTGCTTATGACCCGGAGCAGCCGCGCTTATCTCCTATCTATGAGCACACTTCCGAGGCCGTTCTGCCGTCTGCGAGTCAAACTGGGGAAGGTACTTCGAAATTATCTCAAGTGTTTTCTAAATAAAGAGTTTGTTTTGAAGAAGTTACTAATAACTTATCGTTTTTGCCTAGTGACGGAGGTTGCGCCGACAGTCACGGCTCAAGAATCAAGCCAAAAGGTTAAGGCCATCGCCACCGAGACCACTGCTGTAACTGCGGTATCGATCGAGGCGGCACAGGGGAGCGGGTTATCTCTCGAGGAACAGATGGTGAGCGAGCTGCTCGGTGAGCAGGGCGGTTTCTCTACGGACTTACAGTTTATCATCGTTAGTGATCCCCTGCCGACCTCAAGTTCTTCGATGCAAGCTGCAGATGCCCCCCAGCCAAGCCCAAGCGACTCGAGAAGAGGAAATTTTGGCTGAAATCAGCGCTGAAATAGAAGCTGCGGGGCACAGTGGCAGCGCCGGTGGCATCACGGCGGCGCATAGTCCAGCATCTGCTAGGGTAGTGTCATCGGGTGGCACTATCTCAATTTCCGTCACAGATCCAGTCCCCCCTATTCCTCCGGCGGGAAGCCTCCTTGTAGATTCGAGCTCAGAAGAGGACATCGATATCATGCCCCCAGCCGAAGAGTCACCGCCGAAGAGGAGGCACTCAAAAAGAATTTCGGTCGCTAGTGATTCTGATGAAGAACCACTAATAAGAAAGACGAAAAAGAAGAAGAAGTAGACCGGCTTTACAAGTAGATGTTTTGGTGGATAAGTACTTGTTTTTGTTTTTTATTAGTAGGCCGTGTATAGATGCAGGTTCGGCTCCTGCTAGTAGGGATTGTTTTTGGGAAAACTTTTTCCTATGTAAGCCCTCATTTTTAGTTAGTTGAAATAAACTTTAGTTTCTTTGTTTCAACTCTTGTTTTATTTGTGCTTAAGTACTTGCAGTGTCTTGCTCTCGGTCCGGAGTTCTTGTGGTGTTTTTATCGTTTAAGTAGAGCTCGTTTCATTTGCCACGCCTGAGAATCTTGGTCACAAGTTGCGATTGATGAATGAGTTGAACTTCGGACGTTGTATCACTTCGGTGAGTGATTGACACTTAGCTTTCGTGCCCCCCAGTTTCGGGGAACAACACTGGTATTTTTGGCAGTTGATCACACTTGTTGCAAATCTTAAGCACACGTCCGCATTCTGGGGACTTAGGATAATTTGAGATCGATAATCTGCGTTGCACTCCAGGAGTTTGAGAGTTATCGATGTTTGTATTGTGGTTCGCGCTCTGGGAACCTGGAATTGATGTTTACACTCCGCTTCACGCTCTGGGAACTGGGAGTTGATGTTGACATCTCAGTTTGTACTTCAGGAACTTCGAATTGTTGTTTGTACTCCGACTCACGCTTTTGGAATCTGGAGTTAGCACGGATGCTTCGATTCGCGCTCCGGGAACCTGCAATTTGTGTTTATACTTCAATGCATGCCTTGAGAACTTGGAGTTCGCATCGATGGGTCGGTTTGCACTCCGGGAACCTGGAATAGATGTTTATACTCCAATTCACACTCTGGGAAGTTGGAGTTAGCCGATAGATGGTCAGTCACACCTATTTGAGCTTTTTTAGGAATTCGTTCGCACTTCGGGAACGATGGGTTTGATGTTTATACTCCAATTCACGCTCTGGGAAGTTGGAGTCCGTTCGCACTTTGGGAACGATTTATGGAATGTTTATACTCCAATTCACGCTCTGGGAAGTTGGAGTCCGCTCGCACTCTGGGAACGAATTATGGAATGTTTATACTCCAATTCGCGCCGTGGGAAGTTGGAGTCCGTTCGCGCAGTGGGAACGAATTGTTGAATGTTTATACTCCAATTCGCGCTGTGGGAAGTTGGAGTCCGTTCGCACTCTGGGAACGAATTATGGAATGTTTATACTCCAATTCGCGCTGTGGGAAGTTGGAGTCCGTTCGCGCTCTGGGAACGAATTGTCGAATGTTTATACTCCAATTCACGCTGTGGGAAGTTGGAGTCCGTTCGCACTCTGGGAACGAATTATGGAATGTTTATACTCCAATTCGCGCTGTGGGAAGTTGGAGTCCGTTCGTGCTCTGGGAACGAATTGTTGAATGTTTATACTCCAATTCACGCTGTGGGAAGTTGGAGTCCGTTCGCACTCTGGGAA
The DNA here is from genome assembly GCA_030765085.1 of Allium cepa. Taxonomy (NCBI): domain Eukaryota; kingdom Viridiplantae; phylum Streptophyta; class Magnoliopsida; order Asparagales; family Amaryllidaceae; genus Allium; species Allium cepa. Next base: position 449,978,826 of record CM060946.1, on the reverse strand, counting down.
CGAATTATGGAATGTTTATACTCCAATTCGCGCTGTGGGAAGTTGGAGTCCGTTCGCGCTCTGGGAACGAATTGTTGAATGTTTATACTCCAATTCACGCTGTGGGAAGTTGAAGTTCGTTCGCACTCTGGGAACGAATTATGGAATGTTTATACTCCAATTCGCGTTGTGGGAATTTGGAGTCCGTTCGCACTCTGGGAACGAATTATGGAATGTTTATACTCCAATTCGCGCTGTGGGAAGTTGGAGTTGGTTGTAGGACTGTCGTGTGTCGGTCCAGTTCAGCCTTTGATGTGATGGCTTGCCCCCGAGCTGGGGTTTCACTTAGTGAGTGGCCGGTTGTATCGCAGTCACTCGCTATTTGAATAAACTCCATTGTTTGATGGAATTTAGCTCTTCGTGTGTCGTGATTGTTGAACGTTGTATTCGATGAATCACAGCTCTGGCTTGAAGAGATAATGTCTTATTGCTGAAATAAGAAAATATGGCATAGTCAGTGCCTTATTACAAAATCAAATTTCAGAATGTAAATGAAATTGCAAATTATTCATAGACAGAATGAGCCTGTCATGTGTGGCAATGGCGAAGGTCCTTGTTTTTCCAGACTCTTGGCAAAATAGGACCGCCCAATGTTGACAACAAGAATAAGTCATCCCCAAATTTCTGCTCAATTACATAGGGCCCTTTCCACGTTGGTTTCGCGTGCGGTGGTGTTGAGTGTACTCTTCCGTGGACTAAATCGCCAATTTCGAAGGTTTGGGGTTGACCATTGACATCGTGTGACCGGAAAACTCGCTTTCGGAGTATGATGGTCCTTAAGTCGGCCTGGTCTCCCATGACAACACCAACTCCTTTTTCGGTGGGGAATTTTAAGGTTAGGCACCATGGAGCGATAACAGCCCTGAATTCAGCAAGGGCTGGTCGGCCTAAGAAAGCATTGTACGGTGAATCTATGTCCATCACCGCGAATCGCAACGTCCGGATTCTGCGGCGCTGTCCTGCTCCCAACTCTGTTGGTATTTCTAGTTCTCCGATGGGTATGACTGCGTTCCCGTTGATGCCATGGATTCTGGACCGGTATGGTTTCAAGTATTTGGCCTTTAGATTCATTTGGTCGTAGGCTCGCTTAAATATTATATTCACGGAGCTTCCGCTGTCGATCAGAATCCTTTTCATCCATACGTGGCCTATCTGAGCTGATATGACTAGTGGTTCGGTAGTCGGGACTACGATCCTGTCATCATTACCACACTGGAATACAATGTCATCAGTCATTCCTGTCCGTCGTTTAACCGGAACTCCATCTTTCAAATCTCTACAGCATGCAAAATCCGCATGCCTAGTGGGACTGGCATACGACTTCATCTCATCCCAGCCTCGCGTTGTTGGATGAGGGGTAGCACCTCCTCGGGAGGAGGGTCTGGTTTGGAAACTGGCTGATGGACCAACTCTTAGTTGTCCAACTGTCAGTGTTGGTTGATCTCCAGCAGTTGGCATACGATTCCCATCTAGTCGGGGTCGCGGAGGTCGATTGAGGTAATCAGAAGACGAAGGACTCTCGTTGGAGGAACGAGACACGTGGTCTCTCTTGGATCTCTTTCGTTTCTTACGATCCAGCTTGTTAATTAGTTCTGCGTTATCGCGTAGCTGAATTTCCAGTTGCTGTTGACTCTGGGTCGGCTCTTGGATTAGCGACTGCAACTCTTGTCGGGTGACCGGAGCTGAGGTTTCCGAGTGTGCAGTAGCATCTTGATTAGGTGGAGGCAGAGTTACAGGATTCTGTCGATCCTGTTCTTCTTGATTGACGGCGTTTGAGGTGGTTCTTGTGCTAACCATCTCGAACGTTGGATTCCTTTCCTTAGACTTTTGCAAATCTGAATAGAATGGAAAGAATTTGAATTCAAAGATCTGGATCTCTCTCTTAGATTTATTCAATCCGGTATCGATGACAGATCCAACGAGCAGGAGAAAAGCTGGGTTTTCTCAGTGAAAGCACCAAAGTGTTTGCACCAAAATTGGTCACAACACTCTTCGGGAGTCGTTGAAGAGATAACAATCAATAGTATGAACTGAATATGAATATTATCTAACAAAAACTCCAATCAACAGTAAAGGAAAATGCGTAGACAGGCGATTTATAGTGGTTCGGCGTGTCGCCTACGTCCACTGTGAAGTTTTTTAATATTTTATTAATTCTCTTTCAATGTTTACAAGTTGTTACAGCGATCAACAGCAAGTTACAACTGGAAATTCGAAATCAACAGTGAAATTGTGATGGAGATGTCAATCCGGCAGAGTCTGGGCGCTTTAGAGTGAGAAGATCTCGAAGTCCCTTTTCTGTTGGCCCTGGAGCTCTATTTATATGCGTAGGCTGCTGGTATCTCGGTGAAAACTCGGGAGACCACTTCTGGCACGTGAGGGGGCCCACACGTACGGTCTCGGGAAGTTTGGGCCCACTTTGGCATCGGTTCGAACTCCATTCGAACCGATCAAGAATTCATCCAACCGAGGTGAAATTTGGCGTGGACATTCTTCAACATGTATGCAAGCATCTGTGAAAGTTTCATTGCATTTGGATCAGTAGGTTAGGAGATATGTTGGGTTCGAAATAGACTTCACGGCAAGACTGTTTGGTTCGAACCCCTGTTACTCGAAACGATGGTTTCGAACCCAGTGTGGCACGCGACTTTGTGGTGACGTGGAGCGCAAGTTTCGAATCGATCCGGACTTCTCTCCGTGTTGACCGCTTCGACTCCGTGTATCTTGGTGATTACGAACCGATGGAAGACACGTGGATTGGCCCAGTGGGTTCGAATAAGGCAACACAGGATGGGTTCGAACACGGCTCTGTGATGGGTTCGTACATGGCTCTGTGATGGGTTCGAAGATAGCTCTGTGATGGGTTCGAACAGGGCTTCTGTGATGGGTTCGAACCAACGTCCCTTGGATGCATATGAGCTCTGCAACCCCTTCATGGATACGAGGCACATGGATTCGAAAACAATGGAGTCGAAGGTGATGGAGTCGAACCCATGGGGGTTCGAAGGGTTCGAAGTCGATGGGTTCGAAAGTCGTCTCTTCTTATCGGTTCGAACATGGTGGGTTCGAACTAGTTGGGTTCGAAGTGGTGTCGAACCGATGGATGCGAACTCATTGATTCGAACTTTGGCATATGTGCATGGGTTCGAGGCGCTGCCTCACTTCTTGGGTTCGAACCAGATGGGTTCGAACATAGGTGGGGTCATGGTTTCGAACAGAGCAACGTCCATCTTTCTCAACTCGAATCCATCATAACTTGAGCATACGACCTCGGATTGACCTGAAATTTGAAATGCTGACTCTTGTAGCCTTTCTTGCCGTGTCCTATCAATTGTGGCTCATTCTGGACTCGGATGAAATTCAGTGATATCCATGGCTAAAGGAAGTACGATCAACCTCTGAGGCGAACTGTCCTTCGTTTTCGATCAATCTTTTGGTATCGCGGCTTTGCCAAAAAGTGGGATAACATAAAAGACACACAAATTTAAAGTGGTTCGGCCAGAACGTGCCTACGTCCACTTTATATGTTATTATCTTCTTTGTTTCAGATTACAAGTACAATGCTTTGTGTGCAAGTATATGAAAGTAGTTTGAAAGTTCCTTCCGTGCTTGAGCTCTCAAACTTGTCCGCCATTGTTGTACCCCTGCCCCTCTATTTATAGAGTGAGGTAGGGGGCAGGGGTCTTGGATGTATATAGCTGCTGGTGGGCCCGGGCGGAAGCAATCTGGACTGGCAATCTTCTGGTTCGGCAAAGCTCCATTCGGCTTTGAGCTTGGACCAGTGGTAGGTGTGCATGTGGACCGGCAGTGGAAAAGAGTGGGTTGGTTCGGTGCTTGCTTGGACCGGTAGTAGGAGTGTGAGAGGTGCTGGTCCGGTTAGGACTTTGGTCCGGCCGTGGGTTGGTAGGTTGGTTCGGTGGTGGGGATGAGGCCTTGGCCCGGCAGTTTAGAGGAGGCGTGTTGGTTCGGTATGCCGAACCAGTTGGTTCGATATTGGAGGGCTTGGGCCGAATGAAAGCTTGGGGCCGAATGAGCTTCTACATTGAGAATGTTGGATGGACTTCTAGGCTAGTATTGAGCCTTTTGGCTGTCGAAAAAAGTGGAGGTTGCGAACCCGGGTGAAACTGTAACTTCTCGGTCTCAAGATCTTCTAGGTGAGAATTTGCCCAACATTTGCCCCCCAAAGTGGGGCACGTGCTTGCATGAGTCGCGCTTTGTTTCCCTGTGGTAGGAAGGCTTGTTTTGTAATGCCATGGGCTGGATGTTCATATCCTGTTGATGTCCTGCAAAGGAATTTACAGTTATAGTGTGACTTCAGATAACGACCGTCCAGGATCGAAGCATTTGAGACGAAGTGAATCGCGCCGTTTGGGGCAAGAGGTGTGCCCCGAGGGGGCTTAGCATTATCGATGCCGAGTTCACGTCAGAGTGGGTCCCTGGATCGTTTGTCAAGGTGGTTTATCGCCAGCTCAGAGCATGCCTAGGGATCGTTCGCGACCCCGTACATGTGTAAGTAGCTTAGCCATTTCATAATGATCAGAATCAAATATTCATTTAACCGATGAGCTTAAAAAAGGATGTCAAAGCGCAAATTCTCACGACGATAGGGTTAATAGCCATTCAGAGCGTGCCTATAGGCCGTTCGTGGTCACATACACGTGTAAATGATTAACCCACGTTGGAGAGAGATTTACGACTCATTCATTGTTATCATATTCTCTACTTTATTAGTAGGTCCTAGAGTTCGGTACTTATCTGAGTGAGGTGCTTTAGTGCTCCCTGTTTCTGGTTTCTGGTTTCTGCTGGTAGAGACAGTTTCATTCGGTTTTTAGTTGATAGAGATAGCTTCATTCGGTTTTTAGCTGGTAGAGATTGCTTCATTCGGTCTTAGTTGGTTCGGTCTGCCGAATGGGTTGGTCCGGTAGTGTTGCGCTCATCTATATATAGGGGCTACACCCCCTTGGTTTTTCCTTACCGAATCAACGAAAGCCGAACCAATTCTTAGCCGAACCAACTTGTCTACCGAACCAAGCTTATACCGAATCAGGTATATATCTTTTGCCGAATGACCTTTATCGCCGAATGAATCTGACTGCCGAATACACACGAAAGTCTTTGTTTGCCGAATGTGCTTTAGGTTTTAGTGCCGAATGACACGTATACCGGATGAACTCTTAGTGCCGAATGAACTTATTATCTCCCTGCCGAATGAACTCACTTGCACTGCCGAATGCACACGAAAGTCTTTGTTTGCCGAATGTGCTTTAGGTCTTAGTGCCGAATGACACGTATACCGGATGAACTCTTAGTGCCGAATGAACTTATTATCTCCCTGCCGAATGAACTCACTTGCACTGCCGAATGCACACGAAAGTCTTTATTTGCCGAATGTGCTTTAGGTCTTAGTGCCGAATGACACGTATACCGGATGAACTCTTAGTGCCGAATGAACTTATTATCTCCCTGCCGAATGAACTCACTTGCACTGCCGAATGAACTTGATATTTTAGCAGAATTCTGGACTTATGCATTCTTTTTTGCTTACATCTCTGTATTCCTTGTTCTAACAACCTGTCTTTTCACTTTTGTGTATGCAGATAAATGTCTCGCAAGGCGGAAACACGATCAGATAGACGGAAGTCGAGGGATGGAGGAGAGTCTTCTTCCGTGCCTCCAGCCCAATCGGGATCGGCGCCACGTGGGCCTGCCCCGAGGTCGTTAGTGGACGGATATGGGCCCCAGGAACTTCTGGTCTCTCCTCCCGATTGTTTTCCTAGCTCCCTAAAGGAGGAGCAACTTGATGTCATATCTCGTTCATTTGGGATAGACAGGGCTCTTATGCTGCTGCCGGGAGATGGAGTGATGCCGTATAATCCCCCCGAAGGTTACTTTGCTTACAGCAGATACCATTGCATGTGTGGTGCTATCCCTCCTATCAATGCCTGGATAGTCAGCTTTACCACATATTTGAAAGTGGCTCCATTCCAGCTTCAGCCGAACTCTTATGCCATTCTGGTGAGCCTTTTCGTTATCTTCCAAAGGAGGTACAGGCGCCCTCATTCTAACTGGGAAATTCGATATTTGTATAACCTGAGAGGCCGCAAGAAGGGGTCTCCGTATATTAGTCTAGAAGCGGCCGTGCCCTTCAAACCAGTCCTGGACTTATATTCAAAGTTTACCATGTTCAAGAAAGAATGGTTTTTTATCAAGGACGATTCTGTTTCTTTCCGTCTTTTCACTTCCGGCTGTAAGATGAATTTCATTTGTATTTTCCATGTTCTGTTTGTAGTGCTTTTTCTGACATGATTCTATTTCTTGCTAGCGACAGGTGGCATTGCAGTCGTGGAAGATGATTCTTTGACGCGGATGGCTGCTGAAATAAAGGCCATTCCGGCACGGGACAGGTCGGCTTCTTTCCTGATCAGGAACGCTACCCTCCTGGAGTACAACTTGATCCTACCGCACCAGTCCGTGGTTAAGCAGAGGGACACAGTTGAGGAGAAGGCCGCTAAAGCTAAGGAGGGGGCCACGGTGAAGAGTGGCAAGAGGAAGCCCTTTGTACAACACCCAGTCGTGGGAGGTAAGAAGCTTAAGGAGTCTGATGGCCCCTCTCCTAGTACTCGCCCGATCATCCCGGAGGAGGAAGGCGTGGAAGAGGGCGAAGGAGGAGATATGGGAGGAGAGTCAAAAGGCGGGGGAGATGGCAATGGAGATGGTGATGGTGATGCTGGTGCCTTAACCTCTGGGCAAGACCCTGAACTGGATGAGGCTCTCCGTCAGGCCTTCGGGGAATCGGAGGAAGAATCGGAAGCGGAAAAGGCAAAGGAGGCGGGGAAGGCTGTGGCTGGTGCCGATCCATCCCCTAAAGGCTCCTCAGCTAGGGTAACTTCGGCGGTGCATGGTGAACTTTTGACTTCCGCCGATTCCATTCTCGATAAGGACTTAGGAATATTTTATGGTCCACTTCCGTCCTGGAACGAGATTCAAGACTTATTGCAGTACCCCACTCCTCCGCAGGGTTTGTATAATAGACGTGCCTTCTCACTTTTTTTTTTAACTTAACATGTTTCTTGAATTGTGGACCATTGTATGTTCGTAACACTTATCTTTTATTCCAGGGGCAGGCCAGGTGGTTAAAACGTCAGACGTTCGACACCGCCTTGAACAATTCAAGTTGATGAGAGCTTCTGATAAGCCGAAGCCTCTTACTGGTCGTCCTGGGGACGTGGTCAAATACCGTCCTCTTCTTGGGGTCATTGAAGAGAGCATTCAGAAAAAGAAGAGGAGTCGTTCCTTATTTGAGCCTTCCCCTGGTCCGTAGCTTCCTGTTCAGCCTCCTCGTGATACCACGGAGGAGAGCACGGAGTTTATCCCCCCTCCACCTCCTTCTAAGAATCCCACTGTTATCCGTATAAGGCGTCCTGACGTGCCTCGTGACCCCTTTGCCGGTCATCCTGATTTAAATCCAAGCTCTCGGGATATTTCATTTGATGAGGCCACGGGTGAGCACCTCCTTCCCCGCAACCCCATGGTACGAGTGTTAGACGAGGCTAAGTCCCTAGATCTTGATCTGCTTACCACTCGGGTAGTTACCATGGGAGACGAAGCCAAAGCTAATATCGATCGGGTGGCTGAAGAGACCAAGAAGTTAATGAAGTATCATGCTCAATTGGTCAAGGCCGGGGAGGAGATTGGGAGTGCTAATATTCGATTGCGGCTGAAGGTTGCCGATCAGGCCGAACAGCTTGCCGGTCAAGCCGTTCAGATTTCTCAGCACGAGGAAGCCTCCAGGCGGCTGAAAGAGAGCATGGAAAAGGCTAGTAGGGCAGAATTACGGAAGATGGAGGCCGCCTGTAAGGAGCGGATCGACATGGCCATTGCGACAGAGGATGAGGTTCGGAATGCGGATCTCGAGCAGGTAGAGGAGTTGTCTGGAAGGCTTGAGGCCGTGGAGATGGCTCAAGTCAAGTTAAAGGAGGAGATGGAGGAGATGAGGAGGTCTCTCCAGGCTGACTGCTTGAGATACCGATCAGAGAGGGATGTCGTTGTCGCCAAGTTGCAGGCTTCCGAGGCCCGGGTGAGGGAGTTTGAGGAGAATGAGGGGATGATGGATGAGATGCTGCAGGACATGTACTTCCGCACTTGGAAGGAGGGCAGCTTGTCTTGGATGGATGACTATCCCCGGGTCATGGCCAAGATATATCTTCGGGCTTTAGAGGAGGCCAGGGTCAATGCGGGTAAGGAAGGTGGAGTGGCTTTTAGTCTGGATGTGGTCACTGCTCAGTTCTCGAAAGAGGAGCAAGCGGCGGTGAAGGAGGGGATGCGGTTGCTTGCTGCGGAGGAAGCGGGTGTGCAACTGGAGGATGAGGATCAAGCGGCGGACGCTGGTGAGTTATTCTTCTCTTTTCCTTTTCTTTCTGGGTTTCCATAACTTGATCGGTTATCGTTTGTTTAATGGATTCCTCTTCTGAATTGGACAGGTGGGACTTCCGATCAACATGCTGGGGGCTCCGGCCCTGTGGCCAAGTAGGCTTGGGAAGTTGGTGATGGAGTGTGGATGCAGCTGGTTACTTGTCCGGATTCGGCCGCTTTTTTATTTCTTTTTATCGTTGTTTACGTTAGTCCAAAATATTGATGTGACTGCAATAATATTATTTGCAGAGAATAAATTTGTGTGATTTTATAATATAAGCTGATTTTGTTATGTTTAAATGTTGTTGTCATTTTGATGTGCTGCGTGAGAAGTATAACTATGTATATGCCTGTGATTTTAGTTGTGTTTGATGTTAAGCCTTTGCTTGAAATATAATTTCATGTTTTGCAATGTTAGTGTGACGTATGAATAAGCTATAGTTATGTATTTATGTACAAGAGAAGAGAGTACCGCCCTTCATGTTTTATTTGCAGGCGGTAGCTTTGAGCGTCTTGTGTAACTGATCATGGATATATCTGAGTACCTTGCCACCCAGTACGCTGGCTTAGATTCTCATGAGTGAATGCTCCCTATTTGGTTTCCTGTACTTTAGAGTTTGTTATACAGGATAGGAGAAAAGTATTTAAATGAAATGGAAATATAGAAAAAGTAAAACTTCCAGTCACGGAAGGCCGTCGATGTGCTTAAGTTCGTGGCAAACGGGTTTTGTAGTCACTTTCCCTAGCTGTGGGTCTTGGAGACATTTGTCACCCATCTTACGCCTCCGCGGGGAGTTTTCTTTTTTACCACAGCCGCACTTAAGACACATCGGAGCCGAGATCGCGCACGGTAACTACCCGAACCATTATGGTCCGTAATCGTGGGTATTATTCGATTTACCGTGGCCGGCTAGCGTGGGTGCCGTTGGCCGTGAACTACCCCTGGCTGGCCACACCTTATGTTGGGGCTTAAAGTAGGTTCACAGTTGCCGGCGAGCCGAACGCCGTAATGAGCTGCCATCGGCTATAGTCGGCCTTTATGATGACTTATAATCGGCTCATTACAGTTGGCTTTGAGGGCAGGCGCGAGCAATGAGTTAAACCGCAGCAGAGGGATGCTGGAGCAAAAGAGTCTGATTGGCGAGTGCATAGAATCGTAGCGTACCTGTTAGGCCTTGTCCAGATGAGGCCGTGGTGCGTCTTGAGTGGAGATGCCATAAGATTTTGTTCAACAGAAAAGGATAAAGCTTAACAAGCAGCCAAGATATAAAGGAACAAGTTAAAAAGAGACAAGATTTTTTAAAGTGGTTCGGCATGAAAATGCCTACGTCCACTGATTCTCTTTGTTAATTCACTTCATATGGGCAGTACAAGTTAAGAAAAGTATCGACGGAGGTGTCGGATGTTCCATGCCCTCTGGAACACCTCTCCGTCCACTGTTGACAAAATATAAGCTCCGTTGTGGAGATCTTTATGAATTACATATGGTCCGTCCCAGATGGGGTCCAACGCCCCGGGGCGCGGAAAGATTCGCCTGAGGACAAGATCTCCTTCTTGTAAGATGCGATGCTTGACTCTGGAGTTGCATAGTGCTGCCACTTTTTGTTTGTGAGCCGCTGCTTTAAGTTCTGCATCGTTTCTCCTTTCCTCAATCAGATACAAAGACATGAGGAGGAGTTCTTCGTTTTCTTCTGGATTGTAGTGGATCCTACGGTGGGAAGAAACAATAGTCTCAACAGGGAGCATTGCCTCCGATCCGTATGCCAAAGAGAAAGGAGTATATCACGTTGATGTTCTGAAAGATGTGCGGTAGGCCCAAAGTGCCGTAGGAAGTTCGTCCACCCAAGCGCCTTTTGACTTTTCAATTTTCTTCTTGATTAGGGTTTTGAGAATTTTGTTGACAGCTTCGACTTGTCCGTTTGCCTGAGGATAAGCTACTGATGAGAAGCTTTTATGAATTCCATGCTCTTGGCACCAGTCGGCGAATTCTTCGCTGTCAAATTGGAGTCCGTTGTCTGATATGATCTTGAGTGGTACTCCTTACCTGCACAGAATATTTTTGATCAAGAAGTTGATAACTTTTGCTGAAGATATTTTATTTTGGGGTTCCGCTTCCACCCATTTGGTGAAATAATCGACTGCCACTATAGCATATTTGGCTCCGCCTCGGCCCGTTGGCAGTTCGCTAATTAAATCAATTCCCCATACAGCAAAGGGCCAAGGGCTGGTCATTTGAGTAATCTCATTTGTGGGTAGTCGAGGAATCTTGGCAAATTTCTGACATCTTTCGCATCTCTTGACGAAGTCTAAGGCGTCTTTGTTTAGTGTGGGCCAGTAATATCCATATCGGAGTTTCTTTTTCGCCAGAGTCTGCCCTCCAGTGTGATCTCCGCAACTTCCTTGATGGATGTTGAATAAGATTTCCTTGGTTTCCCTTCCAGCGACGCATCTGAGTAAGGGGCTAGAGATGCCACGCCGATAGAAGATGCCTTCTTGTATTGTGTAGTGGGGAGCTTTCCTCAAAATTCTCCTTACTTCATCACGTTTGTCTGGTAGTGTGCCCTCCTGCAAATATTTCCGGATAGGAGTCATCCAAGTTCCTTCTTCGATTGCAGTTATCAGATTCACTTGTTCGAAACTTGGGGCTAGCTGCCTTGAGATGGCTAGTGCTCCGGAAATGGTGCTATTCTTCATACTAGCTTGCTTTGCTAGTTCATCGGCCTCTTGGTTATCTTCTCGAGGAATGTGTTTGATTAGATAATGGTCCAATTGATCGAGCAGCAGTTTGGTTTTCTTTAGATATGCTGTGAGTCGTTCTTCTCGTGTCTGGAATTCTCCTAGTACTTGGTTTACGATAAGTTGAGAATCACTATGAAGACATAAAGAATTGACTCCAATTTCTAAGGCAAGCTCCAATCCCGCTATTACTGCCTCATACTCTGCATCGTTGTTAGTGGCCGCGAATTCCAACCTTAATGCATAGTACAGCTTTCTTCCTCTGGGGGTGATTATCACAATACCTGCCCCCGAGCCTTGTTCGTTCGATGCTCCATCGACAAAGAGGTTCCACTTGATGTTTTTTGCTATTTCAAACTGATCCTTGCCTTCGTTGGTAGTGAATTCGGCAATGAAATCGGCCATGGCTTGCCCCTTGATAGCGGTGCGAGGATGGTAGGTGACGTCATACTGACTTAGTTCAATGCACCATTTGAGGAGTCGTCCAGAAGTGTCGGGACGATGGAGCACCTGTCTTAGTGGCTGATTGGTTAGAACTCTGATGGAGTGAGATTAGAAGTAGTGTCGCAGTTTTCGTGACGCGATCAATAAACAATATGCCAATTTCTCAAGTTTAGGATATCTGGCTTCTGCCCCTGTAAATCTCTTACTTATAAAGTATACCGGGCGTTGTGTGCGGTCTTCTTCTCTTACCAGGGCAGCGCTTAGAGCATGAGATGATACAGCGAGGTATAGGTATAGCTCTTCGCCTTCGTTTGGAGTTGAGAGTATTGGTGGTTTCTGAAGGTGTTCGATCAGGTTAAGGAAGGCTTTTAAGCATTCATCGGTCCACTCGAACTTTCCTTTGTCTTTCTTGAGAGCTTCGAAGAAAGGGACGCACTTGTCAGTTGCTTTGGAAATGAATCTGCTTAGGGCGGCCACCTTTCCGTTTTGGCTCTGCATTTCTTTTCGAGTGGAAGGTATCCTTATTTCTTTTAGAGCCCAGATTTGTTCAGGGTTTGCTTCAATTCCTCTGGCATGGACGATGAATCCTAAGAATTTTCCCGACGACACTTCGAAGGAGCACTTTAGATGATTCAGCTTCATTCCATATCGGCGAAGTACCTGAAACATCTCGCTCAGGTGGCTTACATGATCGTCGGCTCTCCTGGACTTTACCAACATGTCATCCACATATACTTCCATAGTTCGTCCTATTAATTCCGCGAACATCTTGTTGACGAGGCGCTGATAGGTAGCTCCGGCATTTTTGAGTCCAAAAGGCATGACTTTGTAACAATATAATCCCCGTTCAGTGATGAAGCTAGTGTGGTCTTGATTGGGAGCGTGCATGGGAATCTGGTTGTATCCGGAGTATGCATCCATAAAAGATAAAAGTTCGTGCCCGGCAGTGATGTCCACAAGCTGATCGATTCGGGGGAGCGGCAAGCAGTCTTTCGGGCAAGCGTCATTTAAGTTGGAGAAATCAATGCATGTTCGCCACTTCCCATTAGCTTTCTTTACTAGTACTGGGTTAGCGATCCATTCTGGGTAGATGGTTTCTCGTATGAAGTCATTAGCAAGTAGGTTCTTTACTTCCTCATCGAGGGTTGCTGATCGTTCTGCTCCCATGCTTCTCTTTTTCTGCTTTATCGGTACCTTGGTGGGATCGACGTTCAGCATGTGGCATGCTATGTCTGGGGAGATTCCTGTCATATCGGCGTGTGTCCACGCAAATACATCTAAGTTGTGGCGGAGAAAGTCAATGAGTTGATCCTTCAATTCTGTTTTTAGCTGAGATCCTATTTTTAATAGTCTACTTGAATCATGTTTGTCTACAGATACGAATTCCATGGCCTCCGCAGGCTCAGCGGTAGCCTCCTCCTCCTTATCCCTGGGGTCTAGTTCATTGAAAGGATCGCTGGTGTATCGAAGAGGAGGGGCTTTCTTTAGTTGCTACGCTTCCAAGCTTTTCATGCAGAGAGTAGTCTTTGCATCTTTCCCTTTATTCTTTCTACGGTTATTGCGAAGTTCAGTTACATAGCAATCTCGAGCGGCGTCTTGATCTCCTTCAACTTCTCCTATTCCGTTATCTGTTGGGAATTTCATCTTTAGGCACCACGGGGCTAGGACAATTTGGAAGTCAGACAAGGCTGGTCTTCCAAAGAAGGCGTTGTAGGCCGAGTGGTTTTCTATTAGTACGAACGTTTGTTTTCGCACAACGGAGCGGGGATGACTTCCTATTTCGACGAAGAGGTCAAGTTGCCTGAGTGGCATTTTCGCATCTCCAGTGAAACCGTGCAGGGGTTTGTTGCAGGGAGACATATCCTTCATTGACAGCTTCATTTTGTCGAAAGCATGCTTGAATAGGATATTTACGGAGCTTCCTGTGTCTATTAGAATTCGGAAAACTTTAGCTGGACCGAACCAGGCAGAGATGACCATGGGATCCATATGCGGATACTGTCTTCCTTCTAAATCACGCCTACTGAATACGATGTCGTCACTCTCTTTCCGTTTCGGGTGGTGTTCTTCCATAATGGAGTTAACATAGCCTTCAGCATTTCTAAGTGACTTGCCGTATCTTTCCATCTCTTCCCAGCTTCTGTCGGCGATGTGTGGTCCTCCCGAGATGGTATGGACCACTATCTTCTCTTGACTAGAGCCACTGGTGTTGCGATTCCCTCCGCCTACTTCTGGGACGGGTCGCTTTGAGTTCTCATTGGCAGGAGTTGGAGTCCTGTTCTGACCTTTCACATAGCGTTCCAGCCTTCTTCTTCTGATGTGTTCTTCGATCAAGTCCCGGAGATGGTGGCATTCATTGGTGTCATGTCCGTGGGATTCGTGGAAGCGGCAGAACTTTCCAGACTTGAGTGCGTTATCAGATTATTTCTTGTGCGGGGGGCGCTTGTATCCGAGTTCGTCCTGAGTGGCTAGAAAGATGTTTTCGATTGTTTCATTCAAAGGAGTGTAGGAGTCAAATCTTGGTCCTGATCGATATTGGCGTTTTTCAACCTTCCTGTCCCCAGCATTGTCTCTAGATTCATTTCTTCGAGTGTCCTTAGCTGCAGCGGGAACCTTGTCCGAAGTTGTCTTACCTTGTTGCCCTGACTGCATCTCAGTGGCAGCGTCTTCAAGTCTCATATACTTTCCAGCTTCATGGAAGAAATCAGGTAAAGTAGCTGGTTTTTCCTTAGTTAGTCTTCTAGCGAACTTGGTATCTGGGTGTACACCACTACAGAGGGCCAGTAGGGTGAGCTGCTCATCGGCATCTTGGACTGCGGCCGCTGCGGCGTTGAACCGGGTTAGATATTGTTGCAGTGTCTCTCCGGATTTCTGTTTGACATTGGATAGAGAATAAGCATCCTTGGGTTGTTCTACATGGATGCGGAACTGGCTAATGAACCTTTCTTTCAACATCTCCCATGAGCTGATAGATCCTTGGGGTAGATGGCAGAACCAGGAGGTAGCTAGATGTGCTAGGAATAGCGGAAAGCATTTACACAGCACCCCTTCTGTTGCTCCGCTCATGAGCATATGCTGGGTGTATCTTTGTAAGTGTACGATGGGGTCGGAAGTTCCCTTGTAAGGTTCCATGGTTGGCATTTTCCATTCCCGGGGGGTGATGGCAGTTTCGATATTGCGGGTGAAGGGGCTGGTGACCCTAGCGCCTATTCCTCGGTCCCTTTGCTCCCGTTGGACGCATTCTCTAAATAATCGTGCCATTCTTTCGTCAGAATTTGGAGCGGATAGAAATGAACTTGGTTCTTCCCTGCGGGATCGATCTCGTCCAAATGACCTGTAGGGATGGTACAGTCTATCACTTCTGACGTTATCCAGTGGTTGCCTCTGGCTGCTCGGATGCATGCTAGGACCAGCTACAGTTGCCCCATGCCTTGATCTTCCCCTGTGGGGTTCTGTTTCGAACATTTCCATGGGGTCAACTTCGGGCTGGGTTCTAGCTCGGCTCCGTTCAGCGGGGTTTCTATGATTAGGTGGCATGACTGGCTCAGCTACATCCGACCCTCGCCTGGCGCCTCCCCCACTGGGTTCGGTTCCAAGCGCTTACTCGAGTCGGAGTTCGGGCTGAGTCCGGGCGCGGCCCCTATCATTGTTGTTCCTGTTGATGGCTTCCTCGAAGAGGGAAGACCTTTGCTGTCTCCGAGATCCTCCAGATTGAGATTCATCCCATGATTCAGTGTTGCGGTTGGATTCTTCGACATCCCTCAAGCGTGGCATGAGTTGGTTCACCAAAGCTTCTTGTTGGGATGCGAAGCGGTTAGTCACTTCCACCACAACTCTGTCTAGGTCTGCTCTAGTGATTACTGCCGGTTGTTCCACGGCAGGGGCTGTTGGAATTGCCTGATTTACATGTGGCACCTCTGCTGTAGTGGGATGGTTCTCTTGATCTGGATCCACTGGATTTGGAGCGCTGCTAGTTGCAACGTTCTTTCCCTTGTTGGCGTCTTTTCTTGGCCTGGAAGTCATGTTTCCTAGGCAATGAAGGGTGCTATTGGGAAAGAAGGTTGAATGAGGGAAGCTGAAGCTTCAAGTTCGAAGCTCTCGGTGAAAGCACCAAAAATGTTTGCGCAAAAAATGGGCAAAAACCTTCAGGTCGTGTGATTTAGTTGATTTTATGTGATTCTTAATGATTCAGATGAGTTATGTAAATATGAAAAAAGCAGGGGCTGAAATGTAAAAGACACACAAATTTATAGTGGTTCGGCCAGAACGTGCCTACGTCCACTTTATATGTTATTATCTTCTTTGTTTCAGATTACAAGTACAATGCTTTGTGTGCAAGTATATGAAAGTAGTTTGAAAGTTCCTTCCGTGCTTGAGCTCTCAAAGTTGTCCGCCATTGTTGTACCCCTGCCCCTCTATTTATAGAGTGAGGTAGGGGGCAGGGGTCATGGATGTATATAGCTGCTGGTGGGCCCGGGCGGAAACAATCTGGACTGGCAATCTTCTGGTTCGGCAAAGCTCCATTCGGCTTTGAGCTTGGACCGGTGGTAGGTGTGCATGTGGACCGGCAGTGGAAAAGAGAGGGTTGGTTCGGTGCTTGCTTGGACCGGTAGTAGGAGTGTGAGAGGGGCTGGTCCGGTTAGGACTTTGGTCCGGTCGTGGGTTGGTAGGTTGGTTCAGTGGTGGGGATGAGGCCTTGGTCCGGCAGTTTAGAGGAGGCTTGTTGGTTCGGTATACCGAACCAGTTGGTTCGATATTGGAGGGCTTGGGCTGAATGAAAGCTTGGGGCCGAATGAGCTTCTACATTGAGAATGTTGGATGGACTTCTAGGCTAGTATTGAGCCTTTTGGCTGTCGAACAAAGTGGAGGTTGCGAACCCGGGTGAAACTGTAACTTCTCGGTCTCGAGATCTTCTGGGCGAGAATTCGCCCAACAGCTGGTCTTCGATTTACCATCGCTGGAGAGTGGTGCACCATGTTACTGTTCCGTTTCAAATCCATGCACGAATTTCTAATGGTCGTACGACACTGTTTCGCCATTTCGGACGGATGTTGCACCTTGCACTGTGGATGTTGCACCTTGTAGATATCGATTATTCGGACGGCCATAACTTCTGGCTCGTTTAGTGTTACGGGAGCCATAACCTGTCAAAACGAAGGCCTCGATGAGTTCTACGGCTTTGACAGCTTGTAGCCGTCAACGGATAGATTAATGCCCAAAAAGGACAACCCGAATCTCAATCGGGTCTCGTATGTTTTTTACCCTTCGTTTTTTCGACACGTGGATTTTTATGGTAAAACGGGATTACGGTGGGTGGTCTTCGATTTACCATCGCTGGAGAGTGGTGCACCATGGTACTGTTCTGTTTCAAATCCATGCACGAATTTCTCAAGGCCGTACGACACTGTTTCGCCATTTCGGACGGATGTTGCACCATGCACCGTGGATGTTGCACCCTGTAGATATCGATTATTCGGACGGCCATAACTTCTTGCTCGTTTAGAGTTACGGGAGCCATAACCTGTCAAAACGAAGGCCTCGATGAGTTCTACGGCTTTGACAACTTTCAGCCGTCAAAGGATAGATTAATGCCAAAAAAGGACAACCCGAATCTCAATCGGGTCTCGTAAGTTTTTTACCCTTCGTTTTTTCGACACGTGGATTTTTACGGTAAAACGGGATTACGGTGGCTGGTCTTCGATTTACCAACGCTGGAGAGTGGTGCACCATGTTACTATTCCGTTTCAAATCCATGCACGAATTTCTAAAGGTCGTACGGCACTGTTTCGCCATTTCGGACGGATGTTGCACCGTGCACCGTGGATGTTGCACCCTGTAGATATCGATTATTCGGACGGCCATAACTTCTTTCTCGTTTAGAGTTACGGGAGCCATAACCTGTCAAAATGAAGGCCTCGATAAGTTCTACGGCTTTGACAGCTTTCAGCCGTCAAAGGATAGATTAATGCCCAAAAAGGACAACCCGAATCTCGATCGGGTCTCGTAAGTTTTTTACCCTTCGTTTTTTCGACACGTGGATTTTTACGGTAAAACAGGATTACCGTGGCCCATCTTCGACTTCCCATCGCTGAAGAGTCGTGCACCATGGTACTTTTCCGTTTCAAATCCATGCACGCACTTCTAAAAGTCGTATGGTACTGTTTCACCATTTCGGACGGATGTTGCACCTTGCACCGTGGATGTTGAATCCTGTAGATATCGATTATTCGGACGGCCATAACTTCTGGCTCGTTTAGAGTTACGGGAGCCATAACCTGTCAAAACGAAGGCCTTGATGAGTTCTACAGATTTGACAGCTTTCAGCCGTCAACGGATAGATTAATGCCCAAAAAGGACATCCCGAATCTCAATCGGGTCTCCTAAGTTCCCTTCGTTTTTTTCACATGTGGATATTTACGGTAAAACGGGATTACGGTGGCTGGTCATCGATTTACCATCGCTGGAGAGTGGTGCACCATGGTATTGTTCCGTTTCAAATCCATGCACGAATTTCTAAAGAACGTACGACATAGTTTCGCCATTTCGGACAGATGTTGCACCTTGCACCGTGGATGTTGCACCCTGTTGATATCGATTATTCGGACGGCCATAACTTCTGGCTCGTTTAGATTTACGGGAGCCATAACCTGTCAAAACGAAGGCCTCGATGAATTCTACGGCTTTGACCGCTTTCAGCCATCAACGGATAGATTAATGCCAAAAAGGACAACTCGAATCTCAATCGCGTCTCGTAAGTTTTTTAACCTTCGTTTTTTCGACACGTGGATTTTTACGGTAAAACGGTATTACGGTGGCTGGTCTTCGATTTACCATCGCTAGAGAGTGGTGCACCATGGTACTGTTCCGTTTCAAATCCATGCACGAATTTCTAAAGGTCGTACGGCACTGTTTCGCCATATCGGACGGATGTTGCACCTG
Source organism: Allium cepa (assembly GCA_030765085.1). Lineage (NCBI taxonomy): Eukaryota > Viridiplantae > Streptophyta > Magnoliopsida > Asparagales > Amaryllidaceae > Allium > Allium cepa. The sequence continues at coordinate 449,960,256 of CM060946.1, read as the reverse complement.
CACCGTGGATGTTGCACCCTGTAGATATCGATTATTCGGACGGCCATAACTTCTGGCTCATTTAGATTTACGGGAGCCATAACCTGTCAAAACGAAGGCCTCGATGAGGTCTACGGCTTTGACAGCTTTCAGCCATCAACGGATAGATTAATGCCCAAAAAGGACAACCCGAATCTCAATCGGGTCTCGTAAGTTTTTTACCCTTCGTTTTTTCGACACGTGGATTTTTACGGTAAAACGGGATTACCGTGGCCCGTCTTCGACTTACCATAGCTGGAGAGTGGTGCACCATGGTACTGTTCCGTTTCAAATCCATGCATGCATTTCTAAAGGTCGTACGGCACTGTTTCGCCATTTCGGACAGATGTTGCACCTTGCACCGTGGATGTTGCACCCTGGGGATATCAATTATTCGGACGGCCATAACTTCTGGCTCGTTTTGAGTTACGGGAGCCATAACCTGTCAAAACGAAGGCCTCGATAAGTTCTACGGCTTTGATAGCTTTCAGCCATCAACGGATAGATCAATGCCCAAAAAGGACAACCCGAATCTCAATCGGGTCTCGTAAGTTTTTTACCCTTCGTTTTTTCGACACGTGGATTTTTACGGTAAAACGGGATTACCGTGGCCCGTCTTCGACTTCCCATCGCTGAAGAGTCATGCACCATGGTACTTTTCCGTTTCAAATCCATGCATGCATTTCTAAAAGTCGTACGGTACTGTTTCACCATTTCGGACGGATGTTGCACCTTTCACCGTGGATGTTGAATCCTGCAGATATCGATTATTCGGACGGCCATAACGTCTGGCTCGTTTAGAGTTACGGGAGCCATAACCTGTCAAAACGAAGGCCTTGATGAGTTCTACCGATTTGACAGCTTTCAGCCATCAACGGATAGATTAATACCCAAAAAGGACAACCCGAATCTCAATCGGGTCACGTAAGTTTTTTACCCTTCGTTTTTTTCACACGTGGATTATTACGGTAAAACGGGATTACGGTGGCTGGTCATCGATTTACCATCGCTGGAGAGTGGTGCACCATGGTACTGTTCCGTTTCAAATCCATGCACGAATTTCTAAAGGTCGTACGACACAGTTTCGCCATTTCGGACGGATGTTGCACCTTGCACCGTGGATGTTGCACCCTGTTGATATCGATTATTCGGACGGCTATAACTTCTGGCTCGTTTAGAGTTACGGGAGCCATAACCTGTCAAAACGAAGGCCTCGATGAGTTCTACGGCTTTGACCGCTTTCAGCCATCAACGGATAGATTAATGCCAAAAAGGACAACCCGAATCTCAATCGGGTCTCGTAAGTTTTTTACCCTTCGTTTTTTGGACACGTGGATTTTTACGGTAAAACGGGATTACGGTGGCTGGTCTTCGATTTACCATCGCTGGAGAGTAGTGCACCGTGGTACTGTTCCGTTTCAAATCCATGCACAAATTTCTAAAAGTCGTACGACACTGTTTCGCCATTTCGGACGGATGTTGCACCTTGCACGGTGGATGTTGCACCCTGTAGATATCGATTATTCGGACGCCCATAACTTCTTGCTCGTTTAGAGTTACGGGAGCCATAACATGTCAAAACGAAGGCCTCGATGAGTTTACGGCTTTGACGGCTTTTAGCCGTCAAAAGATAGATTAATGCCCAAAAAGGACAACCGGAATCTCAATTGGGTCTCGTAAGTTTTTTACCCTTCGTTTTTTCGACACGTGGATTTTTACGGTAAAACGGGATTACCGTGGCCCGTCTTCGACTTCCCATCGCTGAAGAGTGGTGCACCATGGTACTGTTCCATTTCAAATCCATGCACGCATTTCTAAAAGTCGTACGGCACTGTTTCGCCATTTCGGACGGATGTTACACCTTGCACCGTGGATGTTGCACCCGTTAGATATCGATTATTCGGACGGCCATAACTTCTGGCTTGTTTAGAGTTACGGGAGCCATAACCTGTCAAAACGAAGGCCTCGATGAGTTCTACGGCTTTGACAGCTTTCAGCCGTTAACGGATAGATTAATTCCCAAAAAGGACAACCCAAATCTCAATCGGGTCTCGTAAGTTTTTTACCCTTCGTTTTTTCGACACGTGGATTTTTACGGTAAAACGGGATTACGGTGGCTGGTCTTCGATTTACCATCGCTGGAGATTGGTGCACCACGGTACTGTTCCGTTTCAAATCCATGCATGAATTTCTAAAGGTCGTACGGAAATGTTTCGCCATTTCGGACGGATGTTGCACCTTGCACCGTGGATGTTGCACCCTGTAGATATCGATTATTCGGACAGCCATAACTTATGGCTCGTTTAGAGTTACGGGAGCCATAACCTGTCAAAACGAAGGCCTCGATGAGTTCTACGGCTTTGACAGCTTTCAACCGTCAACGGATAGATTAATGCCCAAAAAGGACAACCCGAATCTCAATCGGGTCTCGTAAGTTTTTACCCTTCGTTTTTTCGACACGTGGATTTTTACGGTAAAACGGGATTACGGTGGCTGGTCTTCGATTTACCATCGCTGGAGATTGGTGCACCACGGTACTGTTCCGTTTCAAATCCATGCATGAATTTCTAAAGGTCGTACGGAAATGTTTCGCCATTTCGGACGGATGTTGCACCTTGCACCGTGGATGTTGCACCCTGTAGATATCGATTATTCGGACAGCCATAACTTATGGCTCGTTTAGAGTTACGGGAGCCATAACCTGTCAAAACGAAGGCCTCGATGAGTTCTACGGCTTTGACAGCTTTCAACCGTCAACGGATAGATTAATGCCCAAAAAGGACAACCCGAATCTCAATCGGGTCTCGTAAGTTTTTACCCTTCGTTTTTTCGACACGTGGATTTTTACTGTAAAATGGGATTACGGTGGCTGGTCTTCGATTAACCATCGCTGGAGAGTGGTGCACCATGGTACTGTTCCGTTTCAAATCCATGCACGAATTTATAAAGGTCGTACGACACTGTTCCGCCATTTCGAACGGATGTTGCACCTTGCACCGTGGATGTTGCACCCTGTAGATATCGATTATTCGGACGGCCATAATTTCTGGGTCGTTAAGAGTTACGGGAGCCATAACCTGTCAAAACGAAGGCCTCGATGAGTTCTACGGCTTTGACCGCTTTCATCCGTCAACGGATAGATTAATGCCCAAAAAGGACAACCCGAATCTCAATCGGGTCTCGTAAGTTTTTTACCCTTCGTTTTTTCGACACGTTGATTTTTACGGTAAAACGGGATTACGGTGGCTGGTCTTCGATTTACCATCGCTGGAGAGTGGTGCACCATGGTACTGTTCCGTTTCAAATCCATGCACGAATTTCTAAAGGTCGTACGGCACTGTTTCACCATTTCGGACGGATGTGGCACCTTGCACCGTGGATGTTGCACCCTGTAGATATCGATTATTCGGACGGCCATAACTTCTGGCTCGTTTAGAGTTACGGGAGCCATAACCTGTCAAAACGAAGGCCTCGATGAGTTCTACGGCTTTGACAGCTTTCATCCGTCAACGGATAGATTAATGCCCAAAAAGGACAACACGAATCTCAATCGGGTCTCGTAAGTTTTTTACCCTTCGTTTTTTCGACAAGTGGATTTTTACGGTAAAATGGGATTACGGTGGCTGGTCTTCGATTTACCATCGCTGGAGAGTGGTGCACCATGGTACTTGTTATCCCATTTTTTGGTCAAAACTAGAATAACAACAAATTGGCAAGGAATAATGGATATCAGGAATGGAGATAAGGCTACGATCGATATCGTCAAAATTTTGATGAACTTCGATCGGGACGAAATTGATTGGAGATGAGAACTGGGAAAGGCTATGTTTCAAATTTCAGGTTAATCGAAGTTCGTATGAAGGAAATATGATGGATTCAAGGTAGGAAAGGCACGTTGTTCGAATCCGTCAAAAAGGGGACAAAGTGATACTCGGTTCGAATCCATCGGATTCGAACCCATCAGGATGGATTCAAACCCAGAGAACGTGATCTCATCAGGATGGATTCAAACCCATCAGGTTCGCATGCTTTGAATCGATGGGAACTTGATGGACTCGAAGATAATGGATTCGAAGATGGTGGGTGCGAAGCACTGGACATGGATTCGAAGATGGTGGATACGAAGCACTAGACATGGGTTCGAAGATGGCGGATACGAAGCAGTGGACATGGATTCGAAGATGATGGATACGAAGAAGTGGACGTGGATTCGAAGATGATGGATACGAAGCAAGGGACACAGATTCGAAGGACGTGGCTTCAGAAAGCATGGATTCGAAGATCATGGATTCGAAGGAGTCGGCCTTATGGATTCGAAGGAGATGGTTTCGGAGAGGATGGTTTCGAAGCATGGGTTCGAACTAGGCAGAACGCACGGAGCTTTGATCTTGAATCGATCATATCTTCCAAACCGTTGATCCAAATACAATGAAGTTTTACAGGAGCTTACATACGTGTTGAAGAATGTTCTCACCAAATTTCAGATCAATTGGATGATTTCTTGATCGATTCGAATCTTACTTCGAATCGATCCTGATGTGCGCCCGGACCTCCAGATTTCGGGCATGTGGGCCCCCTCACGTGCCTGAAGTGGTCTTCCCGGATTTTAGGAGAAATATCAGCCTCCTACGCTTATAAATAGAGCCCCTGGTCATTCAGAAAAGGGGTCGGAGATTTTAGAGAGAGAAAGCACGCTCGGACGCTGCCAGAATCATTCCATATCATCATTGCTGCTATTTATTTCAAGTTTTGGACTTTGTAACTGCTGTAATCATCTGTAATCATCAAGGATAATCAATAAAAGGATAAAAACTTTGGAGTGGACGTAGGCCGGAGATAGCCGAACCACTGTAAAATTTGTGTCTCTGTTCTTTACTTTGGTATTACTGTTTAATATTTGCCCAGATCTGAGATTTGTGTTTGAATATTATTGATTTGTACTCATACACTGGTGCTTTCACGGTATTAGGGGTTTGTGACCAATTTTGGCGCAAACACTTTGGTGCTTTCACTAAGAACGACTAGCACCCGTTACATCGGATTTGAAGTTTGGATTTGGAGATTTTAAAGAGTTTGGATTCAAGGACAATGACCAGGCAAAATAGTAGAAGGCAGAGGGCTGAGAGAAGCCAACAGGAAGGAAGTCAACAAGCATCCTCCGGAGCCGGGGAAGGACAAGCTTCAATCTACATAACCCGGGATGAAATGGAGGCTATGGCAAATTCTTTGCAAAAGAGATTATTGAAGAGCCAACAGGAAATGATGCAGACTTTCTTTGAGCAAATGAGAGCTGCAGGGATGCAGAACTTAGGAACAACTACAGCCGCTGCGGATGCAGGACAGAGGACTAGGATCGTGGAACCCAATGGAGGACGAGATACAGAGCCAGAAGGTAATCAACAAGGGCTTGGGGGCAGGCCCACGGGATCCAATACGGGAGGACCTTTGGAAGGAATTCAACTGGCTAGAGCTAACATTGCTCTTAGTGAGCCACACGAAGAATATGTACCAGAGTTCCCTCGGGGGCATGGGGGGCAACCCCCAACAGACAATACCGGATTAGCGGAAATTATCAGAAGGACTGTGCGGGGTGGTTTGGCCAAAGGAGACTTGGAAGGAGTGACCAGGAGTTCGTTTGCTCGGGAAATAAGGATGGCTCAGAACCCGCCTAAGTTTAAGTTGCCTAGCGTGGAGATATATGATGGCAAGACAGATCCAACGGATCACTTGATGAGGTACACCAGACACAAGGAGGTGCTGGGGGCATTGGAGGAAGTGATGGCCCGATGCTTCCCTTTGTATTTGACGGACATAGCTGCGATGTGGTTTAGGCAACTGGGAGAAGGATCTATCAGGACTTGGAGGGAATTAGTGGAAAGGTTTTTGGGGCAGTTTCGGGTTCATGTCAAGAGACCGAAGAACGTGATGACATTAACATCGGTGAAGCAAAGAATGGATGAATCGCTTAGAGCTTTTCTAACTCGATTCAGTGCGGCAGTCGCTTCAGTGGATCGGCCTGATCCATCGATGGTTTTAATGGCAGCAGTATCAGGAGTCAGGGAGGACTCTGATTTCAAGGTATCTCTGATACGAGATCCCCCACAAGATCTCGACGAATTCTTTCACGAGGCAGAAAGGTACCTTCGGCAAGAAGATGCAAGTACGGATTTAAAGGTGAAAAAGGTTAGTGCAATCGAGGTTGGAGCAGTATCCAGCGGTGGTTCGGATAAAGACAAAGGAAAAAGGAAATTGGACAATGATTCTGGAAACGCTAGGAAGCGATGGAAGGATCCAAAGTTTTCCACATACACAGGATTGAACGAGACGCTGGAGCGGATATACATGGATACTCGGAATCGCCTTCCCTACCGGAGGCCAGCCAAGAGAGAGCCTTCTGAACAAGAGAGGGCATCAGGGTGGCATTGTCTCTTCCACGACTTAGACGGACATGACACCAACAGCTGCAGGGACTTGAAGGATATAATCGAGGAGCATGTAAGGAATGGACAGTTACAGCAGTATGTCGGAGCTCGGAATGCAACGGTGGAGCAGGAGCAACCACCGACAACCTCTCGCCGAGATGATGGGAGACCCAGGGATGGTGATCGATTGATCATCCACTAATCGGGATAATATGGAGTAAGTGACGAACTATTAGCAAGCAACCAAGTCATTTACACATGTACGGGGACGGAGATAGCCCCTAGGCATGCTCTGAATGATGATAAACTGCAACGCTACGGTTTGAGAAATCTATCTTTTGCTTTTTGATTGGACATTACTTTTCTTTTCGGATTTTGGTTTTGGAGTTTGAATCAAGCTCCTGGTTTTGCTTCCTTTTGATTTGGGTTTTTCTATGGATGATTGTCTCCGGTTTTGAATGTTGGTTTGGTTTTCTGGTTTTCTGGTTTATGATTTGGATTTTTTGGGTTTGGATGTTGGATTGGATTTTGATTGGATTTTCATCTGGTTTTTGATAAATGGTCGTCGGGTATGGATTATGCCTGGCAAGGGGTGAGTCACTCTGCCCGAACGTGGTAAATTGACTAATTCAGGTCGTCGAGTATGGACTATGCTCGGCAAGGGTCCGGAGTGACCTGGATTCGGCCTAGGACTTAGGCCCTATATTATAAATTAATATTTTCAGGTCGCTGAGTATGGACTACGCTCAGCAAGGGGCCGGAGTGACCAGGATATGGCCTTGGACTTAGGCCCCATATCATCGATTATTGTTTCAGGTCGTCGAGTATGGACTATGCTCGGCAAAGGTCCAGAGTGACCAGGATTTGGCTTAGGACTTAAGCCATGGCATTGCTCAACGTCCAGGGACACTGGATCACGGTCATCAGATGTGGATCACGCTTGGCAAGAACCCGGAGAGGTTATGGACTTGGATATCAACCCGAAGAGGTCATTGATTCGGTTATTGGCTATTGGATAAAGATGGATTGGGACTCGGTTGACGAGTTCAAATGGATATGGAATTGGCTAAGGCTTTGGTTACGGGATTTGGAATCAGGCATCGACTCGAAGCAGTCAAGGATGATACACTCTGGCAATGTGGCTATGGACCTCGGATATTGGATTCAGAACTATTCAAAACACGTCTTGTTGTCACAATGCATGTTTTGGGGGGCAAAGTGTTATCCCATTTTTTGGTCAAAACTAGAATAACAACAAATTGGCAAGGAATAATGGATATCAGGATTGGAGATAAGGCTACGATCGATATCGTCAAAATTTTGATGAACTCCGATCAGGACGAAATTGATTGGAGATGATGATAAGAACTGGGAAAGGCTATGTTTCAAATTTCAGGTTAATCGGAGTTCGTATGAAGGAAATATGATGGATTCAAGGTAGGAAAGGCACGTTGTTCGAATCCGTCAAAAAGGGGACAAAGTGATACTCGGTTCGAATCCATCGGATTCGTACCCATCAGGATGGATTCGAACCCAGAGAACGTGATCTCATCAGGATGGATTCGAACCCATCAGGTTCGCATGCTTCGAATCGATGGGAACTTGATGGACTCGAAGATAATGGATTCGAAGATAGTGGGTACGAAGCACTGGACATGGATTTGAAGATGGTGGATACGAAGCACTAGACATGGGTTCGAAGATGGCGGATACGAAGCAGTGGACATGGATTCGAAGATGATGGATACGAAGCAGTGGACGTGGATTCGAAGATGATAGATACGAAGCAAGGGACACGGATTCGAAGGACGTGGCTTCAGAAAGCATGGATTCGAAGAGCATGGATTCGAAGGAGTCGGCCTTATGGATTCGAAGGAGATGGTTTCGGAGAGGATGGTTTCGAAGCATGGGTTCGAACCAGGCAGAACGCACGGAGCTTTGATCTTGAATCGATCATATCTTCCAAACCGTTGATCCAAATACAATGAAATTTTTACAGGAGCTTACATACGTGTTGAAGAATGTTCTCACCAAATTTCAGATCAATTGGATGATTTCTTGATCGATTCGAACCTTACTTCGAATCGATCCTGATGTGGGCCCGGACCTCCAGATTTCGGGCATGTGGGCCCCCTCACGTGCTTGAAGTGGTCTTCCCGGATTTTAGGAGAAATATCAACCCCTACGCTTATAAATAGAGCCCCTGGTCATTCAGAAAAGGGGTCGGAGATTTTAGAGAGAGAAAGCACGCTCGGACGCTGCCAGAATCATTCCATATCATCATTGCTGCTATTTATTTCAAGTTTTGGACTTTGTAACTGCTGTATTCATTTGTAATCGTCACGGATAATCAGTAAAAGGATAAAAACTTTGGAGTGGACGTAGGCCGGAGATAGCCGAACCACTATAAAATTTGTGTCTCTGTTCTTTACTTTGGGATTACTGTTTAATATTTGCCGAGATCTGAGATTTGTGTTTGAATATTATTGATTTGTACTCATACACTGGTGCTTTCACGGTATTCAGGGTTTGTGACCAATTTTGGTGCAAACAGTACTGTTCCGTTTCAAATCCATGCACGAATTTCTAATGGTCGTACGACACTGTTTCGCCATTTCGGACGGATGTTGCACCTTGCACTGTGGATGTTGCACCCTGTAGATATCGATTATTCGGACGGCCATAACTTCTGGCTCGTTTAGAGTTACGGGAGCCATAACCTGTCAAAACGAAGGCCTCGATGAGTTCTACGGCTTTGACAGCTTTCAGCCTTCAACGGATAGATTATGCCCAAAAAGGACAACCCGAATCTCAATCGGGTCTCGTAAGTTTTTTACCCTTCGTTTTTTCGACACGTGGATTTTTACGGTAAAACGGGATTACGGTGGCTGGTCTTTGATTTACCATCGCTGGAGAGTGGTGCACCATGGTACTGTTCCGTTTCAAATCCATGCACGAATTTCTCAAGGTCGTACGGCACTGTTCACCATTTCGGACGGATGTTGCACCTTGCACCGTGGATGTTGCACCCTGTAGATATTGATTATTCGGACGGCCATAACTTCTGGCTCGTTTAGAGTTACGGGAGCCATAACCTGTCAAAAGGAAGGCCTCGATGAGTTCTACGGCTTTGACAACTTTCAGCCATCAACGGATAGATTAATGCCAAAAAATGACAACCCGAATCTCAATCGGGTCTCGTAAGTTTTTTACCTTTCGTTTTTTCGACACGTGGATTTTTACGGTAAAACGGGATTACGGTGGCTGGTCTTCGATTTACCATCGCTGGAGAGTGGTGCACCATGTTACTGTTCCGTTTCAAATCCATGCACGAATTTCTAAAGGTCGTACGGCACTGTTTCGCCATTTCGGACGGATGTTGCACCTTGCACCGTGGATGTTGCACCCTGTAGATATCGATTATTCGGACGACCATAACTTCTTGCTCGTTTAGAGTTACGGGAGCCATAACCTGTCAAAACGAAGGCCTCGATGAGTTCTACGGCTTTGACAGCTTTCAGCCATCAACGGATAGATTAATGCCCAAAAAGGACAACACGAATCTCAATCGGGTCTCGTAAGTTTTTTACCCTTCGTTTTTTCGACACGTGGATTTTTACGATAAAACGGGATTACCATGGCCCGTCTTCGACTTCCCATCACTGAAGAGTCGTGCACCATGGTACTTTGCCATTTCGGACAGATGTTGCACCTTGCACCGTGGATGTTGCACCCTGTAGATATCGATTATTCGGACGGCCATAACGTTTGGCTCGTTTAGAGTTACAGGAGCCATAACCTGTCAAAACGAAGGCCTCGATGAGTTCTACGGCTTTGACAGCTTTCAGCCCTCAACGGATAGATAAATGCCCAAAAAGGACAACCCGAATCTCAATCGGGTCTCATAAGTTTTTTACCCTTCGTTTTTTCGACACGTGGATTTTTACGGTAAAACGAGATTACGTTGGCTGGTCTTCGATTTACCATCGCTGGAGAGTGGTGCACCATGGTACTGTTCCGTTTCAAATCCATGCACGAATTTCTAAAGGTCGTCCGGCACTGTTTCGTAATTTCGGACGGATGTTGCACCTTGCACCGTGGATGTTGCACCCTGTGGACATCGATTATTCGGACGGCCATAACTTCTGGTTCGTTAGGAGTTACGGGAGCCATAACCTGTCAAAACGAAGGCCTAGATAAGTTCTACGGCTTTGACAACATTCAGCCGTCAACGGATAGATTAGTGCCCAAAAAGGACAACCCGAATCTCAATCGGGTCTCGTAAGTTTTTTACCCTTCATTTTTTCGACACGTGGATTTTTACGGTAAAACGGGATTACGGTGGCCCGTCTTCGACTTTCCATCGCCGAAGAGTGGTACACCATGGTATTGTTCCGTTTCAAATCCATGCACGCATTTCTAAAAGTCGTACGGCACTGTTTCGCCATTTCTGACGGATGTTGCACCTTGCACCGTGGATGTTGCACCCTGTAGACATCGATTATTCGGACGGCCATAACTTGTGGCTCGTTTAGAGTTACGGGATCCATAACCTGTCAAAACAAAGGCCTCGATGAGTTCTACGGCTTTGACAACTTTTAGCCGTCAACGGATAGATTAATGCCCAAAAAGGACAACCCGAATCTCAATCGGGTCTCGTAAGTTTTTTACCCTTCGTTTTTTCGACACGTGGATTTTTACGGTAAAACGGGATTACCGTTGCCCGTCTTCGACTTCCCATCGCTGGAGAGTGGTGCACCATGGTACTGTTCCGTTTCAAATCCATGCACGCATTTCTAAAATTCATACGACACTGTTTCGCCATGTCGGACGGATGTTGCACCTTGCACCGTGAATGTTGCACCCTGTAGATATCGATTATTCGGACGGCCATAACTTATCGCTCGTTTAGAGTTACGGGAGCCATAACCTATCAAAACGAATGCCTCGATGAGTTCTACGGCTTTGACAGCTTTCAGCCAACAACGGATAGATTAATGCCCAAAAAGAACAACCCGAATCTCAATTTGGTCTCGTGAGTTTTTTACTCTTCGTTTTTTCGACACGTGGATTTTTACGGTAAAACGGGATTACGGTGGCTGGTCTTCGATTTACCATCGCTGGAGAGTGGTGCACCATGGTACTGTTCCGTTTCAAATCCATGCACGAATTTCTCAAGGTCGTACGGCACTGTTTCGCCATTTCGGACGGATGATGCACCTTGCACCGTGGATGTTGCGCCCTGTAGATATCGATTATTCGGACGGCCATAACTTCTGGGTCGTTTAGAGTTACGGGAGCCATAACCTGTCAAAACGAACGCCTCGATGAGTTCTACGGCTTTGACAGCATTCAGCCGTCAACGGATAGATTAATGCCCAAAAAGGACAACCCGAATCTCAATTGGGTCTCGTATGTTTTTTACCCTTCGTTTTTTCGACACGTGGATTTTTACGGTAAAACGGGATTGCCGTGGCCCGTCTTCAACTTCCCATCGCTGGAGAGTGGTGCACCATGGTACTGTTCCGTTTCAAATCCATGCACAAATTTCTAAAAGTCGTACGACACTGTTTCGCCATTTCGGACGGATGTTGCACCTTGCACCGTGGATGTTGCACCCTGTAGATATCGATTATTCGGACGGCCATAACTTCTTGCTCGTTTAGTGTTACGGGAGCCATAACATGTCAAAACGAAGTCCTCGATGAGTTCTACGGCTTTGACAGCTTTTAGGTGTCAAAAGATAGATTAATGCCCAAAAAGGACAACCTGAATCTCAATCGGGTCTCGTAAGTTTTTTACCCTTCGTTTTTTCGACACGTGGATTTTTACGGTAAAACTGGATTACCGTGGCCCGTCTTCGACTTCCCATCGCTGAAGAGTGGTGCACCATGGTACTGTTCCATTTCAAATCCACGCACGCATTTCTAAAAGTCGTACGGCACTGTTTCGCCATTTCGGACGGATGTTGCACCTTGCACTGTGGATGTTGCACCCTTTAGATATCGATTATTCGGACGGCCATAACTTCTGGCTCGTTTAGAGTTACGGGAGCCATAACCTGTCAAAACGAAGGCCTCGATTAGTTCTACGGCTTTGATAGCTTTCAGCCGTCAACGGATAGATTAATGCCCAAAAAGGACAGCCCGAATCTCAATCTGGTCTCGTAAGTTTTTTACCCTTCGTTTTTTCGACACGTGGATTTTTATGGTAAAACGGGATTACCGTGGCCCGTCTTCAACTTCCCATCGCTGGAGAGTGGTGCACCATGGTACTGTTCCGTTTCAAATCCATGCATGAATTTCTAAAGGTCGTACGGCACTGTTTCGCCATTTCGGACGGATGTTGTACCTTACACCGTGAATGTTGCACCTTGTAGATATTGATTATTCGGACGGCCATAACTTCTGGCTCGTTTAGAGTTACGGGAGCCATAACCTGTCAAAACGAAGGTATCGATGAGTTCTATGGCTTTGACTGCTTTCAGCCGTCAACGGATAGATTAATGCCCAAAAAGGACAACCCGAATCTCAATCGGGTCTCGTAAGTTTTTTACCCTTCGTTTTTTCGACACGTGGATTTTTACGGTAAAACGGGATTACGGTGGCTGGTCTTCGATTTACCATCGCGGGAGAGTGGTGCACCATGGTACTGTGCCGTTTCAAATCCATGCATGAATTTCTAAAGGTCGTACGGCAATGTTTCGCCATTTCGGACGGATGTTGCACCTTGCATCGTGGATGTTGCACCCTGTAGATATCGATTATTCGAACAGCCATAACTTCTGGCTCGTTTAGAGTTACGGGAGCCATAACCTGTCAAAATGAAGGCCTCGATGAGTTCTACGGCTTTGACAGCTTTCAACCGTCAACGGATAGATTAATGCCCAAAAAGGACAACCCGAATCTCAATCGGGTCTCGTAAGTTTTTTACCCTTCGTTTTTTTGGACACGTGGATTTTTACGGTAAAACGTGATTACGGTGGCTGGTCTTCGATTTACCATCACTGGAGAGTGGTGCACCATGGTACTGTTCCGTTTCAAATCCATGCACGAATTTCTAAAGGTCGTACGGCACTGTTTCGCCATTTCGGACGGATGTTGCACCTTGCACCGTGGATGTTGCACCCTGTAGATATCGATTATTCGGACGACCATAATTTCTGGCTCGTTAAGAGTTACGGGAGCCATAACCTGTCAAAACGAATGACTCGATGAGTTCTACGGCTTTGACCGCTTTCAGCCGTCAACGGATAGATTAATGCCCAAAAAGGATAACCCGAATGTCAATCGGGTCTCGTAAGTTTTTTACCCTTTGTTTTTTCGACACGTGGATTTTTACGGTAAAACGGGATTACAGTGGCTGGTCTTCGATTTACCATTGCTGGAGAGTGGTGCACCATGGTACTGTTCCGTTTCAAATCCATGCATAAATTTCTAAAGGTCGTACGGCACTGTTTCGCCATTTCGGACGGATGTTGCACCTTGCACCGTGGATGTTGCACCCTGTAGATATCGATTATTCGGACGGCCATAACTTCTGCTCGATTAGATTTACGGGAGCCATAACCTGTCAAAACGAAGGCCTCGATGAGTTCTACGGTTTTGATAGATTTCAGCCCTCAACGGATAGATTAATGCCCAAAAAGGACAACCCAAATCTCAATCGGGTCTCATAAGTTTTTTACCCTTCGTTTTTTCGACACGTGGATTTTTACGGTAAAACGGGATTACGTTGGTTGGTCTTCGATTTACCATCGCTGGAGAGTGGTGCACCATGGTACTGTTCCGTTTCAAATCCATGCACGAATTTCTAAAGGTCGTACGGCACTGTTTCGTAATTTCGGACGGATGTTGCACCTTGCACCGTGGATGTTGCACCCTGTGGACATCGATTATTCGGACGGCCATAACTTCTGGTTCGTTAAGAGTTACTGGAGCCATAAACTGTCAAAACGAAGGCCTCGATGAGTTCTACGGCTTTGACAGCTTTCAGCCATCAACGGATATAATGCCCAAAAAGGACAACCCGAATCTCAATCGGGTCTCGTAAGTTTTTTACCCTTCGTTTTTTCGACACGTGGATTTTTACGGTAAAACGGGATTACGGTGGCTGGTCTTCGATTTACCATCGCTGGAGAGTGGTGCACCATGCTACTGTTTCGTTTCAAATCCATGCACGAATTTCTCAAGGTCGTTCGGCACTGTTTCGCCATTTCGGACGAATGTTACACCTTGCACCGTGGATGTTGCACCCTGTAGATATCGATTATTCGGACGTCCATAACTTCTGGCTCGTTTAGAGTTACGGGAGCCATAACCTGTCAAAACGAAGGCCTCGATGAGTTCTATGACTTTGACAGCTTTCAGCCGTCAACAGATAGATTAATGCCAAAAAAGGACAACCCGAATCTCAATCGGGTCTCGTAAGTTTTTTACCCTTCGTTTTTTCGACACGTGGATTTTTACGGTAAAACGGGATTACGGTGGCTGGTCTTCGATTTACCATCGCTGGAGAGTGGTGCACCATGGTACTGTTCCGTTTCAAATCCATGCACGAATTTCTAAACGTCGTACGGCACTGTTTCGCCATTTCGGATGGATGTTGCACCTTGCACCGTGGATGATGCACCCTGTAGATATCGATCATTCGGACGGCCATAACTTCTTGCTCGTTTAGAGTTACGGGAGCCATAACCTGTCAAAACGAAGGCCTCGATGAGTTCTACGGCTTTGACCACTTTCAGCCGTCAAAGGATAGATTAATGCCCAAAAAGGACAACCCGAATCTCAGTAGGGTCTCGTAAGTTTTTTACCCTTCGTTTTTTCGACACGTGGATTTTTACGGTAAAACGGGATTACCGTGGCCCGTCTTCGACTTCCCATCGTTGAAGAGTCGTGCACCATGGTACTTTTCCGTTTCAAATCCATGCACGCATTTCTAAAAGTCGTACGGTACCGTTTCACCATTTCGGACGGATGTTGCACCTTGCACCGTGGATGTTGAATCCTATAGATATCGAATATTCGGACGGCCATAACTTCTGGCTCGTTTAGAGTTACGGGAGCCATAACCTGTCAAAACGAAGGCCTCGATGAGTTCTACGGATTTGACGGCTTTCAGCCGTCAACGGATAGATTAATGCCCAAAAAGGACAACCCGAATCTCAATCGGGTCTCGTAAGTTTTTTACCCTTCGTTTTTTTCACACGTGGATTTTTACGGTAAAACGGGATTACGGTGGCTGGTCATCGATTTACCATTGCTAGAGAGTGGTGCACCATGGTACTGTTCCGTTTCAAATCCATGCACGAATTTCTAAAGGTCGTACTACATAGTTTCGCCATTTCGGACGGATGTTGCACCTTGCACCGTGGATGTTGCACCCTGTAGATATCGATTATTCGGACGGCCATAACTTCTGGCTTATTTAGAGTTACGGGAGCCATAACCTGTCAAAATGAAGGCCTCGATGATTTCTACGGCTTTGACCGCTTTCAGCCATCAACGGATAGATTAATGCCCAAAAAGGACAACCCGAATCTCAATCAGGTGTCGTAAGTTTTTTACCCTTCGTTTTTTCGACACGTGGATTTTTGCGGTAAAACGAGATTACGGTGGCTGGTCTTCGATTTACCATCGCTGGAGAGTGGTGCACCATGGTACTATTCCGTTTCAAATCCATGCACGAATTTCTAAAGGTCATACGGCACTGTTTCGCCATTTCGGACGGATGTTGCACCTTGCACCGTGGATGTTGCACCCTGTAGATATCGATTATTCGGACGGCCATAACTTCTGGCTCATTTAGAGTTACGTGAGCCATAACCTGTCAAAACGAAGGCCTCGATGAGTTCTACGGTTTTGACAGCTTTCAGCCGTCAACGGATAGATTAATGCCCAAAAAGGACAACCCGAATCTCAATCGGGTCTCGTAAGTTTTTTACCCTTCGTTTTTTCGACAAGTGGATTTTTACGATAAAACGGGATTACGGTGGCTGGTCTTCAAATTACCATAGCTGGAGAGTGGTGCACCATGGTACTGTTCCGTTTCTAATCCATGCACGCATTTCTAAAGGTCGTACGGCACTGTTTCGCCATTTCGGACGGATGTTGCACCTTGCACCGTGGATGTTGCACCCTGTGGATATCGATTATTCGGACGGCCATAACTTCTGGCTCGTTTTGAGTTATGGGAGCCATAACCTGTCAAAACGAAGGCCTCGATAAGTTCTACGGCTTTGATAGCTTTCATCCATCAGCGGATAGATTAATGCCCAAAAAGGACAACCCGAATCTCAATCGGGTCTCGTAAGTTTTTTACCCTTCGTTTTTTCGACACGTGGATTTTTACGGTAAAACGGGATTACCGTGGCCCGTCTTCGACTTCCCATTGCTGGAGAGTGGTGCACCATGGTACTGTTCCGTTTCAAGTCGATGAACACATTTCTAAAAGTTGTACGACACTGTTTCGCCATTTCGGACGGATGTTGCACCTTGCACCGTGAATGTTGCACCCTTTAGATATCGATTATTCGGACGGCCATAACTTCTGGCTCGATTAGAGTTACGGGAGCCATAACCTGTCAGAACGAAGGCCTCGATGAGTTCTACGGCTTTGACAGCTTTCAGCCGTCAACGGATAGGTTAATGCCCAAAAAGGACAACCCGAATCTCAATCGGGTCTCGTAAGTTTTTTACCCTTCGTTTTTTCGACACGTGGATTTTTACGGTAAAACGGGATTACCGTGGCCCGTCTTCGACTTTCCATCGATGGAGAGTGGTGCACCATGGTACTGTTCCATTTCGGATCCATGCACGCATTTCTAAAAGTCATATGGCACTGTTTCGCCATTTCGGACGGATGTTGCACCTTGCACCGTGGATGTTTTCACCCTGTAGGTATCGATTATTCGGACGGCCATAACTTCTGGCTCGTTTAGAGTTACGGGAGCCATAACCTGTCAAAACGAAGGCCTCGATGAGTTCTACGGCTTTGACCACTTTCAGCCGTCAACGGATAGATTAATGCCCAAAAAGGACAACCAGAATCTCAACCGGGTCTCTTAAGTTTTTTACGCTTCGTTTTTTCGACAAGTGGTTTTTACGGTAAAACGGGATTACGGTGGCTGGTCTACGATTTACCATCGCTGGAGAGTAGTGCACCATGGTTGTTCCGTTTCAAATCCATGCACGAATTTCTAAAGGTCGTACGGCACTGTTTCGCCATTTCGGACGGATGTTGCACCTTGCACCGTGGATGTTGCACCCTGTAGATATCGATTATTCGGACGACCATAACTTTTGGCTCGTTTAGAGTTACGGGAGCCATAACTTGTCAAAACGAAGACCTCGATGAGTTCTACGGCTTTGACAGCTTTCAGCCGTCAACGGATAGATTAATGGCCAAAAAGGGCAACCCAAATCTCAATCGGGTCTCTTAAGTTTTTTACCCTTCGTTTTTTCGACACGTGGATTTTTGCGGATAAACGGGATTACGATGGCTGATCTTCGATTTAACATCGCTGGAGAGTGGTGCACCATGGTACTATTCCATTTCAAATCCACGCACGAATTTCTAAAGGTCGTACGACACTGTTTCGTAATTTCGGACGGATGTTGCCCCTTGCAACGTGGATGTTGCACCCTGTAGATATCGATTATTCGGACGACCATAACTTCTGGCTCGTTAAGAGTTACGGGGCCATAACCTGTCAAAACGAAGGCCTCGATGAGTTCTATGACTTTGATAGATTTCAGCCGTCAACGGATAGATTAGTGCCCAAAAAGGACAACCCGAATCTCAATCGGGTCTCGTAAGTTTTTTACCCTTCGTTTTTTCGACACGTGGATTTTTACGGTAAAACGGGATTACGGTGGCCCGTCTTCGACTTCCCATCGCTGAAGAGTGGTGCATCATGATACTGTTCCATTTCAAATCCATGCACGCATTTCTAAAAGTCGTACGGCACTGTTTTGCCATTTCAGACGGATGTTGCACCTTGCACCGTTGATGTTGCACCCTGTAGACATCGATTATTCGGACGGCCATAACTTCTGGCTCGTTTAGAGTTACGGGGGCCATAACCTGTCAAAATGAAAGCCTCGATGAGTTCTACGGGTTTGACAGCTTTCAGCCGTCTATGGATAGATTAATGCCCAAAAAGGACAACCCGAATCTCAGTCGGGTCTCGTAAGTTTTTTACCCTTCGTTTTTTCGACACGTGGATTTTTACGGTAAAACCGGATTACCGTGGCCCGTCTTCGACTTTCCATCGCTGGAGAGTGGTGCACCATGGTACTGTTCCGTTTCAAATCCATGCACGCATTTCTAAAAGTCATACGGCACTGTTTCGCCATTTCGGACGGATGTTGCACCTTGCACCGTGGATGTTGCACCCTGTAGATATCGATTATTCGGACGGCCATAACTTCTCGCTCGTTTAGAGTTACGGGAGCCATAACCTGTCAAAACGAAGGCCTCGATGAGTTCTACGGCTTTGACAGCTTTCAGCCGTCAACGGATAGATTAATGCCCAAAAAGGACAACCCGAATCTCAATCGGGTCTCGTAAGTTTTTTACCCTTCGTTTTTTCGACACGTGGATTTTTACGGTAAAACGAGATTACAGTGGCTGGTCTTCGATTTACCATCGCTGGATTGTGGTGCACCATGGTACTGTTCCGTTTCAAATCCATGCACGAATTTCTAAAGGTCGTACGGCACTGTTTCGTAATTTCGGACGGATGTTGCACCTTGCACCGTGGATGTTGCACCCTGTAGAAATCGATTATTCGGACGGCCATAACTTCACGCTCGTTTAGAGTTACGGGAGCCATAACCTGTCAAAACGAAGGCCTCGATGAGTTCTACGGCTTTGATAGCTTTCAGCCATCAACGGATAGATTAATGCCCAAAAAGGACAACCCGAATCTCAATCGGGTCTCGTAAGTTTTTTACCCTTCTTTTTTTCGACACGTGGATTTTTACGGTAAAACGAGATTACAGTGGCTGGTCTTCGATTTACCATCGCTGAAGAGTGGTGCACCATTGTACTGTTCCGTTTTAAATCCATGCACGAATTTCTAAAGGTCGTACGGCACTGTTTCGCCATTTCGGACGGATGTTGCACCTTGCACCGTGGATGTTTTCACCCTGTAGATATCGATTATTCGGACGACCATAACTTCTGGCTCGTTTAGAGTTACGGGAGCCATAACCTGTCAAAACGAAGGCCTCGATGAGTTCTACGGCTTTGACCGCTTTCAGCCGTCAACGGATAGATTAATGCCCAAAAAGGACAACCAGAATCTCAACCGGGTCTCTTAAGTTTTTTACCCTTCGTTTTTTCGACAAGTGGATTTTTACGGTAAAACGGGATTATGGTGGCTGGTCTACGATTTACCATCGCTGGAGAGTGGTGCACCATGGTACTGTTCCGTTTCAAATCCATGCACGAATTTCTAAAGGTCGTACGGCAATGTTTCGCCATTTCGGACGGATGTTGCACCTTGCACCGTGGATGTTGCACCCTGTAGATATCGAATATTCGGACGGCCATAATTTCTGGCTCGTTAAGAGTTACGGGAGCCATAACCTGTCAAAACGAAGGACTCGACGAGTTCTACGGCTTTGACAGCTTTCAGCCCTCTACTGATGATTAATGCCCAAAAAGGACAACCCGAATCTCAATCGGGTCTCGTAAGTTTTTTACCCTTCGTTTTTTCGACACGTGGATTTTTACGGTAAAACGGGATTACCGTGGCCCGTCTTCGACTTCCCATCGCTGGAGAGTGGTGCATCGTGGTACTGTTCCGTTTTAAATCCATGCACACATTTCTAAAAGTCATACGGCACTGTTTCGCCATTTCGGACGGATGTTGCACCTTGTACCGTGGATGTTGCACCATGTAGATATCGATTATTCGGACGGACATAACTTCTCGCTCGTTTAAAGTTACGGGAGCCATAACCTGTCAAAACGAAGGCCTCGATGAGTTCTACGGCTTTGACAGCTTTCAGCCGTCGACGGATAGATTAATGCCCAAAATGGACAACCCGAATCTCAATCGGGTCTCGTAAGTTTTTTACCCTTCGTTTTTTCGACACGTGGATTTTTACGGTAAAACGGGATTAAGGTGGCTGGTCTTCGATTTACCATCGCTGGAGAGTGGTGCACCATGGTACTGTTCTATTTCAAATCCATGCACGAATTTCTCAAGGTCGTACGGCACTGTTTCGCCATTTCAGACGGATGTTGCACCTTGCACCGTGGATGTTGCACCCTGTAGATATCGATTATTCGGACGGCCATAGCTTCTCGCTCGTTTAGAGTTACGGGAGCCTTAACCTGTCAAAACGAAGGCCTCGATGAGTTCTACGGCTTTGACAGCTTTCAGCCGTCAACGGATAGATTAATGCCCAAAAAGGACAACCCGAATCTCAATCGGGTCTCGTAAGTTTTTTACCCTTCGTTTTTTCGACACGTGGATTTTTACGGTAAAACGAGATTACAGTGGCTGGTCTTCGATTTACCATCGCTGGATTGTGGTGCACCATGGTACTTTTCCGTTTCAAATCCATGCACGAATTTCTAAAGGTCGTACGGCACTGTTTCGCCATTTCGGACGGATGTTGCACCTTGCACCGTGGATGTTGCACCCTGTAGATATCGATTATTCGGACGGCCATAACTTCTCGCTCGTTTAGAGTTACGGGAGCCATAACCTGTCAAAACGAAGGCCTCGATGAGTTCTACGGCTTTGACAGCTTTCAGCCGTCAACGGATAGATTAATGCCCAAAAAGGACAACCCGAATCTCAATCGGGTCTCGTAAGTTTTTTACCCTTCGTTTTTTCGACACGTGGATTTTTACGGTAAAACGAGATTACAGTGGCTGGTCTTCGATTTACCATCGCTGGATTGTGGTGCACCATGGTACTGTTCCGTTTCAAATCCATGCACGAATTTCTAAAGGTCGTACGGCACTGTTTCGTAATTTCGGACGGATGTTGCACCTTGCACCGTGGATGTTGCACCCTGTAGAAATCGATTATTCGGACGGCCATAACTTCTCGCTCGTTTAGAGTTACGGGAGCCATAACCTGTCAAAACGAAGGCCTCGATGAGTTCTACGGCTTTGATAGCTTTCAGCCACCAACGGATAGATTAATGCCCAAAAATGACAACCCGAATCTCAATCGGGTCTCGTAAGTTTTTTACCCTTCTTTTTTTCGACACGTGGATTTTTACGGTAAAACGAGATTACAGTGGCTGGTCTTCGATTTACCATCGCTGAAGAGTGGTGCACCATTGTACTGTTCCGTTTTAAACCCATGCACGAATTTCTAAAGGTCGTACGGCACTGTTTCGCCATTTCGGACGGATGTTGCACCTTGCACCGCGGATGTTTTCACCCTGTAGATATCGATTATTCGGACGACCATAACTTCTGGCTCGTTTAGAGTTACGGGAGCCATAACCTGTCAAAACGAAGGCCTCGATGAGTTCTACGGCTTTGACCGCTTTCAGCCGTCAACGGATAGATTAATGCCCAAAAAGGACAACCAGAATCTCAACCGGGTCTCTTAAGTTTTTTACCCTTCGTTTTTTCGACAAGTGGATTTTTACGGTAAAACGGGATTATGGTGGCTGGTCTACGATTTACCATCGCTGGAGAGTGGTGCACCATGGTACTGTTCCGTTTCAAATCCATGCACGAATTTCTAAAGGTCGTACGGCAATGTTTCGCCATTTCGGACGGATGTTGCACCTTGCACCGTGGATGTTGCACCCTGTAGATATCGAATATTCGGACGGCCATAATTTCTGGCTCGTTAAGAGTTACGGGAGCCATAACCTGTCAAAACGAAGGACTCGACGAGTTCTACGGCTTTGACAGCTTTCAGCCGTCTACTGATGATTAATGCCCAAAAAGGACAACCCGAATCTCAATCAGGTCTCGTAAGTTTTTTACCCTTCGTTTTTTCGACACGTGGATTTTTACGGTAAAACGGGATTACCGTGGCCCGTCTTCGACTTCCCATCGCTGGAGAGTGGTGCATCGTGGTACTGTTCCGTTTTAAATCCATGCACACATTTCTAAAAGTCGTACGGCACTGTTTCGCCATTTCGGACGGATGTTGCACCTTGTACCGTGGATGTTGCACCATGTAGATATCGATTATTCGGACGGACATAACTTCTCGCTCGTTTAAAGTTACGGGAGCCATAACCTGTCAAAACGAAGGCCTCGATGAGTTCTACGGCTTTGACAGCTTTCAGCCGTCGACGGATAGATTAATGCCCAAAATGGACAACCCGAATCTCAATCGGGTCTCGTAAGTTTTTTACCCTTCGTTTTTTCGACACGTGGATTTTTACGGTAAAACGGGATTACGGTGGCTGGTCTTCGATTTACCATCGCTGGAGAGTGGTGCACCATGGTACTGTTCTATTTCAAATCCATGCACGAATTTCTCAAGGTCGTACGGCACTGTTTCGCCATTTCAGACGGATGTTGCACCTTGCACCGTGGATGTTGCACCCTGTAGATATCGATTATTCGGACGGCCATAGCTTCTCGCTCGTTAAGAGTTACGGGAGCCTTTACCTGTCAAAACGAAGGCCTCGATGAGTTCTACGGCTTTGACTGCTTTCAGCCGTCAACGGATAGATTAATGCCCAAAAAGAACAACCCGAATCTCAATCGGGTCTCGTAAGTTTTTTACCCTTCTTTTTTCGACACGTGGATTTTTAAGGTAAAACGGGATTACGGTGGCTGGTCTTCGATTTACCATCGCTGGAGAGTGGTGCACCATGGTACTATTCCATTTCAAATCCATGCACGAATTTCTAAAGGTTGTACGGCACTGTTTCGCCATTTCGGACGGATGTTGCACCTTGCACTGTGAATGTTGCACCCTGTAGATATCGATTATTCGGACGGCCATAACTTCTTTCTCGTTTAGAGTTACGGGAGCCATAACCTATCAAAACGAAGGCCTCGAAGAGTTCTACGACTTTGGAAGCTTTCAGCCGGCAAAGGATAGAATAATGCCCAAGAAGGACAACCCGAATCTCAATCGGGTCTCGTAAGTTTTTTACCCTTCGTTTTTTCGACACGTGGATTTTTACGGTAAAACGGGATTACCGTGGCCCGTCTTCGACTTCCCATTGCTGGAGAGTGGTGCACCATGGTACTGTTCCGTTTCAAATCGATGCATGCATTTCTAAAAGTCGTACATCACTGTTTCGCCATTTCGGACGGATGTTGCACCTTGCACCGTGAATGTTGCACCCTTTAGATATCGATTATTCGGACGGCCATAACTTCTGGCTCGATTAGAGTTACGGGAGCCATAACCTGTCAAAACGAAGGCCTCGATGAGTTCTACGGCTTTGACAGCTTTCAGCCATCAACGGATAGGTTAATGCCCAAAAAGGACAACCCGAATCTCAATCGGGTCTCGTAAGTTTTTTACCCTTCGTTTTTTCGACACGTGGATTTTTACGGTAAAACGGGATTACCGTGGCCCGTCTTCGACTTTCCATCGCTGGAGAGTGGTGCACCATGGTACTGTTCCATTTCAAATCCATGCATGCATTTCTAAAAGTCATACGGCACTGTTTTGACATTTCGGACGGATGTTGCACCTTGCACGGTGGATGTTTTCACCCTGTAGGTATCGATTATTCGAACGGCCATAACTTCTGGCTCGTTTTGAGTTACGGGAGCCATAACCTGTCAAAACGAAGGCCTCGATGAGTTCTACGGCTTTGACAGCTTTTAGCCGTCAATGGATAGATTAATGCCCAAAAAGGACAACAAGAATCTCAACCGGGTCTCTTAAGTTTTTTACCCTTCGTTTTTTCGACTAGTGGATTTTTACGGTAAAACGGGATTACGGTGGCTGGTCTACGATTTACCATCGCTGGAGAGTGGTGCACCATGGTACTGTTCCGTTTCAAATCCATGCACGAATATCTAAAGGTCGTACGGCACTGTTTCGCCATTTCGGACGGATGTTGCACCTTGCACCGTGGATGTTGCACCCTGTAGATATCAATTATTCGGACGGCCATAACTTTTGGCTCGTTTAGAGTTACGGGAGCCATAAATTGTCAAAACGAAGGCCTCGATGAGTTCTAGGGCTTTGATTGCTTTTAGCCGTCAACGGATAGATTAATGCCCAAAAAGGACAACCCGAATCTCAATCGGGTCTCGTAAGTTTTTTACCCTTCGTTTTTTCGACACGTGGATTTTTACGGTAAAACCGGATTGCCCTGGCCCGTCTTCGACTTCCCATCGCTGAAGAGTGGTGCACCATGGCACTGTTCCATTTCAAATCCATGCACGAATTTCTAGAAGTCGTACGACACTGTTTCGGCATTTCGGACGGATGTTGCACCTTGCACCATGGATGTTGCACCCAGTAGATATCGATTATTCGGACGGCCATAACTTCTGGCTCGTTTAGAGTTACGGGAGCCATAACCTGTCAAAATGAAGGCCTCGATGTGTTCTACGGCTTTGACAGCTTTCAGTCGTCAACGGATAGATTAGTGCCCAAAAAGGACAACCCGAATCTCAATCGGATCTCGTAAGTTTTTTACCCTTCGTTTTTTCGACAAGTGGATTTTTACGGTAAAACGGGATTACGGTGGCCCGTCTTCGTCTTCCCATCGTTGAAGAGTGGTGCACCATGGTACTGATCCGTTTCAAATTCATGCACGCATTTCTTAAAGTCGTACGGCGCTGTTTCGCCATTTCGGACGGATGTTGCACCTTGCACCGTGGTTGTTGCACACTGTAGACATCGATTATTCGGACGGCCATAACATCCGGCTCGTTTAGGGTTACGGGAGCCAGAACCTATCAAAATGAAGGCCTCGATGAATTCTACGGCCTTGACAGCTTTCAGCCGTCAACGGATAGATTAATGCCCAAAAAGGACAACCCGAATCTCAATCGGGTCTCGTAAGTTTTTTACCCTTCGTTTTTTCGACATGTGGATTTCTACGGTAAAACGGGATTACCGTGGCCCGTCTTCGACTTCGCATCGCTGGAGAGTGGTGCACCATGGTACTGTTCCGTTTCAAATCCATGCACGAATTTCTAAAAGTCATACGACACTGTTTCGCCATTTCGGACGGATGTTGCACCTTGCACCGTGGATGTTGCACCCTGTAGATATCGATTATTCGGACGGCCATAACTTCTCGCTCGTTTAGAGTTACGGGAGCCATAACTTGTCAAAACGAAGGCCTCGATGAGTTCTACGGCTTTGACAGCTTTCAGCCGTCAACGGTTAGATTAATGCCTATAAAGGACAACCCGAATCTCAATCGGGTCTCGTAAGTTTTTTACCCTTCGTTTTTTTCGACAGGTGGATTTTTACGGTAAAACGGGATTACGGTGGCCCGTCTTCGACTTTCCATCGCTGAAGAGTGGTACACCATGGTACTGTTCCATTTCAAATCCATGCACGCATTTCTAAAGGTCGTACGGCACTTTTCGCCATTTCGGACGGATGTTGCACCTTGCACCGTGGTTGTTGCACCCTGTAGACATCGATTATTCGGACGGCAATAACATCTGGCTCGTTTAGAGTTACGGGAGCCATAACCTGTCAAAACAAAGGCCTCGATGAGTTCTACGGCTTTGACAGCTTTCAGCAGTCAACGGATAGATTAATGCCCAAAAAGGACAACCCGAATCTCAATCGGATCTCGTAAGTCTTTTACCCTTCGTTTTTTCGACACGTGGATTTTTACGGTAAAACGGGATTATCATGGCCCGTCTTCGACTTCCCATCGCTGTAGAGTGGTGCACCATGGTACCGTTCCGTTTCAAATCCATGCACGCATTTTCAAAAGTCATACGACACAGTTTCGCCATTTCGGACGGATGTTGCACCTTGCACCGTGGATGTTGCACCCTGCAGATATCGATTATTCGGACGGCCATAACTTCTCGCTCGTTTAGAGTTACGGGAGCCATCACCTGTCAAAACGAAGGCCTCGATGAGTTCTACGGCTTTGGCCGCTTTCAGCCGTCAACGGATAGATTAATGCCCAAAAAGGACAACCCGAATCTCAATCGGGTCTCGTAAGTTTTTTACCCTTCGTTTTTTCGACACGTGGATTTTTACGGTATAACGGGATTACCGTGGCCCGTCTTCGACTTCCCATTGCTGGAGAGTGGTGCACCATGGTACTGTTCCATTTCAAATCGATGCATGCATTTCTCAAAGTCGTACGGCACTGTTTCGCTATTTCGGACGGATGTTGCACCTTGCACCGTGAATGTTGCACCCTTTAGATATCGATTATTCGGACGGCCATAACTTCTGGCTCGATTAGAGTTACGGGAGCCATAACCTGTCAAAACGAAGGCCTCGATGAGTTCTATGGCTTTGACAGCTTTCAGCCATCAACAGATAGGTTAATGCCCAAAAAGGACAACCCGAATCTCAATCGGGTCTCGTAAGTTTTTTACCCTTCGTTTTTTCGACACGTGGATTTTTACGGTAAAACGGGATTACCGTGGCCCGTCTTCGACTTTCCGTCGCTGGAGAGTGGTGCACCATGGTACTGTTCCGTTTCAAATCCATGCATGCATTTTTAAAAGTCATACGGCACTGTTTTGCCATTTCAGACGGATGTTGCACCTTGCACCGTGGATGTTTTCACCCTGTAGGTATCGATTATTCGGACGGCCATAACTTCTGGCTCGTTTTGAGTTACGGGAGCCATAACCTGTCAAAACGAAGGCCTCGATGAGTTCTACGGCTTTGACGGCTTTCAGCCGTCAACGGATAGATTAATGCCCAAAAAGGACAACCCGAATCTCAATCGGGTCTCGTAAGTTTTTTACCCTTCGTTTTTTCGACACGTGGATTTTTACGGTAAAACGGGATTACCGTGGCCCGTCTTCGACTTCCCATCGCTAGAGAGTGGTGCACCATGGTACTGCTCCGTTTCAAATCCATGCACGAATTTCTAAAAGTCATACGACACTGTTTCGCCATTTCGGACGGATGTTGCACCTTGCACCGTGGATGTTGCACCCTGTAGATATCGATTATTCGGACGGCCATAACTTCTCGCTCGTTTAGAGTTACGGGAGCCATAACTTGTCAAAACGAAGGCCTCGATGAGTTCTACGGCTTTGACAGCTTTCAGCCATCAACGGATAGATTAATGCCCATAAAGGACAACCCGAATCTCAATCGGGTCTCGTAAGTTTTTTACCCTTCGTTTTTTCGACAGGTGGATTTTTACGGTAAAACGGGATTACCGTGGCCCGTCTTCGACTTCCCATTGCTGGAGAGTGGTGCACCATGGTACTGTTCCGTTTCAAATCGATGCATGCATTTCTAAAAGTCGTACATCACTGTTTCGCCATTTCGGACGGATGTTGCACCTTGCACCGTGAATGTTGCACCCTTTAGATATCGATTATTCGGACGGCCATAACTTCTGGCTCGATTAGAGTTACGGGAGCCATAACCTGTCAAAACGAAGGCCTCGATGAGTTCTACGGCTTTGACAGCTTTCAGCCATCAACGGATAGGTTAATGCCCAAAAAGGACAACCCGAATCTCAATCGGGTCTCGTAAGTTTTTTACCCTTCGTTTTTTCGACACGTGGATTTTTACGGTAAAACGGGATTACCGTGGCCCGTCTTCGACTTTCCATCGCTGGAGAGTGGTGCACCATGGTACTGTTCCGTTTCAAATCGATGCATGCATTTCTAAAAGTCGTACATCACTGTTTCGCCATTTCGGACGGATGTTGCACCTTGCACCGTGAATGTTGCACCCTTTAGATATCGATTATTCGGACGGCCATAACTTCTGGCTCGATTAGAGTTACGGGAGCCATAACCTGTCAAAACGAAGGCCTCGATGAGTTCTACGGCTTTGACAGCTTTCAGCCATCAACGGATAGGTTAATGCCCAAAAAGGACAACCCGAATCTCAATCGGGTCTCGTAAGTTTTTTACCCTTCGTTTTTTCGACACGTGGATTTTTACGGTAAAACGGGATTACCGTGGCCCGTCTTCGACTTTCCATCGCTGGAGAGTGGTGCACCATGGTACTGTTCCATTTCAAATCCATGCATGCATTTCTAAAAGTCATACGGCACTGTTTTGACATTTCGGACGGATGTTGCACCTTGCACGGTGGATGTTTTCACCCTGTAGGTATCGATTATTCGAACGGCCATAACTTCTGGCTCGTTTTGAGTTACGGGAGCCATAACCTGTCAAAACGAAGGCCTCGATGAGTTCTACGGCTTTGACAGCTTTTAGCCGTCAATGGATAGATTAATGCCCAAAAAGGACAACAAGAATCTCAACCGGGTCTCTTAAGTTTTTTACCCTTCGTTTTTTCGACTAGTGGATTTTTACGGTAAAACGGGATTACGGTGGCTGGTCTACGATTTACCATCGCTGGAGAGTGGTGCACCATGGTACTGTTCCGTTTCAAATCCATGCACGAATATCTAAAGGTCGTACGGCACTGTTTCGCCATTTCGGACGGATGTTGCACCTTGCACCGTGGATGTTGCACCCTGTAGATATCAATTATTCGGACGGCCATAACTTTTGGCTCGTTTAGAGTTACGGGAGCCATAAATTGTCAAAACGAAGGCCTCGATGAGTTCTAGGGCTTTGATTGCTTTTAGCCGTCAACGGATAGATTAATGCCCAAAAAGGACAACCCGAATCTCAATCGGGTCTCGTAAGTTTTTTACCCTTCGTTTTTTCGACACGTGGATTTTTACGGTAAAACCGGATTGCCCTGGCCCGTCTTCGACTTCCCATCGCTGAAGAGTGGTGCACCATGGCACTGTTCCATTTCAAATCCATGCACGAATTTCTAGAAGTCGTACGACACTGTTTCGGCATTTCGGACGTGTAACGACCCGTATTTTACGTGTCGATAGATCGTAGAATTTGCAGGTCGTTAGTGTTGTTTGTGTTGCCTCTAGCTTGAGTCGTTTAGAAGTTAACCCGAGTGTAAGTGATGAGTCGTGACCGACTCATAGGTTAGGTCGTGTAGGGGTTACGACTCATAGGGACCGACTCAAGTAGTGAGCGACTCATAGATGTTGCCGACTTAGGAAGTTGCCGACTCAAGGTAGTAGCCGACTTAGGAGTTAGCGGCTTGTTGGGTTGGTCCGACCTAGTAGTGATCGGCTTATAGGGTTTGCACCGAGATAAGGAAGCGACCGACTTAAGAGTTACTCGAGTTAACACGTTGCCGAGTTAGGAGGGTTAGTGGATTGGACCGACCTAGGGGAGTGACCGACTTAGGGGCTTAGGGTTGTCCACGAGTTACGGCTTGGGTCGTATAGAGTTAGGTCGGTGGGATTTTGGCCTAGAGTCTTAGGTCGTAGACGAGTCATGGCTTGGTAGTTAAGTCGTGGACGGGATATGCTTTAAGTCGTAGGAGGGTAAGGCTTAGGCTTAAGTCGGCACTTGTAGTTAAGTCGGTCTGGAGTTAGGTCGTAAGGTAGTTGTTAGCTCGGTAGGGTTTGGGTCGGTAGACCGTGTTTGTTAGGTCGTTGTCTCGGAGCAGTTGTGTAGGGCTTTGGGTCGGCGTAGAGTTGGGTCGGCATCTGGGTTAGTGATAGGTCGGCAGTATGTGTTGAGGCATTGGGTCGGTAGGAGGTTAGGTCGGCAAGGTACCCAGTATTGCCTAGTGTTGTTGAGTCGGCTAGGGATTAGGTCGGCAGCGACCTAAGTTGGGTTGTGTGGCCGTGTTATGGTTAGGTCGGCAGGGAGAAGTTGGCGACTTAGCGGTTAGGTCGCATGAGTCTTGGGTCGGCCGTGTCTTTAGGTCGGTAGTTTGTGGTGATTGCTTAGGTCGTGAGTCGGCAGGTGATAGGTCGGGGACGACCTAATAGCGAGCTCCGAGTTAAGAAGATGGCCGAGCTAAGGGGGTTTCCAGCCTATAAATAGAGGTGTTCGGCTCACTTTTTGGCACCGGTTTTTGAAGCGACGAAGTGCTGCCATTTTGAGAGCTCGACTACAACATTTCTTCATCTCCTTTTCTCCATTCCAATCAAGTGCTAACATCCATCCAAGATCGAAGATCGAGATTGAAGATTGAAGTGCCAAAGTTGAAGATCTTCATCCGTTCAAGCTAGATTTCATCGATTGAAGCGAGATATTGCCGGATCGAGCCTTGATCTCCGCTGTCCAGATCTGTAGTTGATTGTTTTAGAGGTGTTTGAGTGATTTGGTGAGTGGTAGTTATCTCTCACGCGGATCCAAAGGAGTATATGGGATTGGTGATATGTTTATGTGTTGAAGTTAGCGTTTTCTCGCATTTTCCCTTAAGTCTGCATGTAGATCCATCATATTTGAAGATGTTTACTTATGAAAGTTATTAACAAGTATTAGAGACAAAACCCATGTTTTAGATTTGATAGATCTATGCTAAAAACCATGATTTCACATATGTTGGACTTTTGCTCACTTAATTACGAAATTGCCATTATAGTTGATATTGCTTAATATATCTTGTTTGAATGCTTGAATGTTTGAATGTATGTTAGATTTGATTGCTCCAAGTTAGCTTGTAGTTGATTTGGAACAAGATGGTTGAAGATGATTCAAAAGCTAAGTGGAAAGGCTCTTGAATGGTGAAAGCTGCCGATGGCATATGAAGCGGATGTGGAAGCTCATATGGATGGATTCGATGATGGGACTTTGCCGTGATGCGAAGAGGCGAAGTATGAGATCGAGATGGGACTTTGCCATGATGCGATAAGGCAAACCATGTTGTTGAGTTGAGACTTTGCTTTGGTACGATGAAGCAAAGTATGATGTGAGTCTTGGCTTAATCCAGGCAGGGATCATTCCAAGCATGTTGATAACTTGAAGGGTAGTTCAAGTTGGTTGATAATGGATTGCTCAAGAGGAAGCTTGGGCTAAGTTGAAAGAAGTCGTCAAGAAGGATGACAAGGAGGCTTGGATCTCATCGTTATTGAAGGTTCTAGCAAACCTAAAGCA
This sequence comes from Allium cepa, assembly GCA_030765085.1. Lineage (NCBI taxonomy): Eukaryota > Viridiplantae > Streptophyta > Magnoliopsida > Asparagales > Amaryllidaceae > Allium > Allium cepa. The sequence continues at coordinate 449,928,787 of CM060946.1, read as the reverse complement.
AGAGTACATAGGGACGCCTAAAAGACTACAGGCAGTTAGTCGAGTACTCTGGGCCAAGAAGATAAGTCCTAGGCACAAGGCAGTGTGCGGAGCTTTGTCTAGAACCGGGGTTACCATTAGCCCTTGACAGATGGCTCAAGAAGGAGTCGGTCATTCAATTAACGGTGATTTCGAAGCAAGGATAACAGTGATAGCCAGAGTCATGGATGTTTGGATGTTTGGTTGTATCATCATTCGGCTTCAAGAGCGGTGTTTTCTGGGTGCTTATCTGATCTTGGTTTAGGCCTTGGGGGTTTGTATTTGGAAAACATCGTCCTTGACTCGAGTGATTATTGCTTTACCTTACTTATCTGCTATGTTATGCTTGCTTCTCCTTAGTGTGTGTCTGGGGGCTATCACTGTAGAAAGAGGTGGAGTGGGATGGTTTGGTTCCTATTCCTTTTATTTCCTTATGCTCTTTTGGTATGCTTGATTGTTAATTTACTGCTCACTAAGACTTTGTCTGACTCAAGGTTTTATGTCTCCTCTTATTACCTTGGGCTGTTCATCCATGTTTGGGATGGGCAGACTAGGTAGCAGGTGGCAGGTGCTGTGCTTTGAGTTTTCCGCTGATGATGACGAAGACGAGCAGGAGGCTATGCATATTATTTTCTTATATGTACTGGGTATCCGCTGCTGTATTTGGTTGAGTGCTTGTAGTGAGGTCTTGATGTATGGATTTGTGTTGAGATGATTGTATAAAACTTCTGGGATGCTTATATGATGATTTTTCTGTTATGAGACTTCACTATATTATATTTCTTTATTATATTTTATCCATGCGCTGTGAGTTATACGATAGATTCTGCGATTTTATTTTAACCTGACTATCGTCCATGGCTGCCTTGCACACCTTTCAGCGCACTATTCCCTTGTTTTGGTGCGGGAGTCATGGGCGGTCGTCACATTTGGTATCAGAGCTTTGGTTAATCGATTTTAGCCAACGCCCGCTGACGTAATTACGTAAGAGAGACGTAATTGTATTTTGATGGATGATTACTATATATAATATAGTAGCTTAGATGGATTTGAACTCCTTATGCAGTTGTTTCTTAAGGTGTTCTAATCATTCTTTTTTTACAGATATTAAGAATGAGCCGAAGCGAGAGACAAGCTGCAAGGGAAAGTCGGGCTACTAGGGAAGCTGTTGACTATGCTGCGATGTTCGAAGCAATGATGACTTCGATCATGAGGAGGGTACCAGCTTCAGGATCATCTGTGGATGTGGGGGTTCAAGTCCAGGCTCCAAGGCCAGTGGATTTTGCCAAGCTTTGCAAGGATTATACTTCTCTTGGAGGAAAAGCTTTCTTGGGGACGGAATCTACTATTGAAGTGCAGAGATGGATGGATGCTTGCCGAAGGATTTTTGGTGATCTAGGGATTGAGGATGCAACCAAGAGAAAGCTTGCATCGAGGCAGCTTCAAGGGAGAGCTGCGGATTGGTGGAATTCTATCACTATAGATACACCAGAGGAGGAGATAACTTGGGAGCAATTCCAAGTTAGATTTGAAGCCAAGTTCATCTCTACGGCTCAGAAGTCTGTTTTGTTCAAGAGATTTGTAGAGCTCAAGCAGGGAGGGAGGCCAGTTCTGGAGTATATTTCTGAGTTCGAAGCTTTGTCTAAGTATGCCAGATCGTATATTGATTCTCCCTACCAGAAGAACGAAAAGTTTGTGACTGGTCTGGATGCTTATCTTGGAAGGCAGTTAGTGGATCATCTGGATGATCCATTTGAAAAGCTTGTGGAGAAAGCTTTGAGGCATGAGAGTTTGTTCCCTAAGGAAAGTTCTGTTGTTGCTGTAACCAGGGAAGGATCTAAACCACAGCAGGGTGGAAATAAGAAGAGGAAGCAGCAGCAACAGAGGGGCAAGGATGGCCAGAAGAAGTTGAAGGGTGAGTTGACTTGCTATAACTGTCAGCAGAAGGGCCATCTCTACAAAGATTGTAAGAATCCCAAGGTGCCGGGAAAATGTTACAACTGTGATAAGCTGGGACATATCAAGAAGGATTGCCCAGAGCCGAGGAAAAATAGGCAGATTGTGCAGGCCTATGCTTTGGAAGCTGTGCCGTCATCTTCAAGAGCTCCTACTGCTGAAGAAAAGGGGAAGAGTGTGGTGGTCCAAGGTACTCTTTCTATTTGTGGTGTTCCAGTTAGAGTGTTGTTTGATACTGGAGCGTCGCATTCTTTTGTTTGTGATGATTTGGTAGGCCGGTTGGGTTTGAAACCGGATATTGTTGATAGGCCATTGGTTGTGACTAACCCAGTGGGGGGTTCGTCATGTTTGTGTATGATATGCCGTGGTCTAGTTGTGTCGAGTCATGATTGCTCGTTTGTTTGTGATTGCTTTGTTCTGAACTTTGCGGGGTTCGGAATTATTTTGGGTATGGACTGGCTTAGGAAGTATGCGGCTAGGATTGATTGTGAGAGGCTGGAGGTGACAGTCGGGAATGTGGATGGGCGAAAGGTTGTGATACGATGTAAGCATGAAGAAGGCGTCTTCATGAGCTTCATGTATTCGCTGGTTGTTCCACGGGATGGACTGTCATCGGTGCCTGTTGTGAATGGATTTGAGGATGTCTTTGACGAAGTCAAAGGGTTGCCGCCGCATAGGGAGATCGAGTTTCGTATCGATCTAGTTGAGGGAGCCAGACCTGTTGTGATGCCTCTTAGGCGGATGGCACCGAGGGAGCAGCAAGAGCTGAAGGTGCAAGTTGATGACCTTTTACGGAAAGGATTCATTCGGAGAAGTGTGTCCGAATGGGGTGCGCCCGTTGTGTTCGCAACCAAAGCGGATGGATCGCTGAGGTTGTGTGTTGATTATCGTGAGCTGAATAAGGTGACTAAGAAGAACAAGTATCCATTGCCGAGAATAGACGACTTGTTTGATCAGCTTCACGAGGCTAAGGTGTTTTCTCAGATGGATTTGGCAACGGGATTTCACCAGTTGAGAGTGGCGAGGGATAGTGTGCCGAAGACTGCTTTCAGGACACCATCCGGGTTTTATGAGTGGCTGGTAATGCCGTTTGGGTTGACTAACGCGCCAGCATATTTCGTGGATCTTATGAATAGAGTATTCAGAGATCAGTTGAATAAGTTCGTGCTTGTGTTCGTGGATGATATTTTGGTTTATTCCAGAACTGAGGAAGAGCACAAGACGCACTTGAGGATTGTTTTGGAAATCTTGCGGAAACATCAGCTGAAGGCTAAGTTTTCGAAGTGTCACTTCTGGAAGAATGAAGTGAGGTTCTTAGGCCATGTTATCTCTGGAAGTGGAATAGCGGTTGATCCCGCTAAGGTAGCAGCGATCCAGGATTGGATTAAACCTAAGAATGCATCTGATGTGAGAAGTTTTCTTGGATTAGCAGGATATTATCGTCGGTTTATCAAGGACTTTTCCAAGATAGCTGCACCATTGACAGGATTGACGAAGAAGAACCAAGTGTTCAGATGGGATGACAAGTGTGAGCAAGCTTTCGTAATCCTGAAAGAGCGACTGACGAGTGCTCCTGTATTGACTATTCCAAGTGGGAATGATGAGATGGTGGTTTACACCGATGCATGTGGCACTGGACTGGGAGCGGTGCTAATGCAGAAGGATAAAGTTGTTGCGTATGCTAGTCGACAACTGAAGCCGCATGAAAGGAATTATCCAACTTATGATTTGGAGTTAGCGGCGATAGTGTTTGCTTTGAAGATGTGGAGACACTACCTATTGGGAGTTAGATTTGAGTTGTTTACAGATCATAAGTCGTTGAAGTATCTGTTCTCCCAAAAGGATTTGAATCTTCGACAGCAACGGTGGTTAGAGTTTCTAGCATCTTATGATTTTGGTATAGCCTATACTCCGGGGAAAGGTAACGCAGTGGCAGATGCGTTAAGTCGAAGACATGCAGGATTGGGAGCCATGTTTTCGGAATGGAAGAGTCTTGAGTATTTGGCTGGATTTGATTTCAGGCCTAGATGCGAGTTGGAATCTGAGATGTTGGCAAACTTATCAATAAGGCCTACTCTTGTGGAAAGAATTGGCGAGAGCCAAAAGAAAGATGATAAGCTTGTCAAGATTATCCGTGATTTGGAATCTGGATTGGAACCAGAGAAGGATAAGGGATTCGAAGTCGATCGAGAGGGTTGGCTTCGAAAGCAAGGACGATTGGTGGTTCCTGATATTGATGGATTAAGGGATGAAGTTCTGAGGGAAAGTCATCACTCGAAGTTGACAATTCATCCAGGTGGAAATAAGATGTATCGGGATATGAAAAGAGCTTACTACTGGGAAGGTATGAAGAAGGATGTTGGAAATTTTATTTCCAAGTGTATGAATTGCCAGTTGGTGAAAGCTGAGCAGAAGAAGCCCAGTGGATTACTTCAGCCATTAGAAGTTCCTACGTGGAAGTGGGAGCAAGTGTCAATGGATTTTATTGATGGTCTACCTAGGACAAGGACAGGGAATGAAGGGATTTGGGTCATAGTAGATCGTTTGACCAAGAGTGCAAGGTTCATTCCTGTTCGATCGACTAGAACTGCATCGAAGTTGGCTGAGTTGTATGTGAAGTGGATTGTTCGATTCCATGGTGTTCCGAAGAGTATAGTGAGCGATCGAGATCCGTTGTTCACTAGTGGATTTTGGAAGAGCTTCCAGGAAGTTTTGGGAACTGAGTTGTGTTTGAGTACAGCTTACCACCCTCAAACAGATGGTCAGACTGAGAGAGTCAACCGGGTTTTGGAAGATCTTCTTAGAGCTTGTGTTTTGGACTTCGGAGGATCATGGGAAGATCACCTTCATTTGGTGGAATTTGCTTATAACAACAGTTATCAGTCTAGCATTGGTATGGCACCATATGAAGCATTATATGGAAGACCGTGTAACTCTCCGACATGTTGGTTGGAAGCTGGAGAAAAGCCGATACTTGGGCCAGAGATGATTCGACAGACTTCGGATTGTATAGAGATCATTCGACAACGAATGAAGGCAGCCCAAGATCGTCAGAAAAGTTATGCTGATAATCGTCGAAAGGATTTGGAATTCGACGTAGGTGATATGGTTTTTGTGAAGATTTCTCCATTGAAGAATATTATTAGATTCGGGAACAAAGGAAAGTTGGCTCCGAGATTCGTTGGACCATTCCCGATTATCGAGCGAATTGGAAAGCTCGCTTATAGATTGGAGTTACCGGAAAAGATGGCGGGTGTGCACAATGTTTTTCATGTATCTTATCTACGGAAGTATGTGCACGACCCAAGTACGGTGGTTTCTGCTGATAGCTGTGAAGACTTAGAGGTTGATCCAGTGGTTACGAGACCTCGTAAGCCGCTTCGTATTGTTGAAACCGATACGAAACAGCTTAGGAGGAAGACGATTACGTTGCTCAAGGTACAATGGAGTGACGATGTTAACGACTGTACATGGGAGGAGGAAGAGAGGATGAAGGCAGCTCATCCCGGACTCTTCGAGGTATGGCCCTAAAGTGTCGTGACATCTCATGAATTTGTAGCTTGTTCTAAGTCTTAGAATTCTGCATGCTAGGCTAGAATTGGTTGCATGGTTTGTGGATTGCTATGGGTGGTAGGCATGCGGAATATCCTTGATTGCTGTTGTTTGCTTGGAATTTCGGGGGCGAAATTCCTAAGGGGGAGAGAATGTAACGACCCGTATTTTACGTGTCGATAGATCGTAGAATTTGCAGGTCGTTAGTGTTGTTTGTGTTGCCTCTAGCTTGAGTCGTTTAGAAGTTAACCCGAGTGTAAGTGATGAGTCGTGACCGACTCATAGGTTAGGTCGTGTAGGGGTTACGACTCATAGGGACCGACTCAAGTAGTGAGCGACTCATAGATGTTGCCGACTTAGGAAGTTGCCGACTCAAGGTAGTAGCCGACTTAGGAGTTAGCGGCTTGTTGGGTTGGTCCGACCTAGTAGTGATCGGCTTATAGGGTTTGCACCGAGATAAGGAAGCGACCGACTTAAGAGTTACTCGAGTTAACACGTTGCCGAGTTAGGAGGGTTAGTGGATTGGACCGACCTAGGGGAGTGACCGACTTAGGGGCTTAGGGTTGTCCACGAGTTACGGCTTGGGTCGTATAGAGTTAGGTCGGTGGGATTTTGGCCTAGAGTCTTAGGTCGTAGACGAGTCATGGCTTGGTAGTTAAGTCGTGGACGGGATATGCTTTAAGTCGTAGGAGGGTAAGGCTTAGGCTTAAGTCGGCACTTGTAGTTAAGTCGGTCTGGAGTTAGGTCGTAAGGTAGTTGTTAGCTCGGTAGGGTTTGGGTCGGTAGACCGTGTTTGTTAGGTCGTTGTCTCGGAGCAGTTGTGTAGGGCTTTGGGTCGGCGTAGAGTTGGGTCGGCATCTGGGTTAGTGATAGGTCGGCAGTATGTGTTGAGGCATTGGGTCGGTAGGAGGTTAGGTCGGCAAGGTACCCAGTATTGCCTAGTGTTGTTGAGTCGGCTAGGGATTAGGTCGGCAGCGACCTAAGTTGGGTTGTGTGGCCGTGTTATGGTTAGGTCGGCAGGGAGAAGTTGGCGACTTAGCGGTTAGGTCGCATGAGTCTTGGGTCGGCCGTGTCTTTAGGTCGGTAGTTTGTGGTGATTGCTTAGGTCGTGAGTCGGCAGGTGATAGGTCGGGGACGACCTAATAGCGAGCTCCGAGTTAAGAAGATGGCCGAGCTAAGGGGGTTTCCAGCCTATAAATAGAGGTGTTCGGCTCACTTTTTGGCACCGGTTTTTGAAGCGACGAAGTGCTGCCATTTTGAGAGCTCGACTACAACATTTCTTCATCTCCTTTTCTCCATTCCAATCAAGTGCTAACATCCATCCAAGATCGAAGATCGAGATTGAAGATTGAAGTGCCAAAGTTGAAGATCTTCATCCGTTCAAGCTAGATTTCATCGATTGAAGCGAGATATTGCCGGATCGAGCCTTGATCTCCGCTGTCCAGATCTGTAGTTGATTGTTTTAGAGGTGTTTGAGTGATTTGGTGAGTGGTAGTTATCTCTCACGCGGATCCAAAGGAGTATATGGGATTGGTGATATGTTTATGTGTTGAAGTTAGCGTTTTCTCGCATTTTCCCTTAAGTCTGCATGTAGATCCATCATATTTGAAGATGTTTACTTATGAAAGTTATTAACAAGTATTAGAGACAAAACCCATGTTTTAGATTTGATAGATCTATGCTAAAAACCATGATTTCACATATGTTGGACTTTTGCTCACTTAATTACGAAATTGCCATTATAGTTGATATTGCTTAATATATCTTGTTTGAATGCTTGAATGTTTGAATGTATGTTAGATTTGATTGCTCCAAGTTAGCTTGTAGTTGATTTGGAACAAGATGGTTGAAGATGATTCAAAAGCTAAGTGGAAAGGCTCTTGAATGGTGAAAGCTGCCGATGGCATATGAAGCGGATGTGGAAGCTCATATGGATGGATTCGATGATGGGACTTTGCCGTGATGCGAAGAGGCGAAGTATGAGATCGAGATGGGACTTTGCCATGATGCGATAAGGCAAACCATGTTGTTGAGTTGAGACTTTGCTTTGGTACGATGAAGCAAAGTATGATGTGAGTCTTGGCTTAATCCAGGCAGGGATCATTCCAAGCATGTTGATAACTTGAAGGGTAGTTCAAGTTGGTTGATAATGGATTGCTCAAGAGGAAGCTTGGGCTAAGTTGAAAGAAGTCGTCAAGAAGGATGACAAGGAGGCTTGGATCTCATCGTTATTGAAGGTTCTAGCAAACCTAAAGCAAGAGTACATAGGGACGCCTAAAAGACTACAGGCAGTTAGTCGAGTACTCTGGGCCAAGAAGATAAGTCCTAGGCACAAGGCAGTGTGCGGAGCTTTGTCTAGAACCGGGGTTACCATTAGCCCTTGACAGATGGCTCAAGAAGGAGTCGGTCATTCAATTAACGGTGATTTCGAAGCAAGGATAACAGTGATAGCCAGAGTCATGGATGTTTGGATGTTTGGTTGTATCATCATTCGGCTTCAAGAGCGGTGTTTTCTGGGTGCTTATCTGATCTTGGTTTAGGCCTTGGGGGTTTGTATTTGGAAAACATCGTCCTTGACTCGAGTGATTATTGCTTTACCTTACTTATCTGCTATGTTATGCTTGCTTCTCCTTAGTGTGTGTCTGGGGGCTATCACTGTAGAAAGAGGTGGAGTGGGATGGTTTGGTTCCTATTCCTTTTATTTCCTTATGCTCTTTTGGTATGCTTGATTGTTAATTTACTGCTCACTAAGACTTTGTCTGACTCAAGGTTTTATGTCTCCTCTTATTACCTTGGGCTGTTCATCCATGTTTGGGATGGGCAGACTAGGTAGCAGGTGGCAGGTGCTGTGCTTTGAGTTTTCCGCTGATGATGACGAAGACGAGCAGGAGGCTATGCATATTATTTTCTTATATGTACTGGGTATCCGCTGCTGTATTTGGTTGAGTGCTTGTAGTGAGGTCTTGATGTATGGATTTGTGTTGAGATGATTGTATAAAACTTCTGGGATGCTTATATGATGATTTTTCTGTTATGAGACTTCACTATATTATATTTCTTTATTATATTTTATCCATGCGCTGTGAGTTATACGATAGATTCTGCGATTTTATTTTAACCTGACTATCGTCCATGGCTGCCTTGCACACCTTTCAGCGCACTATTCCCTTGTTTTGGTGCGGGAGTCATGGGCGGTCGTCACAGGACGGATGTTGCACCTTGCACCATGGATGTTGCACCCAGTAGATATCGATTATTCGGACGGCCATAACTTCTGGCTCGTTTAGAGTTACGGGAGCCATAACCTGTCAAAATGAAGGCCTCGATGTGTTCTACGGCTTTGACAGCTTTCAGTCGTCAACGGATAGATTAGTGCCCAAAAAGGACAACCCGAATCTCAATC